>JAACJP010000005.1:0-1200000 GCA_013368375.1 Tricholomella constricta | reverse complement strand
GACGCTTCAGCCTCTGCAAGAGCTCTCAGCGTACATCGATTACGCGCGATCCAAGATCCACCCCATCATTACTGAGGCTGCGGGAACGGAGCTCGTCAGCTCCTACGTGGAGATGCGCAATATGGGCGACGATCCCCGCGCGAGCGAGAAGCGTATCACGGCGACGACGCGGCAGCTGGAGAGCATGATCCGCCTCTCTGAGGCTCATGCGCGGATGCGCTTCTCCGAGTTCGTGGAGCTTCAAGACGTGAAGGAGGCCTGCCGCCTGATGCGCGAGGCCATCAGGACCAGTGCTATGGACCCGCGGACCGGAAAGATCGATATGGGCATGTTGAATACGGGTACTGGCCAGGGTCAGCGGAAGATGCGAGACGATATGAGGAAAGAGGTTTTGGGTCTCTTGCAAGGGGCTGGTGGAGCGCGGGGTATCAAGTGGTCGGAGGCTATCAAACGCCTTGGTGATCAGAGTAGCGTCAAGGTTGACGCCGCGGAGTTTACTGAGGTCATCAAAGGCTTGGAGAATGAGGGTCTTGTCAGAGTTGTGGGGGAGAGGGATAAGAGGATGATTCGGAGGATCGAAGGTTGACGGTCGCTTATTCATTGTCGGCTTGTTGTGTATGTTTCTTCATGTACCAGTCTTCCCCGTTGTAATTTGGGTCGCGATATGATGCTTCAATTACCAGAAATTGTATCAAGTTTATACAGGTCGTCTCGTACTGTGCTATGTCACGTATCTTGCCACAGTACCTTTCTCGTTATTATTCTGCATCGCCTTATTTCCTCCACTCTCGAGATATTATTCACCTGGTGCTCGTCTCTTGCATCTTTCGCAACAGCATATGCCTTTCAATTTAACTGCTATAAGAGCGACTCGTTCCGCGCACTGGAACTGCTAGGGTCTAACTCAGGATATTAATGCGAGTCAACTTGCTCATCGCTAAGTTCAAGGTCGTTGTATTGGCTTGATCAAGTTGGAGGTCCACGAGTGACTGAGTTCGGTATGCATCAGAATGTACTAATAAGAACCCAAACCAGCGTACACGATCCGATGGCGCTCGTTATTCGATCTGGCTCTGGAATCCACAAGGCTCCTCCGAATGACTTTAATTGCGGCTCCATCCGAGGACAAGCGAATATACCAATCTACGGTCCAAATCGTATACATGTTCCCCAATTTTTTCGAAACCACCAACTCCTAGCCCGCTCCTCGCCCCTTACTTTCGATCCTGTCCAAGGAAGCCCTAGGCGTCCTATTCATGAGATCGCGACCCCAGCCTGGGACTGTCGAAAGGGAGTGTGGAATGGCATTATAATCGTCGCTCGGGATTGCAAATTAGCCAGGAGTCCACGGGAGCCATGGATGCGCCACTGTTCGTTCCCTTACAAGGTGTACCGATGAATCAATAAATCCACTGGGAGTCATGTCCGTGGCGTTAAGGGAATTGGGAATCATTGGTGTAAGGAGGTGGCATGTACCTTCTGGGCCGTCAGAATGTGTTCTGGAGTGCATGTAAGGGTATTCATTGCCTCTCTTGTCGTTGAGGTGAGCAGCCCTCCTCCGCTTCAGAGTTACACCTTTCCGGCCTTTTTCAACACCCAGGGTTTAAATTATGGTAGATAGTTTAAAGAGTGTCAGTTGGAGGCTTGGTTGGGAGGCGACACGTTGTAAGTCGAAGTTTTGGAGCCATGCTCGAAATATTGGTAGTTTTGGCGCACTGTCACTTGCACACCCACCTCTTTCACGCATTCTCTCATGAGGGGGAGCTTCAGAGATTGATAAACCACAATCAGAGGATGAAATGACGAATTCAATCTGGAGCTGCTAATCATGCCTTAGGCTTCTTCTACCCGCAACTGATTGACCAGGACTCGTCTGCAAAGTCCGATAGCTGTGGTATTACATACAGATATTCAGTTGTGTCCATGCGATCACTTATTTAATACAAGATTTTCGCAAGTTCCGGTAGCCTCTAGATCCTTCAGGTTCTTGACCGTGGTGTCTGCGATGTTACTGAGTGCTTCTTGTGTAAAATATGCTTGGTGGCCACTGCCATTGCGGCATCAGCACATGATATTTTCCAAGAAAGTGGGACCGTTCACCTCATAAAGACATTGTAAAAGGTGAGAAGACGGGCGAACACATCATCGTGGATGATTTTAGCGCTGGAGTCGGCAAAAAAGTACGCTGCCTCTCTCTCGTAAACGTCGAGGCCGACCGCACCTAGATGGCCTGATTTGAGGGCGCTGTAAGTCATTCAAACATAAGAGTTGACCGCTATATCTGTGAAGTCTCAAACCGCACCGAATCAAAGAATGAGTGTCAATCAAACCTCCGCGAGATGTGTTGATAAGGACGACGCCGGGCTTCGTTAACGCGAGGGTATCGTCATTAATCATGTGTCGCGTCTGCTCCGTCAAGGGGCAATGTAAACTAATAATATCAGACTGCTTCAACAGCTCCTCGAGCGTGTCGACATATTTGATGCCATACTCGCCCGCCTGAGGTGTTGGATACGGATCGTAACCCACGACGTTGCAACAGAAGCCCTTAGCGAGGATTCTCCCTGTAATAAGGCCGATCTTCCCAGTTCCGATGATGCCCACCGTCTTTCCAGCGAGGTTGAAACCGAGCAAGCCGTCGAGGAGGAAATTTCCTTCACGGACGCGGCAGAAAGACTTGTGATATTTTCGAACAACGGTTAGTAGCATGCCGACCGCGAACTCGGCGACAGCCTCAGGAGAATAGGAGGGGACGCGAGCGACTTTGATATCAAACTTGGCGGCCGCTGCGAGATCGACGTTGTTAAAGCCTGCACAGCGCAAGGCAATGTATTTCTAGCACGCTCGAGTGAGCTGGGATTTTTGCTGACTAAAGTCTCCAACGAGATCGATAGGAGCCCGACTCACCACGCCATGCTGATGGAGCCGCTCCAGAACTGTTGCATCGCAGACATCGTTCACAAAGATGCAAACCGCTTGGTGTCCTTCGGTAAGGACAGCCGTCGTCTTGTCGAGCAGCGGATCGAAGTATGATAGCTCAATCCCGGTCGTGGCTCTGCATGCTGCGTCGAGAGAATCGATGTCGTACTAAATATGCATTAGAATTCACTTGAACATTGAAGTATCGAGAACTAACGGACTTTTTTGGTTCCAAAAACTGCGACCTTCATGGTGGTCAGAGCTGAGATCTGAGAATCGAGGCGTTCCATCTAATACCTCCTTGTGCGAGTCGTGACGTACATGCACCCACGGCCGAGGCCCGCTCCTTGACACGATGCAACATCGATTACCTCAGGCTCCACCTAGGTACTCTTAATAGGTTCAGCTTGCAGTTCCAAGGTCTAAGGACAAGCACTTTAAGAGATAGTTATTGCTAATAACACTGCCGAGGTAAAGGTGGACGTTGCAAACTCAGCCGATATAGAGCATTGGTAATTTGTTTGGTCGACTGTACATCCGATGGCAGTGGTAAGTGACGATGGTTGTGCAAACAAGGGAGGAACCTTCAACGGGCTGGACGTATGGTGGATGACGACAAACTGAGCCCAAGCCAAAAGGCACTAATCAGATTATGGACTATCAAACGTGTCAACCACTAAATTAGCATTCGCCTCCGGCAACGTCAATGTTCTTAAGCGACGGGATATCTTCATCCGTGAATATCCGGAATTTATTGGCTGGCACGCCCTCGAAAGCCGCAGCAAATCTCGCATCGCTGTTGTCGGCACCCTCGACACGGCGGATCCAACTGCAAGCCATAAATTCACCGCCGAATTTCTTGAACCTGGGAAAAGGGGAAGAATTGGATCAGCCGGTTGCGCGACATGGAACGTGCAAACTTACGCTTCCGCATAAGTTTCGGGATCCTTCTGGGTTGAGTCGCCGACCGCCAAAAACTTCTTGTTGGGGTACATGCCATGGATGCGATCAATCATGGAGACCTTGTACTCCTGCACGCCGTCGCTGTTGGCGAAGTCCAAAAGCCCTTCGATATCAATCAAGGTCAGGTTCTGGAGGTAGATTGGACCTTTCGAGGCGGAATAAGCTGAATCGATGAAGTTGTTGAGGAAGGGGTAGAGCTGGAATGGAGACCCCGACACGTAGATGAATTGAGGGTCATTGAGCGACTTGGAGAGGGAGGCGTAAAGCTCTGGCATGCCAGCCACAGGTACGGGATCATCTAGGAGCGTGGACTTGGCAAGGGCAAGCTTATCCAGCACGTTTGAAATTTTGACAGTATCATCGATATCTATCAATCGGGGGACAGAAAAATGAGGCTTAAGCGTGTCAGAACCAGTCCAATCCACATACCTGAAATTACCCCGAAGCCGGAATTGGGCGAAGAGAAGACGCTCGCAGTGAATTTCCTCGAATCCAGCCTCGACAGTGCTACCTTGGCAATTAACTCCTTCCCTGACCCACATGCTCCAACCGACACATTTTGCAGCGCCATACCCAGATCAGGGAGGCCAGATGTCCCGGGTAACTGAGCCTGCTTGTTACATCCCCCAACATCGACTTTGACGTTCTTTCCCGGAAGACCAACGGCTCCAAACAACCGTAATCGTTCCTCTAAGGTTGAGATTTTATCGCCGACATCGAGCCCGATGGCCTTGAGGGCAGCTTGGGCAGCAGCAGTGAGGACACCGAGATCAATTTGGCGGAGGGAAGTAAATGCTTGAAGACCGACAAGGGTGTTTGCGGGATTCGCAGGGTCGGGGAATGCGGGGGCATCAAAGAGGAGGACGTCATCCAGAACTCCGACAGAGTCAAAGATACCGCGCTCGACCGGTTGAGCCTGGACGGAGATCGCAGTGAACAGAATTGGAAGGAGTGAAGCCACAAGCATGATGGTCGAGGGGAACCAAGGACCGAAGAATGACGTACGAACGAAAGCCCTGTATAACGCGAGGGCGAAACACAAGAGGGTACAAGCCTTCACTGAAGGGCCCCAGAAAAACGAAGAGAAATAGGATCCGCCAGAGATTGGACCGATTTTTGTACCCCCCTGGATCACGACGCAGGGGATCCTTGTGGACAGAAACCGTTTGACAACCTGGTTGCTTGATGGCAACAAGTATAGATGAGCCGAACTGCTTTCCTTTGATTGAAACTGTCCAAATGACCAAAGGAATTGATGATATCTGTATGGCGAACACTGTGCGCCAAGGTAAAGAGATGAGAAACGCTTCAAATTGAACGTGGGTTCATGCTGAGTGGGTGGGAGCCTCGTGTAAAACACATGAGCAGGGCGGCCGATGACTCATGGAAATCAAGCCAAGGCGAATTGAAGCAGGCATCAAGCTGTCCACACGATGATGATCATCGCTCGAGGGAAGGAAATACAATGCACGTACGACTTGACATTCCATCTTGATCATTTTCTCCATCGTTTCATGTCTTACAACATATGATAGCTGTGAACGTTGCAAACCCATGAGGATAGTGCTTATCACATAATCCGGCGGTGTTGCCGCATCTCGTCGCATATAGTATAAATCTGGCGAATCAACGCTGTTTGTCGCATGGCAATCGTCGGCATTGCATAACCTTCACATTGGCCCTGTTTATTGTTAGAGCAGTCATTGGTCCCCAGTTGGATTTCGAGAGTCGAATAGAGTCCTGACTGAGTAAGAAGGCCTGAGATTCTGTGTTTATGTGAGTGGTCACCGTCGTAATATCCGACTTCGTTGTACGGATCAGATGTCGGGCTCCGGATTTGGGCGTCACCATCCTTTTCTCGGACCTTCATCGAGCACTCTACAATGTTCATGAGCAGTGTTTTTTTTGTGGATAACTTGCTTACGTTTAATCAAATGCTAATGTTACATTTTGAGTTCAGAAAAGGGACCTGCATCGAGCTGCACGGGCAGTAAATATGTATGGTAAGCTTAAGGACGAGTACTGTATGGAATTTTTCGGTGGAGCCGATCGAGTTAGAAGGGTGGTAAAACCGGCGAAGAGATTTTTTCCGTTTCCTGTGCCATGTCTGATCTTGGAAGAAATCGTCGTTAAAAGAAGGTACAGAGGTCAGACGAAGCTTCTCCGGCTCGTCCGAGTCAGCCTACCTGAGGTATGTCAGTCATCGTGGGTTGCTTATTTTTCGAGAATTTAGGAGACACAGCGGAGGTTTCGAGGCCATATCGAAGAAGAGAATGGCGGACATCCAGCAGGCATTCGAGTGACAGGATCAGCAGATAGAATTGTCATTCGGCAGTCAAGTCTAAGGGCCAGGCCTGGGGTGCGTCCAGGTGTGGGGGGGCTGGTCGCTGGCCAGTCACTGGTGGTAAAGTTTGAACAGACGAGGATACTTGGGGAAATGGAATTTTGGCATCAAAGACCGGCGGAAATTGCCGCCGGGACAATGCCCAACGCGCGCCACTTGCACGCCACAAACCCACTTTCCATGATCAAAGGCTCTTGGGCGGCACGAGAACCACCCTGGATATTAGCAAACTACCCTGCGCCTGTCGCTCGAATTATCCCACTGTGCCGTGGCCAACAATGCCCCCTGGAGACCATGGAGGCATCTTCCGCCGTCCAACTCTGACAAGGCGAAGTCTTTCTCGCCCTGTGAAAAACACCTCCAGATAGACAACACTGTCTCACACCACACATGTGTCTTGCCGCCGCCAATGATCAGAGTCTTTCCTACACGCCCTTCAGTGGGCTCCTACGGCAGACAAGATATTGTATATATATATATATATTCTATCTTTGCAACACAATGGACTGACTTCATAACACAATGTGTACCCATTGAGCAAGTACTATGCTGCTCTTCATGCACAGTGCAGCCTGCCTACCGCACAAAATTGCACTGTTGGGCGGGCGGCGAATGCGGTCCGCCTTCGAGCCGGCTTGAGGCCGGACAGGTTCGGGGCATGGGATTTCCTGATTTCCCATTGCACCATCCCCTAGGATATCGACAAAAGTCGGCTCCTGGCAAAAGATCAAACCTTATGAGAAGGAGAACGTGTCGTCCATAGAATGTCGAGAAAGAGCTGAATTGGCGGCCAGATACGCGGACTGTAGGACTTACAAATGGAGAGGGCTCCGGCATGCCAGCAAGAGGTGCTTCCGAATTCCGGGTACCTGAGATTTGTCCAACAGGTGAGGCAATTGAAAGTGGGTCCAGTACGGTAGAAACCCTTCAAAATGGTGCTATCTGTGTCTATCAACTACGAAAGACGAGCGTAAGGTTTGAGAGACAGCGAGAACCAACCAGTCGGTCATCTATGGCATATACAACGTCACTCCGAAATAAGAATAAGAGAGTTCGAGGAAGCTCGCAGTGAATCTCCTCGAATCCAAACTCGATGCTGCTATCTTCGCAGCCACCTCCGTCGCAGATCCACATAACCCCTGTTGACGCATTCTGCGACGTCATGTCCAGATCGGAGGAGACCCGATGTTCCGGGAATGTAGCTGAGCTTACTTAGTACCTCCTCCGACAGTAACTTGAACGTGCTTCTTCGGGGCCCCAGCAATTGCGAACAGCCGAGTTGGATCGTATTGACTTGAAAGCGGCGGTTTTGCGAAACTAGGAGTGACAGCGCCGTGATAATGAGGGTGTTGGTAAGCAGCGGCGCGGTGGCTGGGATCGAGGAAGGAGCGGACATCGAAGAGGGAGGACGTCATGTAGAGCCCCGATAGAGTCGAAGACATAAAATATCGCGCTCGACTGGACGAAGATGGAATGAACAGAATCGGAAGAAACGAAGACCGATGTATGATGATCGAGGAGAAGGTGCTTCAGAACAAGGCACGAAGTATAAGGAGCACAGGAGAGCAGCGAAGATGCACAACGTGATACATAGCAAAGTTACCTCCACGAGAAGATATTTGGCAACATGATTGCTTGGCCATATCCAGTGTGCATGTTTTTTGTCGAACGAAACGGTCCACCTGTTATTCGATTCCATCCTGTAAACTCGATGGTTTCGTCCGTTGGAGTCATACAGCATGGAGTCATAGGAATTAGATGCAAAAATACTTCGATGACGGACTTCAGGCTGGCAGATTTGCCTCTTATAGTAGCAGCGCACCTGAGGAGATTCACATGAACGCGGTTGAACGGTTCGATAAACGTTGGAGATGGAGGTCAGTCATTACAATCAGGAACACCCGCTGCTTGATGGAACAAAGAGTACACGAGGTACGACCAGTCGACATTCTCATCTTGATATCCAGGTCATCTATCCGGCAAGCTTCAATCTTCGAATCCTGAGGCTGCGAATTTCGCGCATCTTGAATGCTTCAGCGTAGCCCGGGCCTAAGGAAAAGCGACGTCAATGAATCTCCCCGACCAACGCATTGATCGATGTTGCATAACATTATTCGCATCAGCTGCTTGGGTCATGCGACGACAGTCACTGAGGTACCTTGGGAGCGCTGAGCGACGACTTTACAAGTGTAGCCGTTGTCAGGTGGAACAGAGGTTCGAAATCAGTTTCCTTTTTGAGAACTTCAGCTCCGAGTCGCCCGTGTAGATCAAAATAGTATACCGTGAGCGATTATCTGCCTTCAGACTTCAAAGTACAGGTATCAATTTCGAGTACACCATGCGCGACGCATGGATCTAGTCCTATTCTGTGATGGAACTGACGTCGAAGATGCGGTTTCAACGGTCGCGTCCCAAAAATCACGAAGGTTGAATTACGGGCGGCTCCTGATCTCCTCGAACCTGCCACTGCGGCCATCTCTTACACCGGTTTTCAATTCAGAAACCTCCGCGACGACCGTCCTTTTCGGACGAGATCGCACACAGTATTCCTTCAGCCAAGATCTGGAAATTGGCGAGATGAACAGCAAAGTTAAAGGTCCTGTGTTCTTACTTTGCCCGACGTCCTTATCGATCTCTGATTTTTTCAAAGCCTTCGCGGGATGAATAAGTGTTCCGTTCCTTGTCTGCGAACAGCCATTCAATGGTCAGTCCAAGCTAATCATGTAATCCACGGGTTGAGCGTGCGCGTGACGGGACGCAGCTGCCCCCGACTTCTCTTCCATGGTGGAGTCACTCGATCCCTGCTACCGGCCAGTCTCTATGCCTGTGGCGCTCAGGGCGTCCTGTCGCGCAGTCGTTTGTCATTTTGTTTGGACTCGCGATAGTTCCGGTCTCAGTCGACTCCTGGTAGCCTTTCTGTTGTCCGGTGCGAGGGCCGTGACTTCTACTGCTTGCTCTGCAGCTTCTTTCCCTAAATGGCTGATGTTCAACCTCAACGAGAGTCGGTTTCACTAAAATTTCGATAACTTGACAACCTTTCCGCTCGCTGATCCTATTCAATAAGGCTCTATCCCGGCTTAGGTCATGTCCCGGCAAGCTTCGACGCCTATTATCTTTCGCAACTAGGTTCTCTGTAAGTTGCAGTTCAGTCGTTCCCGGTTTAGGCATTCGATTCTATCGCTCCGCTCAAATTCCCGTGCCCCTCGAGGCCCTTCTGCAGACTATAAAGGCGCTCCCCTTGGTCGACATATTCTCCAAGTTACCTTCACACAATCAACCTTCACTTCACCGACACTCAGAACTCGACATGGTTACATCTGTCAAACCTCACCAATACTCTACCACTAGCTGCAATTCAACTCCAGGTTCGCCATTTTTTACCTTGATTCTTTTTCATTGCGCTGATATTTTACATCATAGACAAGATTGCATGCATAGTCAGGGACTTTCTCAAAGACCATCAAATGTCTCCCTCTGATAAAAATCCCTACAACTACGGCAATGGCAAGGACCTCGAGGTTGCTATGCGCGAAGCAATGAAAGATCATGGTATCCCTCCCTCAATGGAATTGACTTTACGCCCATCCGCAAGGTTTATCGAGGTCAGCCCTTCAATTTCACCATCTTTTCGATCAACTCGCTCTAACAACATGTCTAGCTTGCATTTCATGGATGCACCTTGGCGGAGAAGACGAACATTGGGCTTTACACCTGGTAAGCAGGGTACAACTGCACATTGGTCCAGGCTGACGACGCCTGCTATAGGTTCCTCATTTACATCGACGACGTATCTGCGAAAGACATCGCTCCCTTCATTGCCTTTGAACAGCGCTTCCTCGAGGGAATTCCCCAGATGGACCCAGTCCTCGACGCGATGGCCTCCCTGCTCAAGAGGATGTTCCATCAATATTCCGCCTTTCACGCGAACTCCATCATCAACGCCACATTCGAATGTATAAACGGCACTTGCATCGAACCCGCCCTGGTGGGAATACATCTTGGTCGTAGCTCCCCGCGATTTCCGCAATTCCTCCGCGACCGCACTGGCTTTAGCATTGCTTACGCACTGATGGTGTTCCCAACATCCCGGCCGTTGGACTACGTTGTTTGTTTCCAGGCAATGGCGGATATGGATGTTTGGATCTCGTTGACAAACGATATTTTATCGTACGTGTTATAAAAGTATTGATCACTTCAAACTAGCTGACGTGCTTCGTAGGTATCATAAGGAAAGACTGGCAGGCGAAACCGTAAATTACGTGTCTAATCGGGCATGCGTGGAGGGGAATTCCCCTCTGCAAGTCGTTGCAGACATCCGAGGAGACCTGCTGCATGCGAGGAAGAACATCTACGCGGCTTTGGAAACTTCTGGCGACGATGCAGCTGCTCGTCACTGGCGAATTTTCGAATGCGGTTACATGTGAGTGCCTCTGGATTCGTGTGTATGACTAGATTGTTGACCAGTTGTCATTTCTAGCACCTGGCACCTCGAACAAACGCGTTATCGTCTGGCTGACCTTGTCATATCGTAGGCCTCGTGGGCTGCTTTTAGACTTGAGATGAGATGCCGTCGGATTTGATAGTGTTTCCTTTTTCATATTGAGCTATGTATGATTAAACGCTTGGCTTTATTTATGTAAAATTTATTCATCACATATCATCCCCAGAGAAGAAAGAACCAAATGAGTGACTCGTGGGCCGGAGCGCACGCGTTAACGAGGCGAGTGAGCAGTGATATGTACACCGCGCAAGTATCATTGTGGGACTTCCGGTACATCCTGTTAATGCGTATTTAGAAGCGCCGGCTTGAAGTTCTCCAACGTGTCTACTTACGTCTTCATCGCGGTAGTATGCACGAACATTGAAACTCGGTGTTGGTTTGAGGAGCGCGTAAGAGGTCGTTCTCATGTAATGGCCCAGGGTTCAGTCGAGGAGCTACTGGTAACTGCTAGAACCTGTCTACTCTGCGCTGTGCATCAAATGCCGCGAACGCCACACCGCGATCCCCGCTCAATCATGTTTCCGCCAGACTTGATGTATATCGTGTAGTATCCTCGTCTGCGTTGATACCACCGTACGAGTATTATGTGGTTAATTCTTCTATTTTTCAGGTTCTCCTTGACGGCAGTAAATAGGTTTTTCACTGCCTCTATCAACTAATTTATCAGAGCATATAGTAGTGGGACTTGTACCCATTATTTCTTCTATATATTTAGTTGAGATATTCCTGCCAAATACATACAACATAGCCCTCCATCATGCACCATGCCCTATCTATCTCCAGTACGCACCCAAACCGTCTACGAATACCTCCCCTGCACAATATTTGTGATATCCAACCTCATTCCAATCTCCCTCAGCGTTCTCAACCTCGGGTCCCTCTCCCATATATCCACGTCCTTCCTAAAGAACGTGCCCACATGCACCTCCCTCAGCCCTCCCGTAAGCCCACGCAGCCCCAGGATCTCCACGACCTCCTCCCACACGTTCGGGTAGCACACGAACGTAAGGCACTCGAGACGCGGCGCGAGGTCCACCGCCCACAGCAGCTTGAACACCTCCGCGGTCCTGCCGGGCACGAAGTGGAGGTGCGTGAGATGCGGTGTGGCGCGCAGGAGCGTCCTGATGGCGTCGGGGGGCACCCACCATGCGAGGGTCAAGTGTGTGAGAGGTGGGGCGCGCTGGAGGAACGGGAGAAGCACAGTCTCGTAGGTGTGGAGATCGATGTCGGATTGGAGAGTAAGCGTTGTGAGGGAGGGGAGGCGTAGTTGCGTGAGGAAGGGAGCGAGTGGTGTACAGTCGAGCGTCAATGACGTCAGGTAGGGCATTGTCGTCATCGACTGGGCGGAATCATGGGCTGGCAGCGTGTCCTCGTGAAAGCTGACGGTGCAGCTGACGAGACGGGTGCAATCTTTCAGGATGCGGTGGCTGCTCTCCGCCGTGCTCAACGTGTGAACAAGATGAAGTTCTTCGAGCTGGTCCCAAGGAAGCTCCAGGGTATACGAAGGCAGCCTGCCATGGATCGAAAACCTTCGAAGATACGGTGCATTGCGGAATACACACCTGGAGGGCGAGCCTTCTGTCAACCCCCTGATGGGATAATCAATTACAATACATCGGAGTTGGTCAAACGCCATCGCGCAGGGCGGTTTCACAAGGAGCGAGTCGAGCAATGCCCGAGGCAGCGCGAGCCTGAGCTCTTTGAGCCTCCTCGCATATGGCTCGACAAGGTCCTCCACAAGCCTCGCAGCTGCGTCGCCCGTCCACGGGGCATCACAGTCCTCCACCTGCACGTTCAACGCGATCGGCACACTATCCCCGCTGCGCGCTAGCAACAGCTGAAAGAGCCCCGCGTGCTTAGCATACTGGTCCATGCGCCTGAGACGGAAGACAAGGTTGCACCAGAGCGTGGATGCGCCGAGGAGCAGGCGGCGCCAGCGCGTGCACACGGCCAGAAGGTTCCACGGTGCGGTGGTCTGCCACGGCCGCTGCGGATAAGGGATCGCCCAATTTGGGTGCCGCCAGGCCAGCTGGAGGGGCACCGTGATGGCTGTCGGGAAGCAGAGGGTAAAGATAATGATGAGGACGTCGTCGGGGAGGCGGCGGTGCGGTGCGATGGCGGTGCGAAGGGATGTGAGGCGATTGTGGAGGTCGCTGGGGGCTACGATATTAATGGTGGCATCGAGTGGGGTGAGCACGTCTGAGTCGTCGGCTCTGATTGCTGTGTTGCCGCGGCAGAGGTCTGATTCGAGGCTTGCGATGAGAAACTTGATCTGGGCATGGTTGGCGTGGGGGAGGGGGTCATTATGCGTGTTCCAGGCCGGGTCGAACGCAACTCGCGTCTGGGTGTGGTCGTCGAGATCAAGGGAGATCATCAGCCTGTGTCTGGGTATGTATACCTTTGGGAGTGGGGCAGTAGCCTGGTGAGTCCTAGTTGTGCCTGTGGTTGTGGAGTGCCTATTGTCCTCGGGTCGTCGTACACCTAATCAGGAAAAATTAGTAGAACATGCGAGTTGTGGTCAGCATTGACCAGCGGGGGGCCGTCGCGGGCCAAGGTCCCTGGCAGTGGAGTCTGAAAACTGAGGGCGAGATCAGCAACGCCCTACTTCTGTAGTACTTATAAGCATCCAGTAATAGCTGACAAGATGACGCGATGTCCGTTGTGAAGCCAGTACAAGCGTCAATGCCGCGATGACAGGGCTAGCGAATCATTGTGAACGTTGTTGACAGCACAAACTCCACCGCCGACGAACCGTGGCTGCGAAAGTAGTTTTGAGTTCAGTCACCCTTGCGCCGACTTATCGGACTTCGGCCCAAACTTGCTTTCATTGAACTTTGTCAAGGACAGTGTCGGTGTGTGAATGGCAAGCAGAATGAGGCGACGTTGGACAGTATCTAATTTGCTGGGACTCTTTTACGCATGGATATAAAATTGATTGCTAAACGCTAGCAAAGAATTCGAGACAAGCCGAGAAGCGGGTTGATATTTGTAAGGGCAGCGCGACAAATCGAGGCATGTATGGATGCAGTATGTATGGGTGCGGCAATGACGAGTGCAGAAGCGCGGAACAATGAGAGTGGAGCGGTGGAGATACCAAATGCAGGCGGACGGGTATGTAACTTATCTATGTCGATTGTGGGGGGGCGATGAAGGTATCGCACGGGGGTCAGACAGGCTTCTCGCTGAAGTCCATGTCACGGTCAGGCCAGGGCGCGGAAAAAATATTGTGCGTCCAAGGGCGAGGAAAATAAAGTAAGGACTGGTAAAGGCGAGATGCCAGTGACCAGAGAAGAAAGAAGGGAAGAAAATGGTCGCCCCACAGGGGATAGGGTATCGCAATAAAGATAGTTCAAAAAATACAGAAAGTCGTCCCGAGTCGTTGAGGAAGAAAGAAAGCAGGGTGAAACAAAGGACCGGGACTAGAAGAAGGATAGCAGCGACGGCGCCAGGAAAATGAGGAAAGCGGTTGCGAGGGTCTGGATCGGGGGTGTTCTCCCGCGTGTACCATTCGACAACGAGGATGTGATTGATGCTGGCGGAGACGTCCCAGTGCTACTAGCCACGATCGGCGTTGACGATGACAGAATTGAGGTCGTGAGTCTCGTCTGTGAGGGCAGGGGTGCGGTGCTTGAAGAAGACGAGGTTTGCGTCGTCGCGGGCTTGGTGCTGGTCGGTGTTGGGAGGGGCGGGAGCGAAGTGGACAGCGTACCGACGGTGATAGTGGAGAGTGTCGTCGTAGAGTGAGAGGTAGCTGTCCTTGTTCCGCTTCCGGAGGTGGAAGGAGTGAAGGAGGAGGGTATGAGGATGGCGGAGGTTGCCTCGGGCAGGGGGTTGTCGAAGGACCCTGTCATATCGTCGATGCTACAAAGCGTTAGACGGACGGTTCTGTGTTGAGTGGCATGGAAAATCATACCTGAAAAACGGGGAGAAAGCTATATAAGGCGCGCTGGAGTTGTCTTTGAAAGTGGTGGAAATGATGCCGATGTAGCTGGTGGAAATAGGCATAATTTATAGATATCGCGGAAAAAGGGAGAAAGGATATTGACTCACTATGCGTCTGAATTTGGTCCAGCGGCGGGGTTTGGCTAAAAGGCGTAATAAATAGGCGTGTCGTGGCAGACTAAAGCGCGTGGCGGTCTACACACCTTGAATGTGACAGAATGGATTAACGATACATCTGCGGGCGGGAGCGCCTGCACGAGTTTCTGAGCGTAACGGAGTGTGTGAGCCTCGTGCAATCGAGCAGGCATGACGCGAAATGCAACACACCTGCTTTCCGGTGTAGAGGCCAAAAGTACAGAGGCCAGCGGCGGAGAGCAGAGGTTGAATACCATCGTCCAACCATTCAATGGTGCACGCCTTTCCGCCATGGCACTTCGAGCGTGCTTCAGGTTTAAGTACCTGCTCCGGCTCGATGATTGGCTTCAAAATGACGAGTAGCGATTGCACGCACATATACACCAGCGTCGGCGAGCAAAGCAAAGTTCAAAATCCAGAAAGCCAAAACTAGGGCTAGAGTAGTCGAGTACATCTTGATATATCCGAGTGCAGAAGTAATGCGTTAACGAATGGAAGTGGGCTGAAAGAGCGTCGGTGAGAGATCGTGAAAAGTCTGAGCTGTGTTGTTGATTTTTGTTGGGTTTATTTAATTCGCGAAAGATGCATAGAGCGCTGGCGGGGCAGCGAGAACTTGATAATCTTGATGAAGAGATGGAGCGTGAAAACCGTTGCCGTCGTCCTCGTCGTCAAGTCGTTCAACCAACACGTGCTCCCAGTCGCCAACCGGTCGCCGATGCCGGCTGATCCAAATACGACCAAGCTGAGATCGCAACAGCTGGCTGCACGCAGCTGAATCCCACCCTCTTCGATACTGATCAGTTTACTACAGGAAACGATGGAACTGTTCGTTTTCACTGGGTTGCTGACTGTAGTGTGAGAATAAGGTTCGAGACTGCATTTAGCACTTGATTCGCAACTTGCGCCACCCTTCACTTTACGAAGAATGTATCATTGACAGATACATCTCAAGCATGATCATGCTCTGGTTGCGATGTCAAGTAGCATATCGTTGGGTGCTTGGAAGGAGTTCAGTACGACAAGCAGGTCGTGCACTTGATCAGATGAAGCTGTTGAGGGCCGGGTGTCGCCGAAGTTGCAGGTACGAGAAACTTGACAAACGAGAGTCTGAGTGCCTTCTCCATGCCCCACTTTCAGATTGTTGAAACAATCACCAGCGAGGGTGGTCCCCTGTCATGTAAACGGTTCATTGTCACAGAAATCATTCGCCTCACATCACGAAATCCGACATGCCGACCATCATACAATTTTACTCTACTTACTTTAGATGAGCAAAAACCAGTGAGCTATTCGTTGAATGACTATTTTGATGGAAAATTGGCCTCTGAAGTTGGCACAAATGATGGACGATTCACTATGCATGTGCGGAGGCGAATCATCACCGCGTGCGCATAGATCAGATGGTGATCGTAGATTGTAATGGAGAACACTGCGAGGAAAACCACCAACGGCTGGACTATGCAGTCCCAGGGGACACATTTAATATTGACTCGATAGCACTACCACATATCTCTTTCTTTATCAAAATAATGACGCAAGACATCAACGCCAAATTAAAAAAGGGCTTTCCATGTACTTCTAGCATCGGTAGCGCTTGTAGATGGCCAAGGCCATGCACTGTTGACGGATCGCATCAGTTTCGAGTGATCGAGTTAATGACCGATCAAAGACGCACCCTGTAGTTATCGGCGTTGTTGCGCTTGTTAGCAGTCGATAGACCTGCAGCAACTGAGCACCCATAGCCGAGGTCTCCGGTGTTGGCAGTGGCATGCGAGAGCTGCGTTATGTCAGCGCTTGTTAGCATACTGGCAAACCCAAAGAAATTGCAATGGAACCACATACCTCGTGCAGGATGATACCACCCCTGCTGGAGAGAGTCGAGTCGAATCCGCCTACAGCAGGGTGTCAGTCTCATACACAAGGCCAGCTAGTAGAACCCTACCTGTGCAGATACTAGGGGTAGGTTGGGCCGCCGTGAAGAAGATGCCACAAGTAAATATCTGGTGTTTCATCAGATAATGATGATACCGTCAAGTCAAAATGCACAAACGTCGCTGCCGATGATCTGGCCATTGCTGGAGACAATTCGAGCGTACGCAATCACGCCACCGCCGCAGATCCCTGCAGGATCGGTGCATCCGATGCTATTACTAAATGTCAGCACGCCGAGTACTAACGGGATGAAGATGAATACATACACCCTTGTGCCAGAGCTGGCCAAGTCACCAGCGATGATGTCCATCCTGTACCAGATATCATCCCGTGAGTTCCCACCGAAGTAGGTGTTGAACTCGGCCGAGTTGGGATGCGACCTGATGTCAGTCGCGGCGCCTCCTGCGAGCGCGCGGGCCACAGTGAGGGAATCCCGGATGATCTGCAGTCTGCCGGCGTCGCTGCATTGGGGGTGCGACAGCGAAGGTGGGAAAAGGAGGCGCTTCTGCACATCGGAGGTGATTTCGATATCGACAGCAGGGACCTCAACGATCAGAGGGGCTGCGTCTGGACCTGTCTGGAAGACATTGTTCGCAGCGAAGGAGAATGTGCCGGTGCCTGAGGCTTCGAACTCGTAAAGGGCACCGAGGTCCGTGTGGTTTACCGCGATAGATGAGCCGGCGGGGATGGTTGTGTAGACACTGTCGGAAGTGAGATCAAACGACACCTGCAGAGAAAGATGAATGAGTCAAATATGATCGCCCACGAGAGAAAAAAAGGATCGAACGAACCCGCAAACCGGTGAACAAGATATCATCGCCATCCTTGGTGACGGTGAAAGACTTTGTCGGCGAGTTATCGAGTATATTGTTTTTGGCAATAACCCGGATGTCGGAGTCGGTGGGGTTAGAAACGATAGCGGAGATAACGATGTCGTCGACAGAATTGACCGAAGCTTGGACAACATTGACGGACACAGTAAGATCGCCAGAGGAGAGACCAAGCGCCAGCGCGGCGAGGCTGAGAAGTACAGTGGCGCGAAACATTGGACTATTACCGACTGTATTGCGAGGTGATATTGACCTTGGAGCTCTCTTATAGCGCAGACCAAATGACAGCCACATGGCAAGCCTCCAAGAAATCAAAGCCTAGTGGAAGAAATGGAGAATTCGCGCTTGTGTTTTTGATGTGGCCTGACTCTCGTCGTCCTTCATTTCATCCGCATCGTGTCGATGGGTCTAATCCACAGGGGCATCTCGCACGAGGGCGCAGAGCCGCGCGATGGCTTGTTACCGGTAAAACAGTGCATCGAAATCAGTCTATAGATGATGGGGACTCGGTCCAAATTTCGTCAATGTTCAGACGCTTGGTCCCCTTGCGACGCGAGCCTAGGTTGACGAGTGATTGCATGTATACCCAACGAGGCAAAAGGAGAGCAAAGAGTCCTGGAAAGCCAGTGTAATTCCACTAGAGCCATTGCACTGGTCGCGTGCCGTGCGCTATGTATGTTTATGATGACTGAATCTCGATGATGATGAGAGATGATCATGAGATCTAGTGATTCAGCGTCCAGATGAAACTTGCGACGAAGCTCAAGCAGCTTGGTGATCTCAGTTCAATCGATACGCGCTGTAGTGGTTAGGTGATGTTTAGGTTCTACGAGGATGGATGAGCAGCGACGTCCATTCGTGAAGACCCACCTGGAAAGTCCTTAAGATGACAGTCAAATCTGAGGAGCAACCTTTGTGGAAGCGCACAGGGTAGCACGTTTCGCTGCTGTTAGCAGGAGACTTGGCAGAAATTAAACTTGGCGTTGCCTCCGAGGATAGCGGCAAATTTCAATCAAAGAAGAGTGTCGAGTGTACCCCACACATATGAACAGCTGACTGCCGTGACTTTATATGCGGGATACATCGTGGAAGGGGTACTGTAGCGTACTGTGCGGTACACACAATGTGCAAGTTCGCCTCACGCTTGCCGCTGATGCCTAACATTCCCCAATAAATACAAATTTGAATCGCGTGTTCTCAGCCTTCAACTTCAAGCTACAGATGTACGTTCTGCAACGAATCTGTTCCTTATTCTGTCTTCTTTAGGGATTCAATCAGCCTCTTATATCCCAAAAGAGGTGCAAGATAGCCTCCAACCAAGGTAACAAACTAACTCAAATTTCCAAGGTCAGACAACGCAACCCGCAAGAGGTTCATGTTGCTCACAAATTTTTCAATCCAAATGAAATGACCAGGGAACCCAGGTAGTGTGTCGCCATAATAACACGTTAACATTGCATCGAAGATATTCGTCGGCAAGGACCCAGTCTTGAGCAAGTTGCGGAAAAATATCTCCTTCTCCTCATCCTTGGTCCTCCGTCGTCAGTACTGGGACAAAGAGAACGTCAGGAAAGCCTACCATGGGATCCGTTCGCTCATAGAAGATGCACTCTATGCCCTTGAACGTCCGCAAGCTATGCACGACGCCCTTCGGAATTACCACGTCTCCGTCCTCAGGCGTGTACACTCTCAGACTGGATCCGAGCAGGATCTCCATCTTCCCCTTCACGACACGGATGATCTCGTCGTGGGTCTCGTGCCAGTGCGGGGGTACATAAAGTGCATCTGCGTCTGGGTCCGCTGAGGTCTCGTTCCTCACGATATATGGTTCATTTCGGAGGAAGGTCTTTGAGTCCTTGTCAGAAGTGTATCATCTCGAAGTGGGACATAATTACCATTGAAAGCCCCTTTCCAAATACGATGGTTTCAGGAAGCTGCTCAGAGTTATGACCAGTAGACATGTTGGGTAGATGCACGATGAGAACGTGTTGAACGCCGACCCATTTCCTCAAGTGAAAGCAATTGTCTCAGGCCTGGCATGCGGCACCCTTCGAACAAGACGAGCAACGTGAAACCCATACATGGCCATGATGACGCACGATGTTATTTTCAATATGTATAGCGGGGGTAAGTTATACTACCGCTGGTATATAAAGAGTCTCTTACTTGACGATCTGCTCATTCTTCCTTGCCATCATCTCAATGTGAAAGGAGCAGTTATCCCCTCCACCTTACCCTGCACACATCGTCAGAACGCTTGGAGAGCGTGAGAATACGCCATCACCTTCATTTCCGATGTCTGGGTGCTTCAGACTACACGTTCATCTACCACCGCCATCGCAAATGTGACTAGTGATATTCTGACAATCTGCTTGTCCTGCAGGCATCATCAGTCACAGAACGCCTGGAGAGCGAGAATACATTACTACCTTCACATCGATCATACAATCTGCCCATGATATGAGCTAGCAGAACGCTTCGAGAGTGCGCAAATCTGTCCGCTTCGCTTACAATAAGAGGCGTTTCAAACGATGGTATATATCAAACTGGGCCCATATCCGATACTCCGACCCACTTGCGCTGTTGCAGCAGAATGCCTCCAGGCCCTGCTCCGCGTTATAGTAGGATAGAGACCGAGTTGATTGATACAATCTCCATGCACCCAGCTAAACCAACGACGTTATTTGAGCGCTAGCGCTGCTTGATTTGTTTAGGTCTTCATCGCATGCGGGAAGGGATTTTATTTCGGATGCCAAACTAACGTGAAGAAGAGGTACTTCTGTATTCCCAAAACTGTAGCAAAGGATATTAATGCTGCGACGCATGACCCGCGCTCGGGGGATATACATCATAGAATACCGACACACCCAGCGCCAGCTCAAGCACCACCTCCAACTTTCTAAATCTTTGCCTTCTCCTTCGCCTTTCCCTCCGCCTTCTTCTCCGCAATCTCCTCATCACTCACCACCCGCCCTCCGACCTCTCTCTCCACCTCCCGCGCCACATCCGCCAGCCACAACCTATGCCCCTCCTCGCCCTCATTACACAGGTCCCGCCCGATGAGGCTCACAAAGACACCCTCTTGGAGCACGGGGTATGATCCTACCTGAATC
Source organism: Tricholomella constricta (assembly GCA_013368375.1). Classification (NCBI taxonomy): domain Eukaryota; kingdom Fungi; phylum Basidiomycota; class Agaricomycetes; order Agaricales; family Lyophyllaceae; genus Tricholomella; species Tricholomella constricta. The sequence goes on along the minus strand of JAACJP010000005.1, from coordinate 1,179,321 downwards.
CCGCGCAACTTGAGTCGCTCTTGTAGCGAGGTCAGGTACGGCGCGATCATCGATTCTGGGCGTCTGTAGGGTGGGAGTGTTTAGCGTGCTCAAGAATGACGCGAGTAGGAATATGGGGAAGGAGAAAGAAAGGGAAAAAGGAGTGACACTGACTCTGTGAATACTTGTATCCGCAGTGGGCGCTCGCTCTTTGGGGGGAGGGGGAGGAACGGGGTGAGTTCCGTGAGCATCCGTTGAAAGAGCGACGGGATCCCGGGGAAGACGCATATGCGGCCTTCTAGTCGTACCACCGGCTGATCAGGAGTGGATGAGATTAGTTCTCCTGAGCTCGGATACAATGAAGTGTGGGAGTCAACGCACGACCCAGATGTTGTCCGCGATGAAAATGACCTCTGCGCGATCGGGGAAGAGGGCCATGCGCTGGGACGCCTCGAGCTGTTGGGCATTTGAAAAGTTACGGTATCGGCTAAGCGCCTCCATACGCCGGAGCGTCTCTGCGTGGTGCACGAGGTTTTGGTCGAAGGATTTGGCGAGGGAGGCGTAGGTTATGTCTGTCAATGCACAAACATTGTATATCCTTCAGTAGGCATCCTGCGTTGGAGCAAGACCAGGCCTTGCGCACCGTCGTGTGTGGGCCCAATTCCCCCAGTCGTAATCACGAAATCATAATTTCTCACCATCCGCCTGCTCGCCTCGATGCTACACACACAGAGGACACTCATGAGCACCATAGCCAGTCAGCTCAGAGCCACTGCATAACGCACATTTCCTGCTCGTCATCCGGGATGACCTCTATCCGTTTCCTGCAGGTCAATCACAGTCATTGAGGCCGTCGATCCAGCGAGGAGAAGCATGGGGAGAGACGCACAGCTCGATCCCCTGTTCGAAGCAATACTGCGCAAAGAAGTTTGAGTTCCGATCTAGCGTCTTGCCGTTGAGAATTTCGTCACTACAGGCATTATAGTTAGTGGGTAATTGAGTTGTTGTGTTGGGTATCGTACCCGATGATGAGCGCAGCGGCCGTGCGTATGTGACGTCCTTCCCCTAGTGGGTTTGGTGGTACCGGGGAGATAGGAAAACGGGGTTTTTCACGACTGGTATTCGTTGTTGTCGAGGTTGCGGCTGGATCACTGGAGGATGAGGAAGACGAGGCCATGCTGAGAGCTCGCCGGCTTGGAATTGCCCGTGCGCTGCAGATGCGAGTGGTGGTTGCGAAAAGTGAGGTAGATAAGGGTAGGAAACGGGATGACAAGGACATTGGAGTTTTGAGTGGACCAGGAAGATCGGTTCTCTCAGGTTCAGAGGTTTGGACAAGGAGTTAAAGGTGGGTACTGACAGAGGCCTCACAGGCAAACTTGCGACCTGGACCGAACCTCACGCTGTACGGTCAACCGCAAAACCATTTTACCAACCCAACAATGCTGTGATATTTATTATAACACATGTATAGCCGGACTACATTTCTACGATAGGATAGAGAGGATCTCTTACTACGCTCCGACCCAAACGCTGTGATGAGCGCTACATCAAAACCATGCCATAACGATTGGTGAAATCTCCCAAGATTTACCGCCCATTTCAGCGCTGGCAGCCTTGAGCACTATGGCTGCATGGGAGTGAACCAAAACGGTTCGACGCTTGGCTTGGCCCTTCGGCAGCCCGCGTTGTGATTATCTCCGCATCAACGTCAGAACACTTGGCTCTGCGGCCTGCCATGCACGCGCGGAAGGACTTTAGTAGCGTGAAACCCGTGTCCACCACCTCTCACGATTGGCATAGACGCTAATCAGACTCCGGCCCGTGGTTGAATAAAAGGGACAAATACGCCGCACAATCGGAAACGAGATATGTAGGGGATGAGTCAACTTGGGTGGCCCATGACGATGACCAAGTATCACGACATATGAAAGAATTCTTAACAGCAGCCAGAGGGTGCGCCAAGTTTAAATTGCGATTCAGTACTGGTCCCAAGACGTCCTTCAAATTCGAACTTCAGCATTTCAACAACCAAATCAGAAAGGTTCAAATGCGAAAGCTAGGGAGATTGGAATGTCGGCGTCGCCGTAGGTCGATGGTAAGTCAAGTTATAATAACTCGACACAGTTTGTCCCGTTGAAAGCTATAAATACTTACAGTGACTCATCCAACATTCCCATCTCTCTTTGGAACGTGCGTATTGGCCCTGCTTCGTTGACAGCCTGGAAGTGAAGGCTAAGTGCCAACTACTATCTATGTTCTATGTTCCGCAACTACGGAAACTCCGATTATCGATGTCACTGGATGGACGCAGATGGACCAGTATCCACCCCTCATTGAATTCGAATCCATTTGCTATCATGACCATAATCACGCTCACGACAGGACAGTTAATAGCGAAACCCTAGGCTTTGTTTTAAATCTACTCGACCTTCGAAGTTGGCTACGAAGCCCATTACTCTGTTATGGCAAACCTGTTGTCCTCATTGTCTTCTAGTCTTCTTCCATAAAGAACAGCGGTGGTTGGCCCCTAACGGCCCCTTGCTATTACTCCGCACCTTCTTACGGCAAAACTGTTTTCCTCCTTCCTTCTTCTACTTGTCGTCGAGTCTTCTAGCTTTCTTCTACAGGCAACGGATTATCGGAACGATGAAACTCGTGCTCCTTGTCTCGCGGATTCGTACCTTCATATCGTTCCGACTCGGCATCCATCCCACGTTAAATTGATCGTCCGCGATGGCTGGACTTATTTACAACCAAACTCTTGATTCTATCAAGGAGTCACTTACAGCGCATTGGATACGATAACGATCACGGGCCTGAGACCCGCTCAAACAGTGTTAGCCTCCCTCCAGAGTTGTTTCTTCCCTCGGATCCATCGCTAACACCAATGGAGCATTATTTGCGGCTACCCAGTACACGTGTAGATAGGCTCTACGGGACTCCCTTCCTGGCTTGATATAAGGAAGGCGTCGATCTCAGATATCGCTACATCACCCCCATGCCATGGTGTCGTCTTCCCTCCCAGCTGATATTGTTAAGAGGTATTTATGTCGACTACCGTCAACCGTCATAGGTGACTAACGATATTTCCCTGAAAGCTCTGGGCCTCTGGTATGTACCATCTCTCTCGCAGCGCCTCTCCCCTGTACTGATCATTATTTCCAGATCCTTGGTTATCTTCTCAACTGGAGTCTATTTGGAGTCGTCTCCATCCAAGTCTGTACGCCAGTCATATAGTTCTGTTGACTTTTCTTCGAAGCTTATTAATCTGCGTGCCTTTAGATTACTATTATATAGCCTTTCCAAAAGATCGGCTCTACTGCAAATGCCTCGTCTACGGTGTATACATCTTGGAGACCCTTCAGACCGTAATCGTCACGCATGATGCATTCGCGAGCTTCGGCATTGGCTTTGGCAGCTTCGAAGCACTCGATAATATACAACTCACGTGCTTGAGCATCCCTATCCTGAGTGGCATTGGTGCGTCGATCTTTCAACCTTACGTCTTTCCGTCTTATTCTCAATATCGTCGATTCCGCTAGTTGGATGCATCGTGCAAGTTTTTTATGCGTACCGCATCAATATCCTTTCTAAAAGTAAAGCGATTGGGTATCTCATCGCGACGGTCTGTATTTTTCGCGTATGATTTATTGACGGGGTCTTCATGTTGGACTTGTCAGATCTCCGTCATTGGATGTCTTGCGGGAATCGTGACCGGCGCCAAATCGTTCGAACTTGGCAGCTTGAGCAAACTAACTCAGACCAGTGTGTTCATTAGTGCCGGGGTAAAACAACTCAGTGTTCTGTGCCGTTCCAATCCTGACGCAATTGTATTAGTTCTGGTGGGGGTGTTGCGCCTTGTGCGATGTCATTATTGCTATTTCAATGACTTATCTGGTACGTCGGCAATTTTAACCACGCACACACACATTCCACTTTGGAGAGACGTATTCTAACAATTTTTCACAGCTCTCACGGCACGACACGGGCTTTCGGTCCACACACCTCCTAGTGATTAAACTTACGCGCCTCACCATTGAGACAGGAACCGCCACCGGTAACAACCATGGCTCACGAATTTATGCTTAAGAGACGTTAACACGCCCCTCAGCCACAGTTGCGGTGGTCAACCTCTTCCTCTTCTTCGGCTACTCAGACACAAACTACTACACCGTCCCTGTGCTCATCATCGCCAAGCTCTACTGCAACACCCTGCTTGTGCTATTCAACAGCCGCATGCGTATCGTCGGAGGTAGGGAGCCTGAAGAGCTCGCCGCAACGACCACTGCACTCGACATTTCGACACGACTGCAGCCGGTGATATTTTCGCGGCCCCCTTCTGCGTACCTGCAAGATTGGAGAACCCTGTACAAGGATGGCCTTCAGGATGACCTCGTAATGGGGGAGGTAAGCAATTGCTTATGATTATATGATTATACATCCGAAAGGCGAATCGGTCGGTTCACAGGCGGCCTCGTCGGAGCCGGGTATTCGCGTCACAACTGATGTTTACATCGCAAACGATGATGTTGAAAAGAGAGGAGCACCAGATCGCAGGAGCATGGCGTTACCGTATGCCGGTGATCGGTCGACGTAAAATTTGGGGGAAATTCACAGATTTCGACTCTTTTGATCTTGACTACCTCTCACACAGAACCTGTACCAATACGTTTAATTGGACCGCTCCGCGTCCATCTATAACATTACAAAATTAATTAATGAATGTGATCGTGATCATGCGTGCCTGGGGGGGAACCAAGGGGGAACTCAAAAGAAACGTTACTTACGCGTCACCGATTCCTCTTCCTCTCAGATTATCTTGATAGTTCGTCTCAAGTTCACCAGAAGAACCAGCCGTAAATTATTTCAATCCATCAAGCACTACGTAACGAGCTATGTGCTCCCCCAAAGATGAAGCGATAGATAAAAGATCATCGGAGCACGTCTGTAACGAATGTAAGCTAGCTAATCCCATCGCTGGAGCTCTGAATTTGTACCATATTGTCGTCATCATGGAAGGGGTCGTTAGCATAGTAATGGGTGGTGGGGAATATGATGGGTCGAAACTTGGGGGGTCGGATTAACACAGAACGCAGCTCCGATGCACTCCGATACCATGGAAGAAAAAAACCGAAAGCGAGAAACAAGCAGAATAGAGAAATTAGGAATAGAAAGCATGGAAAACACCAGATTTTCCAATTTAGAACATCGAGGCACCGACGACAGCGCCGGCGACGATACCGAACCAGCCAGCCTTGGTACCAAGGGCAGCATTTGAAGTCTGGGAAGCGGCAGCGGACTTGCTGGCAGTGGGAGTGCCGGAGGCTTTGGTGGGGGCAGCGGAGGTCGTAGCGGCCTTGCTGGGGGCAACAGTAGCGCCAGCCAAGGGAGCAGTGCTCTGGCCCTTGATCTGGTCCAGTACCGGTGCGCTAAAAACACCAGTCATGCTGTCCATCCTGGTAAAAGGAAACAATGTCGGTAGGTGAATGAGACGAAAAGACCTATATCACCTACTCGAACTTCGAGGAGAAAGCAAGGGCGGGGAATTGGGGCTGGGCAGCGTCTTTCAAACTCAGAGACTCGAAGCGAATGAAGCTAAGAAAAAAATGGGCTTGATTGTTGTAAATCATGTGAAGAATGATGGAATAACGTACTATTCGTTGCTGTTGGGGCCAATGGATGCGTCAGGGGTGAACTGAATGGACTGAGTGGTCGACACATCGACACTTGGGACGATGGTTTGGAGGAGGGTCTAGGGGCAGGGCATTGTCAGTATCGTTGAAATCTTGCAGCGACAAAATATGGACGTGACAACCGCACATGGTGAACGGTTTTGTTGACAAGATTTTGAACTAACCTGTTGCTGAGCATTGCCGACGTAAATGGAGACCTTAGCAGGACCAAAGTCCTTCATGGAAGGTGCCTTTCCATCGTCTTGCCAGCTAATGGTCGCCTCCTTGCCACCGGAAAATTTCGTAGAGGCGGTAGGCGAGGTGGTCTGCAAAATTTCAGGATTCGGCACATAGATGAGAAAAAAAAACACACATAGACGTTGGCAAGAGCCGAGGCAGCGAGGGCGAGAGCAACGAGGGACCTGGAGAACATTTCGGTTGTTGTGGAGGGAGTAAAGAGAGTGTGGGTTAAGAGAGTGTAAGGACTTGGTGCACGAAGGCAGGGAATTCAAGGCGTTGGGAGGGGGTTGATGGAGGAGAGAATACAAGTCGATAGCAAAAATGCGGAGTTTGTATTCTGAGCTATAAAGCGTTTAACCTGATTGGGAGGAGGAACGTGGCGTTCTAGCGAGTCCCTTGATCATGAATCATGAAAGCTCAGTTTAAACGATGAGTACTGCCCGTTGAAAGTTCGGCTAATCATCATCATCTTCAGTTATCAATATCTGCATTCGACATATATTTTGTAGCATCATCTGGAGCAAAATTAGCGTTTTGGCTCCTGCCTCCTGTGAGGGACCAGGAAAACATACCAATTGGCTCGATTTGGCATGTTCCACATGGCTCCGAATCCTTGCGATGTCTATCGGTCTCTCTTTTGATAAAGTCTTTGACACATCTGCGAAGATGAATAGAGATATTCACATCTCTAGGGGTAGAATTGCCGTGCATTACAGAAGTGCCGTTACAAGCGGCACATTGCAATTGTTGACAGTTCATTGATCATCATCAGACATAACCTAACAGCTATCAACAACTCACTCAAAGCCTACTAAGACTTACAAAAGTTGCACGAGATACTCTTCTCGCAATTGTGGCAAGAAGCTGGGTATGAATTCTGCGTGTTTCCAGGATAAGCGGGCGGTGGCGTAACCTTGTTTTTCGCTGGAACGATGGGGTGTAACACCTATCGATGTTCGATGGCAGTGTGCTTTGATTGCCACCCACAAAGACATATCTCAAATTATTTTTCTTTTCCCTTTGGGTTCAACTTGGGCTGCTTGCGGATGTGCGTCATTACAGCCATCAGTCTATTGTAATCCAAATGAGTTCCAGAAAATGGCCGAAGAGCTGGGGAAGACCCTCGTATATATGATACGACATTTCGTAACCAAGATTTTGTACTAGAATTTCCCCTGAGCTCGCTCAATCACCGTATTATGACAAGTCTAGATTTGAGGAGCAGCGAGAGAGAACGGGAGCTCTTCAGTGCGTCGACTGAACATCTCCGAAATCTATCATGACATAAGGACATTCACCGCAGTAACCCTCGAGTCCGACGATACAGTGGTGCTATGTTTCGAATGAAAATTATTAAGGACACACTCTGTTACGATCTGACCAAGATATAAGACAGGAAGAGTCTGATGATGGTTCAAAATTTGATTAATACTGTCCAAACTAGAGGGCGTCATGATCTTTCAGATACTCCTTCGCATGTTGTTTGGCCTCTTCTGAAACCTTGGGATCTGACACAAGGTAAACGTCATTCAGGCGTAAAATTTGTGAACTTACTGTGTAACGCGGCCTTGTAACCAGCTATGACGCGTACGTTGTGCTCCTTCTCGTCCGTCTCGTACTCATGGTAGCCGGCTGCGGACAGGATCTCGCGGGCATGATTCTTAGCGTCCTCAGAGGTTTTCTCGTCTGTGAAACGTTGATTAGCGATCGTCGTCGAAGTTGAAATTTTACAAGCCAGCGCACTATGCAATGTGGCCTTATAACCGCCTAGATGATGTGTCAGTACGAATGTTACTCAACCAGAGAGAATAACCCACCGAGAACGCGGTTGGACTCAACATCGTGGGTGGCATGCTGGGTCGTGGGTTTCTCTTTGGACGTCTCGCCGCCCCCCAGCTCCTGGAGGCGCTCGGTAGCATGCGCTTTCGCCTCCTCAGAGACTTTAGGGTTTTTGATAGTAGCTTTGAGTCCAGCGGCTACGCGTTCAGGATTCTTGGCGTGTTCTTCTTCAATACTTATTAATATACCATGGGCGCAACTAAAATGACAGAAACGCACCACTGGGGGCCATTGTAGTCGATGTACGTTGAGATGAGTTGATTATATGAAGTAAGTTTAGGATGATGAGACCTTGACGAAAGGTTGACCTTATATACACCACCTATGCGTCTGTGACGTCGACACATGGAGTACAATTGAATTACTTATGAAACAACGCGTTCTAGGTCTGACTGTGGGGTCCAGCAACGCCCTGCCAATTTAAACTCCGACGCTGTACAGAAAATATGGTCCTCGTTTTTGTAGCCTCATCTAGCGCACGAAAATACTCGCTTGTATGAGAAGAATTTACTGCAAGATAATAATAAACAGTTTCCCTCGTGCAAAAACTTTATGGAAGTTGTGGTTCATGTTATATAGCACAAATGCCGACCTCAAAACACACATATTTCAGAAATGAACAAGTTTTGAAAGATTCTGCACGAGGGGATTGGATCAGGGGGTAGAAAAACAACTTTTCCGTACTTTACTTGAGGCCTCCAGGTGTTGTGGAAGCAGACGATGAGTATAGCAGAATGACATCTCGGGCACCACCGAAAAAGGAAATTGACGCGATCGAGAAATCACGCACCGACGCGTCGCGCTTTGTGTACTGGTCGGCTAGCGGGGATTTCATGCGTTCCTGGCGTCCCAGATGGTGGGACACAGGCAGACCGCCCTACAGAAGGCCCATTCCCAACAAAGCATCGGAATAATCAACGCTCGACGTCGTCATTCCCATACACCCGCCACCCTCGCACTTCAGGATCACGGTTGTTGTCAGCCAGTCACAGGGGCCAGTAACGCCTCCAATCACACGCGACGAGCTGATGGATTGGGAGGATGTCGAGGATCTTGAGGATGCAGATATGTTGGACATTGACTAATTCATGCCACTAATGGAAGTCTTAATTCATAGATATCTTAGTATAATACATGATCAATAGTGTATACCTTGTAAAACTAGCCATTGAAGAGTCCTCGGTGGGATGGAAAGATGGTCATAGACAATGTCGACGGTGTGAGAGTCTCACCGTTGATTAAGCGCGGGGCTTGAACCTCGCGGAAAAATCTCGGATCTGCTCGTTTCCAAATTCAGACGGGACCAGTTTTGCTATCACACATTTTCCCGCAGCGTTGCCAGACCCCACTGACTGACGTCAGCTGCAGGGGCTTTTACGCATAATATCATATGATCGCGTTTTGACGCACGACGTACGACATTATCCATCGGCGGAAGTAAGCCAGATGAAGAGGGAACAACATCCTACGTAAGGGATCAGACATCCTTGTCCAGCAATAGAGCAGTGTATTGCAAGGCATTGAGCCGTCAAGGGCGTTCATCATGAAGCTCAAGGTTTAGACATAACAGTAGGAAGGCGCCCGGGCCGCAAGACTTCCGGATGAGAAATCGGTCCGAGGTGAGGCGAGTGTTCAGTCACCGGACGAAATAAAAAGCTCTCGACAAAACGCAGGCTAGGATATATAGCGTATCAAGCATGATTCACTGAAAAGACTACTTACTTGACTCGGGTCCTGGCCGGGCAACACGCAGAAAGCCCCATAATTGTAAGCCGCAAACTTTGTGTTGGTGGTGTGACAGGTCACGATCTCGACTCCACCACGGTCCACTATCAACCACCCATTGCGATCTGCTCGCGACTCGGGGCTTCATCCAAATTCTGTAACATTGTAGCCTACCTCGCTGAAAGTGCATATCCTCTTGGAGACAGTCATTCTATTTTCGCAAAACTGAAAATGCACCTCGATGCTCGTGACTCAGACTCGGATGGACTTTCTCGATCAATGGTGCGGTGTGAACGAGAGACTGCACCTCGAGGACGGTCTATGAAATCGCCTAATAGAAAACGCCACAAACCTTCTGTTTCTGTTCTTCAAACATCGTCATTGCTCCCTTGTGACTCGCTGACCACATATACCGCTGCTGAAGTACCTGAGGAGATCGACGACACGACGCTCTACTTGGTTGCGCCATCCTACGTGGACTTGACCGCATTTGCTTCAGGAGTCATGAGTACGTTGCTGTCATCCTCTTCCGAGCTATACAAAGCAACGATTCCTGCAATCTCGGCTGTCGATTTGGCTCCGTGGCAATCTGCCGTTGTTGATGTTCCTTCAATGTCCCGGAGTCAAGATATCATGAATGATATATTCTCTCAATGCTGGCCCTTGGACGATCCTCAGAACTCTGATAATTCAATTCCTGCTATCCAGTCCATTTTGTTCCCAACAAATGGCATGGAGGCTTGTGACCTACCCTACATCTCGTCTCTCAGACCTCGTCACGCGCCGTTCTTCCTCTCGTATGACATCTTGGGAACTATCGGGAAAGGCACATATGGCAAAGTTGTTCTCGCATGTCTGAAGGATGACTTCGAAGGTGAACTGTATGCCGTCAAGGTCGCACGCAAGCAAAGCAGCCACGAATGCGAGACGGAACTCGCTATCCTTCAAATAATCTCGAACTTGTCGGGCAGCGATGAAGTAAATGGCGGCGTACGATTTTTGCAGAGACTACGAGAGAACTTTAGAGACGAGGAAGCGCTTTTCATCGTCCTTGTGCGTCATCTCTGATACACTCTAATAATTGCAGACCTTGACGTCCTTGATCGGCTAGGAATATTATCCAGCAACGCTGTCCGATCCCGAAATCGCGTCTCGCTTTCGAATCAGGAACGACGGGCAAACGCGACTTTCCGCCTCGCTTTCGTTACCTCCGATGTTGTTGGAAGATTCAATGAGCCCAGGCGATGACGCTGCCAAACGACTTCGTTTTCTGATCGCTGAGATCTCGCTTGGGTTAGCATTTCTTCACGACCGGGGGCTCGTTCACCAAGACATCAAGCCTGCGAACATCATGATTTCCTTCGCTGGTCACGTAGTGATTGGTGATTTCGGCGCTGCTACTAAACTGCCTCTCCTCCCCGGAAGTGGATACACAGCCTCTCCCAGTGATGGTTCCGGTCATATGCCGATTCGACGTTATGGCTCAATCGTCCTACAAGCCGAGGATTTTGTCACGTTTACGCCGTTATATGCAGCTCCGGAACTGCGAGAACAAAACTCGGTAGGGTTGGTTGTCTATGATGAACGTTGTGACTGGTGGAGTCTTGGAATGCTCTTGTATGAGCTGATTACGGGGAGTGTCCCATTCCATTATCGTCGAGATATTGACGCCATACGGCGGGGATGCAGAGGCGGAGGAGATCGCAGCCTCTCCTTCGAGGAACTCGAAGTCCTTTTTGGTCCCGTCAAGGTCGCAAGTTGCGCGTGGTATGCGTGTTTAGAGGACTTGCTTCGATCTGTAAGCTGCTCTCCTTTTATTGGTCGTGGTCATTGTTGTTAAAGAACAGTGTCATTAGCTTTTAACTCAAGATCCGAATGGTCGTCTAGCCTGGCCACAAATCAAAGATCATCCATTTTTGGTTCCACTACAAGAACTTTGGAGCGACATTGCAAACCTGAAACTTCAGCCGTGTCCAAATCCACCTACCTTTTGCATCACCGATGACTCTGGATCGGTTGTATTAGAAGAGAACGAGGAAGCCAAGCCTTGTCCTTCAAGGCCAGACAAGTCTTGCTCAGCGCCGCAAGGAAGCCATTTCGCTCGCGAGCAACCCGAGGAATCTGTCATGCGGCCTGATATCTCTCTCGACGACCCGTTTCGCTCGTCGCTGCAAATCAGTCTTGTGCCATCGTGGCATCCACCAACGTTCCAGACCGATATGGACTCGGATGAAGGAAGTATTTTGCAGCCGATGCCTTCTTCTGCGTCGCTGTGGTGGGGAGTTGTATCGTCCCAGGAGCCCCATGATGACTCGGACGTCGACGCGCCCGTGCCTATCTCGGAAAACTCGGACACCGATGATGATTGTTCCATCCATCCACTGCAATCGCCGTTCTCTTTGACTGCTGTGTTACGGCTTCCACGTCGCGATTCTGGATCTTGCGATTTTCAAAATCGTACACCGCCCAAGACGAGTTTGGACCCCCCGTCTGTGTACACGGATCAGGAAGTCCTCGAGAGGATTACGATTTCGTTGCTGGAAGCAATGGACGACCGGGATCGGCTCGTCATTCAGGAGGACCGACGCGTGCCCAAGAAGCGTATTTTTCGCGGAGAGCCGTTTAGGCGCGTGTGGAACAGGTTGGTCTCCTGGTAAATGAGTGTTTGAGACAAATTGATCTGTGTATAATTACCATCTGTATCATGTATGTGAATATGGACAAATGTCGCTGAGTGGATGGTAATCTGATAAAGAGCGAGATGCATGCGGAACAACGCGTGGTCAAATAGGGACGAACTGTTTAGCACTAAGGTACAGAGATAAGGAATGTGCTGTGAAGGGAAACGTGCAGCCTGTGCGTACTCTCATAATGGGCAATCATAACGGGTCATTCGGATGAGTAGATTCAGGGTGGATCCACCTCAGAGCATGGTGAAGCTCGAAGCAGGCATCCGGCGGCGTGTCTTGGTTTGAGCCTCAGCTATGGGAGGTTCATCTCAGATCGAGTATCGACAGGGAGCCGGCCGAGAAGGCGACTCACGTTTCTCTGGGGCCACCTGATGGATGACGCCCTTGGTGCTCATCCCTTCGACGTTGGAGGCCACTCGCCAAAATCCCTCGCCGAAAGAAACCTGCTCTGACCCCTGAGTCCTGTTACCTTGTAGGCCATGTCCTTCAAGGACGGCCTTCCAAGAAGGGTCGATACCCTTCGACGCCTCGATGACGCCATCCTTGTTCAGGCCAACATGGGCAACATGGGCAAAGGAGTTGGGGGTTGGAAGCGAGACCATAGGTGGGAAGATGGGCCCCCGGGCGTTGCCCGAGGGCGATTTGCTTCTCATCGACAGGCTCAGACTGCGTTTCTTCACTGGCCCTAAGAGCGAATATCAATCAATTTGTCGTGTACAGATACTGCAATGATAGAGCGCGTACGTGGAGGGCAGGTTTGACTAATCACTTCCTTCGCCAATGCATTCGCCTCGTCATCATCCTCGAATAGAAATCCGAATCTGCGGCTCTATAGGGGGCGGTCAGTTCAGGAGATACGAACCACGGGCCATAGATTTTACCCTTCCTTGAAAAGCATGGAAGAAAGGCCGGTCGAGCTCATAGACGAAATCCTCATGGACCTTGAACATCCAGGTCGGCTTTCCAGATGCCGCCTCCAGGAGACGGAACCAATAGGTGACGGGCTCAACGACATTAGGAGTGGGCGGCGCTCCAAATCTGTTTGCCAGGCGGTCGGCGGGTTGGCTGTCCATCCCAAATACGAGCGTGCCCCTCATTCGCGAGTAACACCATTCCGGGACCTTGGTGTTGAGCTGCGCGTGGTAGATCCTGGCGGACGCAACAGCGAGGATGGTGTAAGTATCTGGCGAGAGGCCTGGAATGGTGACCCGAGCGAAGGAGTGTCTGTGATCTGGGACTGAGAATGGCGATGGTGAACTGGATGAAACAAGCTGAGATATCATTCCGAGTAGTGGACTATGACAGGGGCAGGTCAGGGCTCAAACTTGACGCGTAGCGTACTCGTCAGAGCAAGCAAAGAAGCAACGGAGGTGGTTAGCCTTCATGAGTAAGTAAACTGCGAGGTAATCATCGCGCATCACGGTTCCCTCACTTCTGGCATGAGGTCAACACGATGATGGGAATCGAAAGGAACCTTTGGGCGATCGAGGTCATGCTGGCAAACCCTGCCAACGTCCATACGTTTTTAAAACATTTATATGAACACGTCTCGCACCCTTTTGCCACTTTGAGGAATGGAACGAGAGGAATAAGAATAGAACAAGCATTTCGCGACCGATGTAGCGAAATCTTCAGATTCAACGCGTCGTTAAAACATGCTTACTGCGTGTGTCAAGCTCGCTTCCTTTGGTTTTGAGCCCAATGGTCTTCGAGGGATGGTGCGTTGACCATGAGATTGTAATTTGGAGAACGGGCACGTCAGAGGGATGAAAATCGCATCGGATACGCAAAGGTGTCCGCAGTGGTGCTTTTGAGCGTCAAGTGATGAATACAGGATGCATCCATGTAGATACGAGGTCGTGGGCAGCGCAATGCGTGGGTTTCGGGGATAGGGATTTGACACGAGTCGAGCGGAAATCAGGGGGTAATCCGTAGGCTGATTATTGTCCGATAGGCTTGGTGATAACAAAGAGGGGGAAGTACGAGGCGAAGAATGCTGATATGCAGAGGCTGCACAAGTGGGAATCTCAATGAACATCATGGGACCTGGTATGGACAGTGTTCGGAACTCACAGCAATGTTGACCATCCATTAGAGCCTCCCTCCTTCGAACGAATCGGATGCGAGTTCATCAGGCTAGTCAGCGCGAACAGGAGCGCGCCCCACGCCATATACCTAGTTCAGAACGTCAGTTGACAGTATGATTTGCGTTAAGTCAGAACTCGCCTGTTTCGTGTAACAACAATGAGACCAGACAAGAACATACCCATTGTGTTCAGAGTGTCTATTAGAAGATATCAAAGATAAGTCTACGACGATCAAGACGTGCAGCCCTTGCTACATACCAGTCGTGCTCTCTCGGTGCCATGTATAGGGCAGAATCTCAGGAGTTTCCTGCGCTGCATCGCGGGGGTCTTCAAACTTTGAGGACATCTTGCAGTGGACAGAGGTTGAAGGGGATAAATAGAACTATACAGCCCTCAGCTAGTCGCACCGTTGCTTGCTGGTCGTTGTTGAAATTGTCTCGCTGGCCTGTGTAGGCCTGTGTGACATAATGCTCACAACGCGTGACGCGTCTGAGTCTGGGCGCCTAGTTGCGCGCTTGCTCGAACTCTTACCGAGAGACGCACGCAAGCATGCTGCCGTTGGCACATGCAGTACTAATATTCCCTGAAAGCTCTATGTCGAATGTAAGTTCCCCTCTCCGCCGCCGCCGCTTATTGCCTTCCCTAAATCAATACAGGACTGCCATTTCCGCGGAAACAATGGCCAGCCCAACAGTGGTCATTACCGCCAGCGGCAGCATGTTCCAAAATGCGAATGATCCTTGCCCAATTCTGATCCCCTTCTGCTTCAGTATTGTCTGCCACAGCAGCCCCGCCAAGCTCGCAGAGAAGGTAAAGCTCACGGCCCCAATATTGCTCGCAACGGCCAAAGCAATCGCAGCAGCGCGTGTGCTTTCGTGAGAGAACCCCGGTGCGGCGCGAACAATCTTTGTCAAAAGAATCGTGGCACCAATATTTGTTCCGGCGAGATTGCACAGCAAAACACCGAGCACGCCGATGAGCCATATTGTGGGATGCATGTGGCCGCGGGTGGCCTTGGTGAGCCAGCGCGAGAAGACTTCAATCCAGCCTTGATGGGAGAGGGCCTCGATTAGGATGAACTGCGAAAATGCAAAAGGTATGAGGCCGAAAGGCAGTCGTGGTAGAGCCGTTGCGAGGGTCGGGAAATGTGCGGCGAAGGAGGCGTGGATCCTTTTCAGGTATGCGCGCTGTCGCGGGAAAAGTGGGATAGGGCTAGAGAGTTCGGGTTTGGTTGACTTGATGGATGTCAGGGTAGATTGAGGGTCAAGGCTATTTGTAGTGGGGAGAGTTGTACTGATGGATACAACTGTGGATTCCCGCTCGACGGGGGGCATAGACATTGCTCTCTTGAGTTCTGAAACCATGGGGTCATCTTGAGCCTCGCCTGTCTGATTTTCTGTGGTATTGCCAATCTTGCCCGTGACAAATCGGTAATGGTCCCATATTAGATCGAAAGTAAGTTTCGCGACAGCAAAGGGCAAACTGATCTTCCACACATCCACTTTGAAGAAGCTGACGATGATGATGACCACGAGACATGTTCCGAGGACAAAACTTCCAACCCAGGCGCCAATGGGATCCCGAAGGACCTCGCGAACGTTGAGTTTAGCTGTTACGGGAACTTTTCGAGGTAGATATTTCTCGGAACGAAACTGGACAGCCAGAGCAATGTAACATGCCACAGTACATGCCAGGAAAGGGAGAATGGTATACGCTGTGAAAGCGGCATTGTTGACAGCAAAGCCCTCACAAATGACAACATTGGTTGGGTTACCGACGAATAGGACCATGCTGGATGTATTAGCAGCGGCGAACTCGGCCATGAGCCACGCGATCGGCTTGAGGCCGGCAGCAGCTGTGTAATACACGAGGAAGGCGGTTCCAGAGAGGATGACAGGGTCATTTCCCAACACAACACTGAGGAGGGTGAGCATGACAAAAAAGTAGAAGAACAGCTTCCGTGTATTGGATCCGCCCTTGTTGCTGACCCAGAACGCAGCCGCTTGGAGGACTCCTGTGATGTCCAGTGTGATTGCCATATAAGCCAGAGAGATGAAGAGGATTAAAATGTTGTAGGGCTTAATATCATCTAGGATGCATGAGAGGATTAACATTGGCCCAGGGCGCCATAGAAGGCCACACACCCGTTCCGACGATTCCATCGCGAATCTGGGTGGCGCCAAGGCATTGCGAGGCCCATAGAATAGCTATGGCAATAATTGGAGCAGTGGTAAGGTTAACCCAGAGTCGCCTACGCCCAAGGTATGGAAGACGGATAGGGAAAGAGACGGGCTGAATGACAAAGATGGCGGAGAGGAGGAAGATGACCAGCGTTACTATTGAAAACCGGCTTATCATTTTGAATTGGCTGTTTTCTACAATCAGTCATGGCTCTACAATGCCAATTTACATTAACACTCACAAGTCGTTCACAGGCGCCGGCCCCAACAGCCTGCTCGATCGTCAAGGACTTTGCAAGCTGGCAGAGAACGTCCTGTGTGTCCATATGGAGTTAAATCAGGTCCCATCTCGAACGAAGGCGGAGTATTTGCCTGCTGTTTGCCCAGTTCCCGAGCTCTTCGGGACTTCTGAATCGATGAGACGAAGGTAAGTATGTTTGGGCCAGGACATGGGGAGCAACCATTTTATACGTTACAGCACCTGATTTAATTTTGGGCATGCTTTAGCACCACTTCGACCCCGCCGTTATTTTATGCCCATGACCGGAGGCAGTGTCCCACTTCGAACTGTAATCCAACACATATGGCGATATCGAATATTTGACGCCCGTTCCCATCATCATCGGCAAGCGAACAGCCCCGGGCGCTACATATACTGAGTGCAAGCACGTTTCCTTCATGCCTTCTCAACGTCCCTCAATCATCTCTCTCACATCCGCGAGGCTACCTGCTGCCCTGTACGTACATTAGCGTACTCCCCCGGCGCCCGATCTCCCTATCTCAAGTCGCGAACACGATATGTCGATTCTAAGCCTCCGACGTCACCGCCCAAACTACACGAAAGACTTTGAAGCGGATAAAAAGCGATTACCTACCCCCTCGCATCGACATGCCGCGCCTTCAGCCCCATGGCCCTGGATAGATATACATGACAGTGAGTTTTTAAAGTGACTTCCTTGTGTTCGATGCCTTCAAAGGATTTCAGGACTCGACCACGAGCAATTGCGGTCTGAGTTACCGCCAGTTCCCCCCCTGTGTGATCACACGACATGCGGTGGTTGTTGGGTGGGGTACCCGCAATCGCGCTTTCCGAATTGGACACAAGAACAAGTCGAACGAAGCAAGATCGCAGACGCAATCAGCAATTATAACAAAGACCAACCTTGCATCATCCACCACGTTGATGTCAACACCAATGGATTCTTTACAGATGCGTCGCAGGTCATTGCGAATGATAACGACAAGGAACAGACTTGGAACACCATTATCACTGCGAAGGTGCGTCGGGCGAACTGACCACGACTGGCGTTCAACGTTTCTCTTTTTTTCCCTTATTTCTTTCCGCGCAATAAGATGATGTCCCTGGCTTGGCCCTGGCTTGGCGACCTCTTGACTTTCGACTTCTGGGTTATGTTTCTGAACGCGTCCCTGTCTCATGTTATTAACTGTTCTTTGGTACAGCGGCCCAAAAACAACCGTGTACGAGCATTGTTCCTTGAAAACTTGTCTGGCCCTGTTCTACAGATGCTTGGAGCAAAGTATGCTTGATTTGCAGTCTCTCCGCCGCTTCTAGTCAGCGTTAACATCCATTCATCAGGTATAATATAGAGCCTTTCTTCTTCTCGTCCTCTTTGAACTGGATCCCATCCCGATACCAAGAAAACCCACAGCCAGGGAAAGGAGATCGTATGTCCTGTAAACAAGAGGGATAGACCCTTGCTCTTGCTCAATCTTCTCTTCATCAGATATCACGATTACGTTGACGTTCCTCAAATCGGATAGTAATTACGACAGGCATCCCGGTATGGCATCCTCGGAAACAGTCCACACCACTGCATCGACTACATCGACTGCGGACCGCCTGACTCTCAGTAAGCTACCTCGCATCTCGCGCATCGGTGTGTCTTAATCTCCTCCGTAGCTCAGCAGATGATCGACACCCAGTCGCCTCTACGGCTACGATCGAGCACGTTGTCTTTTTCCATTTGGTCTTAGAGCGACAATAACATGCATGAATTCGCAGGCCGTCAGATCCTCGTCCTGGACTTGCTCTCCGTGCACCTCATTCGCAGCGTCGAAGAGAGCACTATCATTTCTTTCCATCCAGTCATCAAAAATCACCCAACGACAGACGCCCTGTACCTCCATGATCGCATTCGATTCGCAGGTGGGAGTTACATATTGATATTGTTGCGACGGCCGTTGACTCTTGGTCTCTTGACAGGCCAAAGCGTGTACTGGCAAAGCATCTTCCAAAAGTCGCCCGACCCGACCTTCGTGCTCCTCACATTCGTCTGGCACGCAATGTACGCATGGGACGAAGCCCTTCAACACCTTTACAATCACATCTGCTGGCTGGTCAGTTAGCTTTGGCCTCCCACCGAAGTCTCAGTGCCCATGTATCCGTTCAACAGGAAACCAAGGTCCTCACGACAAACGACATGCAACTTACTCAGGAGCTCCACGTCATTCGCGCCCACCATCTGCATTATTCCTCCCTCCTCGAAGACTTTGAGAAAACGGTCACATTCATACGAGACACGTACAACCCCGCCATGGACTCCGTTTCTGAACAGGAGCGCGCGTATAGCGCCCATTTGATGAAGCGGGAATGTCAAAATCTCCTCAGCGAGATCAATCGCCTAGATAATGGCCGAAAAATGCAGGATAAGCGGCTAAAGAACGTGATGAATCTCGTTCGTGACCTTGTGCTCAGTACAAATATCCGATACTGATAAGTGGCTCAAGGTATTCAGCAGTGTCAACATCAATGATAGTAAGCAGATGCAAAAGATGACCGAAGCGGCGGCCAAGGATAGCGCAGGTGAGCTTGCTCCCTTACCCATGATTATTTCGCGCTGAATGTTCTCATTCCATCCAGCGGTAATTAGCTTCGCTTTTTACGCACTCTGAGACTCAACTGCTCACTAGATGAAGCAAATCGCGTACCTCACCATGATCTTCCTCCCGGCGTCCTTTGTTGCGGCAAGTACAGATCTCAATAGTACCAACCCCATCCTCGCTAATGATCTTACAGGCCGTCTTCGGCATGAACGTCAAAGAGATTTCACCTGACACTGAGGGCACGCTCCCGCACTACGTCGCGGCCGCCCTCTCCCTTACAGTGGCGACGATCTGGATCGTCGTGGCGTTCCAAAGCAAATTCATTTTCCCCGAGGACACGAGCTTCTTGATGCGTTTCACCTGGCCTATCCAGCTCTGCCTGAATCTCCTCCGCGAAAGGGAAGAGGCCAAGGAAAATAGAAATGACGGAATACCACTCAGCCGCATGAATACTTACGATCGCTAGGCATAAGGCCCAGTGGTCGTGAGACATGGGCGCTCCGTGCGCCGGAAGATATTTAGGTGCGGATTTACGCCCATGCGGTTTCGGAACTCTCGCTGTTGTATACCTGGTGGTATATTTTTTTCGGATTGCTTTTCTTTTCTCCTTTTAATGGAAATCGGACTTTCTATCGGAACTTTGGAGGTTTTACTTGTTTACTTTACGATGTGTCATGACATGCATGACCTCTCTACGTGTTTGTACGACTGCGCTTGGATACTTACGTATCATGTACCGCCCCCCCGATTTAGATAATTTCCTTGGGTCGGGAAGATCTACGATGTCATCTTTACTGGGGCGTAATGGGAGCCACCTGCCTACCTGCCTCAACGTACCGGACTCGTGAGCGCCTGAGCATTTGGGCCTCATTGCACATGTGGCGGTGCCTTATGCCATGCCGGAACTAGCAAGGTCTGAGCCACAGTGTGCGCCAAAAGTAGAAGATCAAATCAAGAAGCATGCACAATCTTGAACTGTTACATTTTACAAGGGTTCCGAGCTACAGAAAACATTACATATGACAAGAGTGCGAGAATGGAGGGCCTATGAACCATATTAACATGACGCTTTAATTACCAAAGTCCTGGACACACAGCAGCCATGACTAGTATACTTATTCATTTGTCAATTTGTCAACCGCCGACGCACACCCCAGCCCCGGTGCTCGCCTCCCAATTCTATCCTCCAACCGCTCCGTCCGGCGTGCACGCCTTATAGACTCTTATATATTACGCTAACCCGACTGTTTCAAATACATTTAGGTCGGGAAGAGGAACACAATCGATTTACGCCACAGGGTCGTCGGACGTCGGGATTCGTGCCGGCCTGAGTCGTCTAGGTAGAGTGCAATAACCATGCTTTATGGTGTGTGTCGGCAAGGACGGTAATTAGGAACGGTAATGAGGACTCGGAAGGGGGAACCATATGGGACTCGATGCACAGCCACTCCTGTACCGGACAACCACAACCACCAATTTCCACCAAACCCTCAACCTCACATTAAGTTGACGCCCATATTGTTTTAGGCGCCGGGCGCTACTTTTACTTATTTAATGAAAGCATGTATCCCCCATGTCTTTTCAGCGTCTCTCCACCACATCTTCGCTACCCCAATTTCTCTCTCACCCGCAAGTCTCGGGAGATAGCGAACACGATATGCCAACCTCAAATCGTCCCTGGCCCCATCTCAAACGTCGCCTAAACGTCACAAGAGACAACGAAGAAGAAAACAAACGGCTACCCGAACCCTCACACCGCCATCATGCGGCGCCTTCTGCTCCATGGCCCTGGATCGACATACATGACGGTGAGCCTTTCCTAGGAATTCTTTTGGTTCGGTGCCCTCATTGAAGGGTTTCTAGAACTTGATCATGAGCAATTGCAGTGTGAAATGCCGCCATGGCAGTCCCACCCTTGTGTGATCACGCAACCTGCGGTGGATGTTGGCAGCGGTACCCGCAATCGCGTTTTCCGAATTGGACAGAAGAACAAGTCCAGCGAAGCAAGATCGCAGACGCAATTGCCATTTATAACAAGGCCGATCCTTGCATCATCCATCACGTTGATGTCAACACCGATGGGCTTTTTACACATGCTTTGCAGGTTGTGGCCAATGATAGCGACAAAAAACAGACTTGGAATACCATCATCACTGCAAAGGTGCGTCGGGTGTCCTGACCACGACTGGTGTTCAATGTTTTTGGTTTGTTCGCACAATAAAGATGATGTCCTTGGCTTGGCGACTTCCCGACCATTGGCTTCTGGGTTGTGTTTCCGAATGTGGCGTCGCCAATGGCATGTCATTTGTTCTTCGGTATAGCGGCCCAAGGATAACCGTGTACGAGCATTCTTCCTTGAAAACCTGTCTGGCCCTGTTTTACAGATGCTTGGAGCAAAGTATGCCTGATTTCAGCCTCTTCACCGTATTTAGCCAGTCTTGACTCTCATTCAATAGGTACAACATCGAGCCTTTCTTCTTCTCGTCTTCTTTGGACTGGATTCCATCTCGATATCAAGAACAAGCAGGGAAAGGACATCGTATGTCCTGTGACCAAAAAACGAACAAAGCCCTTTCTCAATTTTCTATTCATCAGATACTATCACGATCACATTGACGTTCCTCAAATCGGATGGCCATTGCTACGGCGAAGAACACGGAACACTATCCTCTGGAACTCCTAAAGCGCAGATTGAGGGCCCTTTCAGCTTCGGTGAATTAAACACTCGTCACGCTGATTGGTGCTTGTTAACCTCCTCCATAGCTCAGCAGACGATGGACACCATGTCTCCTCTGCGGCTACGATCCACTACGTTTCCGTCATCCCATTTCAGGCCGATAATCATTGAATTTGCCTGAAGACCGTCGGAATCTTGTCCTGGACCTACTCTCTGTACATCTCATTCGCAGCGCCGAGTGCAGCACCATTATCTCTTATCACCCAGCTAATAGGAGTCATCCAACGACAGCTGCGCTGTTTCTCCGTAATCGCATTCGATTTGCAGGTCTGATTTCATTGATATTGTTGCGACGTTCCCTGACAATTCGGTTAGGCCAAAGCGTATATTGGCAGAGCATCTTCCAAACATCGCCTGACCCCACCTTTGTGCTCCTGACTTTCATCTGGCATGCAATGTACGCATGTGACGAAGCCCTTCAACACCCCTACAATCACGTCTGCTGGCTGGTTAGTTAGTAGTGGCCTCCTACTACCCCTGGGGTATACATGCCCATCTATCTGTTCAACAGGAAACCCAGGTCCTCAAGACAAACGACATGCAACTTACTCAGGAGCTCCACGTCATTCGCGCCCACAATCTGCACTACTCTCTCTCCTCGAAGACTTACAGAAGACGGTCATATTCATCCGAGACACCTACAACCCCGCCATGGACTCCGTTTCTGAATAGGACCGCGCGCACAGCGCCCACTTGATGAACAGAGAATGTCAGCGTCTCCTCTGCGAGGTTGATCGTCTGAGTAATGGCCGGAAGATGCAGAATAAGCGGTTGAAAAATGTGATGAACCTCGTACGTGCCGATGTGCTGAGCACCATGGACGCCGGATATGGACAACCCAACACGGGTCTTCAACAGTGTCACTATCAATGACAGTGCACAAATGCGAACGATGACCGAGGCAGCGGTCAAGGACAGCGCAGGTATGAGCAGTGTCCGATCATCTCTATTATATCCGCGCTGAATGTTCTCTTTCTATTCAGCGGTAATACACTTCACTTCCATTGCTCGGCTTCACTGCTGCTAAATTTTTCAGTAGATGAAGCAAGTCGCGTATCTCACCATGGTCTTCCTCCCCGCGTCCTTCGTTGCGGCAAGTGTCTGTACCGCTACCAAGTCCATCCTCGCTCAAGGTACCATAGGCTGTCTTCGGCATGAACATTAAGGAACTTTCGCGTGATACACAGGGCACGCTCCCGGACTACTTCGCGGCCGCCATCCCCTTTACTGTGGCGACGATCTGGATCGTCATAGCATTCCAGAGAAAAGCGACGTCCTCCGACGAGACGAATATTCTAAAGCGCTTTGCATGGCCCGCCCAGTTATGCCTGCCAAAGTTGGGAGTCTTCCCCGAGAGGTCCGGTGAGAAAAGCGATGACGGCGTATCACTCAACCCGGGCACCGAGGTATGAGGTTCGTTAACCATGAGATGCAGACGCGTCGTGCGTCGGGAGTATACAATTGCGCATGTACGTGATTTCGCATTTTCCCTTTGCTTAGAACTCATACTGTTTGTTGTAGTATAATCACTACCTTTTCAGACAACCTTATCTCTCTTTTCTTATGGAAACGTCCCGCGGGGACGTGCGGAGACTACTTATTGGGTCTGGCAAACCTGTCAAATAATTTGTGCTTAGTCTCTCCTCGACAGTTTCATCAGTCGTTCTTAGGTGTCACAGTGTATCTATTTGCTTTGCGAGGCAATTCAATTCAGACCATTATATCAGCCATGCTCTCCGGGATTTTTGTACTGGCAGTCATTTGTGCGAGAGGTAGTCAGATCTCTTGCAGATAATTCTGTAGAATTAAATACCGTCCTGCCGCAGAAATGGGAGCCTAATAATGATAAAATAGCAACCATCCACAAAAATAACCGACCATGTATACTCCTCCTTGAGGAACGATGTTATAAAACTTCTGTAACAGAACCCATACAGCCCACGCGCTTTGTCGTCGTGGCGGGAAAGAGGAATATCGTCAGCAAGTGGGACTAAGATATGCATTGACAAATCGCGGACATTTTGAAAGGATCACAGATATGCGTAGGATTTACGATTTTAGAAAGCACAATCAGCCGTGCGAGGGGGATCGGCACACGAGAGGCGAGAAGCTCGACGACATGTTATGACGGGCGAAATGCCCCAGCTCAGCTTGCGCAGAATCGTGTACCGCTGGTCTTTTCCGATATATTCACCAACGTCTAACTGTACCCAGCCGTAGCCTCACGCGGTCGGCATCCCCAATGGTAACAAACAGCCTTGCCCTGCACCTGTTCTAATTTCCTAGTGGTATTTCCATTGGACTCGCATACATGCCTCGATCTTTCACTCATCAGTTGAAATACAATTGTTCATCCATTGGCATCATCATAGTCATACATGTGAGAATCGAAAAGCCGCACACTGATAGTCTTTCAAGCTTACTGTGAATTGAAGACAGGGAATTCCCCAACACGAAGCTTAGTTGCCTTTGAAACAAAAAACCCACGGGGCTCAGCATACTCAAGTCGAAAAGTCAAGCAATGATAGGATGACTTACGCCGTAGGGCGACAGAGTAATCGTCTTCTGTGCACCCGTACACGTGGGGTTTGTTGGAGGAGGCGCCGCGAACGTATCCCCCGCGGTTGCCCAAGATATGGGGCACGCAGTGACTGTGATCGTTAACGGTGATTTACCGGAATCGAACACTGGGGATGGCAGTTTGCCTGACACAGGAGGCACGTTGTTGAATTTCAGGGTTGCAGGGTCGATTGCGTACTGCCAGGCCGCGGTGGCGGCAAACTCCAGATCAACGGCGAGGCTTTGTTGCGAATTGCGCGCGAGGACCTTCTGGCTTCTCGGAACTAAGCAGAGAGCCTGATTAGAACTGAAGCTCTTGGATGCAGAGAATTGGTAGATGGCTTACTGTCAAATGCGTAATGCAATGGGCCACGCTGGACTGCAATAGAACCGTGCGGACGGCTTTCTATATCGGATAGTCAGGGTAACAATTGAGCAACCTGGTAGAGGAATTCGCAAACCTGTCTTGATGTCTGCTGGCAGATTCAAGACAAATGTCGTCGTTCCCGCGGCAGCCGAAATGGCTTGAAGTCCATTCGAAGCAGAAACGGCCTTCGGTGCCGCGCCATTTATTGCAATAGTTCCACCTACAACCCAGCTCGGGATACGGACATAGTAGGTGAACGCTTGAGTCGCTGTGATGGTCGTGCTGAGGGTGTCGCTGAAGGGGTAGAGCGTATCCACTGTTGCAGTGACCTTGTTGTCTGTGACGCAAGCCGAATAATCAGTCTCGGTGCATAAACCAAAGAAGACGGCAAACATACTGGATGCTAAAGTGACGGAGGTGCTGAAAGGCCCGAGGTAAAGGTGCACAAGCGATTTCTGGTCAGGCGTCGTCAAGAATGCATTTGAGATAAATTTGGGCCATCCTTGGGGATGATTGACAGTGCAACATCTGAGGGCGAGATCAGGTCATTCTCATTCATGAAGGGGTGTTTATAGCGCTGGACTCACGGATAGTTGGGCTCCAGGCCAAATACGTTGGAGTAGGGACTGTGTGGTTGCCATAAGCGATAGCTCTCCTTAGTGCATAGATTTGCATTTACCCGTCATTGGGGAAAGGGTTGCTACAGCCGACCATACTGATGAGAAGATTGAATATGTAGACATCATCTTCCGGCTTACGGATTCATATTCTTCGCTCCAATTTGATTTTGTTGTTGAAGATACTGCCTCGACCACATGTCTATAGTACGTCAGGTTGTCAGAGGTTGAACGCGAGGCTAAAAATCACTATTAACCTCCAGTCAAAGTCGCGGGGAGAGCGTTGTACGTTATTCTTTCCACCTGGGTTGGAATAATCGATGACGGGGGAGTTGTATTTGGGATAGTTGGAATACGCACCCTGTCGGCAAACTTGGGGTCCCCGATAACTTGGTAGAGGTAGGACCCACTTGCCATACGAAGCATGCTTAGATTTAATTCCACTGACCACCGTGAGTACTCACGAGAACATGGTTTCCTGACAAGCATTTGAAAGAATGAATCAGATGATGCAATTTGTAGACTCACCACGACTAAACAAAGCTCCGTGCTGTGCTCACGCGTCAAAAGAGAATAATACAGAGAGTCATTTTGATACGCCTTACCCTCTGACAGCTTCAAGGCCAGCTAGGTACTCATCCGCTGCAAAGATCCCCGACGGGCGACCATGGTACTGGAAAAGCATATCCCAACCAACGCTGGCCGTGTCAAGATCTAACGATGGGTTACATAAATCGACATGATCCGCAGACGCAACGACCTCGAACTCTACCTGATTGGTTATGCGTGAAACGATACGTAGCAGGTAATGCTTTCAAGCCTTCGGCGAGATTGACACCATGCCACTAGAAAGATTGTCAGATTCAAAGAAATTAGACATTCACCCCGTCCACGAACGGTCAATGGCAATCCGAAGGGGTTCTGTACCATTGAGAATCAGGCAAATATTTCAGAAGAGGTGAGCAGTGGATGTTTACCGGGGTGTGCTCCACTGCGAGCAAGAAGATGAGACTACCTAGACGGCATTGAAACATTACTGTTGCATACCTGCAGTCTTAGGGAAGTACTAATACTTGAAATCAATTTTTGTAACATTAGAAGACGTTCCAAAAAGACCCTCACTTGTGTCGAGAAGACTTTCTCCCAAGGAACGCCGCTCCATTTCAACTTTTGCATGGTATCGATGAGAAGAGCTTCCTGTCCATTGGGATGATAGTCATAGAGCCTATGATACGTGGTAAAATTCACCAATTGCGGTATGTGCGTGAATAGTCTCACCATTGCAATGCCATCACGAAGTCTTCCCAGCGAGTCGCGGCCCAAGGCTCAACGCCCTGCCCAGCTTTGAGCATGGTGTTGGCCAGCATCACGAATTTGTGCATTGCTGTCACAACTTGATCGGTAAGGGCTGGATTGACCTCCGTCATCTGTATAGCGCCAAAGAAGAAGGGGTATCTTGCAAATAATCAACGAAAATGTTGCCGTAAAACTTAAGGGCCGGAGAAGATACCTTCCCCACAGATAGCGTGGTTTGGAAGTTCCGACCTCTGGCCCGAGCCATCCCGTGAAATCTTGGTGATCGAGGACGTAGGTCAAAAATTGGGAGGTTTTAGTATTGATGGCCGAGTTATTGACAAGGACGCCATTGGGGACCATCGCATTCTTTCAAGGTAGGTGTATAAGGTGAGCGTTGGAAGCTTCAGCGATCGATCTACGTACAAACCAGTAGCTACCGGCTGGAAAATGTAGTTGAGCGACGGTCATTTGCGACGGGACATGAGAGGACTTACCCTCTTCAAGGCTAGAGTAATAGGATGTCCCTCCAGTCCAATCGGTCCTTGAAACACTTTGTTTTACGAGGAAAAAAAATGGGGCCAAGTACAGGAAAGAACTTGGACGAAGCATACTAATTATAGAATTCATGTAAATGCCCCGCGAGACCGTTCGTCTGGACTATCAGCTATAAGATGGCATAAGCGCCTAGAAGATAAATGGAATAACGGGCTGTCTACCTGGTCCATGAGCCATCCCGCTGGCTTGACGTTCCCAAGCGGCACAGTAAGGAACTTCTTGGGCGCGACTAGTATGACACGGATTCGGGAATCAGCAATAATTGCATGTGTGCATTAGTAGGCACAGACGCTGGCAGTAGACTTGGGCCGGAAGACTGGCCACGATAAGAGTGAGTAATTTCTGGAAAACAACCATGGCTGAATTTCGAAGCTTGAAATGGCCTGGAGCTCAGAGAACCCTCTTAGACCATTATATATTGTCGCGTTCGGTCCGAGCGCGTTCCGCGAGTAGCCTTGTGATATGTCGATCCTCACAAACTCGAGTTGCGGAGAATCTGTTGCTACTGGAGATTCAAATGACGAACACCAGGGGGTCGATCCTGATCATCAGACTGACGTTAGAATGCGGCACATGGCGAGCACAGGTGACGATGAGGAGGAGGCAATGCATATGACGGAGCTATTTCAAGAACTTCTGCGATTGTTGGGAGCTGATATCGAGTATATTCATGGTGGTAGAAGACAAGTAGAAGACTTCGACATCGGAACATGGCTGTATGCCTTGTGCGAATCATCAAGGAATGACCAACGCCGGCTCCGTGGCGGCAGATGGTGCAAGATAAATAATGAATTCAGGACTAGCAGGATGGCAGAGTCAGCAGTCCGGCATTACAACCAATACAGAGGAGACCCTGAACCGATTTTAACCCTAACCCCGAGCTTTTTCTGACCATGGTGAAGGGTCAACCGGACTGTGGCAATTGTTACTCTATTCTATAAATTACAGCTAAATAAGGGATGCTCTGTTTTTACTAAACGACGCATAGCCTTCCTATCCTCCTCAGGAGTGGTAGTAGACAACAACGTTTCCATAACACAAAACCAGCCATCTATTAAGTGCTCCGCCCGGCACCCGAAGTCCTAACCCCGTACACTCAGACGTACACTGACATGACAGAGAGGTTTTACCAATGCAGCCATTCGCCATACATATTCGGTCGTTCTCCGCGTAAGTAGGCCTCGAAAGTTCTTTTGAGCACGGCCGACCAGTCCAGATCCCGCTTGTCGTTCTCTATCGTGTCTTCATTCTCCGACGCCGGTCTGGGAGCTTCCTCCTTTTCTTTTTTGGCGGTCGTAATGATAGGAGGCTCCTTGGCCTCCTCGAGCGCGGCGCGCGCGGCGTCCTCCCCGGCCTTAAATGTGGGTCCAAGGTCGGGCCAGTTGCGTGTAGGGTCAAATGGTTTCCACCTGCCATCGCAACAGATAACACGCGTCAGGAATCGATCTATTGCTATTATATAAAGAACTAAAACGTACCAGAAATTGTGGAAGTGGTAAGAGTAGGCTCCTTTGAAGAATCCATCAAATCCAAGCGCCTGGGGTGCTGCGCTGTTCTGTGCGGGCGTGTCGAAGAACTCGGCGAATCTGTCAACCAAGTGTCAGCCTACAAAATGTCGAAACAGGTTGGGAGGCATACTCTGTAAAGTAAGGCTGAGGCGGACGATCCCGCTGGAAATTTTCCGTATTCAGCCAGGCTGAATCGAACAGTGCGTCCGGTAACCGAAGAAGCAAGGGCTCAATAAACGCATCCGCCGTATATAGCGAGACCGTCATAGGGTGGAAGTCGAGGCCATTCTTGAGTGCCGTGCGGAATAGGAAGGTGCCGAGCGCCGAGCCCTTGTGCATACGTAGCACCGCGGTGTTGTATTTCTCCAGCCGTGACCAGCGGTACGCGAATGCGCCCTTCCAACCCCACAGCTCTTCCCAGTCCCGCAGGAAAATCGTATCAGCATCGAGGTAGATGCCGCCAAAACGGTGGCACAGAATGAAGCGCGCCATGTCCGAAAGGATGACAGACAGCCGGTCGTACGATGACGAAGACTTGGAGCCCGTGCGGTTGAGCAAATCCTCCTCCTCGCCCTTCTTCGCCGTGCCCGCCGCCGTGTCGTTTCCGCTCATCGAGGATGCAGCGATAGACGTATCCTTCTTCTCAGCAGGCACGCTAATGACGTGCCCGCCTGAGTTGAACAGCGTCTTGAACGAGCGCCACTCGTCCTTAATCTCCGGGACTCCGTCCAGCTGCTCGGTGGTGTTCCACAGCTTGAACTTGATGACGTCCTGGAAGCGCGGGTGGAGGAATGGCGATGCCCATGGGCTGCTCTTGAGCTGCTGGAACATGTCGTGCTGCGCGGACGGGTTGGGGACAGACGCGGCAGGGCCGGGGTTAATCCACATCCAGAACTGTGGGCGGCACACGGGCGCGTCGGTGGGAAATTTGCTGAGGTGAATGCCCGTGTTCTGAGTGAAGAGGAAAGAAAGTAAGGCGAGATAGGGCTTGTCCGTGAAAGGCCCTGTCCAGAACATATGGTACACGCGCGGGTTTTCCGGGTCGCATGGTGTCTTGAGGGCAGCCGAGGGGCGGTGCTTTAGTGTGGGTGGAAGGACGACTTGCGGTTCCCATTCTGCTCCGCGTTTCTTGATTAGCCCTGCATCGGGGTCAAGCTTGGTGTTGTCGCCGCCCAGGGCTTGCCCGGGAGTGGTTCTGGGGGTGATGTCGGGCGTGATGTCGTATTCTAGCTCAGTGGAATTCAATTCCTGATAGATGTACTTCCAATCGTCGGTATTTCCTCTCCGTAGCCTCCGCCCGTTATCGAGTCCCCCGCCAATTCGAAGGACCTCCAAACAGTCTCGAACATACTGTCATGCGCGCATCGTCGTCAATTTAATTTCCCAAGTCGATGAGACGTGTGACGGCAGCGTACCTTGCCCGCTGAAAAATTACAATGCTTCATTATGATGTCCATGTCTGCAACGCTCCCTGGCACAGGTCGGGGCGGGTATGCAACGTTCGGGTATACGCTTTGGATATCGAGATACACACGCTTCGGACCTACGCCGTACGTCTCCGTATCTTGCTCTTCAGTTGAAAAGCGGTTCCGTGAGGGCCTGGAAGAGCGACTCTGATGGGGGAGTGCAGAATTCAAAGGTGGGGTCTTCAATCCGACCTGCTTGGGAACTACGCGTTATAGCAACTTAACATCTTACTGGCAATTCGCGCGTCATCAAAGCCACGTACTCATTTGGGCGCTCGGGAAATGACCACTGGCGATCTCCCACTTCCATATCCGCTGCAGGTCCTCCCTCTTGAACACGAGCGTCGACGAGTCTGCTGTTGAAGGCGGCCAGTTTTCTGCCCATTTGCGATTGCTATGGTTCCGCGAAAAGACCATGACGGTCAAAAAGAGGGCCATGCAGGCGAAGCAGACGAGAATGGGACCTCTGGACCTGCGCACCCGCGCGCCGCGCAGCTGCCCTAGTGAGCCGACATTGGGTACGAGGATGCGGAGACGGCGGGTGCGAACTCCAGGGATTGGGAGACTGACGGGCTTGGTCCATGATACAGAAGAGCGGTGGAATTTCTCCTCGACAGCAGAGGAGTGTTTAGGGAGGATCCCGTTGTTCATCACGCTGGCCAGCCCCGACTGCGCGTTGGGCATAGGACGGCGTAGGCCAGACAAGTAAAAATGTAGCGAGTAGACGTGGTACAAAGGCACAGCCACGGTATGCCCGTGTGATCGACAACTGCTGATCATCATGACAAGTTCTCGTGTTACAAATTCTATTGTCTACATTATGCCGCCTGCTTTTTCTGCAGGCCCTTGGGGAGATCCTTTACGAACGGCAAAAAGTCACGCCCTTGCATGTATGGTCGCAGCGCTTCCGGAATTACCAGACCCTGAAAATCCAGTTAGCGCACCGCCTCTGCCAAGGATGTCTACGTACTTCAGGGGTCTGATAATTCTCTGCCAAACAACAGAGTGCCCGCTCTGTCGCGCAAAGCGTGCCGTTCAGCATATGCACGTACACCTTCCGCGTCTGGTCTTTCGATTTGATGCCACACCGCACCTCAAGTCTTCGGCTCTCTGGAAAAAGATATCTTAGCTTCCGCCCACAGAGCAAACAACAGGCCGCTTACGATAATCCGTGCAATTTGAGACCGAAACGAGCTCCTTGTGCGCCTTCTGGAATGGGAACCACGCCTCTAAATCGTATTTCTGCGCCGCTGCGAGATTGAGCGCGCCCGACACGATGCCGACCACCCGGTATCTCAACCCAAGGCTCTGATAGAAGCCCTCGCTGTTCTCAAGCATCGTATTGAACATCTCCCAGCTCGACTTGGGGTCCGTGATCACAAACTGTTCAACCTTCTCGAACTGGTGCACGCGGAAAATGCCCCACATGTCGCGTCCCGCGGAGCCGGCCTCTTTTCGGAAACATGTCGAGTAACCCGCGTATTTGATGGGGAGCTGCGTCTCTGGGCTCTCAAACCATTCGTCTGAGTGGTACGCTGAGATGGGCTGTTCCGAGGTCGCGATCAGGTATTTCTCGTCGTCCGATGCGATGACCTGTCCGCGAGATGAGTCGGTGCGCTGGGAAGACCAGAAACTGCAAGATTACCTTGTATAACTCTTCGTCAAATTGATCAAGTTGTGCCGTCTTGGCCATCTGGTCCTTGTTCATGAAGAAGGGCGGCTGAATCTTCTTGTATCCCTTTTTCCGCAGGTAATCCAGACCATACGAAATAAGAGCTTGGTTCAAGTCGATGCCGTCGTTCGTAAGGAAGTATCCTCTATGTCCAGCAATCTTTGCACCTTTTCACATGGTTTAGTTGCCGCAGAATTTGGTATTGTCTGAACGCACCTCGATCCAGGTCCATAGCATCTAATCGCAACAGAACTTCGTGATGAGGCAGAATATCAGGCCTCGCGGGTGGCTCTTCAGTCTCTCCTTCTGGATGCCATGTTCTTACTGTGACATTGTCATCCTATAAACCAAGTCAACAAATATAATTTTTACAGCGACTCTCACTCACTTCTGTCAGGCTGACAGGTGCATTGGGTCCGACGATGTTTCCAATGGTGCCTGCCTTTTGCCTCATCTTGATCTCAAACTCCTTGGCCTCCTTCTTTTTGGCCTCGACCTCCGCATCAATTGCTTTTTTCGCTGCCACGAGCTCGTCCGCCGATTCTTTTGCCTGAAATATCGATTGTAAAACACCCAGGGTGTCCTGGCAGGACAAAGCACACCTTCTTCTTTGCCGCGATCTGTTTTTGGACTTCGTTCACCTTCTTCCGGAGTGCATTGGTATCAAAATCCACTATGTCGAAAGCCGTTGGATTGATACAGACTCAAGCTGAACGATCAACGCACTTTTAACCCAATCACTGTACATCTGGATAATCTCATCAACGAGCTCGACAGAATGTCCGCGTTTGCGCTGGGATTCGCGAATCTGCTCAGCATTTCCGCCTTTGCTGTCGATAAAGCTCGTAATGTCGAGAGTCATAGTGGTATAATAAATGAAGAAATCTGTGCTTGCACCGGATCTGACTCGATCGAATTATCGATTGCGTGTGTATGTAAGCGAGATAAGATCGGTAACTGCCACGTTGCTCCCGGCCAGGAGATAATTTTTTTTTCTGCCACGAATTCACGCTGACTGGGTCTTTGAAGGCCTTATCCGCGAGTGTAATTACGCGTCTAGGGCTTGACTTCATCGATTGAAAGGTGAGTAAGTGCACGCGGGGGGTCATCAGACTGGCCATGTGGTGACTGGGTAAACAACGGACATATCTGCCACCCGGGACAAACAAGTGCAACGAATCCTTCCCCAGTCGGATCACGGGCGCGTCTGCTGTCAAATCTTCCTTCGCTCTTCCTCCCCTCATACCCCAGGCCACCTCTTCATCTCCATTATCACAGCACATCGCGTCCTCTATGTTCGGCCTAATTCGTAGAATCTCGCACTCCGTGATCCCGCGCCCCGACAGGCCCTGGGCTGACGACCGTGAGTACTTCGTTTTTCCTCAGCCCAAAAAAAACGCGTTCTCAATTTTCTGGCGCGCGTTAGCAACATCGAATGCGCCACAGAAGGGGAGGAAGCGGCGCCTAAGCTCGACGGAGCGCGATCATGATATAGACATGGATGAGTCGTTGAAAAAGAAGCACAGGGGGGAGAGCTCGGCAGCGTCGGAGCTGGGTGAGGTGGCACCTGAGGCAAGCTCATCGCAGGTGGAGTCAACGGCCGTTAAGGAGGTTACTGAAGGCGTGAAGGAGGTCGAGTTGGCGGATGCTACGGACGCGGCGGCCGTACCTTTGCCTGAAGAGGAGGCAGGGGAGTTGGACGAACCCGCATCGGCAGCTACGCCTCCGCTAGAGGCGCAGAGCGATGATGATAACGCGTCGTCAGTGAACGAGGAACCTAGCCCAACACTGGTGGATGGTACGACGGATCACGCATCGCCAGAAAATTCAGAGGATGTGAAAGAGGCTGCTGAGGTTGAGGATCAGGAGGGTACAGCTACCGCGCCAGCTGTCACGGAACCCGACACGAAGAAAATAGCCACGACAGATACGACCAAGGACAACTCGTCCACCACCACTACCATCACAGACTAGTCCACGACACCGACACGATTCCATACCCACCTCTATGGTTCTTCGAACTAGGATACCCTGGAGATATAACCCGCCTCTTGTTGTCCCACTAACCACTATTCCTATTACTACTTACTTTGTATCACTCACCTGCTGCCGTTTGTACACCGCGATGGTTACCTGGTCTTTTTTTCCCTTTCACTAACCTCATCCACTCCCTCATCACAACCCAACAATTTATCTGCGTTATTTTTATGATCCCCACATCGCACATCGCACATTGCCCGTCGCATCGCCCATTCTGCCTCTTCTCTCGTCCTGTTTGTATGTCGATCGTAATGCTTTCGAGAAACCTTGCATTTTGAACGAAAGACCGGAATCAAGCTGGAATCCCGACTCGTGTCTCCGGACCCCCACGACGTATCACATATTGCCACCGCTTAAGCTCTCTATTCACAGCAATTCTTCTGCACTTCTACGTATTCTCTGGACGTTTGCTTTTACATACGACTAGAGCTTATGACGCGCGACAATCACTCGTAAGGTGCCTCGACCATTCTCACTGACGTTACGAAACTAATCATCGGACATGGTCATCACTCAATGAAACTTCATATTCAAGGCGCCTGGTCTATCTCAGCCTGCAGAGATAGCGAATGCCTTTTCCACGCGTGCGACTCGAGTTGATAGCAACGTTAACAACGGCTGGACCTAGATGGACCTACAATTTGGACATGCTGGCCTCGAGGACTACGCATGTTGATGTGATCGACTCCCAAAGTGCTTGCTCGGGGAATATAGGTATCTGATTATTCCTGTTCACACTCGCTTCGTGACGATTTACTTTACTTTAAGCACTTTCAAGCCTCTAGGGGAATAACAACAAAGTTGCATTTCAAGTTTTGAACACGATGCAAAGACCCGGTGGACAATCGTTGGCATTCGGAACATCTAGAAGAAACAAATCTCAGGACCCTCGACTGCCGTTATACACCTGGCTGCATCCTGTCGGACCACGCGATCTATCACGTAGGATATGATCAGCATCTGTGATGGTGCCAGACTTTCTGTGCGATGTTAAACTCTTTGCACCTGCTCTGTGCGATCTAAATGACCTGCCATCGGCATCGCGGTCCTACCTCCCTACTTACCTACCTACATGCACATGCGGATCCCTATATAATCCCACCGACGGTTGTGTGTTTCAATTTCCCTCTTGGCACTACATCCTCCTAGTGTCCCCGAACAAGCCAGCTTGACGCCTACTAGGACTGTTACGAGCATCTCATCCCAGTGCGATGCTCGACTTCCTCTCCCGCTGGCTTCACAAGGCGCAGGCGTCACCCTCAGAGAGTCGGCCAGACGACGCAACGGCGCCGGGTCTTCCGTTTCCAGTCGTGGCGGAGAAACCGAAATCCAAGTGGACCGGCCGCGACCTGCAGCTCGTCACCACTAGTGCTATTAGCCATCCCATCCCACCCTCGTCCCCGGACTTCCCCACCGGGTTCGACATCAGTCAACAGCAGTATCGGTCACAGTATTTATATCCCCAGCCCAGCCCGACTCGTGCCGGGCCCTCCAATGTTGCATGGGTTAGCTCGTCGAACGATGACTACGAGGAAGGCGATCACCAACCTGCATTCCCGGTGACGCTTCCGCGGTCTGCTCCACCTGCAGTCATTCGCCTGTCGTCACAGACCAAGCTCCATCCGATCGGGCGGTCCGTCTCTTCCCCGCCGACCTCTCCCACACACGACTCTTCCTCCCCCTCCTCTTCATCCTCCTCCTCGTTCTCGGGGACGTCGTCACCAAAGTGGAACCTCAAACTCAACACCAATCCAGCCTTTTCGCAAAGCACTCGCTCCTTGCGTCTTGATGCCCGTCCGCACGCCACCACTGCATTCACGGACGTTTATGGTCATGCATATAACTACCCTCTGGTAAAGCAGCTTTCGCCCATTGCGGAGCAGGATTATTTTTCGCCCATCTCGCTCCGCAATTCCAAACCATTCCCAGGTGGTTCAGTACACAACGGGTCAACGCCCTCTGTGTCGTACTCTATTTCAAACGCCACGAACGCCAGTCCAGGCGGATCGCAGACCTCCGAAATCACACGTACGTGCACTATCTTTCCTCTTTTTCTTGATTTCATTTCGCATGCTCCATGAGTGATAACTGATTTTAACTTCTGGCTCCACAATACAGGCCCTTCGCCGAGCTACTCCTCCTCCCATCCCTTCATCACGCGCCAACTCAACAGAACTATCTCACAGACTTCCTCACGCACACACGTCTCCACGACATCGTCCGTTCCACGCCCGGCCGCGAAGTCCACGACCACTGAGCCGCCCACGATCCCTCCACTCAACCTCACGCCGCCCTTTCCCGGCCCACACCCTAGCCGTGACAGCGCGGGCTCTGGCCCACCACTTCGCCCGCGCCGTTCCACAATAAATGCTATGCCTACCATCGCCGGCAGCTCCGAGTCCGCAGCCTACACCGACGAGGAGCAGTACGGAGGCGAGGAGGACCTCGAGTCGCTACACGCCGAGAGCTTCGTCACTGCCAGTGACGCCGTCCTCACCGGAAGTGTGTACAGCGAACACGACCACGACTACATCATGGATATAGAGAATGAGGCAATAGAGATGGATATCGCCGATGCATCCCAGGCCACCGTCAACAGCCGTGATATCCCTGCTACGCCAACCGCCGGTGCTCTCCCTTCCGTCAACAGCGGCGTCTCGGGGCCGTCCGCCTCAGAGTCGTTCATTACGCGAAGATGGGAACAGGACGCGTCTTTCGGCTCCGGCGTCGTGACGTTCCGCGCCAAGCGCCAGTGGCTCGGCTTATCGACGCCCGCATTCTGGGCGTTCTGGCTAGGCTTCGTGTGTCCGTTCCTGTGGCTCGTGGGCGGATGGCACTTCACGCGCTTCGGCGAGCAGCCGCCGCGGCTTTCGTTCTGGGAGTTCTACTTCTTTACGGGGTACTGGAGGGCGCGGTTTTGCTGCTGGGGGAAGCGCACGAAGGACGACGCTGGAACGAAGGGTAAAGGGCAGGAACAGCAGCAGCAGCCCCGGCTCCCGAGATGGGTGACGGAGAAGCAAAGCTCGGACGACGGAAGGATGAGGCTACAGGACCCCAAGCGGTCGCTGCGCGGCATCTCCTTTGGGTATCCCTTCATTCCACGGCCCGTCTCTGTGCGCAGAA
Organism: Tricholomella constricta; assembly: GCA_013368375.1. NCBI lineage: Eukaryota > Fungi > Basidiomycota > Agaricomycetes > Agaricales > Lyophyllaceae > Tricholomella > Tricholomella constricta. The sequence goes on along the minus strand of JAACJP010000005.1, from coordinate 1,142,125 downwards.
GCGTCAGCGTCGTCCAGCAGGAGGCGTGGTCCACGCGCGTGACCAGGCGGATAGTCGGTGTCCTTGAGAAGCCGAATCGGCTTTTTAACCACTTTTATGGCGTGAAGCTCCGCGAGGTCAGGGGAAGGCCGGAGTCGGGGCGGAGGATATTTGATCCGTGGATTCAGAGATGTCGGTATGCGTTCTGCTATGCTTTGATTTTGCTTTGCGTTGGACTCTGCAGTGCCTGTGCGTATTTAATTGTCTTCAATACGCGACAGCTTCGGTAATGTATCTTCATGTCGTTCATGAAATTGTAATTGTACTATATACGCTAATTGAACCGCAAGGTACACAGTGAGTCAGATTGGTTTGCGAAAGACGCAGTGCCTGTCGTTATGGAAGTGTATGCATATTTTATTGGAGCGGGGCTTTACCGCCTACCTCGAGGAAGTTTTTTGTTGTAAATCTGTTGGTGTTCAGTTTCTTAGTTCCACATCTGATCAAATCAAAGATTCTATGTCTGCCTTACCCTGCCACTAGGCGGGAAGTTTTCAATTCAATGTTATTGACAGGTAATCTCACGCTTACCTATCTTTTTCCACCAGAGCAACATCATGTGGCAAGTGGCGCTTTCCAGGCTTTCCACAAATTGACCCGAGCCACATATTATGGCTCCCACTAGATCCTTGTCACTATCCAAGTATTGACCATAAGCAGGAAGGTCATCAGAAAGTCAAATTCGCCCTTGCCATTTTCATGGACATATCTGTAGGGAGATAATTTCACCCGTTGTGACCATGATGCAAATTCGAGTTGTAGGGACGTGAAACAAGTGAAACTCAGGCTCATAGTCAAATCCCAGCTGGTCTTGTACTCAGCTGGACGCGTCCTCGGGGCCTGTCATCCAAGGTCGTGAAGAGGAGCGACTCTACAAGTAAATCAATCTGATTTGTGTTCGAATGCTACCTTCAACTGTTTCTGAGAGACTACGGCCTCCTTATGGGCTACAAAAGTCAAAGCGCACGATGGCAATCCCCCCAAACCGGGTATCCCGGGCACGCTATGAGTGCATTGTATCAGGGATCACAAGATCAATCGTTTGGAGGGAATGCGATTCCGGTCGATCCTACCGCAAGGTTGCATCATCGTAGGGTCCGATATACGTCAGGAACACGCCTGAACAATCTGCGCATTGCTGGGGGGAAGAAGTCGGCATTTTTCCGAGTGTGCACGCGCAAATGCGGAGATTGTGACTCGTGAGCGAACTTATGAAGGACAGGGTGGACCGTGGGAATAAAACCCACACACTCTCTCTCTAATTTGTACAGCCACCGAGCGCCAAAAAGCATCCGTTTTACCACGTCCCCGCCATATTTCTTCTGCCAGCTGCGCTTTTCTATTCTCCCAGCGCGGGATGAGCGCCAATGACCCCGCTTATCTACCTCACTGCTCTCCTACTTGCCCTCATTTCTGCATGTATTGCAGAGGTCATCTCACTCAGGTCAGCCCCAGGCAGCCAAGCTCTTGCTGAGCGCGGACACACCGAATTTTCTTTCATTACACCGGCATCAGACGCAGGCTCGAGTACGAATGAATTGGACCTGTTGGATATCGTTCTGGTAGCTTCAGTGGATGGCAAGTTTCATGCACTCAACAGGACTACGGGCATTACCCTGTGGTCCATGCCGTCTTTTCCGTCATCGACGAGCATATCCGAACCATCCACTCTAGCGCCGCTCGTTCGCACCACTCACGTCGACCATGATCCAGAAATGACCGATGAAACGACCCCACAAGAGTTGTATGTCATTGAACCTCAGTCGGGGGACATCTATGTCATGGCCACGCCCACAAGCCCCCTCCAGCGCTTTCCATTCTCCATGTCAGAACTCGTCGACATGTCTCCTCTCAGTTTTCCCGGGACCGAGGATCGCCGTGTCTTTGTTGGACGAAAAGAGACGTCGCTCCTGCTGATTGAATTGCAAACGGGCAGGATCAAGGCTACGTTTAATTCAGAGTGTGCGTGGGATCAGTCCGAGGAGGAGGAGGCTGTAGAAGTGGATTTGGATGAGCTGGAGGACAGCAAGCCGCCGATGTCGACGCCTACGGAGGTGTACATCGGTCGGACAGGTGAGTCCTGTCGACCCTTTTTTGCAAAGAAGAGGAGTTCACGGTTTCGAAGACTACCACATAGCAATACGCACTGATCCAAAGAGGCGGACTCCGGGCGTCAAATCCCCGGTTCAGAACCTCTCATTCTCTGTCTATGGGCCTAATAATAAGGATAACAACCTGCAAGGAGCGTACAGACGCACAAAGGACGATGCCTACATTCAAAGTCTCCCCAACGGGGAGATCATCTCTTTCAAGGCCAAATCAAGGGCTGGCCAATTTGCAAACCCTGATTCGCAGCTTCTTTGGGGCCGTCCCTTCAATTCACCAATGTCGGTTTCGTTTTTCTCAATAATCAGCATTATTTGAACGTTTATAACTCAGAGTTGCGATATTTGACGTCCTACGCAAGCCTTTGCACGCCCGTAACAATGCCTTCGTTCTGCTGCAGCCTCGCCCACACCTCCACGACGTCCTCCCGAACCTTACCCCAAACACGCGGCTTCCGAACCGCGAGTCCGTCTATGTAGGAATGGTCAAGGAAACGGGCAGTCTCTTCGCCATGAGCCCCGGGCACTTTCCGCTTGTGGCCTTCGGGGGCACAGAAAGTTACACCAAGGGCCGCCTCATTGATGCGTCTGGAGACGATGATGGCGACCTGCCTGCAGAGGTTGATGCCATCACTAAGGCACGAAAATACAAGGAGCGGATGGAGGCATGGGAGCGCGAGGGGTGCCACGGCAGCGCGCTGTACACGAATCGTCGGTGTCTCATTGGTGTGCGGCCCCTCGAGGAGGGGGACGGGCACGAAGGCCGACTGAAGAGGCTGCTCGATGGGCCGACGGGGCTGCCTTGGACAGGAAATGGGGGTGCACAGCAAGTGGAGCCGGTACTGAATGAGACCCTCGGAGTTCCACACAGTATCGACGCGGCCCCTCCTATCCCGGCGATCGACGCCAATGAGACTACGAACGCGGAGGGTGGGTGGGCCAGGGCAGCACGGGGAAACGCCATCGAGGCGGCTGCGTTCACCCTTATTTTAGGGATTGTGTCGCTTTGGTTTGGGTTCAAACGTTTCCGCGAATCGAGGAGCAGCGGCGGCAAGGTCAAGAGAAGCATGATACGGGAAGATGTGAAGCCGATAACGGTGGTCTATCCACCTGTGGAACCTCCGACGACGGCAGACAATTTTAGAGAGGAGTCGATTCCAACCGTTGCGCCTCCCCCCATAATAGCCGCCCAAACTCCGGTGTCCCACCCGGCGCCACTTCCGTCAGCGGAGCCGCCGTCACCCGACACGCCTAAACCCATCGCACAGGTAAACGGCACTGCAATAGGCGAGAATACGAATGCGGCGGATGATAGTGATCGAGAAGGAGATGCCAACGAGGATATCTTTGCCACTCCTGGAAAGCGGAAAAACAGGCGAGGGAAGCGGGGCAAGAAAAAGAAAGTGGGTATCGTCGCACCAGAGGACGAGGGGGATGATGAGAAACAGATGGAGAAAATCTCGGCGAATGGGGGCGTCGAGAGATCGGGGTCGGCAGGTAAAGCGTCCGTGTCTCCACGCTTATCCTCATTGGTTGTAAACTCGCCGAAGCCTCCACCTGTTGCACCCTCGTTGGTCGTGTCGGAGACAATACTAGGTATGTTTTCGCCTCTGTCGAATTATGGAATTACAGTAACGGTGCCTTCCTCTTCTTCATCTAGGTTTTGGGTCACATGGAACAGTAGTGTTTCAAGGTTCACTGCAAGGCCGTGCCGTCGCCGTTAAGCGATTGCTTCAGGATTTTGTAACCCTCGCTTCTCGGGAGGTCAGCATTCTGCAAGAAAGCGACGACCACCCCAACGTCATCCGGTACTATTATCAAGAGGCTCATGCGAACTTCCTATACATCGCGCTCGAGCTCTGCCCCGCCTCCCTCGCAGACATCGTTGAGTGCCCCGACAGGGACCAATGGCGCGACATTGCTATCGCCTTCGACCCGAAGAAGGCCTTGAAGCAAATTACAGGCGGCCTACGGCACCTGCACGCCCTGAAGCTTGTACACCGCGACATCAAGCCGCAAAACATTCTCGTCTCCGGCGCGAAGCCCGGGCCTGATGGAAAGACCGCGTACCGGATGTTGATCTCTGACTTTGGGCTGTGTAAGAAACTCGATGTAGACCAGACGAGCTTCCTACCAACCGCGCACGGGGCAATGGCGGCGGGCACTGTCGGTTGGCGCGCGCCGGAGATCCTGCGCGGTGAGGTGAAGCTCGATGACTTGAGTGATGACCATTCGATGTCGTCGCGTGGGAGTACGGGCACAGCGACGGGCGCGCCGAGCACGGGGAGGCTGACGCGGCTGACGAAGTCGGTGGATATCTTTGCGCTGGGGTGTCTGTTCTATTATACCCTAACGAACGGGAGTCATCCCTATGGGGACCGGTTCGAGAGGGAAGTCAATATTATAAAGAACGACAAGAACTTGGAGGCGCTGGAGAGGTTTGGTGAAGAGGGTGCGGAAGCGGCGGATTTGATTACGAGCATGCTGGATCCTCAGGCATATGAACGGTGCGTGTTGTCCTTTCCTGTGGTTTGGGCGGTGTACTGATGCGTGGATGGGACAGACCTGACACGACGACATGTCTCCTGCATCCCTTCTTTTGGGATCCTGCACGACGGTTAAACTTCCTACAAGACGCGTCGGATCGATTCGAGATCATGTGCAGGGATCCCAAAGATCCCGACCTGCTCACTTTAGAAAAAGATGCCTTCGCTATCGTTGGCAACGATTGGCATTCGCGCCTAGACAAAGTCTTCATAGAAAATTTGGGGAAGTTCCGGAAATACGATGGGCGTTCAGTGCAGGATCTTTTGCGTGCACTGCGTAATAAGGTGCTTCATCATTTCCGCTCTCTGATCCTAACGCGTTTTTCACATAAATCTATTGATCTAGAAACATCACTACCAGGACTTGCCTGACAATGTGAAACGACATCTCGGACCCATGCCGGAAGGATTCCTTTTATACTTCACCCGGCGGTTCCCTAGACTCTTCCTCCACGTCCATGGCGTCATCGGGAGCACGGGCCTGCACAGCGAGTCGATGTTTAGAGCATACTTCGAGTTGTCCGAGTAAACGTGGTTCGGGTTATTTTCTTTACTTGTACCACCACTGCTCATCTTGTCTCCTCCTGGCTGGCTTTAGCTCTTACTTATTACATGCGCAGCACTGCTCTCTCCGGCATTTATTTATACCTTGCAATTTGTATCGTGTACCCTCATTACCTATTTTTAACTGTCCTCTCTTGTGATATAGCTAACGTGCAATGGAATGTCCTGGACCACTTTTGTGTTGTGCTTGATGGACTTGTTAGTGCCGCTCATCCTGCTCCTGGCGAAGGAAATGTTTTGGAAACCCCACTTGGTGGATTGTGGTCAGCCCCTACAAGATATCTTAATGCGGGGCGAGTCTCCGTTTGGCAATGGTTTCGCGTTATGGAGTGAGCCCAATACTGCCTTCCGGGGTAAGTTTCTTTCATTCCGAGGTCCGGAACGAGATGGAAGACCGATATCCGAGTCGAATGGAAGAAATTCCTCGACATCCGAACCCGCAAGTTCAACGACTATATCGGAGATGTTCGTGGATGAGAGAGAGGCTCAACCCTCGACTCTCGGACTACAGCTAGAACTCTAGCATACGAGCGCTAGGCTCGAATTGAGGGAGGGAAATACTCCGCGACGTCCAAGGCCGGAGGCAAATATTCAAGCCAGTCCATATATATTCAATCCATTTTAGGGCGTCGGCCATCCTCAAATGGAAGGACAGGTTGATCGAGGTTGATCGCCACAGAAAATCCCACGGTTCCATAACATAAGCTATGTAATTCATGAATCTGACGGCGGAACAACTCCCAGTTTGCAATCTTATCCTGCGCATTGTCGTCTTCAGGAATGGGGAAGCAAAATCTCGAGAATCTGGAGAAATGCTCTCTGAACGCTTATCTGCGCTTACGGCCCTGCCTTGTAGCGATCTTTTGAAGCATGGGACACCCAGGACAATAAGCCTATTGTTGAGAAGTCGATGGTCCTCGTTCCGAGCTCATTGTCAATTCGAACCTGTCACAAGGATGCTTCCGCTCTTGTTGTGTTCCAGTTTCGAGATTTCTGTTATGCTTTATGTCAGCTGGCTCTGAGGACGCAGGCTGTGCTCTTTTAAACAGAAGCGACTTGTACCGTTCGCTCCTTCCTACTTCCCGTCATCCTCTTCTCATAGATATGTGAGTAGCAAAAACATCGTGTTCTGAGATGTACTGACTGGATGAGCAAGCATGAATTCGCCATCAGGACGTGGAATTCTACAGCTGCCGCCTGTTGATGGCTCTCCTCCGAAAAGCTTTGATTTACGAAAGTATAAGGCGGCAGCTGTACGTCGTGATCTCTACCTATGTGCTTTATAACGCCAATTCATTAGCCTTCACAGACTACTCTTCTCAGGTCTGGTCGCACTAATGAGCTCAAGAAGTCCAATCGTGCAAATCCAGCTTGCCGACTCCCAGCTGAAGTCCTGCAACAATTTTTTCTTCTTTGCGCCAAATCATCGTTCCACATTCCCACATGGACATGGGTTGACATCACACTTGTCTGCTTGACCTGGCGCCAGGCAGCGATCGACTGCCGGGAACTCTGGTCCTACATTGACTTCTCTCATCCAAAGTGGACTGCTGTAACTTTTCGACGTTCACAATTACTTCCTATATCCGTGCGAGCGACGGTCGATCCTCACAATCAGCACACAATTTACCGGACTCTTCAACACGCGCCCATGATCCGTGATTTGCATCTCATCTCCTCCATATACGACATTGGTCCTTTGATCAAGACATTGAAGAGCCCTAATCGCTGCCTGGAATCCATTATAATCAACATCTTACGCCCTGACGACAATCAAGATATACGATACTCGAAACGCTGCTCTGATACGAGTGGGCACCCGCTCCCCAATATGAAATACTTGGAGTTGCATAGGACTCCAATCAGCCTTGTGTCACCGCGGTATACGAATTTACGCCACCTTTCCCTCCACCATATCCCCTTTTCCGAACGCCCCTCCCGCCATGATTTTCTTTCTCTCCTGGAGCGATTTACGATGCTGGAGCATCTTACTCTTGTCCGTGCATTCCCCAAGAATATAGCTGCTGGAAACTGTAACTCGGGGCGTGTCATCCATCTTCCTAACCTCCTTACTGTCTCTTTGACTGGCTCCGTTCAGGAGCTTGTGAACATTTTGGAGTGTATAGTCCTACCACCAACTGGGCGCCTCCACTGTCACGTCGATAAGATGGGCGACTTCAAGGCCAACTTTTGGAAGTTGTCTAAGATCATTGGGGCCCACTTCCATAATATCATGTGGGAGGTGCCTCTTGACACCCTCGTCATCACTGGCCGCGAGGAGGGCTTTCGTTTTACGGACGAGCATGTCTTAAATCCCGATTTCTGTCAGACCTTGCGGATAAGAGCGTTTGGAGTTACAGAGGACATGGAACCCCTCCTCGACTTCGTCATCGGCCCAGACGCACATACCGCGCAGGACGAAGTCATTATCTCCGCCCTTACTTCAGTCTGGGATGCTTTCCCACTGATGCACATTCATACTCTTAGCCTTCAGAATTTTGATGTGATAACCCAGAGGTCGTGGGCGAGGCTGTTGAGCTCCCTTCGATCTCTCCGCATTGTTGATATCGGTGGCCACCCCCCAAGCGGCCTTCTCTGGGCCCTCCTTCTGAATGCCAGATCACATTCCCATTTGGAGCACGACGACATGAGCGCCATGCTTCTTCCCGCTTTGGAGGACGTGTACCTCCACAACGTCGATTGTTTCGCCGGAGGACTGATGGTCTCATCTTCTGGTCCCGTCAATTCGCATCGCGACCTCGACGAATCCCGTTTCTTAGAGGTCCTCTTCGCCTACCTCGAAGATCGCCAGCGATGCGGCCTTGCACTCCGAAGCCTTTCGATTTCGCGCTGCGTGAATGTCACATTAGATGTGTTGAAGGATCTCCAGGACTGCGTTTCTCATCTATTATGGGACAATCGCGGACTGTACAAGAAGGGATCGGTGACGTTGGAAACAGAGAGGTCGGCAGTGTATCGCAGCCACTGGCCATCCGAACCTCCCTCCCTCCGGCACTATTTCAGGTTACGGACTTTGTTGGAGCTGGATTGAGGCGTCTTATTTGGCTATTACATCTCCTCGACAGTCCTGCATCCACCCCCTGGTGCGGTGAATGCGCTCCCTTATTTACATATATTGACTTTCCGTTGCATCGTCGTCGTTCTCCTTGTTTCCAAACACCCGTCATCATCGACGGCTTTGTTGTTTCTTGATCTCGGCGCTGTCGAATTGTCGTTTTCTGATATTTATAAACAGCTTGTGAGGGATGTGAAGACGTCAGACGTCAATGAATAGGCACGATCTTGATATAACTCTTCAGTATGCACCAAATCGAGTTCGGAGTTGGAGGAGGGATCCATATACCGTCCCATCGACAACCATGTAGGCACGCATATGTCAATGCTTGGTTGGGCGACAAGACGAAAAGGGACACAGGCGGGGGCGTCTATTTTCCTTCCTACAATAGCTTTATCTCGATCATTGATGATATAGACACTTCGGCATCTTGTGAAAGAACCTAAATGAGAACGGATCGCGTTCCGAGATGTTAGAAGAAAGACTTGCACGTTCATAACAGTCTATCAATCAGGAGCATCTTGAGATCTCGAATTCTTAGAGCAATCACTTCATATTGAGGGTGATGGTGGGTGCTAGTGGGAGGAGAATCGCGATTTGGACAAATTAACTTGAAGCCAGATTGGGCGTACACTGCCACCCAAAATCCCGGCGCGACGCGTCAACGCGATCATCCCGCTTGTTCGATTCGCTACTGGCACCGTCTAATCGTATGCTGGCTCATCGCAAACCTCGAGTCCAGTTCAGCCTCCCGCTTCTCTCGTCAATGTGAATACTTGATCATACGCCAATCTTTCATTTTCATGTTGGCTGAATATGAGTGTGTGCCTTTCTTGATTGTGTAGGTCTAACTTGCCTTCCATACCATATGCTTGACATATACTAGGATGGTTCGATGGATATATGAATTACCCGCAACTTGAGAGGTCCAGAGACTGGGAATTTGAAGAGATAAGATGTCACGTACTAGTCTGTAGATCATGATGTGTCGGCATCTTCCGAGTCAAAATTGCTGCTCGTTAGAATCATCCTCCATGCCAGAAATCTCGGCAGGCGCACAAGTCTTCGATCTCATCTTTCATCCATCCCATTCAACAGTATACACTGGCCTTCTAACGGGCCATATAAAGGCGTTCGCGTACGATGAACAAGGACACAATAAGCTTACATTTTCCGTGCGACCGTCCAAACGGTCATGTCGGGCGTTAACCATTGACGCGGATGGCTCACATCTGTATGCAGTGGGAAAAGCGAAGGCGCTGAAGTATGTCTGCAGTGCTATTTTCGTCTGATGCACTTCATGATGATGATGTTTTAGTATCATTGACACGATCACCGAAAATGTCGAGATTCGAGCAGGAGCACACGAGTAAGTACTCATTGAGGCATTCGGACTCCACCTCTACACATATTAATACGTCTAGTAATGTTAAGCTCCCCAATAAATCGCATTAAATACCTGATGCCGTGGCTTCTATCTACTGGAGACGATGATGGGGTCATCAAGGTAAGCCTGTGTATCTATCGATATAGTAGACCTCAAACACAGCCCGCTAGCTCTGGGATCCTCGCCAACGGGAGTGCACACGGAAATACACGCATCATTTTGACTATATCACAGATTTTCTCTGGCTGGAAGATAAAAAACAATTGGTTGCGACCAGGTATATTTTTCTTCGTGTCACACCGCGTCGTTCCATTGGCAAAAATAAAATGCTGGCTTTCTGAACCTGTTTCATTAGTGGTGATGGAACGCTGTCCGTGATGGACATCCGGTCCAAGAAACCTGAACCATACGCTCAATCTGAGGATCAAGAAGACGAGCTCCTTTCAATAGTGGCGATCAAAGGGTATGTCGCGTTCCCCTTATTTGGTCACGATACCGTGCTTCCGCTGTCATGTTGCTTGGGGACAATGTAGAACATCAACAACTGTCTTCAGCCCAAGTCAGCCGACATCAGCGTTTCGTGAACGCCTGGTTCTGTTCCCTGACACCCGCTTTAGCCGCTACTTCTTCTATTCTTTTTTTGCAACTGCTTCGCAGAACTGAAACGACTTGATAACAGCGCCTCCAAGGTAGTTGTGGGAACACAAATCGGAATATTGTCTATTTTCAATCGCAGTGCTGGCTGGGGCGACTGTGTTGATCGTATTCCGGGGTACGTTTGACTTGATCTGACAACAGGGTCCATCTGTATTGATTACAGTGCTGGGTGACTCTGTCTTTTTTCTTTTCTTAGACACCCACATTCAATCGACGCGCTGTGTAATCTGCCCACCGAATTCCCAGGCGTCGACACGACGAGTACTATTTTGACTGGCTCATCTGATGGCTTTGTCAGGGCTGTTGAAATTCTACCGACGAAGCTTGTGGGCGTCGTAGCGGACCATGGTGAATGGCCCGTTGAGCGAATAGCCATTGGTGGTGGGACAAGCCAGTTGACCATCGATGAAGATTGTGCGGAAAAATCCAGAGGCAAGGTGGGTAAGGGGATCGATGCAGATAAGGGTCCGAGGGACGACACGGAACAAAGGCCGGGGAGATGGTGGGTCGGGAGCGTGGGTCACGAGGAAGTTGTGCGGTTAACAGATATGGAGGCTTTCTTCCACGAGGCTGCAAGGCAGGGTGGGGACGATCAGTCTATGAACGTCAGCGGGGAACAGGGTGAGGTTGAGGATGTAGAGGAAGACAATAGCGACGACGACTCCGATTCCGACGCAGAGCTGGAGGAGCCAATCGAAGCAAAAATCACGGAACAGGAAGATGACTCAGACAGTGAAGAAGAGGTTTCAACGGCGAAGAAGCGCAAACGCAAACCAGAGAAAAACCCACTCGTTGTGATGAAGAAGGGAAAGAATACGGTGGACGCCGAACCTACTTTTTTCGATAGTCTTTAGAGGTACCCATGAGCAGACTTGGAATCGAGTAACTGATAATCGAATGTATTCCCTCATGACTGGTATGTACTACCTGGGCACGATATCTACTTCAAAGTGGGTTGGGAGAGCCTTCCAGGTCGCGGCCGACGTGGAAGGCGTACCGCCACATCCTTTCAACCGTGTGATTGAGGGATATCGTCCTGTCCTTTTTTTGTGGAGACTAGATCCGTCAAGCTTGAAGGTTGAAGTCTAATTACACAAAAAACACCGATTCGCGTCGTCTACCTGACATTCGTGGAATGGAACAATGTTCATAGAGTCACATATCTGTCATATGACAACCTAGGTCTACTTGACGGCACACATACGTCCCATGCCATTTCGCCAGCGGTTTGGCCATGTGGGCATATTGAAACCTTTGAACTGATCGACAAGAAAGCACAACTAGCCGAGTACGCACCGCCCGTGTGTGATTACAGCTGCATCAACATGTGTATAGAAACACGACCTGGTCAAGTCGGAAATCTGTCCAGGGTAAGATGAAAAGCAGCTGGCTTCCCCGACGTGCACGCCGAACATAATGTGAATATGCAACAATGATTGGTGATCTAAACCACCCTAAGACAGCTCATGATTGGATAGCACAGATATCACGAGGTACGAGAATGGACGTTATACTAATGGCAATTACGAAGGACTTGAAGCGTGAGTGTTTGGATAACGATTTTCACAGCAGACTTCAATCGGGACCAAATCCGAGTTTGTTAAGCCAGATGGAACAGTCAGGGTTCAGAAAGCCCTTCATCTCGTCATCTGGTATCCTTCTAATGGATCGAATGCGACTCTAGGGGTTAAGATAGCCGACAAGCTGAGAAGGTAAGTTCCGAGATTGGTGGACTCCTCAACTCCGCGAAGACCGCTTGCGGGGGTAGGTAGCATGACCGCCAAGGACATCTGTAGGTCACCGGGAACAGTTGGCCTAGTAGGCGTTCAGAGCTAAGAAAACATGAAACTTGCGAGTGTCGACAACAAAGCTCAGCATTGGTCGACGTCGGTGGTTGAGTTGAGCGAGCGGCACGGCAGCGCCGTGATAAGTACCATCACGTGAATGGACGGATCATGTTCCACTCAGGGTACAAAGTTGTCAACGACAGTTGTAATGGTGTGAGTGAATCATCGCGGTCGCTGAACAGGTTTTTCACAACCACCAAAACTTCACCATGATTGTCGCGAAACGCGCCATCTATACCATAGGCAGAGTCCAATTGACGCGTACTTTGTCAACCCGTGCCTCTACAATATTGTCCGCCTTGGACATCTCTACGACCGAGGAGTTATCGGGGGTTTATGACGGACAATGGAGAGGGTCTGGGGATATATTCTCCTCTGTTTGCCCAACTACAGGAGAGATTCTCGCCCGTGTCAAGTCTGCCTCTCCTCAGGAACTTCATGATGCCCTTGCTCGCAGTCGCGAAGCGTACACCCTCTTTCGTCGTGAGTAACACATTCTCCATCTTCTCTTCGCGTCCTTGATTATGTGCTGTATCAGATGTTCCAGCACCACGCAGAGGAGAAATTTTGAGACAGATACGAGAAGCTCTCTCAGCAAAGGTACGATATTTGATGTATGGAGACGGTTTGGAGTGCTGATGTTGATGATGCGTGATGCCTTACCTATCTCCAGAGAGACGAACTAGGTGCACTCGTGTCTCTTGAAATGGGAAAGATTAGGACAGAGGGAGTAGGAGAAGTACAAGAATTCATTGACATTGTGCGCTCCTTTTGCATGATCAAGCGCTCGAAGGCTAATCACATTACAGTGTGATTATGCCGTGGGTCTCTCAAGGATGATGAACGGCAATGTTGTCGCATCAGAGCGTCCAGGGCATTCGATCTTGGAAGGTCTTTGTTCCTCCGCTTCTCTTGATCATTATATTGACACATTACTCAGTGCCCAATCCGCTGGGAGTCGTAGGCGTTTTATCAGCCTTTAATTTTCCCGTGGCTGTGTATGGATGGTATCCAGCGTTTTTTTTCGTGCTTGGGGGACAATTCTGAACAATTAATGCCAGGAATTTGGCATTGTCATTAGCAGCGGGCAACGCGACAATTTGGAAACCGTCTCCAAGCACCCCTTTGTGCTCCATTGCAGTCACAAGGATAGTGGCGCGTGTCCTTGAGAGTAATGGCATTCCAGGGGCTGTCGCTGGGCTTGTTACTGGTGGCAGAGAAGCCGGCGCAGCTATTGCGGAGAGCCGTGATGTTGAATTGGGTAATTTTTTCTCGCAAGTTCACTTTTTTGAAGGCCATTGACCTTTCAAACTACAGTATCATTCACTGGAAGTGAGCTTGTCGGTCGAAACGTCGGAAAGACTGTTATGTCAAGGTTTGGGAAAACAATCCTCGAATTGGGTGGCAACAACGGTATATTTTTATCGCATCACACAGCTTTGAGCCTGAAACTCATAATTCTATCAAGCTTCAATCGTGATGCCTGATGCTGACCTTTCAATTGCGGTCCCCTCGGTGTTCTTTGGCGCCGTAGGCACGGCAGGTCAGCGATGCACGTCCACTAGGAGACTCTATCTTCACCGTGATATTGCGCCGGAATTCCTTGATCGCCTCAAGAAGCTCTATGCCACCATTAAGCCTGCCGACCCGCTTGTCGACGGCACCCTTCTCGGACCACTTCACACTTCGGCGGCGCTCAAAACCTATAGTGACGCTATAGACCACCTGCGTTCCATTGATGCTGATATTCTGACTGGCGGGAACAGATACACTGATGCCCCCCTCGATGCTGGAAACTTCGTCCAACCAACAATCGCAATCCCTAAATCTGTTGATCCTAAGGCCAAAATATGGTCCACAGAGACATTTGCTCCAATTTTAAATGCTGCCGTATTCGACAATATTGAGGAAGCTATCGCATGGAACAATGCTGTGCCCCAGGTGAGGCTTTCCCTCGTGACGGGTGAACCATGGGAGGCTGATTAGAAATCTCAGGGTTTGTCCAGCAGTCTCTGGTCTCGCGACATCAGGAATCTGGGGAAATGGATCGGGCCCGGCGGATCAGACGCGGGTATAGTCAATGTACGTCCACCTTTCCGAGCGCTCACTTTCCCGGTATACTCCTGGCTAACGTCCCGCAGGTTAATGTGGGCACAAGCGGTGCTGAGATCGGAGCAGCATTCGGAGGAAACAAGGTTCGTTCGTCATCCACTTTGTCCATGTGGCGTGATGCGATCTAACTGCGTTTGACTCGCGTAGAGTACCGGATGGTAAGTCACAGGTCGCTATCAGCATCTACGTACCCTCTTACGCTATTCTTCTATGTAGGGGTCGCGAATCCGGTGGTGATGCGTGGAAGCAATATGTGCGCTGGAGCGCTTGCACGAGTGAGTGACCCGGAACCGCCTTTCACACCTGCGCTTATTGTGTGCAGTCAATTTCTCGGACAGCGCGCCGTTGGCGCAGGGAGTCAACTTCTCTATTTAGATGCTGTGTTATTTTTGTACTCCTTCTATACATCTGTCCCACAAATCCGGCGATTTCGTGGCTCGGCCAAAGATTCAGGTACTCTAGCGATAAACCCACCTTTATGATCAAGACCCAAAGGGATTTAACGAGTCCATGGGTGTCACGGTTCGTGAGAACGTATGGAGAGACCCACTTGTCTCCATTTGGATCAATATTTTTGCTTGGACGTAACCAGGGCTCTCAAACATGTGGATTGTCTCGATGTCGAACACTTCGATTGATTTTGTATCCCATCAGCACCCATCATCCGCGAAGTTGTTACTGCAAATGGCTCCGATGGAGGCCCATGTATGTATTGGGATTTTCCGAGATGTTTAAAAAGCCGTCTCCCATGGGTCTCGCCTCAAGTTCCCTGCCTTCGATTCCTTCCTTGGGGAAATCTCCCTACACCTTACATCTGGACATGATAACACCTGACGACCTTCCGTGGCCTGAACTTGGGAATGTTTCTCGTGGGGCCACTCGGGGAAATCAAGGACAGAAGGGCGTCCTAGGACCCCCCGACCGCGACGGTCGATGCATCCTCCAACTCCGAGTCCAGCCAGGCGTTCTGGCTGTGCGTTTGAACCGTCAAGCCAGCGACTGGTACCGCGCTCTTGACACTGAAGTCAATCGCGCGCTCAAGTTGACCAAAACTTACTGGCGCAAGGCTCGGAGACGCCAGGATTACGATGCCCGTGCCGATCAGGACCACATGGAGTTGCACGAATGGCTTCAGCAGCTGAAGGACAAGACGATGTCTCATCTGGAGCTGCTCATGCAAAAGGGCGATATCCAGGGTCCTCCGTATGTGATGCCGGACGATATCGAGCTCACATTTCTTCGGAAGTTCATCGAGAGACAGGCCAGCGGCATCCCACACAATCCCCGTCTGCGAAATTCTCCTGGTGGCCACACTTACCCCCCTCGCGACCACTCTACTGGTGATTCCCTCACTCCCGAGCCATCGGATTCCAGTTTTGTTGATCAAAGCCACCGTTCCATTCATGGTACTTCCTATATGTAACTGTACACGCCTGATGAAACTGATTTTCCCCTAGATCGTCTGTCTGACGGCTCAAGTCAGCGGAATTCACAATCACCGTCATTGCGGACTACTGAATCTTTATCACATGAAGCAAGCTCGTCCAGTAAGCTCAATATCTAGCCCAGCGAAAGCCTAACTTACTTCTTGATTAGAACAAGGTCTCCAAGCCGCTCGAAATGCACTTTCGCGGGCCCAGAAGGATACTCAGGACGCGTTCATGAGGTATACTGCGTGCCTTGACGTCGAGCGTCAAGCTCGGCATGCCGTGACGGCTGCCGAAAAGCGGCGAGATGACATCAGTGAGTTTATCGATTGTTTTGTGATACTTGAACAATTCTCACTGCATTTTCACCAGTGGGTGTTCTTCTTTCTCAAAATCAGCCAGTCATCGGTACCTCCTCTGTTTCTCAGGTTTCCATGGTGCAATCACTGATATCTTGATTTAGAATCAAGATCGAGGCATTCTTCGTTCCCAGCGGAGGAACGCAGAAGTCCATCGAGATATCACACAGAGGTATGTTCAGCGATTCTTTTTTCGTCATGAAGTTGACCGAATACCCAGGATGTTAGAAATCCTACAGATGCATTTAGTCATCCACGTGTGAGCGCGAAGCTCGACTGGAATGGTGATGTTCAAGGTGTGTACGGAAGTGAGTCGACAACGCACCTCGAAGTTAGTCCATCTCTTCTAAAATGATAGATAATACTGACATTGATCAAGGATCATGCTGCGCGCTCTCGGAAGCATCTACGGACATGGGATCAAAGCGGGCAGATGAATGGTATGTATATCTAAAATACTTATCGTTTTTCTACCTAACGTTACTTAATCAGACAGCCAGTATACATGCGAGGTATATTCAATTCGTTCTCCCGCTTCCCAGCTAAGCCTGGCCACACATCTCCAGGACATCACTGCGCTACCACCCCGAAAGCGCCTCCATCATATAATGCCAGGCTTCGAGGTCATGAACAATGCAGCACTCCACACCGCAAACATTGGCATACAGCAGTGATCGCTTCATGCCTTTTTACTTTCACGAATTTTATGCTGTCTCCCGACTCCGTCGCATTGCTATCTATTTTTATTCTATTCTTTTCTTGCATTTACGGACAAGGGGTTTGTATGTTGTCTGTCTGTCTGTATTATCATACATTACCGCTGCACACTAGAGTTTTTTTGCTCCATTGCTTATTGAGTTGTAACAACAGTGCCCATAGTAACTTGCCATATGTATGTATGTACGCGTTATATACTTCATGCGCAAAGACGTCCATGCAATGTATCCGGACCCTGCGCATGGCAATGATCTAAAGAAACCATCAACTAGTTATCAAATCATGAATCAACCAGTGTTTCATCTGCACCTTTCTCACATGCGAAGCATGCAAAATATTACGTCTCCGCTGCTACTCGAGACTTAAAATATCTAAGGCACTGTTGTTCCTAGGTAGGTAGTAATCCTTGCGGCCAAATTAGGAACACTGGAACCCGAGAAAACCGACATTATGAGAACAACCTGCCACGCACTCTCTTGCCTGGGAGAGCAGATGATGCAACATGCTGAACTATCAAGATCAGGGTGCCTTCTTATTCCAGGAACATATCCAGCTTTGCAGAGTACGTCGAGGTGAAGCTGTGGCGTCAGATAAGATTAGATCCTCCCAAACTTGATGTTGTAAGCAAGAAGTTCATTTTTTCCACTGCGGTCATAGTTGTTTCCTTGTCCTAGCTCCCTCAGGCTTACCAGTCATATCTATGGTCCGGGATTCAAAGTTTATAATGCTGTCTATTTGCTGTGAGGCTTTAAGAATCATTCCCCGCCCAATCCTTCGATGATGAGTCCTCAGTGCGGTATTAACTAATCGTCCCCAGCTTCACTAGATCTCTTTTCCTGGGTGACCTGGGCTACTTCCTTTTCATGCAAGGTCTAATCTTGACAAAAGCACGGAGTGAGACTTCGCAATCAAGATCGGGGTAGTTATTTCTTCCGTGTCTCGTCGGGACAGGGGTCTCTTGACCTACTAGGACACAATGTTTAGCCCCGATACGTACCAGAAATTTTGAAAGCTCAGAGTAAGTCCATTATCCACAAGTATACAAAGATTCCTGATCAACACAGAAAAAGGTTAATCTCGAAGGGCATCTCCCTCGCACGGATGGCTCCTATTTTTCGACATCGAGTTGAAGTTCGTATCGCTATCACTGAGCTCTCTTTTCCTTCTCTCTACCCCGGTCTCTCTTACAGATTGACGCGGTTCTGTTGTGCTATATGCCCTCCAAGTCATGCCCTCGTCACATCAGATTCCTGTAGCAATCTTGTGACGTGGACGCAGGTCCGACCGCTACGGTGGTGGTGGTAAATCTTCTCGTTGGTCGCGTGTGCAAACCATTTGTCAATTTCCAAGGGTAACGACCGCTTGGGGATGATGAAGGCATGCAAACTGTATGTCATGTTATGCTGAATTGCTTCATGACATGCATCGGCTTATGATCCCGATTACGAACTGGTTTATTTGAACAGGAAATTCGTATACAAAGTCGTGCATGGTTTAATTCCGACGATGCTGGGAAATCTCTAGGACACAGTGACCATATAACCCAAAACCCACTCCCTTTGCGAAAATTATTCTTTCTATCTGCCTCAATACCCTGGATTTTATGCTCAGACCCACTAGTTTCCCTAAAAAACAGATTTGCTATTATCCATTAAATATACGACCATGTAAGCATGCATTTTATACTCGTTTCCCCATAGCCTTATCGTCTTGATGTAGATTTTGAGACGACATAATACCCCGCACGAACCAGTTGCTGTCTACGTGGAGTTTTTCCCTTTTAATCTTTCATAACCGATTGATCTGGCTGCTGGTACGGCAGAAGTGTCGGCGACTGGGCATCCATCAGTTTGTGTCGAGCCCTCAGTTCCCACCAACCGCTGACTCCGGATAAGGAGGTCACTGGCTAGACCATCACTGTGGCTCCATTTGACGCCCATCTATCACCGTGACCTTCTGCATAGACAGGTGCCACCTTATCCAGGATCATCTCTTGAGTAGCGTCTATTATTTAAACCCGGCCTTCGCGCGCTAGATCTGTTGTATCCTTGTCGATCGAACGAAATCAGCGATTTTCCCGACGGCGGACGTGGAAGCCTACAGACATAGGAAAAATCTGGTCAAATCGAGAAACGTTTCCGAGTAAGAGTTAGTCCCTTACAGTCATTCCTTATTCACTGGCAGCTTCAGCCATAAATCTTGCTCCATGAGAATCACAGGACGCCATCGCCGAAAGGTCCGTCAGTGATTGTAAATCAATATATCCTCATGTTCCTATTGTCCCTGATTTTCCAGAACCATATTGAGGATAGGAATGTTCTGGAGCACGGTAAATCGGGCTGTACAGTGTCGCAATCTTTATTTGCAATGCCTGGCAGGAGACTGACTACGCTGAATAGTCAATCGAATCAGCACACAACTCTTACCTCCATCAGAAACAAGGAAGATCTTATTATTGTCGAATGCCTGCAGGAAAGGGGACTGACTCCTGTGAGTCCCCTTCAGCCAGGCGTGCTGGGTGATATCTTAGCCATCAAGAAAGTTGGCCTCTCCCGGCGGCAGCATTCTGTTAAAATTAAATTCTTTCAGGGAATTCATGTCAGAAAGGACTCCGATACAGTACCTCGAACTCCAAGGACAATTTAGTGGCGACAGATTATCTGAATAGCATTAGAGAAGACGCAAAAAGCCTGAGTGTTTTTTTTTCAGTTCATACTTGGATGACTGATGTCGGTTTTGCTACTTATGTGCATAGGTCCACATGAAAAATGACGTTCGAAGCTCTAAACATAGATGCGCCCTCGGCCCCACCTCGTTCTCCGACCAACAAATTCGCGGCATGGGCATCGAAGACTGCCAACGGAATACGGCAAATCTCTGAAGCATGGAAGCCCGCACCAATGGTACTGGTTAGCATCTAGCCACCAAGGCAAAAGATAAGTGAACGCAGGTCATCGTAAGTCGTTGGCCAGGTGGATGTAACCCTCAAAATTCACCAAGCGGCATCTGCACTTCTTCTTTTGCCATCAGCGAGATACCCGACGCTTGTGCCAGATGGCCACTCACCAAGCGGTAATCGATTATCGCATGCGGGTCCACATCTCGGCCAATATTCCAGCAGCTGCACGCGGAGCTGAGTTTAAGGTAGCATGCGACAGCTACTGCCAGCCCCTCCTGCAAGCCGCAGTATTACTTACTGGCGAGGTCTGCCCATTTATCCTGGACCGGCGAAATGTCGCAGCCTATGAAAGACCTGGGTAAATCGTTAATAAAGCTTCATCAAGACAGAGTAATCAATTTTCATCTGGAACCAGCAGGCTCGTCTTTTAGGCCTTGAGGACTTACTTTCAGCGTCTATCGATTGAGCCATGTAGAACCGAATATTTGTCGGTCGATTACCGCTGAGATGACGCAACCACCAGATGCGCGCGCATATTTACATTTTGCGCAGAAAGAATATTCCGCACAACTCAATCTTCGACATTGATTTTTCTGACAAGTCCAGCACTTCCAGTGGTTTGTGGACTCTTTCTTCCACCTGGTAATTAATGTCTCTTTCAGCCATAATGCAATTTTGCATTGGGACTAGGTTAGCTCAAAGTTGCGCCCCGTATATCGCCGGACAGTCCTTCTTTTGACTATTAAAGGCCTGTGAGAACGCGTCAATCCACATCAACGTCTCTGATTTTCCTGTGGAATCAATATACGCACGTTTCGCCGTTTAAAGCATAACGCCACCGACAGACTGGAGGCATCTTCCGCAAGTAGACGGGATGATGCACACCAAACGGAGGGAAAGAAGGCCTGATGGTTTGAGCACTTAGGAGTTTCCCACCAGGACTTTCAAAGGTGTGGGTCCCAATATAACCTGTAACGCAATGATTGTCATCACCCCCACGGGCGGGTTGCAAATCACAACAGGTATGATGATCACTGGTCAGTCGGCAAGTAGGGTTGAGACACGAAGAACTTCAACGATGTGAAAAGACTGGCATATTGTTAACAATGTCAGGTACGACGTTGACCTTCCGCAGTCGCTTACGCAGAGCAACTACGTACCCGTCATGGCTGCACGGAAAAGGAATGTCTATAATATGCTGGTTGCATTGTTCATACATTCAAGGACAGTTCAAGAGTTCCGGTGTCGACATGTGTGCCCTGGATATCATGAGATGAGGCAGGCAGATAAGTTGTCGTAATATGCAAATGTGAACTCACGGTATACCACGGTGCTGGTACTTAGTATGTGTCGACAGTGAGCCTCATGGTCTAACTCCGATGAGACCTGTTGCTGTGAAGTGACTTTACGCGTGAGTGATCGGCCTTGATTAATATTCAGCAGATATGTAAGGCGATGGATGAGAACAGATAAATATGTAAACAATACAAAAACGACGTGCAATGCGGAGAGGTTTGAATGATGGGGAGTGGTATAAGTAACACACACAATTGAACAACCTGTATATGAATTATTGCGAGTTCTAGTTGAGATAGCCACGACATTTGGCAGAGCCGCATAGACACGGGATCTTGTCTTGCTCGAAAGGAAAATGATAATCTATAAAGGAGGTATAAGTTGGCAAAAAACAAGAAGTAGAAATATAGGAAACATTGACGAACCGTAAGTAATTTCGTCGCCAAGTTCGATCTCTTGTTTCGCATAAATGACAATCTTCTTTTCGCCGTTGATTGTAATGATTTTTGCTGTGCAGTTAGGATCACAGGAGTGGTTTATCAAACGACTTTAATAGCAGATTAGTGTTCCAGTTATACAAGTTGAGAAAACAAACATACCCAAGATTCCCCTTCTTGGTCGCGTCCACAACAAGGTCCTCGTCGATGCGGAAAAGATAGCTGCTCCCTATCCCCTGCCTCTCATACGCCTTCTCCCTCTTCTCCGCAACCTGCGCGCGAATCACCTCGCCAACGTACTCGATCACCATCTCCCCCCTCGAGATCTTCTCCATCGCATACAGGCCCCAATCATGAATCGGCGAGCGCGCAAACCGGAGATGCTTCTTCCTCGTCTGCAGCTGATTGAACTTGAAGCTCAGCTCATTCGCCGCCGTCTCGCCCTTGGACAGCGCAACCGCGCGCTGCACCTGGTTGATCTCCTCAAGGCCCTGCGCACGTCTTCGTGCATTGGCGCGATTGGATCTTGAGGACGTGATATGCTGCTGTGGCTCCTCAATCACCGGTGCAGCTTCCACTGCGGTGGCAGCGCGCGCCTGATACTGTGCGACGTACGCCGCTTTCTCCGCATGCGTGATCTTGTAGAAGCCCTCCGTACGCGCCGAGCCGGTGACGTGCTTGCGGAACGCAGGCGTTTCGGGTGGCGCGAGCTCCGGCGGAGGCAGAGTGGGTTCTTCTTCCTCGTCTAGCGGCTCATACCCGGAGAGGGCAAGCTTGAGGAAATAGAGATCTTCGTCGTCGTCGCATAAGCCCACGTGGAAGGGGTCTGGCGGAGGAGTTGGCGGAGGGGTGACAACGCGTGGGGGTAGACGTTTGATTTCCGGTGCAGGTGAAGGGGATAGCGATGACTCGAGGGTAGGTGTGATGCGAAGCTGGGCCACAGAAGGGACCTCGAAGTCCAGGTCGTTGGGGAAGAGAACGTCCGCGACGGTTTCGACTTTCTGCTTTAGTGTTTTCTTCGTCGTCTTCTTGGATATTCCCTTCTTGGTCTTGGTCTCGACCTCTATTTCGAGCCTGACCTTCTGCTTCTTCCTGACAGGCTCGTTCTCCAAATCATCTTCCATCTCCTCAGACGCAGCCCGCTTGCGGACCACATCTATCGCACGCAGAGGATCCAGCTCATCCTCGTCCTCTGACTCAATCTCCTCAGTGATCTTCCGGCTGACCTTCCTCGCCACCTCTTGCTTCCTCTTCTTCCTCGGTCTCTCCTGCACGACCTCTTCCTCCTCCTCCTCTTCCTCATCCTCTTCTTCCTCCTCCTCCTCTCTCTCCTCTACCATCTCCTCTTGCAACTCAACCGTCCGTACTTCCTCCACAACAACCGCCTTGGGCTTGGGCTGCTTCTTGAACGACAGCCCCTTCAACCCTCTCTTCTCACTGACGCCTACACCAGCACCTCCAACTCCACCAACCGGACCAGCCCGCAGCTTCTCCCTCTCCCGCACAATCGCAGCACGCATTTCCGCCCCCATCAGCCGCTCCTTGACGTCCTTGACCAGAAGCACCTGGAGTTCCTTTACGATGAGGGCCTGAGCGGCAGCTAGGAGGGCGTCGTCGTCCCAGTTGCCGTCCTTTGGAGCCTGCACGGGCAGGGCGGGAGCGGGCGCGACGGTGAGTGCGACTTGCTGGTGGGCGAGTTGCCTGTTGTTGGACAGCACGCGGGCGGCGCGCGTGGCAGTATCGGCGGTAAGGAATGTAACATACCACCCGAGATGGTCTTTGAGGATCTACATCGCGTCGATGCCGTTGTCCAAATGAAAATTATGCAGAAGAAAAGAAATGCAAAACCGAGTTGAACAAAGATAAGTGAAAGAGAAAAAGCCATCAGCCACGCATCAAAGATAACCCACAAGGGACGAAGAAACAACAACGCACCTTGTCTACCTTGAAGCCCTCAAAGAACTCACGCACGTCCTCCTCCCTCGCACTGCCCACCAACGGGAACTTCACATGGTTCATCCCATTCCTCGCAAGCGCCTCCACCACCGCCGTATGTTCCTTCTCCCGCTCCGCCTTGTGGTCCCGCTCCGCGCCCTCCCTATCACGCCCCCGGCCCCGATCCCAATCCCGCCTACTCCTGCTCCTGCTCCAACTCCGACTTCGACTCCTACTGCGGCTCCTACTCCTACTCCGACTGACGCTGCGGTCCCACCGTCGGCCCCTGGCCCGATAACTATCCCCCCTCCGCATCCGATCCCGATCCCTATCCCAGCTCCTGCTCCTACTCCTACTCCGACTCCTGCTCCTCCGCCACGAACTACCGCCCCCTCGGGCGTAATACGGCGACGGCGAACGCGAAGGGTAATACGTCCGCTCCCTGTCCCGATCTCTGTCCCCGCGCGGCCTGAACCCCGCAGGCAAGGGCCTCCCCCGCACAGCTCCAGCCCCAGCCCCAGCACCGGCGTACGGCGTCGAGCGCCCGCCGTGCCCATGCGCATAGGAGTGGTGATGCGGCGTCGACCCCTCGCTCTCCCTCCCCTCCCTATCCCTCTCCCTATCCCTAACCCCCCGCATCGGCTCCGCCACACCCGATCCCACCACCTTCACCGCCGCGCGCGCCTTGATCAGCGCATCAGGCGGCCTGCGCTCCTCCCCCTTCTTGTTGGCGGTGAAATGGGTGATGGGGTTCGGCGGGAGCCCGTGCTGTGCAGGCGTGGAGCTTCCGTTTGCCAAAGGGCTGGAGGCATGAGCGTGTGCGAGGATGGGTTTTAAAGGGAGAGGGTGGTTCGCTGGGAGTGGAGGGCGCGCCGGCCCATGCCCTTGTCCAGGCACAGCTAATTTCTGCGCCTGACTCGGCGTCTGCGTCCCTTCCCCATTCGGCGTCTGCATCTGCATCTGCGTCTGGTTCTGAGTCTGCGTCTGCATCGCCACCGGCGCCGGCGTCCCAGGCTGCGTCCCCGTCTGCTGTCCCCTCGACCCAGCCCCATTCACTACAGCTTCCACAACCGAGCCACTCAACGGCGGCAACCCCTTCTCCCTCCTCCTCCTCTCCTCCTTCTCCCTCTCAATCCTCCCCTCCAACTCCTTAACAACCGCCTTCAGCACCTTCCCCTCCCCATCCAGCACCGCCCGCACCCGCTCCTCGCTCTCCCCAACGCCCCCCGCCCCAAAGCGCGGCCGGCGCCCGTCCTCAGTCCGGACGCAAAACGCAGCCTCCTCGGGCGTGCTGTATTTGAGGAAGAGCACGCCGAGCGCGGCGCCGTTGGCGCGGTTCACTTGCCACTCGAAGGAGGTGAGGGAACCGTATTTGCGGTAATGTGAACGCAGGACGTTTGTGGGGCTTAGCGGGGGCAGGGAGGTGAGGAGGACGGAGGTGGGTGGTGGTGTGGCGTTGTGCTCGTCGTGCTGTTTGTTGTGGAGTTGTGGGAGTTCGCGTGGCGCGAGACCGACAGGATACGTCAAGGAATAGAGGTAGGTCGAGAGGAAGGAAAGACAAGAGAGTGAGTCAGTGATACTGACAGACAAAGAGCCGAAGAAAAACACGCACGTCGTACTGCAGCTCCAGGAGCGCCTCCCTAAACGGCCTCGCGAGTTGGATCTTTAAGCGCTTCAATATCGGGTCCCTCCTAGGATCATGCGGGACCGGCTCCTCCTCGATCATAGTGGGCAGCTCCCCATCCACATCCACCTTGGTGCCATTCTCACCTTCCCTCTCCCCTTTCTTCTCCTTCTCTTCCCCTAGACACATCTCCTTCCCCACCAGCTCCTTCTTCTCCCCCTCCTCCCTCCGTACCCGCCCATCAACCCCCACCTCAATCTCTCCCCCTTTGGGCTTAACCCTCACCCCCTCCCCAAACGGACCCACCACCTCTCCCTCCCACCTAATCAGCATCTCCCTTCCCTTCCCCTTCCCCCGTATCCGATCCGTCCCAGGCGGCGCATACCGCCGCACATGCTCAATCAGCGCGCGATAGTACGCCGCATCGCGTTTTGGGGGTGTTTGCCCAGACCCAGACGCGGATCCAGGGTGGGCATTCAAACCACTCCCACTCCCACTTGCACATTCCAACCCCAACCCCAAGCTCTTGATAGCAGCAAGCGCCACCACATTCATCGTCACCAGATCGCTCGGCGTGCTCGGCGAAAAGGTACCTGAGGAGGACGAGGACGAGGAGGCATGCGCGGACGACACGTCGAGCGCAGGATCGAAGAGGACCTTGAACCTGCGGATGGAGGAGGGCGGGTATTCCGTGCTTGGGGGCGGCCAGGCGGGGAGCGGATCGGGAGAATAGAGTTTTGGGGGAGGTGGTGGAGGTGGCGGGATGGCGGGTTTTTGTGCTGGTTCTGGTTCTGGTAACGGCGGTGGAGATGGGGGTTTTGTTGTTGTTAGTGGTGATGGTACACGGGGGAAGTTTTGTGAGTTTGGAATCGGTCGTGGTTGTGATTTTGAGTATTTGACGGGTAGTGGTGGATGTGTTTCTTGTGGTGGAGGAGGCGGTGGGGGCGGTGGTGACTGTGCAGGCGGCGGAGGTGATGGTGGTGGTGATTCTACAGGCGTCAGGGGTGAAGGTGGTGGTGATGCAGATGGCGGGGGTGGCGGGGGTGGTGATTCAAATGGCGGGGGTGGCGGGGGTGGTGATTCAGATGGCGGGGGAGGCGGTGGTGGTGGTTCGATGTCTAGCGGGGGCGGGGTCGACGTCGGCGGTGGAGGCGCATCCACAGGCACCGGTGGCGGGGGCTGGGACGGCGGGGGTGGCGGAGGCGGGTCATAACTCGGCGGTGGGGGCGGAGGCGGCGGCGAGGATGGAGGCGCAGGTATTGGCTCCGGCTCACCACGCGTAAACGGCGACGGCACGGGCTTGGGAAGAAGCTTGTTCTCGCGCGCACGGGCCGAGGCGGCGGACAGGGGAATCGGGATCGAGATGGCCACGCGCGTGCTGTTGCTGCCGATGCTCGTGCTCACCGGCGGAGTTGGAGGCTCTGGTGGCGCCCTGGAGCTCGAGCTCGAACTGGCACTAGAGCCGCCATTCATGTTATTCCCGTCGTGCCAGCCATTGACTGTAGGACGAGAAGAGCTGCCCTGCCATGTCTGTGATATACCAGCCAGTCAGCATATATATATATATCGCCCAACACATCACGAAATAAAAAAGAAGAAGGGGGGCGTGAATGAATTGACTCCTCACCGGCGCAGCGGCAGTGGTCCTGCTAGCCCCGTCCTGAAGCTTGTTTTTGATCGATATGGGCCGCCGATTGCTTTGAAGACCCCCAGAATCCTGTTCACGTTCACGTTCTCGCTCTCGCTCTCTTTCTCTCTCTCGTTCCCTTTCTCGTTCTCTGTCCCTCTCCCGTTCCCGGTCTCTGTCTCGTTCCCAGTCTCGCTCGCGGTCACGGTCACGATTGGCAAGGTAGAGGGGGTGTTTTGGCGGCTGGCGCCCGAGCCCAGGGTTGACCAGGCTACGGGGACCAGTGGGGATGGGCTTGGAGTATGAGGACGACGACGAGGCAGGGGCGGTGGGTGACGAGCGCGGGCCCGTGGGCGGGTGGTGTGAGGTATGCGTGGAGGGATGGGAGGACGACGATGAGGACGATGGCTGCTGGGGATGGTGGGACTGGGGCTGGGGCTGGGTGCCTAGAAGGGCGCGAGGCCCCTTTGGTGGCGCCTTGCCCGACATGCAAGCACGACGGCAAAGAGGAGAAAAAAGAGATGAATGGAGGCGGACACCGTGGGCGTGGCACTCTGGCTGATCACCCGTGTCAATAACAAACACCAGCAACCCAGACAGCTCAACTCTGTTGACATACAGCCCCCATAACTAAGAGTAAATCTCTGCTACCCCCCTCCTACACTTCTTCTCCACAGCAGTTGGAAGCGCGCGGGGCCCATATCCTGGTGCAACCCCGAGGTCACTTGATCGAAACAAGTTCCTGCTAGCCCTTCGCTCGACTCTGGCGGTGGTCAATGATTCGGCCCCAAAGCTCAACCATAGGCTCCTTCGACCACGCCCCTCATCCTCCAACATAGCAGCATGGCGCAGTTGGAAGCGCGCGGGGCCCATATCACGGTGCAACCCCGAGGTCACTTGATCGAAACAAGTTGCTGCTATCTTCTTTTTCATTTCATGCTGGTTTTTCTCAACGCTTCCCGAGGAAGGTTCAGAGTCTGCACCCAAGGTCGCTTGATCGCAACCAGGTAAACTTGTCTTTTGCCTTTTGGCTCCGTCGCCCGGGCCCGCTTCCTCTCCCTCGCATTGCTGTCTGTTCTGTGCACCTACGTGCCGCGCGAAAACTCGTCCTCCAAAACCGGGAACCCCGCATGGAAAGCTGAAGCTGGCGGTTATGGATTCAGATGGTGTTCGCAGTACTTTCAAGCAGCCGTGCGATCATATCAGCCCTGTCGTTTGCAAACCGAGGGCAGGAATTATTCACTTCGTAGCATATCCTTCTCGGGCTAGGTCAGCCGTCGCAGGAGTGCACTGCATTGCAGACCCAATTATATAGTTCATGCTAATTACACATTTTCATACAGCAGCATGGCGCAGTTGGAAGCGCGCGGGGCCCATATTTACGGTGCAACCCCGAGGTCACTTGATCGAAACAAGTTGCTGCTAATAGTTCTCACGCGGTGAAGTTCATTTTTTACTTCGGGGAAGTCACAACTCATACAAGCCGTCGCTAGAGTTTATCAGACTTTTATTTGACAACCTATGTGCTAGCTGCTGCTGATGACAGGACCGCAGCATACTTGATCGCCCCCGCATGAGGGACACGCAGCATGTAAAGTCGCACAATGTATCCCCCCCCCCCACCCCGACTCACCTCTAACCGACCAACCAACAAACTTGAACGCATTCCATTAGCCAGAGTTAAACACTCCTCTCGAGAGCGCGAATATAAAACATGCCGAAGCCCTTCGAGTCGTAAACGAGGAAGTCCTTGCCCTCAGGACGCACCATCCGCTGGATATTCGTTCCCGATGTTCCAGTACCGCACGCTGCGGGAGTACGCACATCCTATCTCCCAAACTGGGCGCACAAATCGTCCGATCCCCCAGGCCGTCATGCGTGCGCCACGCGAACTTACAACGCACTACATACACTACGCGGATATGGGGTTGGGGGCAGAACACACCTGTGCAATGACGGAACGGGAACTACCAAATCTCTTCGCAGTCCGTGAAGGCGGCGCCGTTCCAGGTGACCCCTGTGTTCAGCATACACCTAACACCTAACATATAGACATGGAGGGGCGACGGCAGTAAAGTCGTATACTTTAGACAGGTGGTCGCTCGCGCGGGTCGTAGCACGACGTGTCTCCTTGGGAGCTGAGCTCCAGCTCGGATAATGCGGGGCGCGATTTGAAGAATCCTGCATGCAGAGGCAAATAAATGTATCTGCTACTGTCTCGCGCAGCCCTGTCCGTGCGCCGCGTCGACGGCGTGCTTGTGCTCAATTTACGAGGCAACACAGGCCCTTGCACTGCGCGTTTGTGACGCTCGTCGAGCCTCCGATCCACATGAGACTTGTATTGTACAAGTGGGCTGGTGAGCGTGGACGAGGCTTTCGGCTGTTGGATTCCATGTGCATACAGGGCAGGAAAGTGAGGCTTACTGTTGTCGAGATATACGCCAGCTGCCGTCAATGCTACACAGAAAAGAACAATCATAGGCGCTGGTGGGAGCGTACTTCTTGTCTGCGCTTGACGTTGGTACGAAAGAATAAGTACTTAAAAATGGAGCATGAATTAAAAAGGATCCGAATGCACGCGGCTTGTCGGGATGATGCAGGAGAACTTGAATTTCGCGATTCCTGCCAGTGTACATGTGTATTTGGGGCTACTGTAACTTGTAAGAGTCCGCCTTGGTTTGCACACACATACATTATTGTTTCGGAGGAATTGGACTCGCGGATGAGAAGCTGGACGGCTGTTGAATTCCGAGGTGGACAGACGCGAAAGATAGCGAGGTGTAAAGGGCGAGGATTACGCCTTTGTATAAGCAAGAACCTCGAGACATGGCTGTTTGAGGGCGATCGTTACCGACTACAGTCTTCTTATATCAGCCCAGCATGGTTGAGGATCGACGCGCTGCGAGGGAAACGCGTCGACCTCGGGTAGAAGCGCGTCACGGTGAGCTTGACGCTTCAGATATCGATACGTGTTTCAACGTGATGACTTGACTCACCCGGGAACTTGAAAGCGAAACTGTTCAATGAGCCAAGAGTTGCTGTTCATCAAGTCGCGCGTTCTGTCGAAACGAAGTAAATGGGCGAAACAGCAGGAACCTGGGAGAATTATGGCCTCGTGTTCTGACTGGCCGCCGAGCTCGCGACTAATCTCGAGAGAAGTTAGATGGGAATTCGAACTTAGCCGACAGAGCGCTGTCGATCACATGACGAGGAGGTCCGTTTGTCCTTTCCTCGATGTTCAAATCAATTGTGGCGACGATGCCTTTACCACTGCTCAGCCTTGTCGGCTGGTCTGTGGTTCCCGACTTTGCCACCAAACACCTGCTGTCCCTACTACACCGCTTTGCCATCCTCCCAGCTCCGGCGGCCCAGCCAACGTATCAAAAACAATATGCCCTGACATTCGCCTTTGTCGTCCTCACCTACTTGTCGTACAATCTCATTGATTCTGCGCGTTCTATGCCACCCAACTTCTATCAAATCCTGGCCGTGCACCCGACAGTCGACGAGCAGGGGCTCAAGGCCGCGTTCCGTCAATTCGCGAGGAAGAACCACCCCGATAGGCCTGGCGTGGGCCCAGGCGGAGAGGAGCTGTTTATCATGGTCAGAGATGTCTATGAGGCACTGAAGGATCCAGTCGTAAGGTTTGCCTATGATCGGTCAGTGATACTTGGTCCTTCAGCGCGCTCGCCACTCACGTGCTACAGTTTTGGTCCCGACGTACTGTTATGGTCCCAGAAATGTACCACCACGCGTGAATATATTCTACACGGTCTGACACAGTCATCTGGCTACCATATCGTCGTTGGAGCTGTCCTCGTTTTCTGGTCTTTGATCGGCTCTTCTGGTACCAACTCCGCCTCCTTCTGGCGCTACACTCTTTATGCCACACTCTTCGCCGCAGAAATCAGCCTCATACTTTCCCCTTCCCCATCTCCAACCTCGGCATCTACACCAGCGTTATCAGGCCTACTGACCACGTATACGACTCACACCCCATTGCACACGCTCTTCCCGCACCGACTCATCCACCAACACATCCTCTTCCTCCACCAGCTCTTTGTCTTCCTCTCCATTGCCCTTAGCCGCGTCGTCCCCGTTCTCGTCGCCGCATTCTCTGGTCAAACCCCCTCCGCCTCCCCTGCAGTGACGCAGGAACTACTCACGAACCTCTCACACCTCGCATCGATCGCAGACCGCGAGACGTCCATCATGATACACACCCTCCTGCACAGCGTCGCATCCCCGGCTTCAACCACGTCATCTCCCGCCCCAGAGCGCGCCCCTCCACACGAAGACATCTCCAGCCTCGCGCGCCCCCGCCCATTCGAGGTGCCCAAAGGTATCTTCGACTTCCCGGACCCCCGCGCATCCCCTCCAGGTGCTCAGTCCACCCCACATCCACATCGCGAGAAGGAGGCTGAGGAGAACCATAATGCACACCCACTGACACGTCTGAGCCGCGAGATGGAGGAGCTCATCATTGAGGCGAACATCAAGAAGGACGACGGGCCGCTCAAGTCCGTCTGGGAGGCTGCGATGCGCCGGGGGCGGAGTCTCGTTGGAGTCGTTGCATCGGCTGAGAACATGGGTGCGGGTCAGGATACCCCGAGTGCGACAGAGATACCGAAACGCAACTTTTGGGAAGCGCCTGGGCCTGCGGAGGGTGACGACAAGGCTGGTAAGGAAAACGGGCTCGATGTGGAGGACAAGGAATCAGATACTACGATATCTGGGTCTCAGACTCCATCGTCGCCGCGGCGAAACGATGGTGCCCATATAAGTCATTGATATTTTGACTACTCTACTCTGTGTACCAATTGGATAGTGTTGTTTGTATGCTTTCTGTGCGGCTTGTGCTATGCTTCGTAGGTGTAACTTGGGTCTTCGGCAACTTGATCCGGGAGAGCAGTGTGGCGGGATATGGGTGGTTTGACACCTAATTGCCCCGGAAAAACCTAATACATACATCCATCTCTCACTCTCTCCTTGCCATCTGGACACTGGGCATCTGGGGATTATCACATGCCCTCCGATCATCTCATAAACTGCGGGGAAGTCTATTTGGATATCCAGGGACGATTTATTACGATGCCGTAAAATCATGTGCAGACCTCTTGCATCCGCGTCGACGACGGATCCGGGACGGGGTGCCTCCTGGGGCCTCAGTTTATTTTTTTAGGGCTTGCATTACAGTCACCTCTTGTGGCTTGATCATCATAGTTCCCTTGATGCATGGCAGATTTTGTATCGAATACATTTCTATTTTTAAGATCTCAGTCGGTTCAACAGTGTAGTACATCGAACGAACCGTCAAATGGTTACTAGTCATTACTGGTATACGATTTCTTCTCTTCCTGCGGGAGGACGATACTTTCTCAACTGGAGAACGGTATCTCAGGATCAACTACTATAAGCATGGCATAACTTTGACATGTTTCCGCGTCGTAAATTTCGATGCGCATTGTTGCCACATGCACGCCACGCGCGGTTCGAGTTGCCAAGGTTGAAGAAGATTCCACGCCAGCACGCGGCCGGTACCAACCCTTCTTAGCCGTTGAGAAATATAAGAGTTGACTGGGCAACATCGGCATGTAGATATCCATAAAAGATCGTGACTGTATAATGATTGTACCAAAGCTGATATGCGTAGGAGATGATGCGTAGTGATGGTCTGAGAATGCAATGCAATGCTATGGTGTCTAATGAGTAAGTAACGAGAGGTGTACTTGTCAATGTAAAGCTTGAGGGGCGCTCGCTGTCAGGTGATGTGGAAGCAAAAGTACAATGAGTGAGTGAGTGGGCTCAGAGCTGAGCACCGGGGGCAAGGGGTGTATGTGTTCAAACGAGGGAGGAAACCAGCTCCATCGAGGGGTAGTATTACAATGCTCGAAGGGCCGAGAGAACGACTTGATAGTCCGGTTCCTCCCACCGCTGACCTTTCTTTTCATGGATCCACTTCCGACTGTGGCGTCGGTCAGAAAAGCCGCGGAACACCGTGCGGCCATCTTCCAGGTCCCAAGAATAATCCTCCTTGGCCTCTTCGCTGTTCTCAGCCTCAGCCTCAGCATCAGCCTCCTCCTCGTCAATGCTCTCCTCATCCTCATCCTCGTCCGACGCCATGTCCAATATCCTTCCGACCGTTATCGCCGCCCTGATATAGGTGAGGCGTTCCCCCAGCCGTTCCACCTCACCCAAGATCTTGCCTTTCACGTGCGTGGTGATGGCAGTGGACGAGCGCCGGTGTGAATACACGGCTTCGTCATATATGGGTTCGCCAAGGTTACGTAGGAGCTTCGCCATACGTTTACACTTCGCAGTCTGTGCCGCCAGGGTCGGCGGCTGCAGTGAAAGTGGGGAGCCGAGGGTGCTTGGCTCGGTCTCCGGTGTTGGTAAAGCTAATGCCGGTGGCGGGGAGGGGGAACTTGAAGGGGAAGGATGGTGCGGGGTAGGGTGCTCCGTGGTTTTGGGTACCGATGACATTGTTGGCGTTGTCATCGTCGCAATTTCGCCATCCAGAGATCTGGATGAGCTGGCGGAGAGGGGGATACTAGATGGAGGTGAAGGGAGCGGACGAGGCGATCGAGAAGAGGGTGAGGTGGCTGAGGACGGTGAAGGGGCAGAAGGGATGATCGGAAGAGGTCGAATGGCCGGCCGTGTCGACGGCATGCTTGCATGGTTTTTTGAACCTCCAGATATTGAATCCAGGCCACTGGGAACTGGAAGGCATCTCCTAGAAATGTGGGTGGTAGAAGATAGAAAGGCACTTTTGACTCCTCTGAGGGTGCTGTCCAAAGACTGCGAGTGCTTAAAGGAAGGCTGGCGACGGCGAATGCGGAGGGGTTCAACTGGTTCCAGCGCGGGGG
This sequence comes from Tricholomella constricta, assembly GCA_013368375.1. Classification (NCBI taxonomy): domain Eukaryota; kingdom Fungi; phylum Basidiomycota; class Agaricomycetes; order Agaricales; family Lyophyllaceae; genus Tricholomella; species Tricholomella constricta. Next base: position 1,108,605 of record JAACJP010000005.1, on the reverse strand, counting down.
GCAGCTGCATTGACAAGGGCTGCATGGTCAACAAGGAGAACCGCGGCGTCACACGACAAGGGTGCTTTGGCGGAGGGCACGATGCCTACTCGAGCCTTGTATTTATTTGCCATACTCGAAGTTCGCCTCGTGTTGGAGGTCTTGGTTTAGTCGAGGGTCATCGTTTCGGAATTGATCACCCTGAGCTCGATCGCGATCGTGACAAGACGTCAATGGCAGCGGCGACTACTAATGATAAAATCACCGTCGACCTAGAAATTTCGTCGGAAGCTCTCCTACACTGTAGTAAAAAGAATTCACATGGTGGGGAAGAAGACGGAGCCCCGCTGACATTTCCAAGTCGGCGGCGAAGGATGGGGGCCGGACTACATATTGTGGCCATCAAAATGAGTTCGCATCTCACATTCATCGCCACGAGTTGTTCACGGCGGCTGTAGACATGGCAGAGTGACGACCGTTGACCGGCATCGATCAATGACATTTGCCCAAGAGTCGTTGTCATTCTCGCTTAAACGTTTAATTGTTACTCTAGAGAGCTCGGCTCGCGACTTGACGATGCGTTCATGGCCATCATACGCGAAGTTTGCAGGAGTGCCATTTATATTGTGGCCATTTCTTCACCATCGAAAACATATACAATTCGCTGTCGTCCTAGCCGACAGCTTCTCACCAGGAAATTGAAGAACAATGCCTGGAAAGATTCACCTCAACCACCAAGAATATGCAATTTTCAACATTTAGAACAATTTGGAGGCCCTGTTCATGACCGTTTCAAATCAGTGGAGAAACGCAAAAGACACCGGCTCATACGCACACGAAGGTCCACAGATTCTGTGGATTATTATAGGTGTCCTTGGTATACGGGAATCGGACTATCCATGCCGTTCTTATCAGCACACTGACGAATTGAATAGGTGGATCTCGACATACAACGGGGCAATTCGGACACGTAGGCTGTGGAATGGCATAGCTTATCAGAGGGCAACTTTGTGAACATGAAGGTGACTCGATTACCAATTGGCCTATTCTCGTCAAAAAAGCTCCAAGCTGCAGGGAAGGGTCAATTTCATCCACGCGGCGATGACAGTGTGTAACAACTAACCCGTTCTCCAGTTGTGTCTCAAGGGTCATCGAGATGTCAGTAAATGCCTGTCTCTCCAGTCTCAGCGTGATTCACGTACCGGAAGTTCCCTGACACGAGTCTGTTATCGATACACTAGATCAGCCGCTGGCGAATAACAGAGGAGTGAGACTCACAGATCGGGAGGAGCTAGGGGGTCCTAGATATTGATTAATAAGTATGGCCCAAATAAGAACCACAAATCGAATCCTTACGCTTTTTAAGCCTGCAGTCTTGATTTCAGTGTCCAGATCCGCCCATTCCAAGACTTGGTTCCCAGCCATGCCTGCACGGATCGATAGCAATCAAGCATCGTGCCCTGCCCTGATCATATTTGCGATCCTTACCCTTAAATTCCATCTTTTCGCCGGGTTTGCCACCAAATACTGCAATCTTGGTATTGTGTCGTTCGTTCATCAATGTACTGAACATTGCGCAAGTCGACGCGCAATTGCCATTGTTGACTGTATTTAATGGAACCTGCTGGTCAGAGATATATTTTGGGATGGACGACGCTGACAATTCACCAATAGCCACTTTACTAAGGACGCAGCCAATGTGATCAATCGCAGAAGGGAATTAAATCGGCAAAGAGACATTATCATACCTCAAATCAAAAGGCGGAGTCTTCGGAATGGGTTGTGAGAAGAACAGTTCACAGGTGTCCTGATGTTTCACGACTAAGGTTCCCTCAAGGCGGATTTAATGACGCAAAACATACATGGAAACGTTGAGAGGTAGGGTCCTGACGCCCATTGACCACGAAAGGTAACGGAGGCGTGATGTAGTTGAAGGTCTTTGGAGTCAAGGTTCCGTTAAGGAATGCGTCTGTCGTCACGGTGTCGGGTTAGTCAAACACGAAATCAGATAAAGGAGGACTGACGGTTGTCTCCCGTGTAGAAGCTCAAGGAACTATCCACGCCCAGCGCGATATCGGCGGCTACAATCTTTTGTGCGAGGGGATTTGCACGTACAGATGAAACGAAACCACTGGTAGGCTACATATTAGGGATGACGTTTGACGTGGCTGAAGGAACACATACGGGTAACCGATGTTGGAGCCGGCGAGGTATTGATGCAGGAAATGACCGAGACATACGAATCCTCCTATCAAGTACATGAGAGATGGAATATGCGTATTTACGCGGCTTTCGACTCACCTCCATTATTGGTCAGGTCAATGAGAAGCTGTGTCACGCCTGCCGTCTGAAATGATCTGACAGCGGACGCGACGTCGGACTGGAAACCGTTGAAGTTACCGCCGAAAGAACCCACGAACATCTAACGGCCGATATGAGACAGTAGTCTGAAGTTATAGACTTGGCGACTCACAACTCCCGTCTTCTTGTCTGGAAGGATGAACGACTTGATGACTCCTCCACTCCCAGCGACAGGTGGTATATTTGGAACAAATCGTGGAGGTAAATTTATGGCACTTGGTTTTGATTTGTCGATGATCTCTGCTCTAGCAAGACGGCGAGCAGGTTTAGTTCGAAGCGTCTTGAGGTCTCTTCCATTCGTTTGATCGTTTGCAGCGCAATTGAGCGCCCAGCTAGATTACACGCGTCAAAATTAAAAAGCATATATGTACTTTCCAAACTTTGAAACCCACAAGGAGGATTTATCCGTGAAAGGTGCGCCTAAATAATTCGCCAAGAATGGTACTTCGACGGTCTCCGCCTTGGTCGAATTAGCGGTGATCAACTTGAAGGTGAGTGATTTCTGGGTAACGCCTGTCGGGCCAGCAAGATCGCCAAGTCTCTGCGAAAACCTGTTGCCAGAGATGCGGTAACTCGTAAAGACAGAATTAACGCGAACTCCGTGGTCTAGATAATTGCCAGAGACGGTTTTCGCAATTTGGTCGACATAAACGTATGGGTCCTTGCCCTCGATTTTCAGGACTTTGGCACCCTGAAGGCGTTTCCAGTCGAAATCGATGGAGTCGAAATACCCTGTAAAATCCGGCCCGAGCTGCGAAAGGAACTCCACAGAGTCAAAGGCGACATAGACGCCTTGCACACCGTTCTCTTCGATGGTGATCACAGGTGCCGGAAGGATGTTTTGAAACGAGGTGTAGCAATCTGGGAACCAACCTGAGCTAAAGTATGAGCGCCCCAATTGAAATTGTGATCAGAAGTAAGACTGACGCGTATGACCATCGTTTAGCTGAGTAATGAAATCGAAAAGAGCTTTGTTGAAGTCATAATCAGTCTACCACGGAATTCAGCCTTCTATCGACATGAGTTTCGATGTATAGCCTTTACCTTGTACCTTGTTGAATTTATTCTGGATAGTGTTGCCCGGATATCAACCGTAGACTCCTGGAACGGCGGGGGCGAATTCAAGTAGTAATCTTCAAAAGTGAAGAAATCAAAGACGCGAGCAACGTTCGTCAGAACATTCTGGCGCAAAGTCTCGTTGAACGGAAAGGCCTTGAGACAAGCAAGAGCGTCCGTTGGAGGAACGAATGGCTTTCTGGCTATTTTGACACAGGGATCAGCAGCAGAGGGGAATATAGCGCCAGCCAGACGAGGGAGACAGCATGAAACAGTGACAAAAACTGCAGTGAGTCGCACTGAGAAAGGCATCATCGGGTGCACCAGAGCTTGCTTTGCGTCGCACGTCGTTTTTAAAGCGTGTCAACGAGATACATACATCCGGACACAGGAGGGCAGAAGCTGTGCGCCGCGTGCTCTGGTGGGAATCGCCAACGAATACCTGGTCAACTTACTAGGCTGACTGTGAACACAAATAGGCATTTCGAAGTTGGTAGCATGCGGGACACTCGGACACAATCATCGGAGCAATACCGAGAGGATGCAGGAGTTATGGAAGAGCCATCAAAGATAAGCCCTTGACAGTGATTTTTTCGGGATTCCACATGGGAAGCGGTCCTTCGAGCGAAATGCGGCGTTGGGGTAAAATTGATATGGTTGTGATGATGATATCTTGGTATAAAACGAAAAATGCATCGACGAGCTCATGTGCACGTTGGAGTTGTGCGCGACGGTTGAAGTTGTGAAGTTGTGGTCCCAAGTTGGATAGACTAAGATGGCCGACCAACCTGGTCACGTGCAGTTAAAAGTCGTGAACTCGCTCGCTGACGCTCACTTTCCAAGTAGAGTAGCAGGACTGTCTGCTTGCTAAACATACATGGGCCCTCCTTATCTTGAATGATTCTCCAGTATTATCTGCTCTTCCCCCGTTCTCGGCCATGGGTACTATGACTAGTCAATCAATGCTGCCTTGCGCCAATCGCAGCATCTTCTGATTTTTCGGAAAATTGCGCTTTGTAGGCGCCCATAGGGCCTGTTGGACTGCTGTGTACTTCATCTATCGGCTGCCTTCTCATGCAATGTCCAGGTGCGTCATCCAGCTTAATCAGCTCCATCTACGTGCGTATTCAGACAATCATTTCCCTTCAGACTGCGGCTCCCATCTCGTATGGTTACGGCTTCGTCGGCAGAGATGGAAGAACAGTATCTGAAATCAGAGGATGATCGGCAACTGGCGTTCACTCGACGAATGTACGAGCAGCACCAAGAGTTCGCAGCCGAGGAGAAGGCGCAATCGGCAAGGGAGGCTGCTAGAGCTGCCCGATTTGGAATTACTTTGGCTGCATTCGATGCGGAATTCGAGAGGAAAGAAAACCTTTGGGACCGATCCTATGCGGAAGCAGATGCGCGCCAGGAGGATACTTTTCAGAAGGATGACGCCATCCGGGAGACGATGTTTATGAAGGGCCAAGACAGCCGTATGACAACGTTTCGCGAAGATCAGGAAGTCCGAGCTAAGCGCTCGGAGTGGTATGCTGCCGTGCGCAAAACACGTTTTCTTGAGGGGCGTCAAGCGAGGCGGGACGTATGCGATAAATTGCAGGCAGCGTTGAAGGAACAACTTCGTGAACTCCTTATAACGCAGCAGGCCTCTTTTGCCGCTGATGAGCGCCGAAGAGATGAATTGGTCCAAACGTTGGTGAGTGTTTCCAGGGCTTCTGCGCGACAATCGGCTGATGATGTCGTGAGCAAGGTCAGTCAAACCCCGGACACGGATTCAGTAATTTCGTCCGTTTCGAGCCTCGAAGTCCAAAGCGCCTTTACCCTTCCTCTTGCTGACAGCTCCAAGGAAAATCCGAGTAAAACTACAGCGGTCATTTCCTTGCAATCCATACCAATGCTCTCAGAATCACCTCAAGGAAACCATTCGAGGAGCATCTTAAACCCATTAACCACCTCAAATGAGCATGTGGCATCGGAGCGAGGGATATCAGGGCAATACTCAAGCGATTCCTCTTCGCAGTGTCCGCTCAGCATCAATACAAGCCAGAGCGATGATAATGGTAAGAATCTTGCTCTTGTATTTGAGGTGCCGCGAGCCTTATTCCGTGTTTCTCTTCTATTCACTCCGACCCTAGTCTACTCCACGTACCGGCTAGGTAGAGACTCCGAGGGTGATTTCGCCGTTTTCTCCGAACGCGCGCCGTGGCCAGGAGCGGAGTCCGATGCGCTTCCCCAGCGCACCACGTCCCTAAGCTCGAGTACCTCCACTGGGGCATTATCAAGACGCTCAAGCAATGTATCAGACTCAGTAAGCAACGAACTCTCCTCGGAGGAACAAACGGATGAGCCTTCGGCTCACGGCGTTCCGATGTCGCGATCTTCCAAACAACCTTTTACAGTCGTACATCTAGAACAGGACTCCAATGGCATTGGAAATGACACCATGAGCACCTTACCTTCTTTCCTCGATTCGTTCAAGCGTGCGGCCTCTCGTTTGACATCTCGGTCATCGCGAAGTGGTCAAGGTACATCTCATACGAGGAGCTCCAGCGTTGCATCAGTAGTCACTGAAATCGAAGAGCGATTTCGATTAGACCAGGAGCAGCGCCAGCGCGCTTTTTTATTTGAAGAGGAGACAAGGGAGACCCGTTTCACGGCGGCCGAAGCCACCCGTGACGAGGCCGAGAGTGAGAGGGTCAATGCATTTCACCAGAGCAGGCGAATTCAAGAGCTCAAATTTCAGTTGAAGGAGACTGCCTATCAGCAAGAGTACTCTAGTCGGGAAGTTGCTCGGAAGGGAAGAAACGTTGCCCGTCAACAACGTTTCGAGGCGGGCCAAAACCACCGCCTCTTGATGTTTGACCAGTCGCTTTCATGGGTGGAAAATCAGTATTTGGGGGACAACACTTTGGAGGACGAGATCTCCGGTGTGATGAAGAGTGCCGTCGAAAGATTGGTCAAGGAACAGAGGGAGATGCTCAGTTCAGCGAGAGAGGGTTTTCACGTGCGATTTGTAGAAGAGCAGGCTCGTCGGGAAAGCGAGTTGATCGCGCCTTCCATGGCCTCGAAGAGTCCCTCGAGCAGATCGTCTGAATGCGGCGCAGGGATGTCCCCTGTACCCTCGCCCTCGTTATCACCCTCGCCCTCGCCCTCCCCTGCTCAAACAGTTGGATTAGCCTCTAGCCCTCCTACAAGGTCCTCAGGTGTAGCGGTCGCTGATGCAGAATCATCAGTGGAAGATTCTCCCAGCGCCGGATCTGTAAGTCCATCGATTTGCCTGTTTCTAGTATTTCGAAAAAATTATTGATGGACATCTGAAGGTCCCAGCGGCTCTCTTTCGGGTTGCAGGTCCAGAATACCCATTGCCGATCCCGGATTTCGATGTATACAAGCATGGAACCAAGACAGTCAAGGACCTTCAAAAACGACGACAGCATCTCTTCGAGAAGTCGCAGACGGAGAGAGAACTGGCCTTTGAAAGCGGTATTGAGCGACGACGGTACATCTTTGAACTTAGTGAGCAGAGGCGGCAGCTCGAGTTTGAAAAGAAGCAAGCGAAGAGGAACGACGCGTTTAGAAAGGACAAGGATAGGTACGAAATCAAGTTCAGGAAAGGACAGAATGAGAGGGAGAAGGCTTTTGTTGACGCCGAAGCTGAACACCAATCGTCCTTCAGGGATTCCGAAGCCTCCAGAGACGTCGTGTTCGGCTCTTCTATGAAGGACATGGGAGAGAGGTTTTACAATCTGCAGGATAGACTGCAGAGGACGTGTTTTGAAGCGGAGGATCGACGTCTTTCCGAACTTGAGGCCTGGGGGTCTGAGATGCTTCGGAGGAGGGCAAAGGAGGAAGAGGATTGTGACAAGAGCCAGACGGCAAGGTTCGAGAATCATTTTCAAGAATGGCTTAGGCCCATGATGTCGGGAATTGCAACCTAGGGGCTCTACGACGGTCGGTGTGTCGTCGATCTTGTTATAGTATTTCTGTGCACTTCATTATGTAGCACCAATCAGAAGGTGACAGATGATAGAATGACAGGGGTGAGGCGGGAGAGTGGGCGGAAAAGCACTTTACGAATTGCGACTCGGAGGTACACAAGTTCGCTTGCACGGGATTCCACGAGGGGGAAGTAATAACCCAAGGAAGACCTGGAGAAGCGGCCAGAGGTCACGATAACAGGGAAAGACATAACGGCGACCACGACGCACAAGCTCTTGGGGGTAATACTGGATCAAGGACTTCGGTTTAACGACCACGCGGTAGACCTTCGAAGTGAGAATGATGAAGACGCCAGTAATTTCTGTCAGAAGATTCTGGTGCAAAGTCTCGTTGAGCAGGAAGACCTCGAGACAGAAAGAGCATCAATTGGAGGCAATGCAAGTCATTCCCGCTATTTATTTTGACACATGGATCGATAGCGTGAGGGATAGCGCCTGCCAGACGCGCGAGACAGAATGAAATGGTAACAAAAGCTGGCAGCAAGTCGCACTGAGAAAGGCGTCATCGGGTGCACCGGAGCCGGCTTCAAGTTTGCATCGCATGTTATTTTTAAGCACGTCGAGATACATCTATCAGAAGGCAGGAGGGCAGAAGCTGTGCGCCGCATGCTCTGGTGGGAATCACGCAAGAATAGCTGGTCAACTTAGTAGGCTGGACAACAGGTGCCCACAAATAGCCATTTCAAAGTCGGTAGCATGCGGGACACTCGGACACAATTTTTGGAGCAACAACAAGAAGATTATCTCAGGGATTATGGATGAGCCTCTTTTCATGAGGACGTCTTGTGATTCCATTGATGAGGGGATGGCTGACGATGGGTGTCAGGCGAAAATGTTGTTGGGGCTGTGGCTGGGCTGCAAAACCGGGCTGGCAAACGTGGTTTCTTCGGAGCGCTGAGCGCTGAACGAGGCTGAACTCTCAGCCTTGGGTAAGTACAGGAAACAATGTCTGGCATCTGCTTATCAACTATACATGGGCCCTCCTTTCCCTGTACTTATAATCCTGCAGGCCAGCCCCTTCGCTCGGCCATGGGTGCTGTCTGGCGCCAATCACAACATCTTTTTCGATTCCTTGGAGCTCTGCGCTTCGTTGGCACACTGGTGGGCTGCTGTGTACCTATCTACCAACAATGTCCAAATGCATCACGTTAAGTGCTGTCCGACGGCGCCAATCGCAGCATCTTCTTCTGATGATTCGGAGTTCTGCGCTTTGTTGGCACTGAAAGGATCTAGTGGGCTGCTGTGTACACATCTAACGACTACCTTCTCATACAATGTCCAGGTGCATTATTCAACTCACTTGCCCTGCATGATCATTAGCTCAATTTACCTGCGTATCCAGGTCATTTAGCTTTAGTCTTCGGCTCCCACCTCGCGAGGCATCGGTAGGAATGGAGGAAAGATATCTGAAATTAGAGGATAATCGACGATCGGCATTCACTCGACAAATGTACGAGCAGCAGCAAGAGTTCGCGGCCGAGGAGAAGGCCCAATCGGAAGGGGAGGATGCTAGAGTTGCTGAATTTGGAAGAACTTTGGTAGCATTCGATGCGGAATTTGAGAGGAACGAAGACCGTTGGGACCGAGCCTATGCGGAAGCAGATGCGCGGCAGGAGGATACTTTTCAGAAAAACGAGGCGATTCGGGAGACGACATTTTTGGAGGGCCAAGGCAGACGTAACACGACGTTTCGCGACAGTGAGGCAGTCTGGGCTAAGCGCTCAGAGTCGTATGCCGCTGTACGCCAAAGACGTTTTCTTGAGGGGCGTCAAGCAAGGAAGGACGTATGCAATGAATTGGAGACGGCATTGAAGGAACAATTCAAAGATCTCCTTGAAAAGCAGCAGGCCTTATCTGCCGCTGAAGAGCGCCGAAGAGATAACTTGGTGAGTTCCTGGCCCACATAGCCAAGGACGACGGTAGCTGATATTGTCACGAGCTTCAAGGTAAATCCAATTCCAGCCACAGCTTCGTCCGTTTCGAGCCTCGGGACCTTGGATGAAGTCCAAAGCACCTCTACCCCTTTTGATGCGGGTACCTCCAAGAAAAAGCTGAGCAAAACTCCAACAGCCTCCTCACAAGGAATTTATTGGACCATCTCAAACCCATCAACCACCTCGAATAAGCATGCGGCAGGACCAGGGTACGAAAGACGAAGTGCCATTATCCCTCCGTATGCTGGTACCTCCTGCGAGGAAAAGCTGAGCGACAGTTCATCGGCCTCCTCACCCCAAATGATCCATTTGACCATCCCAAACAATGAGCATGCAGCATGGCCAGAGCAAGGGCGACCCAGACAATACTCGAGCCACTCCTCATCCATCAAAAACACAAGCCAGAAGGATAATTCCGGTAAGAATATTGTTCTTGTGCTGAAGTGCCTAGTCTCAATCTTTTTTTTCTCATCTGATGACTTCGTCCCTGCTACTTCACGTACCTACTAGTCGCACTCCAATCCAGTGGTGTTACTGTTTTCTCAGAGCGCCGCTCAGGAGCGGTGTCCGACGCGCTTCACCAGCCCGAGAGCACCATGCCCCTGATCTCGAGCGCCTCTACTGCGGCATCATCAGGGTACTCAGGCCATGTATTGGACGCAGTGAGCAACAAACCCTCTTCGAATAAACGACCGGACGAGCCTTCGCCGCATGACGTTCCAATGTCGAAATCTTCGCAACAATCTTCTATGGTTGTACTTCTCGAACAGGACTCCGATGGCATCAATGACATCCCTCCTTCTTTCCTCCATTCGGTCAGGCGTGCAGCCTCTCGTTTGATATCTCAGTCATCGAGAAGCGGTCAAGGTATCGATAATTCTCATGCGAGGAGCTCCAGCAATGCTGCAGCTGTCACTAAACTCGATGAACGATTTCGATCAAGCCAGGAGCAACGCCAGCGCTCCTTTTCATCCGAAGAAGAAACGAGGGAGATCCGTTTCACAGCGGCCGAAGCCACCCTCGATGCGGCCGAGAGTGAACGGGACAAGGCATACGACCAGGGCAGGCGAGTCCGAGATATGAAAATTCGGCTGAAGGAGACCGCCTACCAGCAAGAGTATTTTGGTCAAGAAATTACTCGGAACGGACGAAACGTTGTCCGTCGACGGCGTTTCGAGGCGGACCAAAGCCACCGCGCCTTGACATTCGAGCAATCGCTTTCACGAGTGGAAAAGCAGGCTTTGGGTGACAACGCTTTAGAGGACGGGATATCCGATATCATGAAGATCACCATCGAAAGGCTGAATAAGAAACAGAGGAGGATGCTCGAGGCAGCCAGAGAGCATACTGACGCTCGATTTAGAGTGGTCATGCATTTCGACACTTCTTATGAGTTTTATGCCACAATGTCAAATTCCTCATCCGCAGCGGTCGAGCGTGAAAGACCATCTCTCACCGCCGGTTTTGTAAGTCACTCTATTACCCTGTTTCTTTATTTCTAAATTACCAATGGGCACCTGAGGTCCCAGCAGCCATCTTTCGAGGTGCAAATCCACAAGACCCATTGCCGATTCCGAGTCTCGATGCTTACGATTACCGAACCAAGACACTCAACGACCTATACAATCGTGGAAGCAAGACATCCAACAGCACTCAAAGACGGCAACAGCACCTTTTCAAGAAGTTGCAGACGGAGAATGCACTGGCCTTTGAAAGTGGTATCGAGCGACGACAGCACTTCTTCCTATTGAACGAACAGAGACGACAGTTCGAGTTCGAGAAGAAGCAAGTGGAGAGGAACGACGAGTTTGGAAAGGACAAGAATGCGTACGAAATCAAGTTTAGGGAGGGACAGAATGAGAGGGAGAAGGCCTTTCATGACGCCGAAGCCGCACGCCAGTCGTCCTTCAGCGATTCTGAAGTCTCCAGAGACGTCATATTCGGCTCTTCCATGAAGGATATGGATGAAAGGTTTTACAGTCTGCAGGATAGCCTGCAGAAGACGTGTTTCGAAGTGGAGGATCGACGCCTTATCGACCTTGAGGCCTGGGGCTCTGAGATGCTTCAGAGGAGGGCGAAGGAAGAAGAGGATTCGTATCAGAGTCAGAAGGCAAGGCTCGAGAATTTTTATCAGACCAGGCGCGAGAATTTGGAAACGAAGAAGCAGATGGCTGAGCTCTTCGATGCTTGGAAGGCTGAGCATGCGGTAAAACTAGCTGTTTAACTACTCGCCGAATCACGATTTTGACGGAGAAACATCTAATTAATTGCGCGCCTGTTTGTTGCACTGATTTCGAATCACCCAACAGCATGTACTGCTTGACATTGTAACCAGAGCATCATGCGCAAACTTCGAAGAGTGAAGGATGGCGCAAATTGCCGAATCAAGTGCTAAATGTCATGGCTTTCGTCCACTGCCACTGCCAGGACCGTCGCAGTCCAGTTAAGCGCCCAGCGCTCAGCCTCGACCAAGTTAGTAAGGAAACAATGTGTCTGGCATCTGCTTATCAACTATACATGGGCCCTCCTTTTCCTGAATGATCCTTCAAATCTATCTGCTCCTCCCCTTCGCTCGGCCATGGGTGCTGTGACTGGTTAAAAGTCCTGTCTGGCGCTAATTATCACAGCAGCTTTTTCTGATGCCTCGGAGTTCTGCGCTTTGTTGGCACACTGATGGGTTGCTGTGCTATTTACCAACTATTCTCTCATACAATGTCCACTGGGTGCATCTTGCCAAATGCTGTCCGATGGCGCCAATTTGAATCGCAGCATGATCTTCTTCTGATTCTTCGGAGTTCTGCGCGTTGCTGGGACTAGTTGCAGGTGGGCTGCTGTGCACCTATTTACTGACTGTATTCTCATACAATGTCCAAGTGCATCAAGTGCTCAGGCTGTCCGACGGTACCAATTGCAGCATCTTCTGATCCTTTGCACCGATTTCTAGGAAGTATGCCATGTAAACAGGCTATGTACAACATCGTTCCTGGTCTATATAAGTTCTGCGCTTTGTTGGCGTCGGTTGGGTCTGGTGGGCTGCTGTGTCTACCGACTGCCTTCTCATACAATGTCCAGGTGCATTATCCAATTCAGTTGCCATGCATGATCATTAGCTCGATTAACCTGCTCATTCAGGTCATTTACCTTCCTCCGGCTCCCACCTCGCAAGGTTGCGGCTTCATTGGCAGAAATAGAGGAAAGATCTCTGAAATTAGAGGATCATCGACAATTGGTGTTCACTCGACAAATGTACGAACAGCAACAAGTGTTCGCGGCCGAGGAGAAGGCCCAGTTAGAAGGGGAGGCTGCTAGAGCTGCTGAATTTTCAAGAACCTTGGTAGCATTCAATGCGGAATTTGAGAGGAACGAAGACCTTTGGGACCGATCCTACGCAGAAGCAGATGCACGGCAGGAGGATACTTTTCAGAAGAACGAGGTGATTTGGGAGACGACGTTTTTGGAGGGGCAAGGCAGACGTAACACAACGTTTCGCGGCAATGAGGCAGTCTGGGCTAAGCGCTCAGAGTGGTATGCCGCTAAGCGCCAAACACGTTTTCTTGAGGGGCGTCAAGCAAGGAAGGACGTATGCGATGAATTGGAGACGGCATTGAAGGAACAAAATCGTGATCACCTTGAAAAGCAGCAGGACATATTTGCCGCTGAAGACTCGCGCCGAAAAGATGAATTACTAGTGAGTGTCTGAACATTAGCTAAGAATGACGGCAGCCTGAGCTGATCATGACTCGTTTTGAAGATTAATTCAACTCCAACCACAGCTTCGAAAGACATTTCGTCCGTTTCGAACATCGGGACCTCAGTCCAAAGCGATGCTGGTACCTTCAAGGATCAGCTGAGCGAGACTCCATTGGCCTCCTTACCCGAAGAAATCCATTCGACCATAACCAACCCATCGACTACCTCGAATGAGCAAGCGGCACGGCCAGCCCAGGTCCAAAGCATCTTAACCGTTGCTGATGCTGGTACCTCCTCCAAGGAAAAGCTAAGTGTAACTCTATTGGCCTCCTTACCCCAAGGAATCCATTCGACCATCTCAAACCCATCTACCACGAATGAGCATGCGGCACGGCCAGTGGGCCAAGTCCAAAGCATCTTAACCGTTCCTGATGCTGGTAGTACCTCCTCCAAGGAAAAGCTGAGAAAAACTCCATTGGCCTCCTCAGCCCAAGGAATCCACTCAACTATTACCAACCCAATGACCACCTCGAATGAGCATGCGGCCATCAAAGTTACAAGCCAGAAGGATGATTCCGGTAAGAATATCCCTCTTGTGCTGAAGTACCCAGCCTCAATGCTATTTTTTTCATCTGGTGACTTCTTCCCTGCCACTCCACGTACCTACACTTCATCCATGGGTTTTCTTTTTACGCACGTGGTCAGGAGCGGTGTCCGATGCGCTTCACCAGCCCGAGAGCACCATGTCCCTGAGCTCGAGCGCCTCTACTGTGGCATTATCGAGGTTCTCAGGCCATGTATTGGACGCAGTTAGCAACGACCCCCCTTCGAATAAAAAGCCGGACGAACCTTCGGCGCACGACGTTTCGATTTCGCAATCTTCGCAAGGATCTGCTATGGCTGTACATCTCGAACAGGACTCCAATGACATCAATGTCACCCCTCCCTCTTTCCTTCATTCGTTCAGGCGTGCAGCCTCTCGCTTAATAGCATCATCATGGTTCTCAGGCCATGTATTGGACGCAGTAAGCAACGAACCCCCTTCGAATAAAAAGCCGGACGAACCTTCGGCACACGACGTTTCGATTGCGCAATCTTCGCAACAATCTCCTATAGCTGTAAATCTCGAACAGGACTCCAATGGCATCAATGTCACCCCTCCCTCTTTCCTTCATTCGTTCAGGCGTGCAGCCTCTCGCTTACTATCTCACTCATCAAGAAGAAGTCTGGACGTAAATCACTCTGATGCTAGGAGCTCCAACCTTGCGTCGCTTGTCGCTATTTACGAGGAACGATTTCGATCGGGTCAGGAGCAACGCCAGCGCGCGTTTTCGTCCAAAGAAAAGACGAGGGAGACCCATTTCAAAGCGGCAGAAGCTACCCATGACGCGGCTGAGAGTGAGAGGGATAAGGCATACAATCAGGGCAGGCGAGTCCGAGAGATGAAATTTCGGCTGAAAGAGACCACCTACCAGCAAGCGTACTCTGGTCGGGAACTCACTTGGAACGGTAGAAACCACGTCCGTCAACAACGTTTCAATGTGGACCAACGTTACCGCGCTTCTACGTTTCACCGATTGCTTTCACGAATGGAAATGCAGGCTTTGGGTGACGACACCTCAGAGGACGAGATCTTCGATATGATGAAAAGCAACGTCGAAAGATTGATTCAGAAACAGGAGAGGATGCTTGGAGCAGCGAGAGAGCGTTTTGACGCTCGATTTATAGCAGCAGACAGGACGTTTAATGGTGTCGTTCCTGACGGCGTGGTATCACGGAAAATATCTTTGGCCGTACCAGAGTCTCCGCCTATGCCTTTGCACTCCCGGCCCGAGGCGTTGGGACAGGGTTACCAGTCGCTTTTGGCCGGGTCTGCGAGTGCGAGGCCCTCGGTGCACAAGTCTCTCAGCGCCGGTTTTGTAAGTCGATCCACCCATCTGTTTCTGTTTGCCTTCGAGAAGAATCATTGATGGACACATGGAGGTCCCAGCAGCTTTCTTTCAGGGTGCAAATCCACAAGACCCATTGCCGATCCCGAGTTTCCGTGTATACAATGATGGGACCAAGGCACCCGAAAACCCCCGAAGATGGCGACAGCATCTCTTTGAGAAGTCGCAGACGGAGAGGGAACTGGCCTTCGAAAGTGGTATCGAGCGACGGCGGCACCTTTTCCTACTGAACGAGCAGAAGCGGCAGCTCAAGTTCGAGAAGAAGCAAGTGGAGAGGAACAAAGAGTTTGGAGAGGACAAGGATGCGTACGAAATCAAGTTCAGGGAGGGACAGAATAAGAGGGAGAAGGTTTTTCTTGACGCCGAAGCTGCACGCCAGTCATCCATCAAAGTTTTTGAAGCCTCCAGAGACGCCGCGTTCGACTTTTCCATGAAGGATATGGATGACAGGTTCTACGCCATGCAGAATAGACTGCAGAAGACGTGTTTTGAAGCGGAGGATCGACGTCTTTCCGACCTGGAGGCCTGGAGCTCTGAGGTGCTTCAGAGGACCAAATTTTAGTATTTTTATTGACGCGGAGCGGTCCAGTTCCTGATCAACCGCACATTCCGGGACTATCCAGACGCGTATGCATCCTCTACTTGGATCCTATTTACTTCTTTCGACTCGACAGAATGTCCATCATGGCGTAGAAATTGAACATGCGGGTGGCTGACTTCGTGGATGCTTGTGTGGCTCAGTATGCGGCTTGGAATCTGAGGAGCTATTTAACCACTCGCCGAATCACTATTTTGGTAAAGAAACATCTAATCAATTGTGCGACCTGTTGGTCGCGCTGAATTCCTTCCGATCACCCAACGACATGTATTACTTAATATCGCAACCAGAGCATCATGCCTGAAGTATATCTGTCAATGGTGCAGACTTCGTACAGCGAAGGGTGGCGCAAGTTACTGAATCAAGTGCTAAATGTCATGATGCTGTCTCGAATCTTGATTTTCACACTCCGGTCAGCAACCCAGTCAAAACGAACCACTTCCATCGTTTCCTGTACATCCATATTCGCTGCGAGAGCCTTTATCAATACACGGTAAAAGAAATTATGTGAGAATATGGACTCACCCACGGCTCCGACATTGAAGCTGATGGTCTTAAACGGTTGGGAGCCGTTGTGCCCTTGGCGAGGAGGCGCTCCTGGGTTGAAGAAGCTCGTGAAACTCGACCCTACTTTCCACACGAGGACCACACTCTCGTCCAGAGAGAGAGTCAACAACCGTCGCCCATCTGGGGAGAAGCTGCATGCTGATATCGGCTTCTTGTGGCACTCAAGTACATACAGTCGAATGGCCGTCTTGAGATCATACATGACAACGGCGCCATCATTCGAGCCCACGGCCAGACGTTGTGTTGCCGTATGAAAGTCCACGGTGGGGAACCTGAGGGCGTGCGAAGTCATTAACTGATCGGACAAACAAACAAGAACGACGAACGTTTTTACTACGTGACCGATTATTTCGGTCGCGGCGTCAAATACGGCTTCACGGTATGTCGTAAGATTTGGGTCCAGTGACTTCACAACTGCCTCCATCAGTCTAGGGATATGGGGTCGAAGAACCAAAGGACGCTATGGGAGCCGATTAATTTGTCAAATACATATAGATGAGCAAATCATCATACCTTTCGGATCAGGAAAGCGACAATCTGCAAGACTGCTTTTCGGTGTTCGAGCGTCGGGGGTGTCAATATGTCGAGTCCCAGTGTTGTCATGAAAAGCGCAGTATTGCTCGACGCGATCTGCAAGACTGCAAGGCGAGCTTGGTGGCCGACATTCTGGATGTTGATAGATTCTTTCCGAGAGCTGGTGGCCAAGGTAAAGAGCGCTCGAAGAATCTCCATGGCATCAATGTAGTGCTGCCAAATATGGAATCCTCTGGAGCACAGGTCAATGGCAAGGACTCTGTGCAAAGATTGTTCATCATGGAAATAGAGAGCTATCGATTTCGAGATGTCGGTAAGAGCGCTATGAATATCTGTTATCATTCCATTCCAGTAAGAATTATAACTTTATGGTAGTCATACCTGGTTGAAAGTAAACTGTACTTTTCTGACGCCAGATAACCGCAAAGAAAGAGAGCAAGTGCCGCGTGGATCGATTCCCGATCTGCAGTCGGTTGTAGGCAGGGCACTTTTGAAGTAGACAGGTTAGTTAGTGCCTTCGTGAAGTAATGAAAACCGTATCCCACAATGGTGTTGCCAATGTTCAGCGATTTCGTTCGACTCTTCATCGGAAAGACATGCAATCGCATAATCGAAAAGGACGCGAGCCGAACGCCGTATTTCGTCTGGAGAGTATTATAATCAGCAGCAAAGACACGTCTGAATGGACGGGATAACGCACTTGAACCATCGAACCATCGACGAGCGAGGTACACGAGACTCGGTGATTGGTACGCAGGCCCAACAGCTGACGCCAAAGACGTTGCGTAAAAAATCATGACCGTGTTCGCGCCCTCCATGAACTCTGAAGATGTTCAATGACAGCAGGAAACACAGGATGCCTAACTACCGACCTTCGAAGAGGCCAAGAGCTCCGAGAACTACGGCAATTGAAAGAGCGCGTGCAGCAGATACATCACCTGATAAACACCAGGGATCTTGCGCGTTTCGTTTGTTGTACAAGGTGACCGCCGAGTGGCTGAAACCCCTACTGAGTAAATTGTCACGACGAAAGACCGACTTGCCCTACCTAACCAGCCCAACAGAAACGCGCGACGGTCGGATGCCAAGTTTGGCAGAGCAAATTGTGTCTATGTCGTTGTTCAAACCGGGTGTCAGGAGTACCGATAGAACGGATCGGAGCCGTTCGAGGGTCAAAAGGATGGCTCGAGTCTGGTCTCGATTGGTACTGATTGATTTTGCTACAACGACGGATTCTGTCGTGAAGCGATCCAAGTCAAGTATAAGGGTAGAGGCTGCCACACAAAGAATTAATACGAGTCTCCTGAGAAGCGATGCAGATCTTACCGACGTCAGAACTGTGAATTTGTCCTGGAATAGTTTTCAACGCAATGTTCGGCAGGCTCGCCCGTGCATCCAATGCTCTGTGATACGAGGTCAGTGCTATTGGCGAATATATGACCTATGGAATCACTCACATATCAGTCCACCCGCCTTGCTCAAGGAGTTCCTCTACTTTTTCGAGAGTCATGGATCGCCAAAACTCCTGTGTTTGCACATCCCACAACCGAGCACGATTGTTTGCATACACAAGCAGCAGATTGTTGGCTCCGAGACATATTCGGCAGAGAGGAGCCGCCGAGCCTGGAATGAGGTACAAACTGCGTTTTCTCAGCAATGTCATGGAGAAATCGGTAGAGATGTCACGTACAATTGAAATCCGTCAACTACAATAACAGCCACAGTTCCGTCAGTTGATATACAAAGCACACATCCTCTCAGTGGGCTGGTCTGTTGATCTTGAATCTGAATTACACTAGACAAGCATGTGGTGAATAGCGTCCACCGCGCGCATAGTTTAAATTGGCTGTGTACAAAAAGAGATTCGCTGAGTGTATCATGGGACAGAAATTTGATACGTACTCGGCCGTCCAGAGTGCAACTGAGCCATCATCACCGCCGCCGATGATAAATCTTTCTTTCGTCCGCGAATTCTGAACGAGATGCAGCCCCGTCACAAATCCATTCAAGGGTGAGTCGGAAGCCTTGTCTGAACGTGTAGCCTTATCTGGCTCTCCGATCATCTGCATCAACGAAGATTGTCGAAGACGACCATCGGCTACGCAGAGAAAGTTAGGCAAGAACGAAAGACAATCAATCCTTCACAACAAACCATATCCTTGAACGATCAGATCTAGCTCGAGTGGTAACAGTGATGTAATCTCTGCTTTGGGAGTCGGCCACGATTTTGATGACCGCGCTTTCCAAAGAACTCGTGGCGCGTTGCTTACACCAGCGATTTCAATCGCAGTGAGCTTGCGGGACCCTTTCTTTGACAGCGACGTCACCATGATTTGTGTGGCTGAGCTTATATCCACCGCATCGTGTTGTCCGATAGGGATGGATTGTCGTAGCTGCGATCTGTAGGTTATTCTGGTTACTAGATGCTTCACAGAGAAGAAGATCAAACATGCTTGACAATTGTTGTCCATTCGGGTGCGGCACTCGCAACCACTTCATCGTTATTGGGGTCAACAATGTTAAAGTTATAGCTTGCAGCTTGGTCCTACAAGCCGTGAACTAAGGAATTATGAATAAGAATGAACCTTACTTCGAATAGCACCGTGTAAGACGTGTCGGTGGTCCATTGCAAATCCTGAATGCCGACGACGTGATCAGTGTATAGCACCCGAAGGTATCCAATCTCGTACTCGAAGGCCTGTCAGACATTTCAGTCCACTGGGCTTCGCAGTTCGTGTGCCACTGACCGTCAGTTGGCCTTCCGACCAGGAAAGTCCGAGAATCTTTCCCGCAGTGCTTCGCGCTCGGAAGCCCAAAGGAGACGCACCAGCAAGGATTTCACCTAGGTCCCGCTCATCATCAAGTGCCACTCTTCCCGGTTTTCTCGTACTGTGCCCCGGGGGAAGATGTTCCGCAGAGTGAGATTTCAGCGCCTTGAAGGGGTTGGGTAATGGAATTGAGGAAAGGTTTACTGTATCCTTTTCCAGTTGATGGTTTTCCATTTGGGGGGCCACGCGTGGTAAGAGTTGCAAACCCCGTACCACGAAGCGACCATCAGTCGTGACGGTAAAGAACGTCAAGGTTTCTGATGACAACAGTCAGACGGACCGTCACTCGGATTATAATATTGCGTACTGTCTGACTCTTGATGTAGCCCGACTCCGAAGCATGTACCACCATAGCACCATTGCCCCACCTTCTCGAGGCCAATTTCGAGGGGTGAAAGATGATCATTGGAATGAAATTCGAAGATGGACAACCGGGATCTCAATGCACGGTTGTCTTCGCGGTCCATAGAAGCAGGGGATGGCGAATTGGGACTGACGGCAGCTGATGTCAAGATTATCGTGGACTATCACATATTTCAATAATGAACCCGAGCAAGCTGAGACCAAGGTTGCTCCCACCTCTCCAATGTGGTACACTTCAAGATGATTCCAAAGCCACAAAGCATGAGACGCATCTTTATCTTCGATTCCAATCGGAGGTTGCAAAGTAACAATTGGTTCATTCGTAGTCGCCAGACAGCTGCCATCCTGTAGCGAAAAGACGGACAAGTTCCTACGATGCACGATGAATATCAACATGAACGAGAGGGCGGGAAACTAACCCTGCTTCCTGCAAGACGACCAGAAATTGCTTGTCACCGATTACGCGGATACTAGTCACTGTATGCCCTGGGCCGGACTGAGGCGGAATGACGTGATACCATAGACCAATATCATAGGGGAAATCGAATGTATGGTCATGAGGCGAAGGAGGATATGACGGTGATGTGGCCGTAAAGGCAGGTGAGTGTGTGGCAGAGAGCAAGGACCTGGGGACCTCCTTTCGCTTCTGGCTCGAGGAACCCAGAAGTGATGGAGTTGGAGACCTTTCGTGGCCGTGGAATTTGTCGGGTTCGCTGGGTGAAGCATATTTCTCCCTCGATTCTCTGGGCTGTCGGCCTTTCAGCATATCCTTGAGTTTGTCAGGTTCATCATCGAAATCCACATAGTTCTTTGGTGCTTCAACTTGTTCCGTGGTAACACTAGAAACCACGCGTGACCTTTGACTGATATTGAATGGAGGTGAATTCGCCGACGGTGTAGATGATCGCGACGGCGTGCGTGAATCATGCAATAGCCGCGGTGGACTTGTTGGTCGTGATACCTGTGATTCAGGAAGCTGAGTCTCACCGAATGATGGGGTGTTTTGGCTGAGGAGATACAGCGTCCCGTCTTGAGTTCCTATGATCACTCCTCCGTGTCTGACGTTTCCTCCGACATCGAGCGATGAACTCGAGAGTGGACCCCAAGATTTCAATACAGATGGCTGGGCTCGCGAGCAACTGGTATCTAGAAGCTGTGTGTACAATTCATTCGATTTTTTCGTCTCTGAGTATTTGGGAAATGTAAGAGGAAGAAGGAGCGAAGACGACGAGTTCATTCCAATGGCCGAACACAAGTTTGTACGCGGACCGTGGAGCAGTCACGGTGTTTGGCTCTGATAGTAATTAACGATTAGCACAGCCACTTGTCGTTACGATTATGTCGGTACTCAGTACTCATTGGGGGCAGTGTTCAATATTCATTTTCAAAGGTCCAGAACACCAGCGCTCCATGATTCATACATATTACCAGTGTAGTGGGTGTAAGAATCTGGCAATAGCGAACGATGACACCTTCGTGTTAATCCAGGATCTGTTGCATGTCTATCTATTGTACACATGAGCTCAACTTCGACCAGCGCACACTCGGTCAGATGAATTCTGGTTCGGTTCTTTTTGGAGACCTATTTTGTACTGCTCAAGTATTCCGTGGTTCTGAATTGCATACTTCCTTTGAGATTCATTTCTCGTTTGAAAGCCGGACCAACGGCGATGATCCGGGCCGAGAACCGAGTGAACCCATGTTCTTCTTCTTCTTAGCCTCTTACCACGACCATCCAAGCTCAAGATCCATGGTTCAGTTGTGCTGAATGCTTACCGTAGGTCAGTATATCACTGGTCATCGTAAATTTCTTATAATCCTATCTTCTACGACGTCGATAGGGATACCACTCGCGAATCCACGTGAATAAACGGCACACTCGTTCCCGGCATGCCCCCGCGCTTTAATTATAACAGCTCGTCCTCAATCTAAACCGTCTTCACTATCTCAATGTCCTACTCTCAGCCCCGGCCCTACACATGGCAGTCCATCACAC
This sequence comes from Tricholomella constricta, assembly GCA_013368375.1. NCBI lineage: Eukaryota > Fungi > Basidiomycota > Agaricomycetes > Agaricales > Lyophyllaceae > Tricholomella > Tricholomella constricta. The sequence goes on along the minus strand of JAACJP010000005.1, from coordinate 1,086,749 downwards.
CTCGAAAGCTATTACCCGTCTTTCCCCCACCCGAACCACTTCCGGCACCTCCACTGCCTTCCGCCGCTCGAAGGCCGATCTTCAGCGCCCCGTATACCTTGTCTACACATATATTTCCAGCGGCGCACCTCCGGACCACAAATTATGTGCCAGTCCCCTCGACTCCGCCAGGGGACACCACCAAAGCGGAACGTCAAGCAGTCGCGGAGAAGACTGCCCAGACACTCAAGGATTTACGTACATCGTTAGAGCCATGCGGGAGCAGACAAGTGTTATGGAACTGCGCTAATCGATATGTGAAGCAAGGGCTGGATGGAACGCGAGCCAAAGGTGTAACCTTATTCTTCGCCCACGCAAATGGGTTCCCGAAAGAGGTGAGTACGTGACGTCTGTTGGTCGTACAAGTTAATTTGAAACCTTTTCTTTAGATTTGGGAACCAGTTCTTCACCTGCTCCTCTCTTCCGCGGCCGCTTCAGCCATTGATGAGGTTTGGGCGTGGGAATCGGTCCAGCACGGTGACGCGTCCTTAATCAACGGAGATAAGATTGGAGGCGTTTGTGAGCCATCTCCCCTTCCAGTGTAATCTTCCTTTTGTTCTGACGCGTTTGCATAGTTGACTGGACTGATAACGCGCGGGACATTTTGAATTTTCTCACTTATTTTCTCCCAACAGTAGCCTCCTCCTCACCGCTACCTACTCACCTCGCTCGCCTCCCTTCCGACGAATCAGAATATCGGAAGGAAAATCCTTTCCGTCATAGGACTTTTGTTGCAGTCGGTCATTCATATGGAGGATGCACGTCGTATGTATTTCCTCTCTATCTCAATTTCCTCGATCAACTCTTTGCAACCAAACAGGACCTTAGCCGCATTGACGCAACCTAGGCTGTTCTCTTCCATCATTTTGATAGACCCAGTTATTGTAAAGCCGACCGGGCAACTAATACACAAGAGTGAACACGCCGACCGTCTCGTCGTAGGTGCCATCCTCCGCCGCGAAGCTTGGGATTCACGGTTGGTTCATTTTCCTCACTTGATTTGGGTTCGCAGCTACTAAGCAATTTATATCTAGGGAGGAGGCATTAGAAATCCTGAAACAATCCCCTTTCTTCGGCGCCTGGGATCCTGCGGTACTCAAAACATACATTGATTGTGGCACCTACGACACTATAGACCCGGCGACTAGAAAGCCTATTATACGTCTGAAAATGCCAGGAATACAGGAAGCAATCGTTTTCTCGGAAACACACACGGAGTTCGAGGTGTTTGAGCGCCTTCCCACACTCGACGAGAGGATTGAACTGCGTTGGATCGTGCCCGGGAAGCCTGGCGCCGGAGAGTACGTCTTTCTGCTGCTGAAGCATAAACTCAGAGCTCATTTCTCCGCAAGGTTTGGGCCGCCTGGTGCGACCCGTGAGAGGGTTTGGATACGGCCGACGAATGCATCAAACATCCGGATACCCAATGCAGGCCATTTGGTAACTCGATTCCATTCTTTTCTCTGATTGACCTCTGATTTCTCCCTCGTATCACAGATACCTCAAGAGCAACCTCAGGCACTGGGTACACGCTCTCTTATCAGGTTTTGTTAACCTGATGCTGACTTATTCTTTTGATATTCCAGCTCGCGATATACAGGAATTCATACAGCAGCGATATATATCACCGCGAGCCCATCTCTAGGTGTTTATCGTCATCTAGATGCACCTCACCTCCACTAGTTGTTTTACATTGACATCCCCAAGAAGCCTTTTGCTCTCGAGCGCTATCGGAAAACATTTACGCTTCCTTCTGCGAAACAAATTAGATATCAATGACTATCGTGTCCGTCCCATATGACCAATGGTTTCGCCTCATTTGCTCACGCAACGACGAGAAACTCGCGCCAGAGGCGACATGGTGTGGAAGGGCAGTGACGTCTGGCTTGGGCATGGTCAAAAGGTAATGAAGTCGAGTAATTATAATCTTCACCGAGCACCGCTCCGAAGTCCGGAGGCGAGGAGCTGTGTATTGAGGGCCGAAAACGTAGAGTGAGTCAGCATATTCACCGAGAAGCGATGAATGGTGTGCGCCACTTGGGCGTCTGCGCCGCAAAATTCCAACACAGCCCAGTACACTGCATCCAACACGACAAAGTACAGAAGATGACGGCCAAGATGCAATCGTTGAGCGCGGAGAGGCGCGCACGAGTCTGATCGCAAGGTCGATTTAGGACAGAGACGCATCAAACAATGGCTTACTACAACTCATGGCCGTCCGTGTGTGTATATACAACTGTCATAATAAAATCCTCATCTATCTTCAGGAACAGAGAGGCAGTGGGATGGGGCGGAAATTCGAGAAAGTGCGAGACTCTAGTCGCGGGATTTTGACAATGTCAGTCTAGTACGAAAAGCTAAGGGCGCTCTTGGACGTAAGAAATCGCACCATAGGAATTGAGATAATGCGTGTGTTGCATGGCCTTTTTTGTCCGGTGGTCTCGTTTGGGCTGTGAGGAAGCTCGAGCGTTCGTACCGAACATATCGGAATGCAAGAAATTCCGGGCATGTCAGACGCGGAAGTCGAAATTTTTAAATTTGAAAGCCGAACCTTGAATATCATTTGATTGCCGGACGGAGGAAAGAAGCTGAGGACTACTTTCGGTGCGAAATACAACCACTCGCACGAGCGAGCCGGCCGGCTGATTAGCTGGCCAGAAAACTTCGCGTCGAGGTCTCTGGACGACGGCACTCTCTAAATAGTCGGTATATATGTGGATAGCCAATATCAGAGAAGGAGGCCGCGAAGAGCACAGTGAGCAGACGTATGACAGGCCACAAGGTATCCACCATTATCTACCAGCACTCAAAGGACTGGAAGTATATACATCTCACACGGCGACGGGCTATAGATAGCTCATGTCGGGTTTCCTTATCTGCCAATGTTCATCAGCCCCGCACGTCCCGTGTGAAAACCACCTGGCTTCGTGGGATCGTGAATTACACGGGCAAGCCATGGCCAGTGCCATTGCCATCACTGGACTCCGATTCTTACCATCGTTGCGAGATGATACCTCATTTCATGACATTTTGTGCAGTGCGCTCTGAGGAGTCGCTTTTTTCTTCGGGGAGTCGTCATTTGGCTGTGTAAAGAGCGCTGACCATATAATCCCTTGGTCACTAGCTGAGATGTTTCCGTCCGACCCCAAAACCAACACTAGGTGACAGGAAGCTCGCGTGTAAGGCTGAGCCATAATACGCACGATCAATACAAATGGCACCATCCGTGTATCCAGGACCTCTGCGTACATTTCCCGATTCCACAAATCCTTACATCATTGCAGTCCTTGTGAGTGACCTTCCTTATTAATGCCCGGTGATTTCCACCTTCAATTTTGCTCAAGGAATGGTTTCGGTAGTTTGAATCATTTCTATATGGTATATGATTCATCCAACGATCCTTCTACTCGCCGCTGCTTAGTACGCGTCAACAGGAATGTATCTCGTTCTTTTTTTCATATCTATCGTCATTCTTTTGCGCAAACAAAAGCTGCACTGGACCATACTGCTGTCGGCGATTATATTGTTTGCCTTGGCCACCGCAGATATCGGGTTTACTTTGGACCTTCTCTTCCGGAGGCTTCTAAAGCGCGGTCTACAATACGAGGACTTGCGCCCGAAGTATATCCTTTACATTACCAACAGGTGAGTCTTCCTGCAGATTTAAGGTTTTGACGGCCTGACTTATTCTTGGAGTCAGTGCTATCGCGGACACACTCCTTGTAAGCTTTTTTCTATCTCACGTCATGGGTTCATTCTTATTCTCGCAGTTATTCCGATGCTATCTAATTTGGGGCTCGAAGAAATGGATAGTTTTTGGGCCCGGTGGACTTCTCATCTTCGCCACAGGTATATATGAATTCAATAAGAAATCAGAGTAACACTTACTTTCATACATCAGGCTGTGGATATGCATTTCAAGGAACCGCCTTCCTAACAAGCTATTCGTGGATTGGCGTGCTTGCCTCTGTAATATTCAGTATGATCACCAGCGCTCTAGCAGGTACTTATATCAACATCGAATATCTGACATATTTATATCTCACCATGTATCTGACCCTGCAGCAGGGAGGATCCTGTGGCTTTCTCGAAATGTTCCAGCAATGCTTGGCGAAGACGGCATCAGACGGTACAACACGACGATCGCGATATTGTGAGTAAAAGGGTCAATATCCTCATTTTGCCTGCTCTGATCTTACCTACTGGTTTTATAGGATTGAATCAGGCGTCATTTACACCATCTACGCTTTGGTAGATATCATTTTTCGAAATTCGGGCTCGATAAACGTAAGCTCATGACACAAGTCAAATATAACCGCCGTTGTGTATCATTCCTTTTCTCTTTTCAGGTTATATTACATGCCGGGCTCATTCAAATCACCGTCAGTGACGTCGCTCTATCTGTGTCTGCGATGTGATATCTGACACAAAGACATCTAGGGCATCATACCGACTATGACGATCGTCCAGGTTGCTTTAGGACGCGCCACGCACGATGCGCCTGCACACTGCAACACAGCACTCCCTCGAGTACTTGAAAATATTGATTCCAGCGACTCTTCGGACAGCGTTATCATGATTAGTCGTTCAAGCGTCAGTGTAGCCTAACTCGGCCCATCCTTCCAAGGGATTAAAGAGTTGTTCGACTCTCTCTCGGACGCACGTTCTCAGGAACCTAACATGGCGTGGCATGGGCGCTTATGTTTTGGTGAGAGTTAGACACTATAGTACATTAGATAGAATTGCCTGGCGCTTCCGGACGATTGGCTGATACTTCCGAGCTTGTAAATGAAGTACTTGAAGGATCGCTGCATCCGCGACTTGTATTTCTTAATCGTTGATGAAAAAGGTGGGTGTCTTTTGCTCGTCATCGAGATATCTTAACGCCACAGGAAGACGACCTCGCAGAATGGCAAGTCATCGGAGCTTCCGTCGAATCTGCGCGAACTTGAAACCCCTTACCTCGAAATCATGCGCATACGGAAGATTAATAGAAGACTGGTAGTCGACAAGCAGGTGAGTAGGTTCAAAAGATCCCTTAGTTCAGACGCGAGGATATGGAAAGGGTGCCTAGCAAGAGTGTGAGCTTCGACTTTGAAATATCAGTGGAACTGATGTATAACAGCTTTGATATTTGAGTAGAAAGCGGTTATGCAAGTCCAGTGGCCTGAAGGTCCTTGAGTCACCCTGAAATTCTGGGTTAAGTCAAATCCTGGTGATCCACCACTAAGCTCACCTTATCTTACCTCGTACATATTAGTTCGCGGTGGGTCATCTCCGATAATCCCCTATGCCACCCCTAGGCTCCAATGAATTCAAGTCCAAGTGATTGCAAATCCGGGGTAAACCCTAGTTAATTAGCTGACACCCTTGCCATTGAGATTTCCAGTCCATGTCGAAGTTACATGGCTAAGAAAGCGCGCTCTAATACAAAGGCATTGAAGCAGATTGAAGCTAGGTAAGCTTCGATCACGTCGGAGAATCCGGAGAGAGCAGGCTATAAAAGTCGTAGGGACTCGGAAGATCAGGCTGGACTCATCATCAACAGTTGGCACCTGACAGGACAGACTCAGAAGCCCATCATCTGCGTTTGCATTGGAATGGTCCGCCCGTCGATGATGTGCATTTTGCATACATCTGGATAATTCCTGGAAACCGGCGTTCCTGAGCGGGACCGTGCCGTGTAATATTACCTTACCTTACCTTACCTTACCTCATCATATCTGCGTTTCATTGTAGGGTACGTACTTGGTACGATAAACGTTGTAAGCTTGAGCGTTTGTAACATCGGGTGTTGGGGTGGTGTTTCGTGAGTGACGAACTTGGTAGCTGACTAATCAGATTCAGAATAAGGTCCGCGTGAGTTAGCGTCGTTACTCGTTGCCTTGTGACGTTCGTCTACGAAACTTGCTATTTTTTTTCTTCACGACCCACGACTTGTTTGACATTCTTCCTTATGGTCTATGCCTATGTTCCAAGTCATGAAAGCGACGATTTTTCTGCAATCTTAAAGCCCGACATCACGCCCTTCCCCAGGCCACGGCCACGATCCACCCTGGCTCCAAATTTTCTGAGTCTTGTCTTCATTCTTACGCCACATGTACTCTCTAGCCATGTAGCTGCTGTACCTCTGGCGGCAAATACACTCTCACAAAGCCCTCATCTTGAAATGCGCGACGACCAAGGTCAAGGAAACCAGATGGTGTCTGTGCACATATGGGTCGGTTTTTGTCCCTTCAGCCCCACATCAACTGTCCTTCTCACACAAGTACAGGTGCCCGTATTGGTCGTCGGGGCTTTCATCGCTGTCTCTGCACTCAGCTGGTGCTGGCGACGTTCGATCTCGGCTTGGCTATCACGCCGACGTTCACCTTCAACGACTAGGACGAGCACCCCAGCGACTAGAGAATTGACTGCTGAACAGCTTGCTGGTACTATCAACGGAACAACCACTCCGGCTGCGGGCACTGGTGCGAATAGAACGAGGAGAACTCGAAGACCGAGACGCACACCATCGCAGATATCTACGACTTCCTTGCCCGCCTATGCAAAAGAACCTGGTGAACAGGAGCTCGTCATATTTCGGTAGATAAATACTGTCTTCTTTTGCATCATACTGAACACACATCCTGCAGGGGCCCAAATGACATGGAAGATGCAGGGATGCCACCAGCAACCGTGGTGATGGAATCCCTTTCAGAGGATGGAGAGGAGTCGTTGCATTCTAGAAATAACTCACAATCCTCGCAGTATCCACCGATACCAGCCACCCCCATTGATCTGCCTCTACTTCAACAAGACGACTCTACTGCAAATCTTTCGCACGACCCGCAAGCACCTGGCGACGTCGATCCCAGACGGAGCTTCGAGACCTTGAACAGCTCAGAAGAGGCGAACTCTTTGATGCGCGTCACCAGTAACCTGCCAACATACAGTGACCCACGAGGAGAAGCGCCGCCCTACTTCGATACCACACCAGAGGGTCACCATAGCTCTGCAGAAACATCAGCCCTTGCATCCTCTTCAACACCCCCGCCTGCATCACCTGAGCAAGTCCTACCCAGACGCTCCGGCTTCAGAACCCTCTTGCATTCTTTGCCAAATCGACTGTCTATGCACGGGTCTGCTCCATCCCATTCCCGCGCCGAATCATCCCACTCCATGGTATCTTCCGATAACTCTCACGCGCGGGAGATGTCGCAAAGCCGGGCTTCTCATCGGCCTTCCATTTCAGGCTCTGGTTCTTTCCTTAGCCACTCTCCCTTCCGCACCCTCTCACGTCAAAAGTCCATCAACAGCGGAAACCTCACGTCTCCCTCACTTATTTCCTTGAACTCCATCTCCTCTCCTCTCACCCACACTCTAACACGCACTGAATTTACCTATCCTAAAGCGGGTCCGACCCCAGAGCAGTTGAAGCTTATTTCCTCGCGAGATTCTTTCGCGCGATTCGCCGTGCCCTACGGGGCGGACGCCATCGCTTATGCGGCCTCCACCTCCCGGCAAGACTTGGATGTACCGCCTCCCGACTTTGATTCAGACATGCATACGACACCTGGGTCTGCTGGACCATCAAGGCTCCGAGCAATCAGCAACGCTGTAAATTTGCAGCAAGAAGCCGAAGCGCCGCCTGCATCTGAAACGGCATCGAGTGGAGCGGCTTCGCCAGAAACATCTTCCCCCGCAACTCCAATACCAGACTTTATCTCTGAAGCAGACCTCGCCGTATCTACTAGTCCTTCGTCCGCACCCAGCCCTCTGCCGTTGTCGCCTGAGGCAACCGAAACGTCCCCGCCTACCCAGGCGGAAAGTTCAACGTTAGGCCTCCCGAAACCCTCGACACAATTTCCTTCAAACCCGGGGGCTCCCATGTCGACAATACCTGGCGAAGCCCTTCCTGTGCCTTCCACGTCGTTCAGGGCGCCAAGCACGAGCGAGGTCCGTTTAGAGTCCAGAGCTAGTTCCCATGCGTCTTTTGCGACTGCTGCGGAGTCAATGGCACCCCGCTCGCCGTCGCGTTTTGAACTCTCAGAAGACGAAGGAGATGACTTGGAAATGGATAGGCCGACGACGCCCAAGACAAACACACGACATGTGCTGGAACCGACGGATACGACTATTAAGCAGAGCCCCATTGCGGCGGCGGGATCATCGCAGTAGCCTGTGATGTCTCAATATTCTCCTATACTTTCATGACCGATGTTGTGTTCTCAGTTTTTTTAACCGCTTGCCTGGAACGATTTACTCACTACTTATCTGCTCCTGTTCAAATTTTCTTTCACTTTGCGTCCTTAACATTTCGATGCTTATCGTTATTCAGGAGATTCCTTTTGACAGTTTCTTTGGTTATTCACATCAACTAAGCATCTCAACCATTAGTCATAAATCCAGATCCACTCCATCCACGCCCGTCCAATTTTCCGATCTTCCGCTGGCCTTCCGCTTTCCACTTCCAAATTCCACCTTCCATGCGTCGTCCATCCTCCTATTCCACATATATCATCTGTTCAAGGGTTGGATTCCTACGGTCTACTTGTACACCTTGTTTTACTGACATCTACTTAGAAGTTCACATGCACAACTACCGCTAAACGATTCTTTTCTGTGGCGCTATCGAGGCACTGTTCTTAGGACTGCAAGGACGAGCGCAGAGTCCATGCTCAGAGACAAAGGTTGGCGGTCCGATTGACCAATGGCCATTAGGTCAGTTTACTTATGTAAGTAGAAAATAAGCGCTTAAGCATTGGCAAACCAATCAAAAGCATTTTCGTGCTTTCCTTTGCTCCGAGTTGTTTAACTGTTTGTTACCCTTTGACACGACAGTGACGACACTCCGACGACCGCTTGTCTAGCAGGCTGCACATGTTGCAGTGTAGGCTAAGTCGGCATCATGCCGGAAATTAATACGAGGGCGAACCGCATGATATCAAATGCCGAGGATCACTATCTATCTTTGAAAGGTGCGCTTAACACAAAGTATCTTTCACCGCATTTTTTCACTAATCTATTGCTGCCTTTGACGCATTCTAAGCATATTACGCCTGGGTCATAGCCCTGAATTAATGAATGGGGAGCAGGATATTGCCCTATCGGCCCCTGTATCTGCATTTGAGCCTGTTCAATGGGGCAAAATCCATCATTTGTGATCATCATCATGCTTGTTACTTGTATCACAAATATCATAGATCATGAATCTCCACCCTTATATAATGCGACTCCTGCACGCGCCTCTGACAGCTTTCGACCCTCCAGCGCTCCAGCGCCCCATTCGCCCTCCACCATGGCAGCCAAGGAGCCATTGTACTCCCTTTTGGATCCGCAGGCAGAACGTGCCTGCTTCTATGGGATCCTCTTGGCTACCCTTGCGTATGGTGAGTAAATGTTTTATCTGTCTTTGCAAAAATGATGAAACAGTTGGTGTCGTTAAAGGTGCCCTGTTAATGCTGTATATCCAACTCACCCAAGTTCTTCTGGCAAGACCGAAGCGAGGCCAAACTTTTTGGGCAATCGTCGCCTACTCAAGCTTCCTGTTCCCTTTGGCAACGATGGCTGTTGGGGCGATCTTTAAATTCAGCGAAATGTCGTATGTTGACAACAGGAATTTTCCTGGGGGCCCTAATGCGTACCATCGCGAGCATTCGTCGAATTACGTCAACGTCATTGGTCAAGTTAGGTTCGATAACAGTGGCTCCATTTCTAAAAGAAGTTATTGATAGATGCGTAGCGCAACTCTGTTTCCATGGGTTGCAGATATCTTGATGCTCTTTCGCTTGTTGGTGATCTGGAACTACAAGTGGTGGATCGTGGCATGTCCAGTTTTGATGTATTTCGCGAAAATGGGTATGAAATCAGACATGTTCCTTCATCCCTCTGAATTCCAATCTCCTTTCCATTTCCTTCATAGCGATCTCCATACCGCTTCTTATTGCGCAAATACGACCACATGATCCCAGATGGGTTTCCCGGATAACATCCTTCGGCGTATCGTACCACGCTCTTACAATGGCCTTCAACATTTATTTCACGGTCATGATCTGCATTCGACTTCACATGATGCGCTCTCAACTCCAGGCTGTAGCGGGGAAACTTCATGCCTCGTTTTACACCTCGACAGTCACGTTGTTCGTGGAGTCGGGCGGGTTTTTCACCCTGTGGATAATAATCTATCTTATTATCCGCAGCAGAGGAAGTTTCGTACAAGATATATTTCTTTTACCTCATACGTTTACCCTGGTGCGTGATGTGTATCAGCTGTCGACTCCAGTCTAATGTAGCTTCAGGGCATCACTCGAATGCTCATAATTCTTCGCATAGCTCAAGATCGCGCCTGGTCTACGGACCTCGTGACAGCGACCGATCGCGGTGTCCTCGAGTGGCAAGTATCCTCGACGCATAGCGTTCCCCTCCACGATATTCCTTCGAGTTCGTCGATGGCAAATTTCAATAATAAACCACTTCCGCGGAAATTTCAAGATGATTTCGCACCATAATCACTGCAGATGTCGTGTACGATAGGAGAATACAAATAACTTATTGCAATTCGTAAATCTGGCCTCTGCTGATCATTTCCGCTGTTCTATGGCGCCTTTACATAGGTTGCAACTCGGCTGAGCGGCAGCTCAGTGTGCTGTTTGTGCTTGCTTGAAAGAAGAGGTAACAGCTTCAAGTGATCGACGCATTTTATCTTCAGACTTCATGGGCGATTCACCGACGGGAACTAATCCCCACCCTGTACTCCAGAATCTTCGAATCAGACTAAAGGATATCCATGAAGCGATCTCCAACTATCAGCCCTTATCCGCCAGGCCCCCGATATTGGACTCGTCTCTTGATAACGGAACGGATACCAACGAGGACGGGCAATGGTTACAACAGGAAAATATTCAAGGGCTGAAGAAGCTCCGAGATTCTGTAAAGATCGATTTAGATGTGTTGAAAAAGGTTTGGTTTTCTTGAAAATAAACCGAAATACCCTCAAGTTCATTTCCTAATTCCTCCAGTAGTTCCTCGATGACCCTCAATGCGCGCACCTACCGCCTCTTTCGACGAATGCACCCTATCTGATTGCGGTCTGGAATGAGGTACTTTGTGCACCCGCACAAGTAGATTCCATCTTCAAATCCATCCCAATAAGTGGACCGTCGGTCGATCCACGACAGCGCGGTACCAAGCGTCCACCAGCGGTGAAAGTCGACGTCGTAGCAGACAATGGAAAACGCTGGATTAGAGTCAACACGTAAGCGATCAATTGTCATACTACATCCGCATTGACTGACAGGCCGTTCAGTGTGAAGAATTCACGGATGCTTGCCGAATTTCGTGAAATCGATTCCTACCTAACAGACTCTGACGATTCAACTTACGATAATATGGAAGACGCGCGACCAACTCTTGCACAGACAGAGTTTGATAACTCTGTCCTCCAGATGGGACGATCCCTTCTGGCGGCGGCCAAAGCTAATCCCATTGAGGGCACCGCTGAGATTCCACAAATAACGATCCGGCTAACTCGGTTGGATCCTTCTTCTACCCGGGAGACTGAAAACGACCCTCGAATAGCTCAGACTCTCCACCGACTGGAGGAGATGGGCATCAGTGTTCAACTGGGAGAGCGCCAAGAAACCGAATTACCCATTCCTGCGCCACTGGACCCTCTTTCGTCTTCACCTAGCCCTTCGCCTCCACTCTATCCCTCTGCCAATATAAACCTCGATCTCTCAGTGCTCATTGCCCTCATCTCAGACCTCACCCATGCCCCATTACCGATGACTGTAGACGAAGCGAACAGGCGATTCATACCCGCACAATCTTACCGTGAATGGAAGCAGAAGAAGAATGGCTTATCGGGAAAGAAAAAGATCCATTCGAAGGACCGGCCCACTCCCGCGTCATCGGAGAATCTCGAATTGGATGTAGCTTTAGAATTTCCAAGCGACCTCGCGAAGCATTCGCGGGCTTTAACTAATCAGCTGTTGCAAGAGATGGGGAAAGGCTTGCTTCAAGAGATCCATGACAAGGTCTCTGCAATTTCATCGGGGACTGTCGAATTCTGGACCACATCTGAAGCACGCGATCGCTGTCTTCGAATTATTGCCAAGATTGGTGGCGCAAGCGAAAAACGACGAGCTCACGCACTCTTCTGGACTGTATCTACCCTATCGACAAGTGTCCTGTCGCAATCAGAGGCCGAGGACTTGTACTGGCAGGACTCGCGTTATCCATCCAAATTCGTCGCGCTTTTCCCTATCCATATATATCCGTCGTCCCCCAAACCCGATCCCTCGTTGATTGCAGGATTTACTAGCGGTCTCCACCAACCCCATTTCTCTAAAGCGCTGGCAAAAACCTCCAGAGACATTCTGGCCCAAGAGACTACACCACATCCTCGCGCGCTTCCTGACGAACTGGTCGGTGATGTATCGGCGCTTCCCGAGGCAGGCGAGATTCAACGAGCGATCGTCACAAAAGCAAATCCACGTCTGACCGCTCATACTGTACAGAGCTTATTGTGGGGCGCGGAGCTTGGCTGGACGACGTTGACCGCGAATAAAACCAGCATCAAAGCGATTTTGAGGGAAATGAAGCTCGCGAGGGTTTCTGGCAGACTTGACGGGCTTGTGAATGGAGACGATGCCGTGGAAGAGGCGGGTAGCGAGAGTCGAAGAGCGGCGATTTGGATCGTTGATCCACGCAGCCTAGCCGAGGGCATGTGCAGCCTATCGAGGTGAACTATATTGCCTACATATCCGGCAAGCACCACTTGCTGTCGCCTTTCCACTTATTTGCAGCAAGTGTATAAAATAGAACTCATCATTCATTGATTTCTTCTTGATCCTCGACTTTCTTTAAGCCACTGATTTTCAGATGGTCCGAATTTCTATTTAATTGGAGCACGGTGACAATGCAATCGTTGTAGTTGTTGTCGACGTTGTCCGCGTTTTTCTATGTCGGCGATCATCTCGCAATGCCCTTGGGTATTCGTGATGTATAACATACAAGTAGACAAGGATCTCACAGGAGGGAGATGGGATGGCGTGACAGGGTGGTGGTAGGCGACAAGCAAGTTCGGATATGGAGGCTGACCGACTGGAAAGTTGAACGTTGAAGTGTGTTAGTGGCGCGTTTGGATGACGATCACAACGCCCACTATACATCCTAATACATCCGTCTCCTGGAGGTTGTGAGATTGACATGGAGAGAGTCTTTTCAGATGAAATTTGAAAAATGGAACGGCAGGAACATCCAGACGTTCGCAATGGTGTCAGCACGGCTGTGCTGATCAAAAAGTCGAGCAAAAAAATGAAATACTGGTTGATGCCGACGCGAGAGAAAATCAGACCAGGGATAAAATAAGCATGAGACGAGGGGCGCACTGAAAGTTCGGGAGGCTTCATTTTGTGTATAATAAGGAATGAATACTCCTTGTTAGTTCATTAGCGGTTATCCCGAACTTGCGGTGGTCACCATCGGACCTTGGTCGAACCTCATGACCAACGCACAACACAGAGATTTGAAGTAAGTACTTTGTAATTAATTAATAACATGTCCCGCCATTTACCAGACATTATCTCGGGGTGACAATGTGGGAAGAGACCGTTGTGACCATTGAATGATCAATACCCACCACTACGCATGACCATGGACACGCTTCGGTTCATATCTGAAGCAGCAATGAACATCGATCAGCCTCTACAGCATGAAATAGATCACGAAAATGAACATACGGCTCCTCCAAATATTTGATATCCTCCTCCACGAGCTGAATGCCCGTCGTGATGTTATCTGCCAGCCTCTGCACCGAATTCGCACCGATAATAGGGCTCGAGACCTTTCCCGTCACCCACGCGACTGCGACTTGAGCCATCTTCAGGCCCCTCTTTGTCGCGACATCCTCGACGCGCCGGATGATCTCTTCGTCGGCGGGTGTGAGCTTTGGGTAGTAAGGTGTGGACTTCATATGTTTCGTCCGCGTTGTCTCGATATTAAGTGGCCGGGCGAGGTCACCACCGCCGAGGGGGGACCACGGGATAATACCGATCCCGTGATAGGCGCAGTAGGCGTTCATCTCGCGTTCCTATCAGGTCATCACTTAGAAGAGGTGATCGTAGCTGTGAGGTTTATCCAGAACATACTTCTTCGCGATACAACAGAGAATATTCGTTCTGCATGCTCACGAATTTCGTCCACCCATGCTTCTCCGCGACTTCATTCAGAAGAGCAAACTGCCATGCCCGCATGCTACTCGCGCCGATGTACCGTACCTTCCCGCTCTCCACGAGATCGTGCAGAGCCTTCATGGTCTCCTCCGCCGGAGTGGTAGAATCGAAGCGGTGGATCTGGTAGAGGTCGATGTAGGAGACATTGAGGCGTGCGAGGGATGCCTCGACGGCATTAAATATGGCGGCACGGGAGAGGCCACTCTGGTTGATGTAATCACGCTGTTGCTTGAGCTCAGGCGTGAACTGTGCCCAGACCTCGGGGGTCTGTCCGACGAGCGCGAAACATTTAGTCGCTACGACGATGCGCTCTCGAGGAATTTTGCCCTAAGGAAACCGATTAGCACGTCTCAAATTTATCAAGAGTTCATGACGCACACATTTTGAATCCAACGTCCCAAAATCCTTTCGGATTCACCGTTGGAATAGTTATTTGCAGTGTCGAAGGTGTTGATGCCCATGTCCCACGCAGCCTGCAGGACCTCGAAGCTCTGTTCCTCGCCCAAGGCCCATTCCTGGACAATATTCAATGGTATATTCACACAGAACACAGCTGACTCACAGCCCATTTTGTAGACCCGAAACTCATGCAGCCGAGCTGAGGCGCGAAGAACATTCACTCTGTATAACTTTAAGAGACCTTGGAGAGTTGGCACTTACAATCGGTGTTGATACCCTCAGCCCAGACTTTCCAAGCTGGCGGTACTCGACGCGTGAAGGAGACATGTCAATTGCAGATTTGAAAGGACAGAAAGGTCATCAAAGGTCTCACCACAGGTCCCCGGCCTCAGGCTATTTATAGCGTTGACTGGAGTTTATTTCCCCATACGCTGGGAGTGGGCTGAGCTCCATGATGCGACGACGCGTAAACAGCAACGCCGACGGCATATGGTCAAGCAATGCACGTGCTCCCACTGATCATGAGCCTGGTCTTCAGAATTGGGCCATCCCTCTGGACATTCAAGTTATCCAGGCCTCATCGGTGCTACCAGTCTATTGCAAAGCACGCATTACCAAGCGTCTCCTCTGATTCAGTTACATCTCTTGTTTCTGTCAAGTTGCACACATTCGAAATTCAATACACAAATACACGGCGGACTCGGACCTGTTTCAACGCTTTCCGTCTCCTACTTGTACTGGAAGATACTGATAATGCAATCGTTGTAGTCGTTGTCGTTGGAATCTTCCGATAACAACTGATTCCACGATTTAGATAGAGCACTGGTTTCGGTTCAACAAAACTCACAGTCGAAACGACATAAGTCTGGGGATAGGATGCGTCAGGTTCCTTCCTGACCTAAAATTACGGGCGGCCGTCAGTCAATCATTAAAGCCGGCGTTTAAAAGACTTACAGTGACTGGGAGGATGGCTTTGGACGGAGAGAAGCTCTCGCCTGTCTGCGAATGTTCGACCTGGATGCTGACGGTCATGCTGTCCTTGAAGGGCCCGAAAGACCAGGCACGCATTGTTTCGTTGACTTCCTGCGTCATGGGCACATTCTCGCCGTTGCCGACGAGAGTGGTCGAAGCAAGGGTGCGCCCAGCGTCGTTCTTCATGGTAATCGTCGCACGTTGGTGATTCATTGAACGAGTGAGCTGTGTGGTTATGTGAGTCCAGGCAATGTCAGGGGGTCGAGTGACTCACGCCAGTAATGGTGCCTCTGAAACCAACCTCAATTTTGACGGAATTGTTGGACATCGTGGTCGTTGTAGAAGAAGGGCCTGGATGTGTGAGTGGAAAGTTGTTGTTAATTTTGAACGAGTTACGCCCGGGCTTTTAGAGAAACTCGTGGTACACCTTCATCTTTAAACCCCACGGTAGTCCTCGAAGTGGCGCTCATCTCGTCCCAAGAATCGCCCCCTTTCAATTCAATCCGTCGTACAAACATTCTGATAGAAAACGGCCAAGTGACAAATCAATCAGGAGAACCATGTCCGCCACTATAGTGGCTGCTTCAGATGACCCTAAAGACGGGAAGGCACCACTGGCGGAATCTGATGGCCAAGACCACAACATTCACACCCGCATATCAAGCACACCATGTACAAGTATCCAAGGTTAACCACATTTCGTGTGGCACAGCGGCCAGATAAATGCTTTGTGCCGAGAGGGTGCATTCGCTTCCCGAAGACGGAGTTGTGGTAGCGCCGGACAATTTTAACACCACGTCGAAGAGCGGCACTGTCGACAGTTTGGAGGAGCCGAGCAGACCAAGCTACTATCAAAGCTTTGCCATAGCCAGCTGAGGATGCGTGCACTGTTCATAATAGGAATGAAGAAGCGCAGTCGAGCTTTAATCGGAGGT
Organism: Tricholomella constricta; assembly: GCA_013368375.1. Taxonomy (NCBI): domain Eukaryota; kingdom Fungi; phylum Basidiomycota; class Agaricomycetes; order Agaricales; family Lyophyllaceae; genus Tricholomella; species Tricholomella constricta. Next base: position 1,070,188 of record JAACJP010000005.1, on the reverse strand, counting down.
TGCATGCAGATGTGAGCACAATTGAGTGACTCTAAGGAACTGTCCACTCCGCCGGAGCAGCTGGTTTAGCTCAGCCTTGTCATCGCTGAGTCATGTCGCCTCCAAAGCTTCGATGGTTTGGGAAGATTAGTTCCACCCTCTCGTGCGTGACTGGTCACTGGCAATCAGATAGAGAAGCTGATTCGGGCCCGTAAGGTGGTACAAAGTTGCTTGCGCTCAGATTCAGAAGCAGTCACCGAGAGAAGCTGAATTCATGATAGATGAGTTCTGGGATTTGTGTTTGGGGCGCTCAATATAGGGCATGAAGTATGAAGTTTTGAAGAGTCGCGCGGTTTGCCTGAGTTTCCCGTGAACGTTGGCAATTGACGCTAGTTAGGTCGTATTTGGCACTGCTTGTCAACTGCCTCAGAAATCAGCAACGGATCGGGATTCGGCCACAGAACTACAGCAGAAACATTACAACTGGGAACTCAGATATGTTCTTTATTTAACACTAATAGATACCTCAATTCGACTGCGGGATATACTGGGGATTGTCGTGGCATCGAGGCCTTATAAAGTGCTTTCATTCACTCCACAATCCTATCCATGGGGAACATTCACTCTGGATCCACGTTAACGCGAACTACTGGCGCGCTGGACTCATTCGTAGCTGAACTGGGAGGGGACATCATCTATGAGAAAAGGTTCGTTAACTCAATCCCTTCATTTCGCATCTCACGTGCAACAGTCTCGGTTCAGCTCGCTTTCTGAAGTCTGTCAAGTGCCGCCATAGAAATGGATACGTAGTTATCAAGATATTCATTAAATCAGATCCTGGACTGTCTCTCCGCACATACCACCGGAGGTTGAAGGGTGCGTCGCTCGCCCGTTTCTTTCGTCGTTAAACTAACATTTACTAAAGTTGACAGAGAGGCCCTTGTCGATATTGCAAACGTCTACGATCATCAGGCGTTCGTGGAGACAGACAAAGCTGGTTACATCATTCGACAATGGGTGGCAAGCAACTTATATGACCGGATCAGGTGTGTGCAGCTAAACGTTCGTTATTCCCGGAAATTGACCTGGATTCAGTACTCGACCATTCTTGAGCATGATCGAGAAACGATGGATAGCATTTCAGCTTCTCAATGCTTTGCGCGACGCGCGAAATCGCAAAGTGTCCCATGGCGACATCAAGTCAGAGAACATCCTGGTGACGTCGTGGAATTGGGTTTATCTTTCCGACTTTGCATCATACAAACCGACCTACCTCCCACTCGATGACCCGTCAGACTTTTCCTTCTTCTTCGACACCTCTGGTCGACGAACATGTTACATTGCGCCAGAACGCTTTTACACAGCCAGCAACAACCCCGAGATAAGTGCCAAGAAGTCAAGAATAGCGATGGTGGAAAGTGAAGGAAGGCGGGATGGAAAAGTGACGGAGGCTATGGACTGCTTTAGTGCAGGTTGTGTCATCGCCGAGCTGTTCCTGGAAGGCGCACCACTGTTCACACTCAGCCAACTGTTCAAGTACAGGGAAGGGGAGTTTAATGTGGATGTGCATCTTGTAGGCATTGACGATGAAGGTGTCCGGGTGAGTGATCTCTACTTTTGAAACGCCTCAACGCTTACTTGGGACACTAGAACCTGATTAAACAGATGATCAATGTCGACCCTTCTGTGCGACCGACATTCGATACCCTCCTCCATACTTCACGCGGAACCGTCTTTCCAGAATCTTTCTACTCCTTCCTGCACAACTATGTATCCTCCATCAACGATCTCCCCAACACCCCGACTTATTCAGCACCATCGCCTCCAACAACCACATCCCCATCCACCATAGCCGCTTCGACGTCAGGATCGACCTTACGGCCTGGTTCCTCGTTAGGGCACAACGTCAACGCTCCCATTGCGGAATCGGTTCCAGAATCTCCCCCAAATGAATCTGATCACCGACTGGAGAAACTATGGGGTGACTATGAGAGTGTAGAGCCCTACCTGGTGCCGGACACGGCAGAGGAGGGGAAGTCAGCAGACGTTAAAGTGGAGTATACTACTGCGTCCATCGGCGTGTCGAAGCCATTTCAAGTAAGTCACATTCCATTCACAGTGATTTCGATCTTATTCCTCTCAGGATATTCTTCCCGTCGAGTTACACATTCCGAACCGCGAATCCCAGCTGCAGATTGCGCACAGAGGGCGCCGAGCTGCATTAGAAGGTATGACCATCCGCGCCATGTTCCATATGTTCGATCTCAAAACGCCTCCTAGACGGTCCTGCTCTTATCATACTAGCGCTTGTAACAGCTAACATCCGGAACTGCTCTCTCCCGACGTCGAAAATCCGTGCTCTGGATGTCTTCCTTGCACTTTCCTGCCATCTCACGGACGAGGCTAAGCTGGACCGCATGATCCCTTACATCGTCGACCTTATCCACGACGAGGCTGCTGTCGTTCGCTCAGCTGCCTTGCGCACCCTGATGCAAGTGGTGTGGCTCTTCTTTTTGTCCCATCTACGTCTGACAACTCACTAACGGCGACGTAGCTCATGTTGGTGACGGTGATCACACCTTCGAATGCGGCGATCTTCCCGGAGTATATCATTCCAAACATCAGGTATCTGGTCCAGGACCCTGAAGTCTCCGTGCGTTGTACGTATGCGCAGTGCGTCGCGCAGCTCGCGGATACGGCTGTGCGATATCTCGAGATGGGGCAGGCATTGAAAGCGCACGGAACTTTCAAGCTGGGCGTTGATGCGCAAGAATACGATCAAGGCCACTTTGAGGTTCGTAGTCGTACGTTACCAGCTTTCTGCCCATTTCTGGCTGACACGCGATGCATCAAGGTCTCGTACGACGCCAGTATGCAGGATTTGCAGAGCAACATCCAAGAACACCTCTCGGCGCTGCTGATGGATCCTTCGAGCATCGTCAAGCGAGCCGTTCTGCACGACATTTCGTCACTGTGCATATTCCTGGGGCGGCAGAAAACTAACGACGTGTTACTGAGTCATATGATAACTTATCTCAACGACCGAGATTGGTTGCTGCGACATGCTTTCTTTGAGAGCATCGTTGACGTGGCTGCCTGTGCTGGAGGGCGCAGTCTAGAGGAGTACATTCTGCCACTTATGATACAGGCACTGTCAGGTATGCCTATATACCAGCATTGGTGGAAATGGATCGTAGCTGAAACGGCGATGTTCCACAGATGTTGAAGAGACAGTTGTGGCAAAAGTCCTCGCGACGTTAACGAGCCTCTGCGAGTTGGGTTTGTTTCAGAAGATGCGCATATGGGAGCTCATGAGCGCAACATTGGGTTTCCTCTATCACCCAAACGTGTGGATACGCCAAGGTTAGACTTCAGAAACCTTCGGTTTGAAATGAGCTAATTAAATGCAGGGGCTGCGGCGTTCATCGCTTCTGCTGCGCACCACTTGCCGCCTAGCGATGTTTGGTGTATCCTGTACCCATCCTTGCGTCATTTCTTGAAGTCTGATGTGGCGACGATCGATGAAAACAGCCTCCTTATCGCAATGAAACCTCCTGTATGGAACCTGCTTCCCTTTGCTTTTGATCATGTCTGATTTCTTGGACCCGTCTTTTTAGCTTCCTAGGCAGATTTTGGATGCGGCGGTACAATGGGCGATAAAGGCCGATAAGACAAGTTTTTGGCGGGGATCACGGCGAAGCGCTGCGAAGATCGAGTCTCCTCGAGAAAGTGTAATGTCTGTGCGCAAATCGGGGAACAGCACTATTGCAAGGAACAGATCCGAAGAGTCAGTTCAAGCAAAAATTCTAACGGGGCAGACATAATTGACCCAAATCGATCACAGGGATGAAGCTCATGTCAACAAACTCCAACAACTTGGAATGACTTCGAGTGAGGAAAGTAAGCTGCTTGCTATGCGGGATTATATCCTGAAACTCGCCAATGCGACATCAAGGTATGTGCTGGTCCTACCTCTTCATTTATATGCTCATATCTTGTTCAGCTTTGCGTCACGCTTGAGCTCTGAACCTGAGACAAGCAAGAGCCTGAAGATCATGGGCGATGTTGAACTCCAGAAGCTGGGCGTCGTCCCGCAGACCGTGTTCCTCAGAACTCGCACCTCTGATCTGACGCCCCGTTCGTCTCGCTTTAGCTCATCCTCTCGGAGACATGACAGTGCAGGCCGGACACCCATACTGAGCCCAACGTACAGATTATCAAGTGGGGACCACAGCAGCGCCGGCGCACCCTTCGAAGATCTCCGTCGCAGGCTTGCGACCATCAACGGCTCCGTTTCCTCTGTCGGCCTTGGCCCGCCACCTCCCCGGGGCAGCTTCTCACCCACTACGGCTGCACCCTCCACCTCCGTCTCCACATCACACAACGTCTCCGGACTCCCTACAACACACGAGCGTCCTGGTAGTCCGACGGAATCCATTCTTTCGACTGCGAACTCTCAAACCTTCCGACAGACAAGTCGATTGCAAATTGGAAGTACTGATGGACAGAAGGCAGCCCCTGCCATTGGATCGTCGAGGGCAAATGCAACTGGCCTCTTGGACACACATTCTAAGATACGGGCGGAAGACTCTCCGGATCTGTCGGGGCGGTCGTCGCCGGTATCTGTGTCGAACACCCTTCGCCAGCGACCGCGCATTCCGTCTCTCCTACCCATCTCAACCTATGGTATGTTGCTAAGTCTCCTTTATTCTTTTATGCTACATGTTCTATTTTTTTCGACGTTACGGGAAACTGACTGTTTTTCCAGATGGGCAAGAACCTGGAATTAGCAATCTCCTGGAAAACTTGTACTTGGACAATAACCGCGAACTCCAGCAGGATTTCGGTCCGAAAGTCCATGAAGGGCCTATCAGGCGGCGCAACGCCGTACGCCACACATTTGGGCACCGTGACGGCAAAGCGCGACAAACAGAGGCCAGCCTCATTGGACACCTTGCGTCGCATTCGGACGCTGTTACAGGCATCGCTGTCTCACCAGACCACATGTTCTTCGTAACTGCCTCAGACGACAAGACTGTCAAAGTGTGGGACACGGCTCGCCTCGAGCGCAATGTCACCAGCAAGCCGCGGCATACGTACGGCCAGCATCATGCGCGGGTCAAGAGCGTATGTATACTGGAGGGTGTCCATTGTTTCGCCAGTGCGGCGGATGATGGCAGTCTCCATATTGTCCGCGTGCATATTACGCAGAGTGGGGCGCTGCCGAAGTATAATAAACTCCAGGTGATTCGGGAGCACCGTGTTGATACCGTCGGCGAGTATATAACGTGCATGGCACATTATAACACAGGTATACATCCATTCCTTTCATGTCGCGTAAATGTTTTTTGACTTTGCTCGCCAGATACGTCGTCGAATCTCGTGTACGCCACAACACACTCTATTATTACCGTCCTCGACCTCCGGACAATGCGCGTTCTCCAGACCATGGAAAACCCTCGGCATTACGGACCAATCACTTGCTTATGCATAGACCGAAAACGCTCTTGGATCGTAGTTGGAACCTCTACTGGCGTCCTGACGCTTTGGGATCGTCGCTTTGGACTCCTACTGAGGAGCTGGCATGTAGGCGTTGTCTCGACGGGCAGATCTGTACGGATACATCAATGTGTCGTACACCCGTCTAAAGGGAAAGGCAAATGGGTGATGGTGTCCATGGAGTCCTCCCGGCGCAGCACAGACCGATCATACACCAACCTCGTTGAGGTGTGGGACATTGAGAAGGCTGTCTTGATGGAGACTTTCCTGACGCGCACGGGGTCAAGTGCAGAACCAGTTTCTGAGCCCCATGAGCTTGTCGGTGTCGATGCCGACTCGAATCCCGCAGCGGCCATTGCGGCTCTTGTCCGTTCACGCCAAACAGGAGGCGATCAATTCGAAAAAGCGCCGCGTCTGTCATCTCGAAGCACCTCGAAAGACACTGATGTTCTAACGACACCTGCTCCGGACGTTCGTGCCTTCGTTGTTGGTCTCGATTTTGGTGGATACTCGGCTTCACACAGGTCGGACCTTAGTGAGCTCGGCGTAGATAACCCATCCTCCATGCGGTCATCTGGGAGAGGTTTTATGATCAGCGGATCCGAGGATAGGAAGCTGAGGCTGTGGGACTTGGGCAAGCTGGAACGTACGGCGATATTGAGCGGCCTCGAGTCGGACATTGAGAGGCCCTCGTACCAGTGCGTCTCTTTATCCCTGTCCAAACATTACCTTGACAATTTTGTAGGGCATTTAGCACTGGTACTGCTTCGACATATGTAGAGACGTGGCCACCGCCGTCTGCCAGTGGTGGGCAGAGTAACCGGCCACCCCAACGCATGTCGCTGATCACCCATAGTCAACAAAACCTGCTCAAATCGCATCAGGATGTCATCACAGCGCTTGCATCCATAGAATCTCCATTCCGGGGAGGAATTATCAGCGGTGACCGTGCAGGAGTAGTGAAAGTTTGGCGAGTGGACCTTGGAGAATGAATGATACCGTACTGTAGTATCTGTAATGAGGCATGTATTTTATGCGATCGGGAAGATAAGATTAGTGAAAAAATCCGTTTCCCTTGTGACCTCCTTCCTTGTTCTGCAGGACAACGTGACCTGATCGATCTTTGGATGCTTGTGCAGAAGCTGACTCGAATCCAGCCGTTTCTCCGTCACAGATTATCATCCTGCCAGCGCATCCCATCCCTACGCAATCCCAATCTTTACCAGTCTTTGCCAGCACGGTTTATGGCAATGGCTCACCCGGTCGCATCGTCGTCGCATCCTGCTCAAATTTCGGCTCTCGAAAGCCCTCATGCAATTCCCGGAAATGATAAGAAGCCGAAGGAAAATAAAGAGAAGAAAGCCAAGGTTGTAGAAGGGTCCAGCTACCCTCTGGAGGTGCGCACGTAGCATCAGAATGTGGCCGACTGTCTCCTGAAATTTTATCTAGCTGCAACCTAAGCCGGCCTTTTTCGATCACCGTATCAAGATTTTCGATGAACTGAAGGTAGAATATGATGAATGGGTGAAGGGTGCGTTCAGTGTCGCGTTACTATCATGTTCCGTCTTAAATCCTGCTTCTAGCCCAACCTCGGGATGAGGTTACTATCACCCTACCGGACGGCTCGGAACGCAAAGGAAAAAGCTGGGAAACTAGCCCTATGGATATCGCAAAGGAGGTGTCAAAGAGCTTGTCCGAGCGTATTGTCATCGCCAAGGTATAGTTCAGGTGTCTGCACTGCAGTCTTGTCTTTGACATACTTTGATCAATAGGTGGATGGGCAACTCTGGGATTTAGACCGGCCTCTAGAGGGAAATTGCAAACTAGAGCTCCTTGACTTTGAACACCCGGAAGGCATGATCATGACTGATATTGCGTTAGTGTATCCCAAACTTACCACGGGCGGACAGGAAAGAAGGTTTTCTGGCATTCGTCTGCGCACGTACTCGGCGAAGCCGCTGAGCGGCACTATGGCTGTCATTTGTGTCTTGGTCCCCCAACGGAGGATGGATTCTTCTATGAGATGGAAATAGAGGATCGGTTCGTCGACTCTTCATTGTATTTTGCGTCAATTAATCACGTCTCTGAAGGCCCGTGTCGAACACGGATTACCCTTCCCTGGAAAAGGTCTCGGAAAGCGCAATTAAAGAGAAGCAGAAGTTCGAGCGTCTGGTTGTCTCGAAGGAGAACCTCCTCAAGATGTTTAATGTGAGTTTTTCCAACTCCTGCTCCTTGGACCGCGATTGACGGCATACCAGTACAACAAATACAAGCAATATCTCATCGAGTCGAAAATTCCTGATGGCACATCTACCACAGTCTACCGCTGCGGACCTATGATCGACCTGTGCGTGGGACCCCACATTCCCCACACAGGAAAGATCAAAGCATTCATGATCACAAAGGTGCGTCTAACCTACTCTTACACCTCGCACTCTGTGTCTGATGGCGTCTTTTAATGTAGAACTCTGCCTCATATTTCTTGGGAGATCCTACAAAGGAATCTCTGCAACGTATCTATGGTATATCATTCCCCGACAAGAAACAGCTCGCCGAGTACAAGGTTTTCCTTGCCGAGGCGGCCAAACGTGATCATCGAAAGATCGGCAAGGTAGGGTGTGGCGAGCTTCCTCATCGTTCCGCTAAAAGTAGTATTGTAGGAACAAGAGCTGTTCTTCTTCAACGATCTGAGCCCTGGAAGTTGCTTCTTCCTTCCTCACGGCACGCGTATATACAACTCACTGGTGGACCTTATGCGGGTAAGTACATTAGTTTGGTGCGATCGGGGCGCTTGTTCTGACAGCGATTTAGTCTGAATACTTCAAGCGCGGTTATCAAGAAGGTCATATTGCTGTTTCAAATATTTACGACACGATCTCACTTCTATTGTAGTCATCTCTCCCAACATGTACAACAGCAAGCTGTGGGAGACTTCTGGTCACTGGCAGAACTATAAGGACGACATGTTCATCCTTGACGTCGAGAAGGAGAAATGGGCGCTCAAACCCATGAACTGTCCGGGTCATTGCCTGATCTTCGATTCGCGTGACCGCAGCTACAAGGAGCTGCCCATCCGCATGGCAGAATTTGGCATTATCCATCGTAACGAGGCTTCGGGCGCCTTGACAGGTTTGACACGCGTTAGGCGCTTTGTGCAGGACGATACGCATGTGTTCTGCATGCCGTCTCAACTTGAGGAGGAGATTGGGTACCTCTTTGAATTTATGGAGCACGTCTACGGATTGTTCGGCTTTGAGTTCCGCCTCGAGCTGTCTACGCGTCCGGATAATTTCCTCGGTAAAATCGAGACCTGGGACGAGGCCGAAGCCGTACGTATACTGCTAGTCACCTCGCGTCCGATGTCAGAAAATTAATTGCATCACTGACAGCAACTGACAAAAGCGCTCGAGAAACACCATCCAGGCAAGTGGGACCTGAACCCCGGCGACGGCGCTTTCTACGGTCCAAAGATCGACATTACGATCCGCGATGCGTTGCGCCGGTCATTCCAGTGCGCTACGATCCAACTTGACTTCCAGCTGCCCGAGCGTTTCAACCTCAAGTACCGCGCGGCGGAGGACACCAACGACCCCGGTCGGGCCCCGTCGAGGCCTGTCATTATCCACAGAGCTATCCTTGGCTCCCTTGAGCGCTTCATTGCAATTATCACGGAGCACTTCGCCGGTAAATGGTACGTTATGGAGCTGACCTCTGCGGGATATTTCGGCCTCTGACCTCGGTCTTGCAGGCCGTTCTGGCTGTCGCCTCGCCAGGTCCTTGTCATTCCTGTCGCCAACCCTTACGTGAGTCCCGATTTCCCTTGGCCCGGAGGCTGTGCTGATTACACTTTCCTATGACGTAATAGAAAAACTACGCTTCGGAAGTCACAGCCCAGCTGAGCGAGCTGGGCATCTACGCTGACGTGGACAACGGCGAGAACACCCTCCAGAAGAAGATCCGCAACGGCGAAATTGCGCAGTACAATTTCATCCTCGGTATGTGCCACACCACCGCCACGTTATCGCGCCACGTTGCTGATCTCTTCTCATCTTCCTTTTACTTTAGTGGTGGGACAAGATGAGCTCGATACCCGCTCCGTCAATGTGCGCAACCGCGACGACGTCGGAAGCAAGGCCCGGGCGCAAGTGGTGCCGTTCGACGAGGTTGCTCAGAAGTTGGTGGCGCTCAAGAAGTCCAGGAGCTTGGAGAACAAGCTTGTGTAGATATTATACGCAGCGGTCGTTCTGGAATCGACGTTTGACTAAATATAGTTGTATTCGATGCCAGTCGAAAATCTGTACGATAGAGGACAAAAAGACGGCAGCGGTAGCGATCAAGGGTCTATGTACAGTATATACTTACGACAGAAGAGTCCATGAGAGGCAAATAATAGTTTGGGAGAAGCATATGTGTATGCGTGAACGTTAGCTGAATCACTGTATAGGACGATGTAGATGATGGATATATGAATGGTTCTGAGAGTGAGCATGCACAACTCATCTGGCTTAGAGGCCGAGAGTGCCCCTGTATTGGGTGCGCTGTATAGAGCAATAGATTAGTCAAGTCATCACGGATGTATAAGCATAGCCTTGGATAGGAAGACGAACCAGTTGCTGAATTGCCACTCGTTCATTCTCCGGAAACGCGTTGATCTGCTCCTGCGTCATGTTGAAGACTTGTAATAGCATCCCCTACAAGCGAAAAATTGAGTCAAACAAGATGATACTCGGCAACTATTGTCAATATTCACGCGCGTGGACTCATCCATGATCGGAACAGGTTGTGCTGCTGGCTGTTGTGGCTGCGCGACGGGTGGCGATGATTGAGCTTGGGGCATTGGTGCCGATTGCGCCGCAGGTGGTGGCGGCCTGTAGTAGGCGGGCATCGATGGCATGGCTCCAGGGTGCGGAGGCGGGTGTTGCGGATGCTGGTGGTGCGCGAACATCGCTGCGGCGGGTGGCGTTGACATGGGCGGCGGGGCAAGGCTCTGCATCGGTGGCGGCGGATAACCTGGATGCGATGTGGGAGGATACTGGGGTTGTTGGAGATGAGGTGGTGGCACAGGTGGCCGTGAGGGCGCTGTTGGGCCTACCGCTGACCCTGCCCCACCGGAGGTTGCTGCCAGCATACGTTGCAGGATGGCGGAATCGACAATGTTGTTCAGAAGCAGAGATTGAAAAAGCGCATACGCGAGCTGAGGGTGACCGACGAGTAGAGTCCTTGCTTGCTCGGGGTGGGTGATTACAAACGCCTAAAATGTCGAAGCCCATTCAATACATCCCTAAAACATAACGACACAGGTTCGTTACCTTCATTTGTGCGAGGACTTCCATGAGTTGACTTGGTTGCATATTCGCCAATGAATGACTGATGCAATCCAATGCTGACGCGCCTTTTGCAACTTGGACACCAGGTGGCAGTCCCGCCAGGATGGAATTAGATTCATGGCTTCGCGAGTCACCCGAGCTGCCAACTCGCCATTGGCTACGTGGTTCAGAAGGACCGGGTACTCCCCCGTCAATAAGCTCTCCGCGTACTGTGGTTTTGCCCTCAAGGAATGGGTCTGAGTCCGCAAGATCGATCCTGAGAGGTCGACCGCCAACATCCGTATTGTTGAGGTTCCGAACAGCAGAAGCAGCAGTTTCGTGGTCTGTTCATGTTGTTCGAAGTGGAATTGAGGTGGTTTGAAGACGAGATGACGTTCGTGTGGCAAGAACACATGTATTTTAGACAAAGGCACAGTAAATTTTGAGTCGAATTATCCAATTGCGAATCAATGATGATTTGAGAGGGGTTTTTTGTTCCAGCGTGTTGTTCGGATTCATGATTTTGACCATGGATGCGTGATTGTGTTCGAATGGTTTGAAATTTTCAAGTTGAGGTTCGGAGGAAAGGACGCTTCGAGTCAGACAAAACCAACGACATGGCACACAAGAATAGATTGATGTACCCGCAAATTCACAGAAACCGTAGCCTCGAGGCTTCCCTGTCTCTCTGTCAAAAACTAGTCTGAACAAGAGCGTCAAAGGTTTTTTGAGCTTGCACGCGTTCATCGTCATCGGAAAACCACAGAAACAAATACCTAAAGCCGATTACTTGTCCTACAGACTTGAATACGTCGATTAGCTGGTCTTCGCCCATGTTGTATGGGACATTGCCCACTGAGAAACACAAAAAGCTCTATCAGCGAGTGGCGAAATCTTTGAAAAGTGACGCACCGAAGACAACCTTGCTCATTTGTACGAGATTATAATTCCCTGGGACAAGACGCTCCTTGATATTTGCAGGCAGTGACAACTAAGTACGACTAGTTGAGTATAAGGCCGAGTATGTGGAGTCGTGGAATTTGGAAACTTTCTCCAGCAGTTTCTGGACGGCACGTGAAGAATTACTTTGGCTCTGCTTGGCTCTAATTGTCAGGGAACGGTATGACAAAGCCGCTTGTTCAGCGTGCGTTCGGCCGTTTTGTCTTGTCAATCCGACTCTAGCCCTGTCGAGTCCCTCAAGCCTTTGTTTTCCTCTTTTGTTTTTCCTTTTTTCCAGGACTGCGCACGGAGAATAAGCATCTCCACAGCAGGTGTAATTTCTTATTATCAATGCTCCACACAGCTCTGGGCTGGCTTCCAACCGAAGGCCGATGTGAACTCCATGCTCCGGAAAGTCTTTCACACAGCCACAAGGTACCCGTTCCGCTGCGCGCGATTGCCTCGCCTCTCTCTCTGATCGGACTAGTACACTCTGGCCGAACACTACAGAGGCCCTCCATCGACCGGATCACATCATGGAACGGTGACTAGGTTTGGTCGATCGAAGTGACTCGTACCCACTGGAATAATGCAATACGGCAATTGCCGGAGTCCTTGGTATAAATTAGTACTACAGACTCCAGCGGTGCATAACTCCTCTTAACCTCGCGCCCTCTATACCCCATTACTCACTGCAATGAATCCTCGTTCTGCACGGCTGAAACTGCGGTCGAATTCTGCCCCTCTCTCTTCCGAACACATGCGCATCCGACGATGCGATTTCGACCAACTAGTTGACAGAGCAGTCGAACTTCGAATGAAGGCCAAAATAGCTGTAAGGAAGAGACAGAAATCCCCACAGGACCGCCCTCCCCCTACACCCTTTCTTCTCATGCCTAGGTGAGTCTCTTTTTCTCTAGTATCTCATGTCTTGCTGAGCAATCACTTAGGTTGGGTATCATCGACGATAAATCCCAGGATATAATCATTGCCCAACTTGAGGTCCCAGACGTCAGTCCTGAGTCGGTGAAGCTGGAACTCCACGGCGACAAACTGACTGTCTCTGGGGAGCGTCGGCCTCGGCTTGTAACAGTGCCGACAGAGTACGAAGCTAGTTTCTTGCACCAAAGTCAGACCGTTGTTGGCGGAGACCAGCGCCCGCGACTCATCATGCTCGGTGGAGGTCGAGTCGCATCTTTTGCTGTTCCCCTCATACAGCCTCAGTCTCGACAATCGCAGCCTGTTCAAAGTGGCGCGCCACAGCCTCACGGAACCAGCCCGGCTTCAATGGTGTTTTATAACGAAATGCGGTATGGCCCGTTCCGTCGCGACCTTCGCGTTCCCCTTGGCACACAGGCGAGTTCATATCAAGCTCTTTCAATTTCTATTCATGACTAACACCTCGTCTAATATAGGCTGGAGACATCGTCGCCGCGTTCAACAGAGGCATGCTGGTCTTGTCGTGGCCAAGGACCTCATCAGCAGTCACCACCGTTGACCCTCGAAGTTCGGAGTCAGCTTCGGTCGCCATCCCTGTCGCGCCCGACCCACATGCCGCCCCCATCGATGTAAAGGTCGAGTCAATGGAAGAATGACTCGATCAAGCAGCTTCCCATTGAAATACTTTGAATGCACCAGTTCCCATCATTCCCATGGTCTCCATCTCTTCGGAAATCTGGACAGGATTAGATGGAAGTCCGCCTATCAATTGGTGTCCCCCCTTTTTTGCTATTCCACTGTTGACACGGTATCAGAGCCTTTTTGTTGCGGAACTATCGGACAAACCTCTACTCACCACAATACTTGTACATGTATATCCTACCAACTCCATATTCATTATGCGTTTGCTATTGTATTTTACTTGTTCCAGCTCATTTAGTGATGTTATCTACGATGTGATGTAATTCCTTCATATACGAATATTAATGATCATCCCGAAGTCGTCGTCAGCGTTTGCAGAGTGATTGCTAGATACAGGCCGTGGAAGCTTACGGTATGCACAACTATCGAACATCGAGTGGATACAAGAAGGACGCGCTGTGGCCACAAGCGACGTCAAAATGATGTTCAGGGTTCATTTCTCTTGTCATCTGCGCCACAGCATTTGAGTTTGAGCCTAAAGTCCTTTCTATAAGTGTGCGCACACGATGACCATGTATGTTCGCTCATAGAATAAAGCAGTATCTGTCGATCGCAATTCCTTGTTTCACGGATAACAAAAATATAGTTGTTCCCAATAACAAGGAAGATCAGTGCCAATCAGCCCCTTGTGCTTCACTTGGGTGTAGGCGACATTTTTTGATCATCAAGATCAATAGTTTAAGTTCAAAGGAAGCAAGTACATGTTGTATTTGGAAGCTCGACGATAAAGGAAATAGAAATCGAGGCTGTACCGCGACATCAGGCGCTGGGTACAACCTTCAGGCGGTACTGACAATACCGAATGTCCCCAAGTTCCGGCAATTGTGAATTTGGCGATGGGAAAGCTGAGGTGACAATTCGAGGGTCCCAAGTACAGGTTTAAGTTTCAAGATTGCCGCTCGCCAGGAAGCTTCTAAATATGAACACAATGGCAGGTTCACTGCTGCGTTGGACGTTATCACTGCTGTGCCCACTTCTGCGGTGATTTAGGTGATATGATGATCCTGTAGAACCATGATTAGAACCATGGGCATAGAGCGCCAGCACGTTCATCTCGTCCTGCCGTGGGTGGCCGAGGTGCTCAGGGGTGCTATGAATATGGAAAGCCCTGCGACCATGTCAGAGAATGAACAGGCTTGATATGGTAACACGAGATATCTCGGTACCGCGAAAGTGCTGACCATGAGGACAACACGATGTTGTTAACAAGAGTAACTTTTCTGACTCACGCGTGGAATTCCCTCAAGCCTGAAAGTGGGAGTAGTAGCCTTCCTACTACTCCAACATTTTCATTGCTATACCGGAACCGATCGAGAGAAGTTCGACACCGGCTCCATAACAGGAAACTCGAGCACGTACAGGGCGAAGCAGCAAGCCCGTACAATCATGATTCTGACTCCACTCTGGCAAAAAGAGGCAGTGCTGCTCTCCGTATGCAGCAGCAACCATTGTTCGATGAATCGGTATATGGAGCTGATCCAGGTTGAAACGCGGTTCGAAATGCCGATGTGAGAACAAGATTGACGTCTCTGCCCAGATGACTCGACTCCGCAGCAGCGGTCGTAGTAAGACTAGAGTAACACGAGAGAAAATCAAGGTGCATCTGGAAAGGGAGGTCACAGATAGCCTCACAGCGTCTTTCGCTTCTCCATAGGGCAAATCGATAAAAAAGGCCCAAGACGATGACGGCCGGATACGAGCACAGAGTGGCTGCCTTACAGACATGGCCTGAATGATAGATGTAAATTGAATTGGCAGCTGATGAGAATCCTTTGAATGCGTACTAGAGTCAGCAGGCATGGAAACCTAATGGATTTTGTTTTTAGAACCTGATCATCATGAAGGGGTGGATGAATGGAAGTATTGCCTGCAGCGGTCCCGGAGAATGACAGGAGCGATTGTTCACACTTGTACCGTGAAAGCCGACTTACTTACCAAGCGGCAGTGGTTTAGCCTCGGTACTTCAGATATTGCGGTGGATTTCGAATCCCCTTCAATTGCCCATACTGTGTTTCGTGGTCAGCCATGGAAAGTATTTTCAAGAAGTGAAGGAAGCGGCACGGCTTACTTTTCGAGGAACCGAACCGTATTCATGTCTGTGCAGTGGGAGTTGCCATGACAGATGCAAAGTCCGAGTCAACACCCCTTGGAGATAGTTGAAGACAAGATAGCGCTCGCAATGTTGCGCCCACTTGTCAATCCATTCGATACGCATCCCTTACAACATGCTCGCATTTGCCACTGAGATGATAGACAGGAAAGAACGCGTCAAGACTGTCAACAATTAAAGTCAAGTGAACGTATTACCAGGAGAAACACGGAAAACTTGCAGGTAAAGTCGAATGCCAGGAGGATCTTATCAATGGGCGACCCTGCAAATGACCTACAGTTTGATAAATACGTGAGAGGCAGTCCAAGTCGTTATGTATCAGCTCTGAATGAGAGCATCGTGGATGGCAGCTTTGGGCAATGGGCATCACTTACTTGACATCGAGTCCACAAGAGTCGGCACAGTCCTAGGACTTGCATCAAAACGAGTTGGCGATAGTAATTGGCATGCTTTTGGCAGACTATAGTTAGTGTAAGGTAGAAAGTCAGCTCCATGTTGTAAGTAAGTACAAGCAACGCGCAGTGTCACCTTGAATTCGAAATCCTCTCCACAGCACAAAGCCTCAGATTTCGAAAGTAGACAATTGACGTTCAAATTTGCATTTTCTCACGATTTTCTATCATTTCAAACTCATGACATTCTCCTTTTGGAAAATGTGAGAGCTATCTGAATTGTAAGGCATATCACTGTTGTCGAAATGTTATCTCCTCGCCGACGTCGTCAACTCAGTACTAGTCATATATATAATGTTACCACATTCTCCCGACGCGCGTGTGTGCTAGTTAAGGCCCGAGCACATGTCTTCAGCGCGGTCAGTTCTCCGAATCCCTTGCCGCTGCCCACGATGTTCTATGCACCCCCTCGGCTACGTGTATCAAACGAAAAAGGTGGTTCAGCTACATCTGCAGAAGTCTCGCGAGAAAGCTACGACGGCTCCTTCTTTGGCGAAAGCAGGCCAACTTGGATCTCCGGGGATGTCTGATGGAGCTCGAACTACATCTCAGCGAGCACCAGCTGGGCTGTCAGCAATTCTGGGGCAGTTACCTTGCCAGGATCGGCTGCGGACAGCTTTCAGAAGTGCAGCACTCTCTCGGGCTTCCTCACAGTCTTATCGTTTGTCTCCGGGATTATCTTGTGGACCTTCTCGTGCGCCATCTCATGCGCCATCTCGCGCGCTGTCTCGCCAGTCATCAGGTGGGCCATCACGTAGGCCGTCGCGAAGAGCATCTCGAGCACCGTCACATGCACCTTCGAGAGCGCCATCTCGCAGACCCTCGCAACATCCTCCGGTTGAAATTTTTGTTCCTGCAGGCCCGGATCCTGATCCTGATCCTTGGAATGGGGATGACCGTGACAGGGGTGGAGGCCCTCGTATTCCTGCAATGGCTGAGCATTCCTCCGTCCGCATGGCTTACTTGAAGGCTGTTCTGGGCAATGTATTTGGAAAGCTCTCCTGGGAACACGCATCTGAGGATCTTAACACTACGCTTGACATCCTCTCGGCTGCGAACGCGCTTCCCGTTGATCCCCAACCTGTTCAAACCCTCCAAAGTGCACGAAAGCGACTTGGCATTGACCCAGATGCACACATCATTCAGTACTCAATCTGTCCCATGTGCTGGAAACATCACACACCGGCCAAGCTCAAGGCTCTCGATAGCCCCGACTGCACTCAGCGTAACTGTACTGGCAAAATCTACAGCTTGAAAGGTGAATCTCGGATCCCACACCTCATCAACCCTCAAGTCTCGATCATCGGCAGTCTTCGTCGGATGTTCATGCGACCTGGATTTGCAGCCCTGGTAGCGCGGAAAGATTCGCATATACCCCATCGTAACAATGACCCAGACTTTCTCATGCATGATATTCATGATGCCGATATGTGGTACCAGTCTACAACGGGCACGAAGCGCGAGGTTGGTAGTTCTGGTACTGTTCGCGATGTCTCAGTCTACGGTGCGCCAAACCCTACGAAGCTTTTTACTCGCCGTTTTGGCCTTCAATTGACATTGAACACTGATTGGTGAGCACCGTCCACATCGTGCCCGATTGTTTTGTAAGATGATATGGCTTCAGGTTCGGTGTTCTCTCTGGACGCCCACATTCAGCCGGCCCTGTGTACCTTGCAATCAACAATCTTCCCCGTGAGCAGCGGTATCTTGCTTTCAACGTAATATGCCCTTCAATAATGCCAGGGCCTAAAGAACCGACTGGCGAACAGCTCAACAACGCTATGGAGCACGTCGTCGAGGAATTTAAGCAATTAAAGCTAGGTTTGTCACTTCTTGTATTTGAGATGCGTGTCTGCGCTGATCTACCTTGACCAGGATTGAGGATGGAAATATACGAGGAGGAACCCGACATGGTATATGCTGACTGTATCTGCGCAAACTGTGATACTCCAGCTGCTCACAAATTCAACGGGACCGCGGGTCACACGCACGATTTCCACCCGTGTCCTTATTGCAATGCAAATGTAGTAGATATTGACACTCAGTCAGGGTATGATGGGAGTGAGTTACTCTTCCGCGCAATTCAGCATGTCCCTTGATTACTATCTAGGCACGGCGGAGAAGAGCGATTGGGCTATGCTCAAGCACGCCTTTCGATCAAAGGTTGCAAGCCTCGCACGACAATTAACTATTTTGCGGGACCACGGCGTGCGATGGGCAGCCTTCAACTTACTCTCCGACTGGCTTCCTGCCTCGAAAACGGTACTCGATTTCATGCACAATGTCTTTCTTGGTATGTTCCTAGTTAAACATCTGCGAAAATGACCGATCAAATTTTGGCAGGACTTATATGCCATTTTTATATGGAGGTTTTATTCAGGTCCTATATGTTCTCTGGTGCAGGAGGCAACAACTCACAGAAGAAACGGTTTGAGCAAGTTATTAATTCTATTGAGTGGCCCAGTCATATCACACGCCTTCCGAAAAATGTAAGTGTGTTAAATCAACAACCGGTGCGTAGCTGACGAGTTGGGACAAGCTCGGTGAAAACCAGTCCCTCAAGAAGGCCGACGAGTGGCGTGTCCTGATCGCGATCACTCCCGTCATTCTTTGGTGGACTTGGCGCGACGCAAATGACCAGCTTCCCCCTGGTGAACCTCCCGTTCCTCCTAATGCTGCCAATCCTCCTCAGCATCAACGGACATATCAAGCCATCTATGCCGCCAGTCTCAAGCTTGCTACTGGCGTCCGAGTCCTCGCTTCCCGCACAATCTCGATGAATCAGGCCAAACTTGGTCAAGAATTTCTTACGCAGTATAATCAAGCGATCAAGCGACTTGGCGTTCACACGACAATCAATCACCACCTCTCCACACACTACCTGAAATTTATCAAGCTTTTTGGACCCGTGTATGGCTGGTGGCTCTTCGCTTTCGAGCGCTTTAACGGGATGCTTGAGAAGGTCAAGCACAACGGTCATGATGGTGGTCGTATGGAATTGACCTTGATGCGCAACTGGGTCATGACACACCTGGTCTATGACTATCTCGTTTCCCTCCCTGAAAATGCGCATGATATGGAGAAGAAATACATCGAGAAGGTTGTTCGGCAGGAAGGTCGTGAAAATCGGGGTGGTTTGATGACTGAATTGGCCATCTACCGAGCTGAGGCGGCTATCGGGAACAACATCTCACTTCCCCGTCGCTTGGGAAAGACGTTCGATGTCTCGACTCTTCTCCCTGGTGGCCTTTCGTACACTCTTCTCCTCCGGTATCTCCAGGGGCTTTGGCCGGACCTGAATCTCGTAAGCGACAACTCGAGCGAGCCAGGGACACCATTTTATCGGTCAACATCATGCCGACTGCTGGCCTATGTCCGAAAGGATGGCATTCGTTACGGTTCCCTCCAGAATAAGAAGACATTAGCAGATTCCAAAGTATTCCTTTTAGAAAACAGTCGGCGCGTTCCCGTTGAAATTATTGCATTATTGATGGTGCGACTTGGTGACAAGCAACCGCATGTCTGTGCGCTCGTTCACAGAATGCGGCGCGACAACAACATACCTCCACTCCCTTGGGATCTCTAGTACGTTTAACCCTCTGCGTGGGCATACATTGTGCTAATTTTTCCAGTGCATCTACCCTGGGCATTTACACGACCTATGCAAATCAATTTGATCAACCTGAAGTGATACCCATCTCCCGGATTGACAGCGCGTTGGCCAAAATTCCCATCCACTCCAATGTCATTGGTCAAGACTTATGGGCTCTGGTCTCCTTCGATCGAGTAGCCCACATTTGTTTATTCTATTTATTGGGGCTAATCTTTCACAAAAACTTGCCTACATAGACAGGAAACGAGCCCGATGATCTCTTGGACGATGACGACGAAGCAAATTGAACCTGGAACAGACGGACCCTTAATCATACAACATATCATCATCTCCGTCATCTCCGGCTGCTCCCACAACGGCTTTCTTTGCCCCCCTTGGCCCCTTGGCCTTCTTTCCGTGTTTCGCCTTCTTTCTATCTTTTTTTTCCTCACCCTGAGACACCTTTCGTTTCCTTGCCTCTGCCAAAGCCTTCTTCTCTCGCTTCACCTCCTCCCGCTTCTCCGCTGTTACCTCTGGATCTTCGTCATCCCCCCAGGCCTTTCCACTATCAATAATGCGAGTTTCGACATCCCACTGCGAGTTCTCATCCTTCTGCAGCCACGCCTCATCAATCATCCATCGGCGAGCCCTATTTGCGAGTTTGGTTGACTTCTTTGGCGGTATATCCACGATTGCCCCCCGGACTCGGGTGACGTACTTGTTAGAATTCTCGTGACCAACGACGGCGTCAACAGCGGCGAGTAGATCTATCATCTGTAAGTGGGTCAGTGGACTTTTCTATCCCATAAAATGTATTGACAGACTTCTTGTGATCGGTATAGCGGTGCGTGTGAAACAAAACGCATGGTTTTCACGCCATCAACATACTCATCCTCGTCGTCGGACATCAGCTTAGGGGAAAATGCTGCATCGTACTTTGGGTCAAGGTACTTCGAACCTGCTGGTAAACTCTTTCTCTTTTTGTTCCTCACGTCAAGTTTCTTCCAGGTACCGTCAATACAAGCATCGACAGCCGTCCAGAGGTCAAACGACTCACCCCGCGAGCACGGCTATCCAGTATCGCGTCTGTACTCCGCTTCTGCTTTACCTCTGCCTTTGCAACTTGGACCTCGTTCCCTGCTACCCCGTCATTCTCCGTCACGCTTGTACGACCTTCCGTTTCAACAGGACCAGCCTGGATTCGCTTATTACGCGAGTCAAGGAACCCATCTGCACGCAGCTGCTTTTGAATACTGGTGAAGCGTCCCACGACACGCCGCTGATGGTCCTCGACACTGATCTTTGTGAGGGCATCTTTTGCAGATGGGACAACACTGCCTCCGTGTCGTTTCATGTACGCGACAAGCATGCGGATGCTATAGTAGTTGTCTTCATGCTCCCAGGACTCGTCCCATCGAAAACGAAGCACTGGATCGTTGGTTCCCGGAATTCGAGGCCAGGTTGTATTGTCAGGGTTTTCGGGATATCACGGAATGGCTTTCGAGTCGGAGACCTTTCCTACACCCAGCTGGTGAGTGAAGGCATATCGTGTCAGTTCCTATCTCGCTCTTCAGTAATTGTTTATCCCCTCAGGAACAAATCATCGCACCTTGAAGGAAGCATCCGAATACGCCGCAAGACTCTCCTTGAGAGCAGTTCGCTCTGTGTCATCGTCCGTAGTTTCTTCACTGCTCGATTCGTCGGTACTCTCAGCCACTTTCTGCTCCAGGTGACGTCTTAAAACTGCTTAATCTGGGTGTTCGATTTTGATGAGCGCGGGTGAGGGAAGAGCGTGGCGAAGCTCGGGAGAATTTGAGTTACTGAGCGTAGACAGTTGTTGTAAGGATGGGTTGTAGACTTAAGGTTCACACCGGACTAAACACGACCGCGTATTGGATTGTGTGTAGTAGTGGTGTATATAAGTCTAAAGATTATATAATACAGAGGCGCTATCTATATAGAGCCAGCGCCTTTAGAAATAAACAAAGACAAACAACGATCGCTACCTTATTCGGTAACGCCCGTTACACTCTCCCCCTTTAGATTGAGCCCCGGGCTCAATCTATTCCCAATTCCGTTGTTTGGATAGTAGACTTGTTGAAGTCCACTATCGTGCATTCGATAGTTATAGACATATAAATTTTTTATATCTATATATTTTTTTTTTTTTTTTTTTTTTTTCGTGGGCGGTACGATAGTACCGCCCGCGGCGCTGCTCACGCCGCGCCCTCCACCTCGCCGTCCTCCAATCCCGACGCTGCTCGCCCTGAAGCCGAGCCGTCCATGGGATCGTCGGGCATGTCGCCATCGCCCCCCGGTGTCTGGTCACTGGGTCCCCCCGCCTCTACGGGTGGTCCCATACTCGTACTGCCCACCCCAGCCCCGAGACCTGGTATGGGCGCCGTTGCCGCCGCCGTTGCTGATGCCGCGGGAATCGTCGCTGATCCCGACGGTCCTGCGCCGGACCCCGAAGGTCCTGCTCCGGACGACCCATAGTCCAGGGCCGCCCGTACACCTGCCGTCAGCTGGTGTTCCACCGTTAGTGGCGTTCTCGTCATGACCACCGGCCCTCCGGTCGATGGTCCTGCTATTGCGGGCGTCGACATTGTCGATGCTCCGCTCGGGCCAGCTACTGGCCCGTTGTTGTAGTGACGTGGTGGTGGATACCACCACGTCGGCTCTCCCGGCAGCGTCGCCTGCGTCCAGTCATTCTGGGTCGCAGCGTAGGTGGTCATCCGTGTAAACACGGCACTGGCCTCGGGGTCTTCGGTGTGGGCGCCCCGGTAATCCTGAAGCCACTCCACTCCGAATGGCTGAGCGTCAACGAATCGTTCGACGCTCACTCCTTGCTCAGCAAAAAATGTGGCAATGTCCTCCATCGTCACATTGTCAAGTGGTTGCGAAAACCGCTCGACCGTCTCTACCTCTGCAACGCTCCTGCCGAGCGATTGCAGCATGTTGCGGTACAAGTTGATGGTACCCATCAACTCGCATGCCAGTTGGAGGAATCGATGTCGATTCCTCGATGATGAGACGTCAGTCACGCGCTTCGGTGCGCGCGGCATGACAATATTCATTCCCCGGATATGCGTCAAAGACACTCCTCCGGGTACTACCACCGTTCCCGGATACTGGGGTCGGCCGTTGTTTACTATGGTCGCCCGATTTCGGTACAACCATGCTGCCCAGTTCACTGCTGGGTCTCCGTAATTTGGGTTCGGAACCTTCACAGGTTTCGGCCCTTTGCCTACGGCGTACTTCGCCGTCACGGCAGCCTGTTTTGCCTTCGCCCAAGTAGGGAGTCGCCATTGTGTCATTGCCGACCGCATCACATCCGTGCGGTTGGCGTCTGCAATCTGCTGGCAGACTGCAACGAATGTCTTCATTCGTTGCAATGCAAACTCATTGCCGGGGACATTAGCTGCGGCTATCCAAGCCTCCAGCTCTCCCGCTGATACGGGCATCCCCGTGCCTCCCGCAGGCATCCCCATCCTCGGAGGCGGCAATCCCATCCGCTCGTTCTCGGCTGCGCGTTGCGCTTTCCGACCGAATCGGAGCGTGTGGTCGACGGCGCTCAGGTGAGCCCCGCCGGGGAGTCGAACATGGTCTACCGACCCCAACGGGGTCTGATAGTTAACCGGTGCCGCCCTACGAATGGCCGGCATCGTTGTCTGCGCCCCAACGGGCGCTGACACTCCATATGCTTCGACGGGGGTCGGATACGTCCCCACGTCCAGGTCCATATAGTCGCCTTGACTGGCGTCTGTATCGTCGTCCTCCGCCGGCATCCGTGCCGGCAGCTGACTCGCTGGAGACAGTCTCGACGATGTCGGTCCTGCCTCATACGACGCGGTAGTTCCACCGTCGTCGTTGCGGGAGCGCTTTCGCTTCCCGCCCTCCTCTTCCTTGTCGCGGGCCTCCAGCTGCCCGCGCACATCTTTTAACTCGTCCACGCGATCATTGTACTGATCACGCAGCTCATCGTAATCGCCGCACAAGCGCCGATAGTCGATGTCGAGGGATCGCAACCTGTTCCGCAGGTCGTCCCTCTCAAGCTTAAGAGCCGCTAAGTCAGCGCCCTTAAGATATTCCTTCTGCTTGCGGTGGGCCTTATGCAGACCCTCCGCCTCCGAAATCGAGTCCATCAGCATATGCGCCGCGTACCCTGTACACGTCGCACACCCTCTCGGGTGGCTGACCAGGTTGACCTGCTCGTTGTAGGTCCACCTCAGCTCGCTGGCGCTCGCTGCTTGCTCCCTAGACCGTGAACGTTCTCGTTCACGGCCACTGCCACTTTCACGTTGCGGTGACAGGTATCTGCCGCCGCTGTCCTGGTCTCGAGACCGCGGACGCCCTCTTGCCTGGGACCGCGATCGATGCCGATCGCGTTCCCCCTCCCTCCTTGTTTCCCTGGGGCGGAATTCTCTTCCACCCCGCGCGCTCTCATTGCTTTCTGGACCACCCATTGGGTGATCCGGCCTATCTGGTCGGTCGTCGTGCGGTGGTCGCTCCATCGTGGTGATGGTGCTGAAGAAAATTCAACACGTCACACTTTCGTGTTTGTGACTTCTCGGCTTATGCCGGTTTTTTCTTCCCGTCCCGTGATCTCCTCGATCCCGTGACAGCGCCCCCGCGTCCTGTCTGCTTTTGTGCTGCGCTCCGCGCTCCCGTTCGGGCGCGCGCCGTTATTGTAGCCCTGCGGGGAAGGACTTTCCAGTCCTTGACCCCAATAAGCTCGAGGTAGCTGTCCAGTGCCTCGAGTTCCTCGCATGTGCTGAGCGGCTCCCATGTAGAGTCGCCCATCGTCCATTTAACGAGGAAGGACACCTCCTTCCCGTTCCACTGATGTCCGACTATTTCGTCGACATAGTATTCCGCCTCCTCCGGAGCCCCGAAGTCGTAAGCCTCCGGGGTCGCTCTGTTTGGAAACAGTGCATCGTCGTTCGCTTGATGCGGACGCAATCTTGATATATGAAACCGCGGATGTATCCGTCGTTTCTTCAGTGCTTCCGGCAATTCCAATACATAATTGGATGTCTCCGGAAATGCCTCGAGGACCCGATACGGGCCCACATATCTAGGCAACAACTTACCTGCCCTTCCCGAGGGCAAAGATAAGTTGTCCGTTGATAAGTAGACGAGGTCGTCTTTACTTATCGTTGGGTCAGCGCGTCGACGCGTATTCGCGTGGTGCCTCTGAAACGTACGCGCCGCGATAATCGCGTCATGTGCTGCTGCCATATTCCGCAGCGCATTGGCTGCGAATTCCTGTACTCCCGGTGGCGCCTTCGTCCCCGAGTCCATTTTTGTCATAACCGTCGGTATAAACCCATGGTTTGCTTCGAACGGTGCGAGCCCCGTTGCTGCACTAATGCTCGAGTTTATCGCGAACTCGACCATCGGTAGCGCCACCACCCAGTCCTTCTGGTCCGGGCGAATACATGCTCGGATGATCTGTGCGATCGACCGATTTGCTCTCTCCGTCGCTCCATCCGTCTGCGGATGGAATGCTGTCGACATTAACAATGTCGATCCCATTAGTCGATGTAGTTCCTTCCACCACTTCGACGTAAACTTGGGGTCTCGATCGCACACGATCGAGCTGGGAAGACCGTGCAAACGCACCACTTCCCTCATATATATCCACGACAACTGTGATGCTGTCGTTCTCGTGTTCAATGGTACCAGATGTACCTGGGACGTCATCCTGCATACCACTACCCATAAATAGTTGTATCCGTCTACTTCCGGGAATGGTCCCACGAAGTCCATCCCAATCGACTCCCATGGTGTCGTTGGTATCGGTAGTGAGTGTACCAGCCCCGCGGGCATCCGGTACTCTCCCTTCGTCGTCATGCACGTTTGGCATGACGCACAAAAAATCTCGACTTCCTTCTGAAGTCGCGGCCACCAGTACCACCGTCTCACGTAGTCGGCGGTGCGTTGCGGACCGAAATGTCCAACCACTCTATGTGCCCGGTCAATAACTTGCCCGTGCAGCGACTGTTCTCCGTTTTTCGCGGATGGGATGCATAGCACCTCCTCTCCGCCCCTGTTTTTCCCCCACACCAGTCCCTCGGCTACTCGAAAGGACGGATGCTGTGCTGGTGCACCTACTATCTTCTTGAACAGCGGGTCGCTCTCGTAACCCGCTATCACCGCGGCCAGGAATGTTTCATTCCCTGCCCCGTTCTCGACCTGTACCCGCAGATGCGTCCCGCGGTCCCTCGATTTAAAGACGGTGGGGTCATCTTCCCCGCCTTCCTTGGGTAACGTCGTCTCACCCGTCTCTGCGGCCGCTGCTAGCGCTGCCGCCCTCACATTTCTTTCTTGTACCATGTCCCGGAGCACTGCTATGCTGCTGTGCTCCTGCTTGATCTCCTTCATCTGGATCTGCCGCTCGACGACTTGATCCACTACCTCCCGCACTCTATCCCAAGGCAGATCATCATGCCTGGGATCCAGCCGAACGTCAGCGTTGACGTAGTCGTTCATTGTGAACTTATCATCCCAGACATCACTTTCGTGGTATCTGGACAGAGCGTCTGCCACCTTATTCAATGAGCCTTTGACATATCTAATGTCAAAGTCGAACCGAGATAGATATTCCATCCATCTCGTCTGACGACTAGATAGTCGCCTCTGCGTCTGGAAAAATTCCAACGCTTTATGATCGGTTACCACATGTATTCGGTACCCGATCAGCTTGTCCTCCCATTTGAGGAGAGCCTCCAGTATTGCTATCGTTTCTTGTTCGAAGACACGATAATGCCGTTGCGCATCAGTGAATTTGCGGGACATGAATCCCGCCGGCCGACATGTCTGCCATGTCGGTCCCTGTCCATACATCGCTCCGACTCCGGACACCGACGCGTCGCAGATAACCCATATCGGTTCATCTTTGTTGTGGTCCAGCGGTACTAGTACCGGTGTCCTACAGCACGCGTCCTTTATTGCCTGAAAACACGACTCGTGTAATGGCCGCCAGGCGAACGCCTGTCCGTTCTGCGTCATTGCTGACAGCGGCGTCGTGTATGCCGATATATCTGGTAAAAAGTGTGCCAGATATTGTACAAGGCCCAGGAACCTCTGGATATCTCCATAGTTCCTCGGCCTGCGCCATTCTCGAATGCGCGCCATCTTGTCCGCCGTTGCGTGTAATCCCTTGTCGTCGATTACATGCCCCAAGCAGTCTACTCTATCCGAGTAGAGCTCACACTTCTCCTCTTTTAGGTAGAACTTATTCTCCCTAATTTTATTGAATATAAGCTTGAGATGCTTCTCATGCTCCTCTACCGATGAACTAAATACAAATAGATCATCCAAATATACATGTAAAAATATACCGATAAAATCTCGGAATATCATTGTCATCACCCGCTGGAACGTCGCGGGTGCGTTGCAGTCGCCAATTTGCATAGTGTGGCTCACAAACGTGCCAAACACTGTCGCGAATGCACTCTTATGCACGTCTGGTGGATGAACGCGTACTTGTTTGTACGCATCCGAAAAGTCGATTTTTGATCGAATCTTCGCCCTCGCCACGTCCAGTCTAATCTGGTCCTGGTCCGGGAATGGCGTCACGTCCTTGATCGTGTTCGCATTTCTTTTCCGACCGTCGACTGCTGTTCGCAGTCGGCCGTCCTTCTTCGGAATACACAGCATCGGCGCCGCCTGCGACGTCTGCACTGATTCCCACCAGCCGGCACGCGTATACCGTGCTATTTTCTCCATAAGTTGCGTCCGGAGTGAATCCGGACACCGCGGCAAGTGGTAATGATACAACTTGTCGTCATCGATTAAATTGATGTGATGATTCACACCTCGTACTGGCGGCAGTTCCTCCGGTACCCCATGCAGTATGTCCTTACAGGACTCCATCCAGGCTGCGCGCAGCCTCGGTATGTCTTCTTCCGTGAGTGTGCCCATCCCGGCCACTCTCTCCTGATGTAGGTCCGTCACCGCTCTCAGCGCTTCACTTAGCTGCGGGTTTGTAAACGGGTCCTCGTCTTCCGGTATAACCGGAAATGTGGCGCGTATCGCCTCTCGCTGTACCCGGTCGGGGTACCGCGATCGCGTGAATTCCTGCACGATCTCCTCGATTTCCCGCAGGTCCTTCAGAGTGTGATACTTTGATCTGCCACTCTTGAGAATGTCGGGTGCTTCATCCACCATTCTCTCGATGTCCTCCGTTGTCAAGAGGTCATCGTCTTCCATTATCACTGGGAACGACCGTGGCAGTCCCATTCCCGCTGTCGACGCTTCTATGTCGACCTCTTCCTCGATCACCACCTGCTGACGTCGTTTAGCCGTCTGCGGCTCTCCCGGTTCCCTAACCCGGTGCGCTGTCCCCGATTCTCGGCCGTTATCCGCCGAATAATCACTCTCCAATATCATCAGGGGCTCGCTCAATGCCAGTCCCTGTTGCGGTGGTCGTTCATCAGCATCTTCGACCACTCGCACTCGTCCTTCCCGCGGTAGTCATTCATGACTGTGTCCCGCGTCGCTGCGTCGCAATGCGCTGCGGCGCGCCATTTCCCGCGTCTCTTCTTCGACCGTAAACGTCGGGGCTGGTATCCCCGCTACTCTTACGCAGTTATGCCTGAAATCGAGCTCGATATCCAGCTGCCTCATCAGTGCGACTCCGATAATGGCGTCGTACTTATCTAGGTTCACGATGTCAAAGTATACTTGGACATCCACGGCCTCATACCGTAGTGGCACCGACGTCCCGTAGTTAATAACGGACCGGCTCCCTTTCGTTCCAAGTTGCAATGGCACCACCTCTTCGAGCTGATGCACCTTCATATTCGCAACTCTCGCGAATTCCGGCGACACCGCTTCCGCCGTGCAGCCCGAATCAAAAAGCGTAAACGCTTTCAGCCCGTTGATTTCCACCAGCGCTGTAAAGCACTGACGCTCCGTTGCTTTGCGTGTCGGTCGCTTAAGTAGTCGTGTTGACTTCTTAACCACAATAGGATGCCGGCCCGCCCCCGGTCCCATCTCCGTTCGCACTGCGAAGACCTGGGCACTTTCTCCCTCGTCTTCCGACTCGCTGTCACTGACTTCCACTAGCAGTGGGAGTCCGTCATCTTCCTCTTCTTCAATTACGGCTCGACCGTAGCACAGTCGTTCGACCGTGCATCCCCCGTCCTCCGTATCATACTCCTCGTACTGTTCGAGGGCATAATCCTCGCCTTCGGACTCGTACTGTTCCCCGATGAGGGGCGTCTCTTCCTCTTCCGGTTCTTCCTGAACCGTTCCTAGTGACCTGCCGGGTGGCCTGTCACAGCTATGTCTTTCACAATGGCTGTCCTCAGCCTCTTCTGTGTCCGACGTATCGTCCACAATATCTCGCACCGCGTTCAATCGCGCGGTGTGTGCTTTATTTTTGGGGCACTTGCGACTCCGCGCAAAGTGTTCCAGGCTGCCGCATTCAAAGCAAGCTAGCCGCTTTTCTGCTGGGGACTTGGTATCCCCTCCAGTGTCTTTTCCTGCCGTTACACTCGGCTTCTTCTCCTTGTTATCCATTCTGGGCTCGACCTTCAGCCCGCCGCCCTGCGTCGCTCTGTACGCACCCCGACCCCCAGTGTCGGGCTTACCCGTAGTTTTCGGGCTGGGCGGCTCCCACTTTATCTGCGTCTTCTTGATCGACGATTCATACTCGTCGTATCCTCGCAGTACTCTGTTGGCTTGCTCGACTTTCATGCCGGCCTCGAGTATTTCGCTCATTCGCGACGTTTCCGCCGTGAATCCTCTGCTCAGTATCTCCTTTCGCAGATACCGGGGAATTCCTAACAGGAATCTCCTCTTGAACGTATACGGGTCGGGCTGCATCGCCATCCGCTCCGCATACCTCTTTAATTGATGGAAGAATTCGCTAATTCCTCCCTCGTTGTTGTACGTCGCACCTTCAAATCCGACGTATGCATCCTGTAAAGATGCCTCGTGAATAAAACGGTCGTACAATCCCGTTATCACGTCCTTGAGGGACCATTCCCGGCGTCGTCGGTTAATGCCATCGACGTTATCCGTAAACCACACCGCGGCGGGTCCTTTGAGGTACATTCCTGTGTACGAGATTCTTTCCCGTTCACGCTCGTCCCCACCCAACTGGCTGATTTCCATCCAGCGGAGCAATCCATATAACCAAGCATCGAATACTTCCATACTTGGTGTTCCCCCATAATAGTCGGGCATTGGAACTCTTAGTCCGCCTGGTTTAATACCTTGCGGTAGCGCGATGGGGCTTTCCAGCTTCTCATCAATAGTTGCGTGGTACCGCCCATGCACCTTCCGCAGGTAGTCGCCTTGGCGTTGCAACCCGCCAGATCCAAACGACCTCACCGGCCTGGACGCGGCATCCCGCGTC
The DNA here is from genome assembly GCA_013368375.1 of Tricholomella constricta. Taxonomy (NCBI): domain Eukaryota; kingdom Fungi; phylum Basidiomycota; class Agaricomycetes; order Agaricales; family Lyophyllaceae; genus Tricholomella; species Tricholomella constricta. The sequence goes on along the minus strand of JAACJP010000005.1, from coordinate 1,040,298 downwards.
CTCTGTGTCTCTGCTGGCGCAGCGCCCGGTGTTCTACTTGGAAGTCGAACACTGCCGTAGTACTGCGGCTGTGGAGATATTAAGCTCTGTGTTGGGTTCTGCGGTGCTCTGACCGTAGCTCCCGCTTGTATACCACGCCCTGACCCAGGTCGTGGTATCCCTCCTTGCACGCTCCTCGTCGTTGATCGGCGTCCTTGAGCAGACCTCCGATCGTAGTCGTTCCTCTCGTCGACTTCGCTCTCAGATTCCCCTTCTTCCTCGGAATCTAATACCTCTTCGTCCTCGTCGGGTACGTGATTGTTCACGCTCCCCGTCCCCTGCCTTGGCCTGGTAGTGTCCAGACTAATCTGTGCACTTCCTCTACGCGTCCATTGACCCTGTTCGTTCCTAGTACCCTCAGGCGTTCCCCAATGTGTGACTATTTCGTCATCGCATGATGGTCCTCGTCGATACGACGTGGGTCCCGCTCCTGATAGCTCCATTGTCCGGCTAGCGGACGTGGTTGTTTGCCCCGCCTGGGGTGGGTTCATGGCTCGCTCATATGCCGCATGCCTTGTCCTTGCTTGCGAGCTTGTCTCGTCTATTTGACGCGGCTTTCGCAAACTCTGATTCACCACTTCCATCGTGTCGGTGGACAATGGCAGTGGTTCCGTTCCTCGCTCTCCTCGACTACTCAGTCGCGGCGCGTTCACGGCGCTATCAGCGAGTCCCGAGGCGCATTCTCGAATGCCGCTCGTTACTCGTTTGACCAATTCTTCCCGGGGTGGGGTCACCCCGGTCTTTCCCCCTGTTCGTAGTTGGAGAACAATGTTCTCTACTACCAGTTCCCGGTAGTGCCCAATAGCTGTTTCGCTGTCGGACATCCCGACGCATTTCACGAATGCATCGTTAACTAATTCTACCAGTGTCTCTCGAGCGGGCATCAGTCCGTCTCGACTGAGCATTCGTACCCCTAGTACGATGCTTTCAATCAGTAGATCCTTATCGTCTACTGCAGTAGACGGGGGCACTCTGGTGCTTCTCGTCTCCTCTTTCATCGGTTTCTTGTCCGCCCGTCGTTTTTGACGGGTGGCCGTAGACATTGTCTTCGATGATCGCGAGTCCGGTAAATCCGTCAGCTCGCTTTCGCCGAAAATGGCGGTATGGCGATTTTCGTCATCCCGCATCTTGACTGACTTCCTCGATATGTTATCGAAGGGGTGAGGAAATACTCCTCCTTTCTCATCGCTGTCCTGTCCTCGTAATTCCGAGGTCAGGGCTTTCCTGTCGCTAGACTCGAGTTTCTCGATAGTCTCCACTATCGGGGTTATCCTGGCCGTGGCCAGTACCGCGCTCTGAGGGCGACCGCTGCTGCGTTCGTCCTCTTGATGATGGTAGTCATCATCAAGTGTCGTCGTCGCCACGTCACGCGGCACTTCGTTATTGCCTCCGATTTCGGCAACTCCACTCCCCGAGGGATTATCATCTGGCTCCCGCGGGTTGTCCGGAGCAACAGAACTCGACCGAATTCGGTCAGAAGACTTCGGTTTCGAAGTCTTCTTTCTATTTTTATTGGACATGTCACAATAAAATTTGGAATTGTAGGGGTGTTCCCTTGAAGCAAGGGTGTTTAAAAAACTGTAAGGATGGGTTGTAGACTTAAGGTTCACACCGGACTAAACACGACCGCGTATTGGATTGTGTGTAGTAGTGGTGTATATAAGTCTAAAGATTATATAATACAGAGGCGCTATCTATATAGAGCCAGCGCCTTTAGAAATAAACAAAGACAAACAACGATCGCTACCTTATTCGGTAACGCCCGTTACAGTTGTTAAAAGGTTTTGCCGAGCAAGTGATAATTTGCGGTCCGGAAAGTTCTCAAGTCCGACACCCCGAAAGGGGGGCCGAAACTCAAGCCAGAGCAGTGAAATTCCGAAGGGCCGGAGGCTCGAAAGGGATTGTGTGAGTATGGGCCATATGGAGGAGAGAAGAGAGGTGGAGGAGACGGTTAGGGTCGGCTTCGATGTAGAGCCTGTAAGCGTCGCTGCGCCACCGTCCGAGTAATTGGATCTCGTAGTCGGAGTATCCAGCGGCTGCGGCCTCAGATGCGGCGCCTCGGCGGAAGCTGTGGCCCGCGTAGATAGACGGTTTGTGACCTCCGAGTTCTAAGGCGTCGCGCATAGATTTGACGAAGAAGTCGTAAGTAAGTGCTTTACCGTCGGGTTGTTCGAAAAGCGGGGCGTCGAGTGGCCGCGGGAATTCAGCGAAAAGTGCTTTGAGGGCTGCGACGGGGCAGGTGGCGCGATCTGGTGCGGCGGCGATGATGATTGCAATGCCTTTGCGGAAGGGGTCGGTTTTGGATGCGGGGAGAGTGAGTTGTACGTGTGTGGCGTTTTCGATCGAGGGGATGAATTTGACGCATTGACGGGAGAGGTGGAGGCTAGCGTTATACTTCCCTTTACCCGTGGTAAATTCACCGCTGCGCAGGAGGCCTGAATAGGCGAGGCAGCAAGCGGCGTAGATTGCGGTATGGCCGGGGCTGATGCCGGGTTTGAGCTGCGCGAGGAGGTCCGTGAGGACGGGGAGGGTGATCGCTTGGACGGGCTTGCGATCCTTCTCCCCATGGTACCGTTTGATTCCGCGGATGAGGCGCTGGACGACAGGGGACTCGCACGCCGTGAAGGGGAGGTCAGCATCAGTGTGGAGGGAACGCACGGCTGAAAGGTAAGCCTTGATTGTTTTGGGCTGGACGCGCCCGGCGAGGTTAGCGATCCAGGACATAATGGCGGGCTGAGAGGCTGGAAGGATTGAGCCGTCGGCGTTGTAGAGACTGTGGAGCTGAGCGTGGTTGATGAAACCTCGTTGTCCGGTTGAGTAGGTTTTCCGAGTGCTGGTGGCGAGACCGTGCCAAAGGTAAAATGCAACGGTTTTTGGGTGGCTGCGGTTTTGGTCGTACCACCAAGCTGGAGGCGCTTCGAGCTGGGCTGCTTATTGAGGTAGGGGGCGAGTTCGAACATGCGTGTGAAGGAAAAGCGAGAGGCAGCGTCAGCGATCGAATTTTCAGCGGAGGATAACCAGACAGAGGAAAAAGTGAAGTCGAGACGACATGCTAGGGCGATGAGGTGTTGCACGAGCTTCATGGTGGGCGCTGACCGAATGGTGAAGTTGTTGATCGCGTTGAAGACTGCTTCGTTATCGACGTGGAAAACGGCGTGTTTCCCGGTCAGAGAGAGTCCCCAGCGAAGGATGGCCTGGATAACAGCGTACATCTCCTTTACCTGAATGTGTTCGTTGCGCATGCGGCGTGGGCAGCGAATCGAATACCATTCCTTCCCGAAGTGGCCTCCTAGGCCCTTTGCGCCGCTTGCGTCGGTGTAGAAGTGTACAGCTTCGCGCGAGGGGGAGAGGAAACGAATCCCGTTCCAGTCTGCTGCGATGGAGCGCCACCATGTGATATCGCTTCGTGCAGCGTTGGAGATGCGTCGGCGGGAGAAGCGCGAGGGGAAGGAGGCCGAGAAGCTGTAGAGGTTTCGGATGAAGGCGCGCGAGGTGGGGATTACCTGGGAGGCGAACTGCAGAAAGCCCGTGAGTTCATCAAGCTCATTCTGGGTGCAGTGTGTCCGTGAGGCCCAGTCGTCGAGGAGTTCAATGAGGTAGGAGAGTTTGTCGGCAGGCAGGCGGACTTCCATGGCTCGAGTTCGAGGCCGAGGAACTCGAGGGAAGTGTCGGGGCCGACTATCTTCGAGGGTTGGAAATTGAGCCCGAGCTGGGCGCCGAGGTCCATGGCCCATGTGAGTGCGGTCTGAACGCTCTCGTGTGGGACGTCAGGTGCGAAGATCCCGAGAAAGTCATCTAGATAGTGGCGGAGGCGCGCGGGAATGTTGCGCTGAAGAATCCAGTGCAGAGCTTCGGCGAAGAGGTTGAAGATGTAGGGGGCGGCGCGGCACCCGAAGCCTAGAACAATGTCAAAGTAAAATTTGTCCTGCCAGACAAAGCCGAGGAGCGGCCAGTCCGCGGGGCGTACTGGAATGTGGCGGAATGCCGACTCGAGATCTAATTTCATCATCAGGCACCCCGGCCCTGACTCGATGAGGTCATTGATCGCGCGATCGACCATGTCGTATGTGATCGACGCCTCGGAGTCCGGGATGCCGTCGTTGACAGAGTCTCCCTCCGGCCAGGAGAGGTGATGGATGCGTCGGATTTTGGTGGATCGCTTGCGTGTTACGGCTCCGAGCGGGGAGGCACGAAAATTGCTGAACGGAGGTTCGGCAAATGGTCCGCGTGTTCGCCCGTTGGCGACCTGCGCGACGATGTCGTCGAGAAGGGTAGCTGTGGTACGTGGGGACTCGAACGCGGATTTCAAGTTCGTACAGGTCTGGCTCTTCTTGCGATCACCCGAGAATCCGATGTTGGCGCCGTGCCGAATTATTTGCATTAGAGTATCAACTAATGTACGATCGGGATAGTCTCGTAGGTAATGTGTCCACGCACCCTCGTGAAGGGTGGTGGTGATGGTAGGTAAGCCCGACGTGTCGGCGAGGGGCTTGTTAGCGCGAGGGGTGGTATTAGGACGAGGGGGGGGGAGGGGTAGTGAGGGAGCGAGGGGGTCCAAGATGCGAAAGCCGGTGACGTGGGGGGGTTCGCCCTGAGCGCGGTCTGGGCGAGGCGGCGGAATGGGAGGGCTGCTCGCCCGACCGGGGTCCTAGGTGGACTTGTGTTCATGTAGGCCGTGGTCAGCTTTGCCGCACGTTGAACAGGTGTGAGGGCGGCCCCAGGGACACTTAGCGGCAGTGCACTTCCCCTCGTTGAATTTCTTGCAAACGTCGGTGGGGTTAGACGGCGTCCGCGAGGGGCTGGCTGCTTTGGGGTTCTTCGAAGGTGGTGACTTCCCGTGTCTGATTACGTGCTTCGAGAAGAGCTGTGTATCGTGCTCTGTTAGGGGAACACCTGTTTGGAGATCACGTGACCACCTGATTCCTCGGACGAGCACGTGACCATCCGATTCCTCGGATGAGCACGTGACCGACCGCTCCTCAAGATAATCGCGATCCCGACCCCGACGCTCCGCCCCAAGCATCGGTGTACATACTTATAACTTCCTGTCGTTACTTCCCCTTCCAGCGCGCGCCCGATCCCGACTCCCGACATCCCGACGTCGGGCACCCGACCTCGTGCGCCTGCACCCTGAGCCACGAGGATCGGACAGCGTCGGGAACGTGTACATACACGCGCCGCTGCCCATCCGTTATCATTTACGTACCATACACCCCAGAGAGCCGGCCCTCAAGTAGTTACTCGTATATAGTCATCCTCCTGACATGGGGGAATCCTTTACTCTATTCTCATTGGATTCCCCTCTGCCAGCACGACTAAGCTCTGCGCTGAGGTCGCCCTAACAGCAGAATAGAGTAACTCTAGAAACCCGACGAAGCCGACCGATCCGCTTCCGCGCCGAAACACGCGTCTGCTACACGCGACCGTCCAACGCGCGCTCGCCCCGATCGCCCGCCCAGTCCCGTTTCGAGATGTCCGAATTTGGTGACATGTCGCAGCGACCGTTCTCTCCCTTCCTCACGACGGAGGAGCGGTTGGCGAATATGGAAGCCACAATTTCGGCTCTCTCTGCCTCCAATACCTCCAACTCGGCCTCTATGGACCGCCTCTCCGCTCTTTTCGAAAAATTCATGTCGGGGACACCCCCCAATCCCACCCCCGCTGCTCCCGAAGCAGACACGACCCCCCCGCCGCCTGAGACGACCACCCCGCTGCCAGGCTCTCCGCGATCGGGATCGCACCACCTCCGACCGTCGCCCCCTCCCATTTACGACGGCGCCCGATCGGGCGGTCGCGCGTTCTTGAACGCCTGCAAGCTCTACTTCTCCTTGTGCGGGGGAAGTTTCGCCGACGACCACGCCCGAATAGTATGGGTGCTGTCGTACATGCAGCACGGACGAGCCGCCGACTTCGTCAGTCGGGTGTTCCAGTTTGGAACCGCCAAGGACGTCTTTCCCGCCTGGAAGGACTTCGAAGACACCTTCCGTGGCGAGTTCTTCCTCTTCGACGAGGTCGCCGATGCCGCGCTCATCCTGGAGTCGACGGCGTACTTCCAGAACGGTCGATCGATCGACGAGTACATCGACTCGTTCCGATCCCTGTGGGTCAAGGCGGGCTACCCAGATGGGCGTCACTTGGTCCTCAAATTCCGTCGAGGAATGGACCCGAAGCTCTCGAGGCGACTCGGAAGCATCACCACGGGTCGCCCGCACGACGAGAAGATTGAGGAGTGGCTGAGGATCGCTCGTTCTCAAGATTTCATCATGAGGTCGGAGGACGACTTCCACCGTCGGATGGTCCCGACAAAGGCGCCCGACAGCCGCCCGCCCACCACCGCAGCTGCACGATGGGCGTTCGCTACTGCCCCCGCTCCCGCTCCCCCCGCCCCCCGCGCTCCTGCCGCACCAGCCCCCAGGCCGATCCCCCAGGGCATCCCAATGGACGTAGATCGGATGCGCGATCGAGTCGCGCCTGCCGACGACCACTGTTTTCGGTGCAAGAAAAAGGGTCACTACTCTCGTGACTGCCCTTTGCGCTGGGATGTGCGCCACATGCTCGATGATGAGCTGGAGGCGCTTATCATGGAACGTCTAGCTCGCAAGGACGCAGTCCCCGCTGACCCGACTCCATCGTCGGCCGACGCGACCGCCTCCGACGCCGAGGAGGGTTTTTAATTACACAACGGGTGGAACGTACGCCCCCGTTGTCTAGTCGTAATCGGTTCGCTCCTTTATCCGTAGAATACGCCAATACACCTAATATTGCCGCTATTCCGACGAGTGAACCGACCGACAAAGACGTACAAAACCCCTCCGACCCGACGACACCGATCGCAGTCGCAAAGCCGATCGCCCCGTCGCGTCGTGGCCTACCCCGCTGGGAAAAGCGACTCCCTAGTCGCTTCATCGCCGCTGCCTCCCCCTGCCCCAGATCCCTGTGGCTCAACGTCGAACTGGAGACCACCGACACCCAGGAGTCGCATGCCGTCACTGCCCTAGTGGACAGCGGAGCGACCGGCAGTTTTCTCAATGTCGCTTTCGTCGAGAAACACAAGCTCACGACCAAGGTGCTTAGTCGGCCATCCCCGGTTTACAATGTGGACGGCACTCTCAACGAAGGCGGTTCGGTCTCTTGCATCGTAGAAGCTGTCTTGCGATACAACGGTCATACCGAACGAGCCGTCTTCGGGGTCACCCAGTTAGGCAAGCAAGACATGATCCTCGGGTTCAACTGGCTTAAAAACCATAACCCCGAGATCGACTGGGAGACCAAGGAGGTGAAGATGAGTCGCTGTCCGACGCAGTGCGGCACCTGCAAGGACGAGGTCAAAGCCGATCGGCGCGCACGCACCAAAGTGCGCGCAGCGATCCGCGCCTGTCGAGCCGACGGTATACCGATGACTGAGCCCGACCTGTGAGCCCCGACCAACCCGTATGTTGAGGACGACTCTGATGAGGAGGAGTTCCTCCCCTACACCCCGATCCTGGAGGAACCTGACCCAGAGTCTGACGACTTCCTGGTGGAAACCTTCCTGAGTGGCGATCGCATCTTCGCGACTGCGATCCATCCGACTCCGACCGCCGAACATATTCGGGCCAGCCAAACGACATCGCAGCGACTTGCGGAAGCGCACGCTGCTAACTCCGTGCCCAGAACTTTCCGCGACGCAGTACCGATCCACCTCCACGACTTTGAAGATGTCTTCTCCAAAGTCGCATTCGATGAGCTTCCAGAGCGCAAGCAATGGGACCATGCCATCGAACTGGAGCCGGGCGCGTCGCCGACGGGCACGAAGGTCTACCCGCTCTCACCGGCAGAACAGGTCGAACTCGACGCGTTCCTCAAGGAGAACCTCGAGACAGGTCGCATCCGACCGTCCAAGTCGCCCATGGCGTCGCCGGTCTTCTTCATCAAGAAGAAGGACGGGTCGCTCCGACTGGTTCAGGACTATCGGACGCTCAATGCGCTCACGGTGAAGAACCGATACCCGCTGCCCCTCATTAGCGAACTGGTGAATAACCTTCGCGGCGCGCGGTACTTCACCAAGTTGGACGTCCGATGGGGGTACAACAACGTGCGGATCAAGGAAGGCGACGAGTGGAAGGCAGCGTTTCGGACGAATCGCGGCCTCTTCGAGCCGCTCGTCATGTTCTTCGGCCTCACGAACAGCCCCGCCACATTTCAGACCATGATGAATGATATCTTCCGCGATCTGATCGCTGAAGGTGTTGTTTGCGTGTACCTCGATGACATCTTGATTTATACAAAGACGCTAGAGGAACACCGTCGGGTCACGCGACTGGTACTGGACCGACTCCGCGAACATCAGCTGTTCTTAAAGCCCGAGAAATGCGAATTTGAGCAGACTAAGATCGAGTATCTCGGGCTGATCATTTCGCAAGGGCAAGCGGAAATGGATCCGGTTAAAGTCGCTGGAGTGTTGGAATGGCCGGCGCCGAAGAACAAGAAGGAGGTGCAAGCGTTCCTAGGCTTCACCAATTTCTACCGACGGTTCATCCAGGACTTCTCGCACCACGCCCGACCCCTGTTCGATCTGACAGGCAAGGACGTCGCCTGGCGATGGGGAGAGTCGGAGCAGTCGGCCTTTGCCCTTCTGAAGTCTGCGATCACATCGGGGCCAGTCCTCATGTTCCCCGACGACGATCGACCGTACCGCATCGAAGCCGACTCGTCCGACTTCGCAACGGGCGCAGTCCTGTCGCAAGAGTCGCCGTCCGATGGCAAGTGGCACCCGGTCGCGTTCTACTCGAAGAGCTTGAACGCCGTCGAGCGGAACTACGAGATCCATGACAAAGAGATGCTGGCGATCATCCGGTCTCTGGAGGAATGGCGACACTTCGTAGAAGGCGCAAAGCACAAGGTGGAGATCTGGACCGACCACAAGAACCTCGAGTACTTCCTCACCGCGAAGAAACTCAATCGGCGTCAAGCCCGATGGTCGCTTTACCTCGCTAACTTCGACTTCGCCCTCCACCACCGTCCTGGCCGTAGCATGGGCAAACCCGACGCGTTATCGCGTCGCCCCGACCATGGCGACGGAAGCGCCGACAACGCCAACATCGTGCTGCTCAAACCAGAATTCTTCGCCGTTCGTGCAACTGAAGGCCTTGCACTGGTCGGAGAGGAGGACGATGTGCTGAAAGCGATCCGCAAGGGCAATCGCGATGGGGCTCAGGAGGATGCGGTCGCGAAAGCGGCGCAACTGGTCAAAGCATCCAAGATCGCCGGCCGCTCCCTTCGCTTTGGCGAGTGGGGAGAGGAAGGCGGTCTGCTCACGTTCCGTGGACGGATCTATGTCCCGAACGTCCCAGACCTTCGCCGACGCATTGTGGAGCAGCACCACGACTCCAAGGTCGCCGGTCACCCCGGTCGCTGGAAGACGCTTGAATTGGTGTCGCGCAACTACTGGTGGCCCCAGATGTCGCGCTTCATCGGTTCGTACACCAGCACCTGTGACATGTGTCTGCGCACGAAACCTCGCCGCCAACTCCCCGTCGGACAGCTGCAGCCGCTTCCCATCCCCGAAGGCCGATGGAATGTCGTATCGGTCGACTTCATCACCGAACTTCCAGAGTCCAACGGCCACGACGCGATCATGAATGTCGTGGATTCGGTCGGAAAGCGCGCGCACTTCATCGCGTCGCACACGACTTGTTCGGCCCTGGGAGCTGCGAACCTCTACCGTCGCCACGTCTGGAAGCTGCACGGTCTCCCCGACGCATTCGTCTCCGATCGAGGTCCACAGTTCGTCGCCGAGTTCACGCGCGAACTGTACAGACTCCTGGGTATCAAGCTGTCGGCCTCGACGGCGTACCACCCACAGACCGACGGACAGACAGAGCGTGTCAACCAGGAACTGGAACAGTTCTTGCGAGTCTTCTGCAATGAGCGCCAGAACGATTGGGAGGACCTCCTGCCCGACGCCGAATTCAGTTACAACAACCATGTACATTCGGCGACGCAGCAGACCCCCTTCCTGCTTGACACTGGTCGGCATCCGCGCATGGGCTTTGAGCCGCGTCGGGGCGCTTCCAAGAACGAGTCAGCAGACGAGTTCGTGGAGCGCATGAAGGAAGCACAGGAGGAAGCCAAGGCAGCGCTTTCAAAGGCCAAAGACGACATGGAGCGGTATTACAACCAGCGGCACGCCCCAACGCCCGACTACCAGCCTGGCGACAAGGTATACTTGGACGCGACCGACATTTCTACGACCCGACCGTCTAAGAAGTTGTCGCATCGCTACCTTGGCCCTTTCGTCGTGCAAAGGCGAGTCGGCCCGCTGGCATACCGCCTCCTGCTGCCTCAGTCCATGAAGCGCATTCACCCAGTCTTCCACGTCGTGAAGCTCATCCCCGCCATTGCTGATCCGATCGAAGGTCGTCGATCCGATCCCCCTCCGCCCCCCGACATAATCGACGACGAACCCCATTACGAAGTTGAAAAGATCCTCGATAGCCGAACCTTCCGCAAAAAACTACAGTACAAGGTCCTGTGGAAGGGCTATGGTTACGAAGAAGCTTCTTGGGAACCTCGCGAAAATGTCGCCGCCCCCGATCTGGTACGCAAATTTCACCGCGACAACCCTGACGCCCCACGCCACATTCGTGGCATCTTCACTCTATCCCCCGCCATCTTCGCCACCGTCACCCCGCACCGAGTCGTTGTGATTCAAAAGGGGGGGTGATGTTAGGGGAACACCTGTTTGGAGATCACGTGACCACCTGATTCCTCGGACGAGCACGTGACCATCCGATTCCTCGGATGAGCACGTGACCGACCGCTCCTCAAGATGATCGCGATCCCGACCCCGACGCTCCGCCCCAAGCATCGGTGTACATACTTATAACTTCCTGTCGTTACTTCCCCTTCCAGCGCGCGCCCGATCCCGACTCCCGACATCCCGACGTCGGGCACCCGACCTCGTGCGCCTGCACCCTGAGCCACGAGGATCGGACAGCGTCGGGAACGTGTACATACACGCGCCGCTGCCCATCCGTTATCATTTACGTACCATACACCCCAGAGAGCCGGCCCTCAAGTAGTTACTCGTATATAGTCATCCTCCTGACATGGGGGAATCCTTTACTCTATTCTCATTGGATTCCCCTCTGCCAGCACGACTAAGCTCTGCGCTGAGGTCGCCCTAACATGCTCCGCCCAATGGGAATAAATTCCGTCCATCATCTCGGCCCGACGACGGTTAAAGAAGATGGAATGGTAGGTGAAGACGGCGGCCCATTCGTATTCCGATGCGAGCTCCTGGAGGTGGGAGAGGTATTGGAAAAAGACGAGGGGGATGGTGGACTGGTGTGGGATGTGGGCGGCGAGGATGGCGAAATACGTGTGGAGGGGAATGATTACGGAGTTCGGCGTTTTGTAGTCTTTAGCCGCGCGGTTGCTGGCTTCGAATTGGTTTGTCGCGCCGTTGAACGCGTAGGACGTCTCCTGGTCCCGGTGACGTGAGTCCAGCTTGTAGAGGTCCGTGGCCCGGAATTCGTGTGCGATTATTGCCGTGATGCATGCCGTCTCGACGTCGGGGAAAAGGGATCGGAGGGAGGGAGGTGACGTACCGGTAGCCGGATTAGTTGTGATTGGAGGAACGAAGGGCGGCGGCGCGTTTGCGGCGTCGGCGGCGGCTTGCGCAGCTGCAGCGGCTGCTGCTGCTAGTGTCGCGGCGTCAGGAGGAGGCGGGGCAGCCGCGGTGGACGCGAGATCGCGTACTGTGGAGATCAGAGATGCGAGCTGGGCTCGGATTTCGTCGAGATCGTTGGGAGGGGGAGTAATGGGCGGAGGGGCCATGTCGAATGTGTATACTGGTTCTGGTGGGGGTGTTCGTCTGCGAAACTGGCCGCTGGATGTTCGAGGAGGAAGGTCCTTTGTCTTCCCTTTCATGCACAAGTGGTCGTGCCGAAAAAGGAAATCTGATCTGATTTAGAAATCTAAACGGCGCGACGTAAAGATCTAAACGAAACTGCGAGCGCAGTGTGAGACGACGATGGGTATTAAGTAGCGGAAGGAGGAACTTACCTGCGAGCGCAGTGTGAGACGACGATGCGTCTCACTGCCCGCGCGCGCAGGTTTATATCTAGTGAGATAACAAAGGTGATCGAAACTTGAAAGAGGATTAGGTAAAGGGAAATAGTAGAAAGGGAATCTAGCCTCGATTAACCCCGGGCAATCGCCCCCTCCTTTCACGCTTGCCCGATCCATATCTCCCCTTTCACCTTCCTGTTCTCTTCAGCAACCGCACTGACAATTTTTGCTTGCTCAGTCACAATCTTCTTCAACTCTCTCAACTCCTTCTCGGCTTCCTGGAGGGCCTTGCGCTCGGCACACTTCATTACCTCCTCTTCAAGTGCCTCAACACGTCCTTCGACTGTCGTAATCCGAAGTAATATTGTCGACACTTTGGTTCCAGTTCCCGTGGAGGCAGACGAGCTCATTTTGCAGGTTGTCGGGTATAGAAACGAGCACGACGGTGACGTCGACGTGTCAGCATTTAGAAGCCCTCGAATTTTCTTGGTCTGCTCCTAATTCGAGCCTGTGCTCGGGATAATTATTACGCTCCCAATAATATACACCCGGGCTGTCTTGAGATCAAAAGATTTCTGTTTTGAGGTACCATGCAAGGAGCAATATATATATCAGAAGCGCGCGCGTATTTTCGGTCCCAGCATGGGTAGTCAAAAATGTAAGAAAAAATCTATAAGAAATGCCTGGTTAATCTGAGAGTAATTGTCGAAAAGCTTCCAATACCCTTAGAGTTCTCTTTCGAGCGAATCTCGCATGCAATGAGTGTGAAATGATGTTGTTATTTACGTTTGTCTCGAGTTACCCTTCGATCAAAATTTAAGGCTTTGTGCTGTGCTCGAGTGCTGAGTACTGATTTTGGACAAATGATTCTGGTACAGTAAAAGGCGCCCTATAGCTCTTGAGAGATATGCTTTCTGTAGAGAAAGGAGGTCTCTTAGGCCCTTAGACCGCTGAGAGCTGTTATTCAAAGTTCAAACTGTTGTAATCTTCCTTTCGGCTCCCGGCCCGTTCAAAGCTTACATACGCAAGCCTACGAGTAGCCGGTTGGTGTTATAGTTACCGTCAGGGTCCAACGTTACGTTCGACGTTCAAGATCCTTATTGCCTTCGTCGATGCTCACTCTGTTCCACTGCAGCCAAATCCCAGTGGCCTGCGAATGCTAATTTACATCCTATGTCCGCCTTCCAACCATCGGTTTATGGCGAATTATCATTCGCAACTGCTGCTAAAACTGTTTTCCCAACCGATGAGCGTCACAACGTGGCCGGGAATGTACGTGTATTAGATGACAAGGCTACTAGACGTATCAAGTACGACTTTCTGCATTTTATACAGAAAGAAATGGCACTAATAGTCCTAGAGGAGAGATCGCTTGTGCTGAATGCCGTAGGCTGAAGATACGATGTGATAGAACTGTCCCTTGTTCGACTTGCGTCAAGCGTGGTTGTGCAGCCCTGTGTCCCAACGGTCTGGTTGATTCCACTAGAGGCAAAAATTAACCTAATTATGATATGGTCATTCAAGGGATAATGCCTCCGGGAGAAGGCAGCCGGTGAGAGATACTGTCTAGAAAGGTGTCGTTAATTTTGAGATATGAACCTAGGTTCATTCTGGCGGCAACAGATCATCTTCGTAAGAAAAGGATAAGTTTGGAGGCTCGAATGCACTCGCTTGAGGATGCTTTGGCGATTATACAAGCAAATCGCTCTGACCAGCCACATCCTTTGCTGACCGCTTTTCATGATGAAGATGAGGAGGAAGAACCTACATTGAAAGCTGTGGAGGAATCTGCGGCATCGGCGCTATCAGATTCTCTTGGCTCGCTTCACATTGACCGACAGGGTGCTGCTCGATTCTTCGGGCCATCTGGGGGGTCCGAGGTTCGTCATAATTATTTCCAAATTTCGAACGTTCTGATATGAAGCCTGCAGAGTCTATTACTTGTAAGCACATTTTCACCGATATCGTCTAGATGTTCTCTGACACGGAGCTGTAAGACAGCGATGGACCTCGAAAGGAAATCTGAAAATAGAACCATTCTACAGGAATTAGACGATTCCTACCTTCCACGGGAAATCAACATATGCTATCAATCGTTCCCCTTTACGCCCTCGGGCATTCTGCCCGCCACTGTTCAGCCAATGATAGAGGCGTTTCTGCCGCCCGTCGAGCGTGCCATATATATCTGCGAGACGTTCATGGAGCATTTGACCTGGATGTTCCAGATAGTAACTCGACAACAAGTGATAAAGGAACTTATCCCAGTCATATACAAACAAGTTCGCATTTCGTATGGCCCACACGACCTCGCTTTGGTGTTGATCGTTCTCGGCATTGGTGTTTTGGTGGACCTCAACCTTCCGCCCTATAGTCTCGAGGCACAACATTACTATAGGCTCTCTCGAGCAGCCCTTGCACTCCAACCTGTCCTGGGAGAGCAATCTGTTGTTACGATAAAGGTGCTTTTATTCGCGCTTGAGTGATACTATACTAATTTTACGAGCGACGTCAATCAGGTCTTGCATTTGATGAGCATTTATAACGGAATGAGCGGAAAGGAAAGCAATTTGGAGCAGTCCTACGCACTTCTGGATCTTGCGAGTCAGGTGGCACTGAGGGTGCGTCCGTTTTCATCGACTTTTTTCGAGTCATTCATTCATTTCATGTCTGCGAGGGAAGATTGGATTTCGTGCGTCTCAGTATTCTGAACTCACCGCCTTCTCATTCAACGGTCCCTGTAGACATAGATCCCTCTCTCTGGGGAATTAACGGTAAGGAGGCCTACGAGCGCCGAGTTTATTTCTGGAACCTCATGGCAGGGGTTCTTTGGCAGGTACGCTCTCCGGTCCCATGTAAGGTGCCTTTTATATAACAATCATGACCTGTAGAGTCTGGTGACAGGGCGCCCCCCGGCGCTTCTAACCACATATATAGACTGTCGCGTTCCTACGGCAGATGACGAGAATCTCTTCCAGCAAGACGAGGTCCCTCTGGGCTGTAAGTGTACCAAGAGCACTATTTCATCTCCCCTTCTGAATTGTGATCGTAGTTGGAATTTGGGGCTTCCGGGTCAGCGTAGAATGTTTGATCCCACTTGTCAAAACCACATTAGCGGTAAAACCACCATCGTATCAGGGCATCTTGGAGCTAGACCGCAAAATTCGCGACTTTGTCAAAATATTAGATGGCGATAATTCAAAAGACGGTCGGACCGCGACATCCATGGCTGCCTTCGTTCGCTCACACTACCAGGACCTTCGTAAGCCCCTGCGTATCCGGTGACGTGATCGCTTTTCGCTGACCGACTCATCGATCGCCCATAGTGCTTATGTTTCTCCACAGAGGTTTCTTTGCGCAGGCAATGTCGGAGTATCCCCTTGATCCTTTAGCGTCGCCCCACGGAAAATCCGTTCTGGCTGCATATTCCAGCGCGTGCGTCGTTCTCGAAGACACCAAGTCGCAATATTACAAGAAGCCTCTTCTCTGTGCTCGAGTATGGAGGATCTGGTCTTTCACTTTTACCGCTGCAGTGAGTGTGGTTTGCTTCAGTGATTTTTCGATTTTCGAGATATGACAGGTCATCATTGGCACTGTGGCCATACATGGAGTGCACCTCGATCTGGAGCCTCCGGCGTTCGAAGAATTTGAATCTGCTTGCGTCATGTTCCGAAGTGCAGCAGAGACCAGCAGTCGCGCTGCTAGGGCATTGGTGAGGCTCCTCTCTTAGTGATTACTCTGACGAATTTATCATTTATGAAAACGCAGCCCGTCCTGCAGGTTATGCTCAAGAAGGCATCTCTGGCACGCGATCACTACAATCAACGGCGAGCCCCAGTGGTGACGGAGACACAACCCGACGATGAACTGTCCATTTTCGGAGGTCGAACACGATTGGTTCCGTCCGTTCGCTTGCTGTCCCCAGAACCAATGTCCAATCGAAGACATTCCAGCCCACAAACACCTCATCCTAAAGGTCCTACTGGGCAATTATCGGCGCTGGATGGGGCGGCTAATCAAAGCAGCACTCCACCTGACCGCTATCTTGACAATCTTCATGCCACCTTCGCAGACCTGTCTGGCGGGTGGGACGGCTTGTTCCACGAGGTTCCTCAACCGTCGCACGGTCTCCCTGGCACTTCACGCTCCCCGTATCCTCCGCCAGAATCTGGGGAAGGGGCCATGTTGGAAGACCGATGGTCCTCGTTTATGCATAATTACAGCATCTTGACAGAGCCTACACAACCTCTCACTAGTTTTCCAGAATGATGAGTTTTCAGCGGGCTTCCTAGGCTACGGCGCCTTCGACCTGGAGTTAAACAATCCGAGCACGGTCTCGTGATGGATCTAAGTATCGTGAATCGGCTGCCGTGCTATTAAAAAGTACAATCATAGAGATAGACGCTGGACATAGGCGTGGCGAAGATGGCGGTCAGTTCTAGTCAATGGGATTCTAATAGGCGCTTAAAAAGGTGGTAGTCGTCCGATAAGTCAAAGGGTAGGATTTATCTTAGGTAGGTGGATCAGCTTACCGGAATCATGAACGTGGACATGGGGTTTCATTGAGTTTCGTTTGGAATTGACATGGCTTGGCCAGCAGAAGGCTGCTGGGTCGTGAGAGGTTCAGCGGCGTCCGTGCTAGCCTTCGTTTTCGCCAAATCCTTCTGGACTTCCTTGTCGAACGCGTCCTCATTGAAAGAATCGCCACAGCACGTCCCACAACACCCGCTTGTACCGTTCCTGTTACAGCACCCTCCTGCACCCCAGGGAGCTGTTCATAAAGTGAGTGTAAATCAAACAGACCTCATACGTCATGCACAGAAGCCCAGAGGGGTATATGCGCAATGTCACGCACTCAAGTTGAACCAGTTCTGCAGCGACGCGGCCCCACAGATACCTGAGTTTACATTAGTTATTAGCCAGTGAAATTTGGGGACATGTAGAGAGCTATACGTACAACAAATGCCACAACACGCCCCACAAATGCCTGCGTCGTCCGACATTGAACTGGCAGAAAAGTAATGGTGGGGCTAAATGTTCAACGTTCAACGTACAATGGCTAAAGGATCGAGGTTTGGCAGGATATGAACGGCCTGGAGCAACACGTTTCCTGCGTCTCCGATACGTCGTGAGGTTATGTATCAACCGCTGTGTACGCATATTATTGTCAATCAAATTGGAAACAAAGATCATGGGCTTCGATAAGGCTAGATATCAACAAGTAGTATCCATTAGCTATAGGTTGAACATCGATGAAGCCCAGCTATAGCGCATCCTCATCAAAAAGGCGATGTGCATCATGTTCTCTGTCATGCCAGACAGCCCGACGCGTTTAGATCAAAGTTCGGAACGGGTGTTCGGTCCCAAATCACCGCCTCGCGCGTGGCTATATTTAGCTCATGCAAGAGCGCGGCCAATCACACATTGTTCTTGCTTTCGCCCAGCGCAACTTCTAGTGTGGATCAATCCACTAGCACCGGGCTAAGCTTCCTCTGTATATTACCACAAATTCTCTACATTTCCCTTGAGAAACCAGCGTGCGAGAGCCTCATTCGGAATCACACCGTGACTACGCCCGGCCCGAAAGAGTCGCTGCTGCCCTGCCCAGGTGGAAGAGTCGGTGCCAAAGTCCAAGCACCACGGACTCGGAGCAACACGTCCGAAATGAAATACGATTGAGCCCAAAGGTCAGCGGCTATGCATATCACTATGATGAGACCTGATCTGCTGAATTCCTTGCGCACTCAGGTGTTTCCAACACCGTGACTATGATTGTAAGAAGAACCTCTTCTCTTTCCGACAACGACGGAATTATTACTATAAATCGAGAACTGGTCGAAAAATGTATTTCTTGGGACTGTCCCACCATTGTATGCCAATAGAATTGGTTCAAAGCACGAAAGCAAAAGGAAGATAAGATAAAGATAGCTGGGATGCACAAAGTTCTACTCCTTCGTCGCCGTTCCCTCCGCATCCCTCTGCTCCGCCGCGTCCTCAACCTTTGGAGGCCGGAGGAAATACTCATCTTCACAACCCCCGGGACACTCACTCGCGGGCTGAGCAAGGCTAAAGTCAATGAGATGATATCGGCCCTGCTCGTCCTTCAGGACGTTCCTGCGGTGGATATCGTGATGGTGCCATCCTGCTCGGTGAACAGCTTTGAGAGCGCGTTGGAGCATCACGCTGTATGATATGGAAAAAAAACATTGATTGTCAGTCACGTCACCGCCGAGGAACAACGAAACCAAAACCTCAAAAAATAAGAGAAGAAGAAAGAAAAGCGTACATACCACGCCTAAACGTCCGACTCGAGTCTGTAATGGTAATCAAATTCGATATGGTTCAGCGACACCCCGCAGTACCGCGTAAAGATCAACACCATGCCCCTATACTCTCCGACCGTGACCTCCATCGACCCCGCCAGCCCGACCACGCCTGCTTCCTCGCATTCAGGTTCGGTGACAGCGCGCATGGCCTTGAGTTCGTTCGATGCTGATTTGAACACGGCCTTTACCACCCATTGGCGCTCCTCGTCGGCCCACACCAGTCCGCGTTTGAGGCAGTGCACCCAGGGCTTGCCTTCCCGGAGACATGCCTTCAGGGCCTCGTCCTCCCTGTGTACACGTCCGCACAAAGAGTCCGATCACTCAAGTCAGCACACGCATACACACAACGAAAGGAAAAGAAAAGAAAATTAAAAAAAGGGGAAGGCGGAGGGGCGTACGTTGAGAGGATACCGATGACCCTGGTCCTTCCAAGCGTAATCGTGCTCGGCAGCCGCCCATGGAGAGCCACGCTCTTCGCGACGTTCCACAATCTTGCATGCGCGTCCATCAGCCTTGCCATGAGGACACTCGCGTTCATAATCGTAGGTTCTTGCCGGTCCGGGTGGTTACGCCGCGTCCGTAAAAACCCAGCGAGGCTCTCTGGTGCCGCCCGCGCGAGGAGGGAAATGGCGAAGTACTCAAGGAGGAGGTGGCCTTGGGTGATGGGGGGGAAGCGGGCCCAGGGATGGAGGGACTGGAGGATACGGTGTGCTTGGAGGGGGTCGACAGAACGCCATGCGGAGAAGTAGAGTCTAGTGTTTTCAATGTAGGCAAGGCGGTATAGGGTTGGATTGCCGAAGAAAATGATTGGACAGGGCGGAACGGGGGGGTTAGAAGGCGAGGGGGCGTAGATCTGAATATGATCATGGTGGTCGATGATTAGTGCAAGTACAACATACGGCGCAATACACACACACCTGTTTATAGGCCCTTCGCACGACCAGACTCATTAAGGTTGGAGTCCACGCCTTCCCGACGGCTTTCTCGAGGTCCCATGCGTGTTTGAATAGGAAGTGGGATGTCTCGACCTTGCTCCGTAGTATTTGGTGATCGTCTTTGTCCAGAGTCATCGTGATGTCCGGCCACGTGGCGTCCTGGTATAAAAATTCGATGAAATATGCCGCGCGGTGTGCGTTGATGGCGGCCTTATCTTGCGTTGCCATGTAAGAACTGTTGGTTTGCTCGATAATTTCCTGGATGCATTTGACGATATAGATCTTGCTGTCCACGATATCGATCACTTTGGGACCGAGACCTTGGATCACAATTGTAAGTCAAGTCCTCCACCATCTTCCATGAACACAAAAAGATAACGACACTTGTTCTTACCTCTTTCATCTTCGATTAATTGGATAATCATACGCACCTTAGACCAACCAGGCAGTGTGCGCATCAGACGGTCTGGGTAGAGCAATTTTGCCTGGTCGATTGCAGTCTCAATCCAAGTCTCATCGAGTCCAATCCCGGAAAGCGGGCTCTCAGAATCCACGATGCCCTGTACTAATGCTTCAGTCGTGTCTTCAACTTTGGGTGCGATGCTTTTGAAGGGATGGAAGAGGCGGTCTTGGAGCTTGAGGGCTTCCCAGAAGGGGAGGGTCCCAAGGGTGCGGAACGACATGCCGATCACGGTGCCGTTGTCGTCGTTGCTGCGTGCGGGCCCCATTTTCCACACTGAGTCTTGGAGTTTCGGTCTGATGGATTGGGAGAACGTGCTGGTCCAGGACGGGATGGGGAGCGATGAACGGAGGTAAGTCATCCATTTTCTGAGTCCGTGAGGTCGCGCCATTGAACCAAGTAGTCATAAGACGTCTAACGCCACACTTTGCGAGAGTCAAAATTGATTGAGGATGATGTCATTTCTTGACCATGGGTCCGTATTGATTCAGGCGTTGGTGCGTCGTTGTCGTATTTCATAGGCCCGCTCCATTCCGCTAGATACAAGGAGGGGGAGGGAAGCGATTATGGGCGATTGCGGGAAGTCCGGGTACGTCCATCAAGCATGAGCGTCTTCTTGCAGGGCGAGTGGAGGTGGAAGTCGAGATGTTCGCGTTTATAGGTGGTCAGATGTTGGATGCGAGTATGATGATATTCTAATCAGACCTGCTGAACCGCGCATCGGGTAATTATCAACCCATTCTATCTCCTCAATACCATGCATTTGTCATCCACGTCGCGAAGAACGCGACGCCGCTGTCCCCTGAACTCAAACCCAACACCGGTCCGCTGAGAATAAAAATAAAAAAAGAAGAAAACAAATCAGAAAGCAAAACCAAGTGAGAAACCGGAAACAAGAGAGCCTTGCCTGCCATCGGATCCAAGCTAGCCGCTAAAGTAAGCAGGTAATACGCCTACTTTCCGTGGCCTGCTTCCTGCACTCCCCGCTCTGGATGTCTCTGCCCGGCACGCCACACACCCGGCACGGCCCTCACTCGTGAGTCGCGACGTGCGGACCCGCACAATATCGGGTGCATAAATGCGATCTCGGTGTGAGTGGCAACGACGGGAGGACCGCCCTCGCCTATGGTACGCGGTGTGGCTAGGCGGCGGGGTGGTAGTGTGCACATCGAGTGCCCACGGGGCTGGGAAGGGGGGGGGGGTTCGTTGCGAAGCATGAACTGACCGGAATGCAGACTCGGTAAAGCGGCCCGGGTGGGCGCGGGTTGCCGCCCTGTTCGTATTTGTTGGAAAAGGCTAGTGCACGGGCCAATCTCTTTGATGCTTGGCGCGATGTGAAGCAAAGCGTGAATCGTGAGCGGGCAGTAAATACTCGCAGGTCGAAAAATACACAAAATTAAGTTGTTATAATACCTAGACTAGGTTGAAGCTTAGGTTGGTTTTCGACCTATTTGGACGCCATAGAGCGTGCCCGCGAATACCATGCCCATTTGCTCCCCTCATGGCCCATCGGTTTACCATATGAAACAAACTTATAATCATCCGTCGTTGAGTCAGGTATCATTCTGGAAGGATACGTTCCCGTACTCCATTCAGCACCTCGTCTTGCGATGTAAGCGGCCAAGGCCATAGAGGTGTTACCCTATCCTCATGAAGGACTGACCAATTAGGTGAGGGCGTCGAACGTATGTGGGAGAAATCCATGACCGAGAATTGTTCGCTCGGCTGATGAGAATGTAAGATACACATAAGAGCAAAAAAGTGACGATCCGTACTCTGTTGTCCAAAAGGATCTTGGGGTAGCCGCCGAAACGTATGTCGGAACAGTGTTCGATAACGGGATTTGACGTGATGGTGAGGTAGACATCCACGTTGCGTGAGGTGTGCATTCGGAACTGTGGCAGATGATGTCAATGCTGCAGCTAGGGGGGTGCGCAGAGGATTACCTGATGACAGCCTATCACTATC
The DNA here is from genome assembly GCA_013368375.1 of Tricholomella constricta. NCBI lineage: Eukaryota > Fungi > Basidiomycota > Agaricomycetes > Agaricales > Lyophyllaceae > Tricholomella > Tricholomella constricta. Next base: position 1,018,519 of record JAACJP010000005.1, on the reverse strand, counting down.
GTGCACCGCGTCAGATCATGGATCAGCACGCTGCCATCAATAGCTGGTAGTAGAAGCACAGTGTCAGTCAAATTTCGAACGTGGAGTGCTGAGATGTCCAGCCGAGGGTAGGATGTTTGGACGGCGTCATCAGATTGGACCGGTGAAAGGAGATCAACAATGCAATGATCGAGGTTGTAAATTGCGAGATCCTCTTGCGAACTTGATCTCGGCAATGATTCCAGTGTCAATAATTCATAAGAGCGAGAAGACAGTGATAGATGGGTGGTTGGCGCCTGGAGGCCGGGTGCGACAACAGCTGTGCGGGTGCCCCTCGGACTGATGGACGCGACCGATGGTGGAACGGCTGCTTTTCGTTTGAAAGCAAACTTGGACCTTGGCCTTGTATTACCCCGCAACTCGGACAATGACTTCTCCAAAGCTTTCAATTGCTTGCGGCCATCCGTGTCAATGATAAACGCAGAAAATATGGTGGGTGTAGTAAACGAACCTCTTCAAACTGCCGCTGGTCATAACTAGGAAGATATCCTGTCGCACCGGCGAGACTTTTGGTAAGCTTCGCTAATTCAATGGACAATTCCTGCAGCGATGCTTCTGAGAAAGAATTGGATGACTTTGCAAGATCAACGCGAGATTCCAAGTCTGTTGGACCCAAAAATTCCTTAGGATAATGGAAGAGCGGTTACATGATTAGACGCAGACCAGAACGGGAAGTCTGGAACTGGGTAGAAAACGTTTGGGCGAACGACCAGGCCAAGTCAGACATATCAGGATGAAAGAGCAGGCGCGTTGTTTGGCAAGACATCGCACGGAAAACAAACGGGCAAACGCCGTTTTCCGAGTCGCGCACTGACTCAACCGTCAACGTCAGTTTCTAATCACCCTTCGGTCGTCTTGGTAAAGCTGACTTAGGGATCAGACGGTTTTAGCCGGACACGGGCTCGCCCTGAAACAGCGGCGGAGCCCTGAAAAGAGGCTCGATTCTCGCGGGAGACGCTACAAACAATGTAACTACAAGAAAGTCATAGTACGTTTGTAGGTAATAGAGCGATGGACATTAGTGAGAAAGGCAGAGTCAAAATCAGGAGGTGTCATGGGGAGGATGGTGGGTTGCTGTGAAGCTACTGGTACGACCGAAGACTGAAACTGAACCATCTGAAGTGTCAGAGTTCGAGTGTTACAGGCCAGTGCGACTTCTACTCACCAGGAAAATCTGAAGTCAAGTGCGAGAGCGACAAGAACTTCAGATTCCCAGGTAAGGTAAGAAGGGTGCGAGGTCTCACCTTCGTCGCGGAGACAAGGGAGCTCGATCATGATCGAGGGGGACAGGGACAAGATGGGGAGCGGATCCTGCACGCGCGGAGCGTCGCATCTTGTTCTCTGTGTGAGTCGTGCGGGCCGAAGAGGCGGTGACGAGCGCATTGACGTACCGGAGATTAGACTTGTGTAAACAGGTTTAAATCCGATTAATATCTATGGTATCAGAAACCGTTTCTTTTGAAGAGGACCGTGACCGTATTGGAAACCTGTGCATCGCATCTGTCGAGACTGCTAATAAATCATTGTTCGACACGCTTCCATCTGGACGGTTCTTCACACAGCGCACAACGACCGCTTCACTGCAAACCAGTTTCCACACCCTCGATGAATATGGAACTATTAACCTCAATTTTAAACCTGTGCATCAGGATGTCTATAACCAAGTACACCACCCAGGGGGCTACCAGCGGAGAAGTCCGTGAAACCCACTGTCCTCAAAACGCCTCGATCATGTGGCCCGGGGTCTCACCTCGATTAGGAAGTAGCTCGGGTCCTTGTCCACATTCGGTAGAGATTTGATCTTGATAACTGGCGCGACCTCGCGCGACTGCATTTGCTACGAGCTCGCTGGATTCTCTCGGGATGCCCATCGACGACTACTCTAGTGCGACTTTAGCCGATCCACCCGAACATGTCTACCTACTTGCTGGCAAAACTGGTGATGCCGTATCTTTTCCTGTCTACTTCGATGAATCTACCAACCGGACACTGGTGCAATGTGATCTCTGTGGCCGACATTTCATTTTGGCTGCCTCTAGGTCAACTGGGAGGCTACGAAATCATAGGGCAACGAAAGACTGCAACACTAGGAGGGAGAGAGCTATGAGGGCACACATCCAGGTGAAGGAAAGGAAAAATGAGCAGGCAGCACTGGGTACAAGCTTTGGCATATCGGGGTCCGGTGAGTGAACCTATATTCTCATGCAAGTGGGCAAAGCATTGACATGAAATTAGTTGAACAACTAGGGTCTATTGTGGACGTCATTTTTGGGGAGCCCGGGGATACCATGGGACTGCCTTTGTCCCCATCATCTATCCATCTCGATGATCTGGAAGCGCAAGGATCATCGGCTGACCCAGTCGCATTTCTGGCCTCGCATTCGCAATCTGATTGCGAAGGACAGTGGGTGGAATGGTATCCGGGTGTGCCTTGGGAGACATACCCATATGAGGCGTCAAACCCGTGGGTATTGCTCGAGATGACCACAACTCACGTCAAGCTTCAATCAGTCGATTGTCCAGGTAGGATTTGCGATAATTCTGTGTACGTACACAGCCTGTGTTTGGTATGTACCACCCTCCTGCGGTCGCCGAAGCTGAAGAAGGTTATGGATCGTGCCGCCGTCAAACAAGTGGCAACGAGGACCCCATGGATGTATTTGACTTACCGCCAGATACAACAACTGCTGCTCAATGCCACGAAAAAAATCAAGCGCCTCCAAAGCCAAGTATGTCTATTTCTCAATCACATCATGATTATTAAACTTGCGAAGGCCTATAACAGAAATCGTAAGATAGTGACCATGAGTAAGAAACTGAGTGACTACAAGCGCCTCGTGATGCTGCTTTCTCAACATAAGATTGCGGGTGTCTCGTCTATTCTAGCGATGGCTCTCCGTCATGGAGATTCTGCTATAAGCATCCATGAGAAGCTAGAGCGTGCAATATCTGGGGTGTATTCTCCGCATTCTGCGTGGACAGATCGCGAGTACGATATCGCATTTCTTGCTAAAGCTCTGGGTGGAACACGTCTCCTTTATGTCCTTCAAAAGGCTGATGCCTATCCATCAAACACAACACTAAAGCGCCGCAAGTTTGTTCCAGAACTTGTTGTCTCTGCAGGTGTCCCCTCCTCAACTGAGATTGATGCAAACATTACTTTGTTCTTGGGAAAGAATGGGCGAAAGCCTTCTAAAAATTCTCTGATAGGCCAGACACTGATGATCGATGGTGTTGCACTGGAAGAAGCATGTCGTTTTGATCACGCACGTGGGCTGATCCTTGGAATCTGCCGTGAACATGTTCTGAATACTCCCAATTTCTTGTCTGTACAAGATCTCACTGATATTGATACTATCGCAAAGTCTCTCTATCAGGATAAAGTCTGTCATCATGGAAAGGATGGTACCGTTGTAGCAATTGCACCGATAACAGGTTACGAAAACTACTTTCCTGTTCCACTTGTCCTTTCTGCATCATGTAAGGCTGAAACAGGTGAACAGCTTGCCAAATGGGTTACTACTTTCTTGCATGCCTACGATAGACATCCAGATGGGAAACAAACTCATGGGCCTATTTGCAATGTTTCTTCAGATGGAGAGCCTTCATTCCGTGTAATGCGCTTCACCATTGGCCTCAATACACTACTTGATTCTGAATCTGATCTAGGCTGCATTCTTTACAAGCTTTCTGGCTTGAATTGCTATACAGGTGCAGGTGGACTGCTCACAACTTGTGATCCAAAGCACATAGTTAAGCGGTTTGCTACCATGGTCCGATCACCAAGGGGAATGCAAGTTGGCAATGTATTTATTCAACGTGAAGATGTTTTGCTGGCCTTGAATACCATAGGCTCTATAACCGATGAGCAGGCCCGTGCACTTCTTAACCCAGCTGATAAACAGAATGTTCCGAAAGCAGTCAACTTGATTCAAACTCTTCTAAAGGAGGACAGTAGTATGTTTGACATCACTGAAGTTCCAACTCTAGCTATCCGTATTCGCCGTGTCTCCTTTGTGGCCCTTATATTCAGCTTTTTCCTTTTCCCATTTATTAAAGTCAAAATGACTCTCAGTGAACAAATTCGATCTCTATCCACATATTCCCATCTTGTCACTGCTATGTTCCTTAAACACCGTACTGGATTTATGAATGGCGCACTTTTCGCAGATTCACAGGCAATTGTAAAAAACATTATCTTCACGGTTGCTCGCTACCAGGCACTGGCGCTGGATATAGACTATCACATACTTTTTGAGGGTACGGACCGCTTGGAGGGTGTTTTCTCACATGTACGCACTCAGGATCATGCTAGGAACTTTGATGCACTACAGCTTGCACATAAGCTGAGTGTCGGTGCCGAGATCAATGCAATTTTTGAGCGACATCCAGATCTGGACCGAGGACATGTACGACGAAACCTTTCTGACGCCCGTGGTGTAGATCATGTCAATCCAAAGTCTTGGCTGGGTGATGTCAATGTTGGCCGTGTTGACATCTGCAAGGAGTATCTTAGCGGGCGAGATGAAGCAGATATGCTACTGGAGAAGCACCTTGAAGGGGAAGCCAGTGCAATCGACTGGGATGTATGGTTTTCGCATCCGAAACGTGATCATCTTCGCCCAGAAGGTGATTATATTGGGTGTCGTGCTGCTGATCATGACTTCAATGATGATGACTCTGATCCACTTGTCGAAGAACAATCCAATGTGAACCACACCGAGACTGAAGAGAATCATAGGCTTGGTGAAATAGAAGACGAAGAGACAAGTCTCACGGAGGAGCCTCTCGATATGGGCGAGAATTTTATCCCAGAAATTCTTAACCCATTGCTTGCTTCACATTCACATTCACCTTATCTGGTCATTGGAGACAAAAAACAGCATATCGATGCTATTGTTGCAAATAGGCTAATATCTGATAGGGCTCGAAAATCTACAGTACGCACACTGCGTGCTCAGGGCATCACTGTTGATGAGACCATGCGTCGTTTGGCAAGCCTCAATGACTCTGGAGCCAGTGTCGATAAGACAGATTGGATCAAAAGTGGTGACTTAGGAGGATTTCTAGTCCGTATTGCAGACAAAGTCTGTCTTGCTGTTGGTGAGGTGTTAAATTTCCACCGTGGAAATTCCAAGTCTATCCTTGATTCTGTGAAGATCGAGGACCTTGAGCAGGATTCAGGACCTCGGGTCGTGTCAGTGGCACTTCGAGTCCTCGACTTCATCGAGGAAACCAGAAATGTACTAGCACAAGGACAGAAAACAACATATATCTGGAGTAGAGAATTTATTCCCATCCAAACCAGTAAAGACGGGGTTATCACTCACCGACACTTTGCAACTCGTACTCTTGGTGTGAATTTTATGCCGCTGGGTCCTGAAATTGTTCTGGGTCACGACAAGTCACCAGTATGGGCTTTGACGCATACTGAATTGGAAGAAACACTGGAGATCTTGTGGGAATCCTTGAACCCAGATGGCGATGAGATTTTTAACAATATTGAGGCACTTCCAAAGATATCAGATTCTGTAACTGGCCTGCCATACATATCACTAACTGGTGATCCACAATTTCTTGTGACAAATCTCCCTATTCAAATGCCCAAACTGGGTGCTCGTAGTATCGTTCCCTGCCAATTATGTGGTGCAAAATTAGCTTTGAACAAAATGAGAAACCACATTGGTGTACATCTTCTTCGAAAACTCCGAGTTACGCAGAACCTTGGAGTAGACCCTACCCATGAGCCATGTACATCTCATCCAGCTGATGTAAGTGCTTATTAGTCTTATAAAGCATAATTTTATCTAATTTCTTTCAGGTTGGCCACATAGATGCAAACCCATGCGGCTGGTGTGGGGTAACGGGTTGTCGCACACAGATTGCATTCAAGAAGAGTAAAAAGACTACAGTGACATCAAACTGCAAGTATCATCAGTCAAAAATGGTTTACTCACAAGCTCTTATTTCAACCGAGTCCACCCCATGCACCAATGTGCCGCTTGCATGCCCGATCTGTCCTAGTGGCCGGAACGAGCTACCTCGCACATTCTGGAAATACAATTTCATGCACCACATGACAGAATACCACACTGACCCAGAAACAGAGAGGTTTGCAGAGATACCAATTGAGTTATGGAGGGCTGTCCATGTTAGCAGGAAAGAAGAAGAGAGGATGGGGATAGGAGTTGTTGAAACAATGACCTACAGAGAACAGCATGGGATACCAAACAGTGATGGACTTGAAGGTACAGAATTTGGAGAGATTGGAGGGTGTGAAGAAGGCAGAGATGGCCAGGAATATGAGGTATATGGAGGGGATGAAGAGTTGGAGGAAGATGAAGAGTTTGAGGAAGATGAAGAAGAAGATACAATCCGGCAGGTTATGGTGCCCACAATTGAGGAGAGGGAGACTGCAAGGAAAAGAGGGCTTTCTGACCTTTCCCACACGTCAAGTACTGCATCGCGAGAGCCATCACCCACCAAGGCAGCTCGCCGGTAGAATAGATGTTCTCCAGTGACCTTACGAGAATGGCGAGAAAATCTAATCATATCTCTACCGAAAGCGGACAAGGACCCGAGCTACTTCCTAATCGAGGTGAGACCCCGGGCCACATGATCGAGGCGTTTTGAGGACAGTGGGTTTCACGGACTTCTCCGCTGGTAGCCCCCTGACACCACCAAAATTTTCCCATGTACGTCCAATTTATACATTATTTTCCCATCGGCGCTCATCGCCCTGATGGCACCCTACTCTTCAGTTCACTGTAAAATCTTTAGCGTTTGTACGTTGGGTCAGAGTGCCGAACTTTACAGGAAGTGTCTCTCGGCATTTCCACGGAATTGAATCTTAAACACGCACTCAATCTATACCGCTCTCAAGTTGATCCACCGCTCTTTGAATAGCTTGAACATGATCATCATCTGATCGACAGTATTTTGCAGACCCAGCGCTTAAAGTGAGGTGCACTTATAGTTTCAGGAGTGCTTGATTTTATCCACTTCTAAATCACCCCCATCTTTGAAAGTCATGACAGGCTTAGTCCTCACCATCGATGACAATAATCCTTTAATTAACTACGAACCACTCGGTGCTTGGAGCCAGCATAACGGCGATACAGATGCCGTGGCAAATAAGTATGGTCCTTGAGCTTCCTCGTCACCCTTGAATATTTGTTAACGTAGCTTTAAGCTTCTACGGAAGGACATACACGCAGACAAAGCAAGCAGGCGCAACGATGTCCTTCACCTTCGAGGGGGTTGGCGTCGCCGTCTATGGCTCAAAAAATGTCGACCACGGCAACTACTCTATAAACCTTGATGGAAATCTCGGATTCGGGACTGGACAAGGAACAGCAAGGGAGCCCGTCCAGTATCAATCACGAATTTTCATCACCAATACTTTACCCGGTACACACACTCTTACCCTCATGTCCCAACACTCCGGCGTTTTTGACATTGACTATGTGTGTGATAACCTATGCATCCGTGTTTATGGATTCACATTCGCTCCAGATCACTTGGACGTCGAAGATCGACCAAAACAAGAACAGTACCTTGGTTCGCCAAATTGTGGACGATGCTGATCCTGCTTTTGACTATTCTACAAATCCCTGGTCCACGACACCGTCGAATCTGAGCAGCTTTCACAGTTCCACCGGACAGTGAGTTCATGGCTTTTTCAAGGAGATTGTTGTAATTGCCCCTCATAATGATTCTCATCAGCTCAGCATCGAAATTTGGATCTTCTTTCAACTTTACCTTTGAAGTAAGTCTTGTCCTTGATCTAAGACGTACTCCCCTGAACAGAGATCCAGGGTACGTCTCCTCAAGCCTTAATTTCGACCACAGAATTTACCGTTGCATTGGCCTTATTCTTTCCATTTGCGAAGGTGATGCTGTATCGCTCTTCGGAACAATTGGGCCTAAAAACGGTCCATACACTGTCCAGCTGGATGACCAGCCCCCGAAGCCCTACATAGCCACCAAGCTGACATACACCGCTCAAACCCTCCTCTATTATGGTAGCAACATCGGAGCCGGTAATCACACGCTGCGTGTCGTCAACCAGGCGGATGCTTTGCTGGAGATTGATTATGCAGAGGTCTACACACTCCCGATATTCTTGAGCACCTCAACAAAGTATGCGGTCCTCGCGGTATCATTATTAGGTTGTTCAGCTCACAATGACTTATACTTATTATAGTCCGACCCCAACATCAGTCACAGTTGCGTCAGATATTACGCACAAGGGATCCAGGTAGGAAAACTTTTCGAAACATGCTTTACTTATCCTACATTCCGTTCGATGTTCAGGTTATCCGCGGGTGCAATAACTGGAATTTCTGTTGCTGCAACGGTTGTGGTAGTATTCTGTTTATCGCTCGGCCTTTGCATGAGTCCTGGACTTGCCTCGCCATACTCGCAGAATGAAGCCAACACTTCATGTCCCAGTGGCTAGTTAGCTACAGATCGAAGAAAGCGGCGCGTGACCAGGAGCGATCCCCTGTTCCATTCCAGTATGCATATGCGAGCCCGCCTTTCACAGCCGTCCGTGAAGATGCGCCTGTGGTGACACCATTCCGCCTCTCCAAATACAGCAACTCCACAAACGGATCGCCTGTATCACCTATGAACGAGATGAGGAAGCCCTTTGCGCCCGAGCCTCGCATTGTATTCCGCACACCATCTCTGCGGTCGAATATGACGTTGGGAGCATCGACCTTGGTGGCAGACGATGGGTCAAGGAGCCCTGTGAACCAAGATTCGAGACGGAGTCGCCGCAAGGTAAGGATTTGTTCTACATGCTTGTTATTGAAGTTGGTCGATGTTCATTGTGGCCAATTTTAAGCCCAAGGGGAGGCCACGAGTTGCCGGTAATAGCGTTCAAATGCCACCGCCGGAGATTCTGCAGCACCGCAGTGATGCGATGCATGTGGAATACGAGTCAACGATGTCCATTGATCCTATCCCAGAGATGCGGGAGTCAGTCCAAGTGACTAGTTTGCCACAGTATCACTCCGGCGACCGAGACGCCTCGACGTTCTGGCACGAGCACGATGATTCGGACGCCGTTTATGAGTCAGATAGTGGTTCTTCCTCGCATGCGTCGCACCCTAGAACTCCAGCGCCGACCCTTCTCAGTCTGTGAATCCGTATTGCAACGTCGTATAGATATGTAGGTGTTACTGCTCAAGATGGAGATTGCAAGTTTTTCGAAGCACGATGAACTTGGCTGTCCTTGTACTGTAGACGTTCATACTTCAAGAGCTGGATCGACCTGTGCGTCCGGACAGAACCGCGGTTACATACACCGCCACCTTCAAACAATGCCACCATGCGCCACTTCTACAGTGGACCGTTCCTGCACCTCCAAATGGCTTGACTCGACCATTCTGTATCAACAACAACCTTGAGCAATTTAAGAAGAAAGTAAAATACATGCCTGATAGTACATGACTGCAACCAGTCCCTACACCTCCCCTACGCTGAGGAGTCGTGGAAGTTGATGACAGTCGATCAACACTACTGTTATGTGAACGAATGACTGTTTTTAATGGCAACAAAAGGTCTAAATTGAAATTGATTCGAATCCACTTGCTAGGATACGTGCATCGTTACGGTATAGCCCGCGTTTAATCGCCAAGCTACCCTACTTCTTACCACTCAAGGCGTACATTTCATCGAAATGAACTATAGGTGACTTGTACCTTCCCTCTTCCAGGACGAATTTGTACTCGGTGATGATGGACTCGAATAACCCATCGTTTCCATCCCCATGAGCGGGTTTCCAACCGAGCTTGTGAGCTTTGATAGCTTTGGAACGGGCTGTAAAGAAGACCAGTCTAGTCAGCGAGTAGATACATTATAGGCATCAAAGCGACGGCGAACAGTTTGACCCATAAGCGAAGGCAGCCCAAGTGCCCAGGGCGTCGCCGGCTTCCTGTTCCGTAAACGATCTCGTCTCCGCAGTTGGGAGAGCCCCGTGAGAGTGAAGGCGGTTTCCGATCTCCTGTGCGAGCTGCTTCCATTGGAAGCTAATAGTGACCAGCCTTTTTAGCAATTGATCCCTGCCGGGCGCAGCCTGCCACCCACCTGTCAGTAGCACAGAAATAAAAGCCCTCGCCGCCGTTCGGAGCCTTTGGGGCAGACGACAAAGCATCATCGAGAAGCAGGAGGACGAGGTTTGTGAGGTCTTGGACGTGAACGGCGTTCCACAACGGAATCCCTTTTCCGTAGTAGCATGATTGGCCAGCTTTGAGGGCGCCCCGAATCAAGGCGGGAATCTGGACGGATGTCTGATGGAACGGTCCAGTCTATTTTTTGGGAATGTAAATAATGAGTGCATTCGAGAGTATCAAATCTGGACTCACGCCACGGCCATCTGGAACGTCGACATTGCATTAGCAAAGATGATACAAGAACAGCGGGTAAACGTACAGATCATCGGGGGCATGACGATGTAAGAACGTATGTCACCAGCCTCTCCTGCGTTGCTGATTAGCGTGTCGCAGGCTCGATGGACGTAGTCGACAGGGATCGCCTTGATGTCTTCCACATGTTCATCATCGTACACCTTATCGTCTGCAAATTCACCCTCAGCCTTGTCAGTCAAGGCGCCTGTGCCAGAAATCTGCGAGGATGATTAAAAAAGACCCATTACTAGAATGCTGATAAAGATCTCACATGAATGTAGGTTCCCAGCTTTCCAGTTTTGGCTTTGCGATTTTTTAGGCCCTCGACAATTGCGGAGGCGCCTTCTGGATGATCCGCGTTGGCCGTGTTTATCACAACTGATCAGAAGTTTAAATCGTTGTTTCGGCGACAAGTTGCGCGAAGTGATCTTACCATCCGCATTTTCGGCAGCCGCGGTCACAATTGTGCGGTCTGAGAGGTCTGCAACAACAGTCTTCAGGCCAAGCTTTTCGCGAATCAAGGCCGCGCGATCTTCCCCGCGAATTAAAACAGTGATGTCGAAGCGTTGTCTATCCTCTCTGGCGAGAAGAGAGTTGAGTACCGTGCCGCCGATGAAGCCTGTGTCAGACGCTCAATGCTTCTCGTTCGTTAGGCAAGCGATATTGTTAGATTAACTTACCGGATGCGCCGACGAGGAAGAGAGAAATTTGCGACATAATTTGTTCCGGACTTTTGAAGAACAGAAAATTGGGAGAGAGGTGATTGAATGGCCTTTAAAAGTGTCAGGCTCTTATATATGACATCTCCGTCGAAAGGGTCTATTTTAATCGCTTCCCGGTGGATTAATTCCACGGGGGTCAGGGTCTGAAATTCTTCATCAACACGAGCAGAAATATTGCCATCACAACTGGTTAGCGCAGACCCACAAAAACTGGCGCATTGTTCGATGAAAGGGTTCAAGAGAGAGAACCTAGTTTCAAACGTAGACGTAACATAGAAAGCCTCCGGTGGTACTCACCACATCTTGTCACCCTCGAAAACATCCGAGCCGATGGTAAAATATGATCCAACTGGTAGTCTTGTGGAGCTTGGTTCTCATGTCATGAATAACATAAACGGATGTGACAGTCAAATACTAAGGAGATCGGCCCGAGAGATTTTCCCAGTCATACCAGATTTTGTCGACCGCCTGTTCGCGAGGAGCGTGGTGTGAGCATATGATTAGAATGACGTAATGACAAATGCATATCCATTTTAACCGACCGCATGATGCAACCAGAACACTGTCAATGAACAGGGGATCTAGACATGACCACGTAAATTTCGCCCCAGAGCAGCTTCTATGCGTTGATCACCGTTCGAAGTAGACACATCGAAAGGCGCTTCCGCAGGGCAAAGATCAGCAAAATCAATAATCGATCGGTCGGATGTTAGGGAGGTTTGCTTTGGGTTTGCTTACCCTCCAGTAATCTCATGAACAGAGAAATGTTATGAGCATATGTCCGGGATGAGAGGGGGGTCTGCGCATCTTCACCTGAAGATTATCAACGGAAAGTTTTTTTTCGTATTCGCCTGGAAAGCCGTTGAGTCGCGTTTGGTAAGAGACAAGTTTTCTGGCCTTTCAGGTTCGATAACATATCCTGGTTCATCATATTGCACGTGCGGGAAGGGCCACTCGTAAGCCACTCAGTGTTGGCAAGCCATGTGTGGAGGCCATAGCACGCAACACGAAACATGAATTGCGGACGCGGATACTCGGCCCGGCCTCTTGAGGCGATCCCGTTGACCGCTGGCATAAACTATTCCATTCTGTATATATGATTTACCAATTACTGATCTCTTTGCATTACTCTCCTATGTCGGCACCCACTCCGAATCATTAGCTCGTATCAGAGCTGTTCGCCCGACTTGCGCGACCGTGGCACGAGAAATTTGAGCAGCTCCAAGGGCATGGGAGTAAAAAGTGGGGAACAAAAGGCGAACAGACTTGCGATGTATACATATACTTATATGTGAGTGAACATTGGTGTACATGTGTGACTATCCACTGTCCATCCATATGCATCCATCACAGTACCTACTACCGCGTAGCACGCCTTCCGTCCGCAAAGCCCACTACGTCACCTTGGACTCTGCTGAAATACTGACATTCGATGGTGAACGGGATCGCGAGCGTTTGCAGAATTCCAGCCAAATGATGGCACGGTACACGTAGTAGATCCAGCAACGGGGCTCAAAAGAAAGTTTTTGCGCGAGCCTGAAACCTACTGCTAAGGCAGCGGGCATCTACCATACTCGTACGCATACGCCGCACGATGTACTTATGCATGGTGCGGTCCCTGCTCGTTCCTTTTCGGAATCGCTGCGGGCAACATATCCATCCATCTGTCCATCACTCCATTACTTACGTCCGGATTGAAGGTCTGCCTTCGTTGCGATACTAATTATAGTAAGTCTTTTTCAGCGACACATTGGTGACTTCTATTACGCAAGCCAACCTAGGGACATGACGGGGATGTGCACAACCGGAGCTCTTTCACCCATTGATCGTTCTTACTGAACTTTTACTCTTAACAGCATGCTAAGGTAGAACCTGTGACCGTCTCATGATACTATAAGCAAGCCCTGCATAAGAAACCAAATGCTTGCATCAATCGGTAAGATCTCTTACCTGTTCGTTATTTTGTTGTGTTGACCATAGTTCTTCAAGTGGTCGACAAAATCTGGCATGATTGGCAGCGCAAGCAGGCGCCCGATCTTCATGCGTTCAGTAGCGAAATCGCGCTGAGTATGAACACGGTCAATGCCCCTCCTGACCCGCAATTGAGTTATTCGTTTGTCGTTTGGTTCTTTATCAATCCGATGTCGTTATCCTGCTAACGCCAGGCGGACTATCTTCCGTATAATGGACTTTTCTTTGAAGTCACCGTCGGCGGTGTCCCTACAGAGTTTTCGGAAATTCTTGGCCCACGTGTTCTCGCGCGCTGGAAAATTCAGTAAAACAAAAATAATACAATTAAAGTCAAAAAGCACTCGTTCGACTACTACAGACTGTATAGTCGCTCGTCACGATCCTTTCAATGTTATGTGCTCTCGAGATACTCCTTCGAAGCTCTCCTAGAGTTCACCTGATGCTGACACCATTTTGCAGAAATGACTGAAACTTCAGTCAAGGCGTTTTGCAAAAACGACTGATTATGGCTGTCACCTCCTCTTTGCAAAACGACTGAAACTCCAGTCATTTTGCAAAATGCTATTGATATATAATTGGCCTCTGCCACTGTGCGCGCTCCCGCCGTGCGCGCTCACGTCATGCGTTCTGCTGCCTCCCGCCTGCGGCATGCGCCTCCCGCCTCCCGCCTCCCGCTGTGCGCCTCAGCGCTCACGCCATCTCCGCCCCGCTTGGCATATCGATTAGAATGATGAATATCAATTCTCTTTTTAATATTAAAAAAAGCCTGCTCGCAATTCAATTATTCCACCTGATGCTGACACCATTTTGCAGAAATGACTGAAACTTCAGTCAAGGCGTTTTGCAAAAACGACTGATTATGGCTGTCACCTCCTCTTTGCAAAACGACTGAAACTCCAGTCGTTTTGCAAAATGCTATTGATATATAATTGGCCTCTGCCACTGTGCGCGCTCCCGCCGTGCGCGCTCACGTCATGCGTTCTGCTGCCTCCCGCCTGCGGCATGCGCCTCCCGCCTCCCGCCTCCCGCTGTGCGCCTCAGCGCTCACACCATCTCCGCCCCGCTTGGCATATCGATTAGAATGATGAATATCAATTCTCTTTTTAATATTAAAAAAAGCCTGCTCGCAATTCAATTATTCATGTTATTCACCATCAATTAATCTATTCACCATCGTCCGTGTTGAGTTCGGGCGGTACTACGTCTACACTCCCACCTAAAGCTACGTATTGGGGCACGAAACGCCATATATGACGACAATGGTCCCTCATCGCACGGAACTGAGAGGTTTGCCGTGCCGCGTACGCTTGGAGCGCCTCGCGCGATGCACCATCCTTTTCCACAAAGGACACCGCTGCCGGCCGCCGCTCCCACTTGACCGCCATGGTCTCAAAAAACTCGAGAACCCGCCGCATTTCCTCCTGCAGGAGTTCCACCTCTTCTGACCATCGATCCAACCTTGCCTTGCTCTTGCACCATTCGATACGCAGGGCTGGATTGTATTAGCCTAAGTTGAAGACATCAAACATGGGACATACCGTCTTGTAGACCTTCCTCCTGGTCCAGTTGTGAACCGTCGCCGAGTCGAATCCATATCCAGGACACGGTCCTACGGCCCTCCGACTCGTCACGATGCCCTGAGAGCTGCTTGATGTCTGCGTCATGAAGGACCGGGTAGGAAATGCCCCAGCCCACCTTCTCCAATATGCCCGCCAGCGCACAAAGAGCCTCCCGTGCGACCCGATACTTGCGCGCTGCAGCATCGATCTTCACCTTGACCCGCTGAATAATTCCCCGTGATCTCGTATTGTGATGCTGCCCACGCTGAAACCGGTCCTTGTCGATGTAAAGGTAGGCCTGGAGTCGTAACCCCTCCCGAAGTTCATCGAGCGCGTCGTTGGCCTGCGACTGTCGGAGCACCCATTCCATTTCGCGCAGCCGGATGTCACATGGCAGTGAAGACCTCAATGCTGACGGCAGCATGAGAGGGGTCTTCTCCGCAGGATCGTCCTCCTGTTCACCGGCTACATGAGAGCGGGCCATAGAAAGTGAAGGAATGTACAGATGCTGTATATCAATCCACGCGTTGATCTTGCGCTTAAGAATGTTCCGCCGAACCTGTATCCGGGTATTCTGAATGTCGGTAGAGTGTGGGCCCAGCTCAGCAGCGTCTATGGTCAGGCGCCGGCTGATAATAGAATTAGCAACAACAATTCAGTGAAATAGCAAACAATACTCGCTGTTGCTCCTCCAGGTCTATGCCCATCGTCATGAGTTGGCTCGCAGAGACCGTCTCATGGAGGACATATGCGCTGCCCTGTGCAAGATCGGCGGCATCTTGCTTTGCCAGTTCACGGCGGACGCTGTCCTGCGAAAGAGCTGACATCAAGTGAGGAGAAATACCAGCAAAAATTGAGCCGGAACTCACCCTTGTAGCGGGATTCAAAGGGATTTGGGTTCCTGTGGTCCTCCAGCCAGAGCGCAAGCTCGGCCTTCCAGCGAGACAGATGTGGTTCTTCCAAGCCAACTTCAAATTGATGATAGCGAAATACTTGTTCGCTGCGCTCAGCGACA
Source organism: Tricholomella constricta (assembly GCA_013368375.1). Taxonomy (NCBI): domain Eukaryota; kingdom Fungi; phylum Basidiomycota; class Agaricomycetes; order Agaricales; family Lyophyllaceae; genus Tricholomella; species Tricholomella constricta. Next base: position 1,002,798 of record JAACJP010000005.1, on the reverse strand, counting down.
GCGGTTTGTATTTTTCGAAGAAGTGATATGCCTGCAGCTCGGAGATAAGTAAAGTAGCATAGCAAAAATTCACATAATTCAACGCACCCATAAGAGTCGTCCTCTTCCAGTTCCAGTCGCCGAAATGATCATCCAGGGTGTCTTGTCGAGATCCTGGCCCCATCTCTCGCGTGCTTGTCGCTGTTGGGTTTATGTGCGACCAACCGCGTTCTGGAGCCTCGCCATCAGTGCGTCCCACATGAGCATTGAAGTTAAAGGAGAAGATAGATTGGCACGCCATGATGTGCGCAGGGAGATGGAACTTGGGGACGAGGAAAATGAAAACACGTCCGCCGTCTTCGTTGTATTGAGTCCATCGGCGATATTTCTTGAACCGCTCCCAGATCTTGACGCTCCATTGGCAAGCTATATCATAGGAGATAACAAGCTCGACGAGCTCACTATCCTCGAGGCTTGACCAGAAGAGGTAGTCCATGTTCACGTAGCTAGAGCAATGATTAAATCAGGTCCAATTGAAGCAGACCATAACAAAACTTACCGCTCGGAACGCTGAAGATCGCCGACGGATTTAGGCCGCTTCACATCATGTCGAGCACAGTCAATCGTGCCTACACCAGTCGCGGCTAGCCCCTTGGTTGAGCGCTCTGCATCGACAGCTTTGTGATTGGCGCACGTTGAAGGCTAGGGAATCAATGTCAGTGTTGAGGAATAAAGGGGTGTCAACTCAACGTACATCTTGGATAATGAGTGTGCCGAATGTATTGAGAAACTCGACATATTCCCCCCGCTTCACAAAATACGACATTCCGTCCCCAAGGGCAGGATCTGATATGCCGTTTGAAACGTGTTTTCGTTTCAGCCGAAAGTTCGCATCTATTCCTAGGAACAAACGGTATAGCCACCTGGAAGGAGCATAGCGTAAGGAGAGGAGCACTGAAGGACCAATGGGGAGCATATCGTTTCTCTTCGGGAGCATCTTGCCATCCAAACGGAAGGTTCATGCCCGGCTGGAGACATGCAGGGCACAGCACGGCACATTCTCCCGGTAGCGTACCAGCAGCACCGGTTGGGTCATGGCCTCGTCCAGAACGCTTCAGCATCTTGATGTGGCGGTACTCGCGAACCATACGCATGAAGGCGGAATAGCGGTCCTGTTAGGGCAACCCTTACAGTGGAGCGCTATCACACTGGCAAGGGGGAATCCGAAGTTATATTGATGTACAGTAACGAAGGTAAGTAAGGCTTACCTGGCAAGGGGGAATCCGAAGAGAATAGTGTAAAGGATTCCCAAATGCCAGGGGGCCGACTATATACGAGTGTAGGACGTGAGGGCCGGTCCTCCAGAGTGTACTGTACATGTAATAGTAACGAATGGTGTGCGGCGCGTGTATGGACACGTTCCCGACGCTGTCCGATCCTCGTGGCCCAGGGTACGGGCACGAGGCGGGGCAGCCGACGTCGGGATGTCGGGTGGTCGGGATCGGCGTCGGGCGCGCGCGGGGAGTGAGGGGAAGCGACAGGAAGTGAGTAAGTATGTACACCGACGCTTGGGTCAGAGCGTCGGGTCGGGATCGCGATCGGTCGGTCGGGGGCGAGCGCGTGAGTCGGGGGAACGATCTGTGAGCATCGGAGAGCGTGAACGAGAGTTCCCCTGACACCACCCCCCCTTTTGAATCGCAACGGCTCGGTGCGGGGTGACGGTGGCGAAGACGGCGGGGGATAGAGTGAAGATGCCACGGATGTGGCGCGCAGCATCAGGATTGTCGCGGTGGAACTTGCGAACCAGGTCGGGTGCGGCGACGTTCTCCCGGGGCTCCCACGAAGCTTCTTCATAGCCGTAGCCTTTCCACAAGATTTTGTACTGAAGTTTCTTGCGGAAGATGCGACTGTCGAGGATTTTGTGGACTTCGTAGTGGGGTTCGTCATCGATGATGTCTGGTGGCGGCGGGGGGTCGGACTGTCGACCTTCGATCGGGTCAGCGACGGCGGGGACAAGCTTTATGACGTGGAAGACTGGGTGGATGCGCTTCATGGACTGAGGCAGCAGGAGGCGGTATGCGAGCGGGCCGACTCGCCTTTGCACGACGAAAGGGCCAAGGTAGCGATGCAATAATTTCTTAGACGGTCGGGTCGTAGAAATGTCGGTCGCATCCAAGTACACCTTGTCACCCGGCTGGTAGTCGGGTGTCGGGGCGTGTCGCTGATTGTAATACCGCTCCATGTCGTCTTTGGCCTTTGAAAGCGCCGCCTTGGCTTCCTCCTGTGCTTCCTTCATGCGCTCCACGAACTCGTCGGCCGACTCGTTCTTGGAAGCGCCCCGACGCGGCTCAAAGCCCATGCGCGGATGCCGACCAGTGTCGAGCAGGAAGGGGGTCTGCTGCATCGCCGAATGTACATGGTTGTTGTAACTGAATTCGGCGTCGGGCAAGAGGTCCTCCCAGTCGTTCTGGCGCTCGTTGCAGAAGACCCGCAAGAACTGTTCCAGCTCCTGGTTGACACGCTCAGTCTGTCCGTCGGTCTGCGGGTGGTACGCCGTCGAAGCCAACAGTTTGATACCCAGGAGTCTGTACAGTTCGCCCGTGAACTCGGCAACAAACTGTGGACCTCGATCAGAGACAAATGCGTCGGGGAGACCGTGCAGCTTCCAGACGTGGCGACGGTAGAGATTCGCAGCTCCCAAGGCCAAACAGGTCGTGTGCGACGCGATGAAATGCGCGCGTTTTCCGACTGAATCCACGACGTTCATGATCGCGTCATGGCCGTTGGACTCTGGGAGTTCGGTGATGAAGTCGACCGATACGACATTCCATCGGCCTTCGGGAATTGGGAGCGGCTGCAGCTGTCCGACGGGGAGTTGGCGGCGAGGTTTCGTGCGCAAGCACATGTCGCAGGTGCTGGTGTATGAACCGATGAAGCGTGACATCTGGGGCCACCAGTAGTTGCGCGACACCAGCTCGAGCGTCTTCCAGCGACCCGGGTGACCGGCGACCTTGGAGTCATGATGCTGCTCCACAATGCGTCGGCGGAGGTCAGGAACGTTCGGGACATAGATCCGTCCACGGAACGTGAGCAGACCACCTTCCTCCCCCCACTCGCTGAAGCGTAGGGAGCGACCGGCAGTCTTGGATGCCTTGACCAGTTGCGCCGCTTTCGCGACCGCGTCCTCCTGCGCGCCGTCGCGATTGCCCTTGCGGATCGCTTTCAGCACATCGTCTTCTTCTCCGACCAGTGCCAGACCCTCGGTCGCGCGAATCGCGAAGAACTCGGGTTTGAGGAGCACGATGTCGGCATTGTCTCCACTTCCGTCGCCGTGATCAGCGCGACGCGACAGGGCGTCGGGTTTGCCCATGCTGCGTCCCGGACGGTGGTGGAGGGTAAAGTCGAAGTTGGCAAGGTAGAGCGACCAGCGGGCTTGCTGCCGATTGAGTTTCTTCGCGGTGAGGAAGTACTCAAGGTTCTTGTGGTCGGTCAGGATCTCCACCTTGTGCTTTGCGCCTTCCACAAAATGTCGCCACTCTTCCAGAGACCGGATGATCGCCAGCATCTCCTTGTCGTGGATCTCGTAGTTCCGCTCGACTGCGTTCAAGCTCTTCGAGTAGAACGCGACCGGGTGCCACTTGCCATCGGACGGCGACTCTTGCGACAGGACCGCGCCCGTCGCGAAGTCGGACGAGTCAGCTTCGATGCGGTACGGTCGGTCGTCGTCGGGGAATGCAAGCACCGGTCGCGACGTGATCGCAGACTTCAGGAGGTCAAAGGCCGACTGCTCCGACGCTTCCCAGCGCCAGGCAACGTCCTTGCCCGTCAAATCAAACAGGGGTCGGGCGTGGTGCGAGAAATCCTGGATGAACCGTCGGTAGAAATTGGTGAAGCCCAAGAACGCTTGCACCTCCTTCTTGTTCCTCGGCGCCGGCCACTCCGACACTCCAGCGACCTTGACCGGATCCATTTCCGCTTGCCCGTGCAAGATGATCAGCCCAAGATACTCAACCTTGGTCTGTTCAAACTCGCATTTCTCGGGTTTTAAGAACAACTTATGTTCGCGGAGTCGGTCCAGCACGAGTCGTGCGACCCGACAGTGTTCCTCGAGAGTCTTGGTGTAAATCAAGATATCGTCGAGGTACACGCAAACAACACCCTCAGCGATCAGATCGCGGAAGATGTCATTCATCATGGTCTGGAATGTGGCGGGGCTGTTCGTGAGGCCGAAGAACATGACGAGCGGCTCGAAGAGACCGCGGTTCGTCCGAAACGCTGCCTTCCACTCGTCGCCTTCCTTGATCCGAACGTTGTTGTACCCCCATCGGACGTCCAGCTTGGTGAAGTACCGCGCGCCGCAGAGGTTGTTCACCAGTTCGCTAATGAGCGGCAGTGGGTACCGGTTCTTCACCGTAAGCGCGTTGAGCGTCCGATAGTCCTGCACCAGCCGGAGCGCACCATCCTTCTTCTTGATGAAGAACACTGGCGAAGCCATGGGCGACTTCGACGGACGGATCCGACCCGACTCGAGGTTCTCCTTGAGGAACGCATCGAGTTCGACTTGCTCCGCTGGCGACAGTGGGTAGACTTTGGTGCCGGACGGCGAAGCTCCCGGCTCCAACTCAATCGCGTGATCCCACTGTTTGCGATCGGAAAGTTCGTCGAACGCGACCTTGGAGAAAACGTCCTCAAAGTCGTGGAGGTGGGTCGGAACGGCGTCGCGGAACGACTTAGGCGCACAGTTCGCGGCGTGCGCCTCAGCGAGTCGCTGCGATGTCGTTTGACTGGCGTGAATGTGCATTTCGGTCGGAGGGGGATGGATCGCAGTCGCAAAGATGCGATCGCCGTTCAGGAAGGTCTCCACCAGGAAGTCGTCCGACTCTGGATCGGGTTCCTCCATCATCGGAGTGTAGGGGAGGAACTCGTCGGTGTCGGAGTCGTCTTCGACGTAGGGGCAGGTCGGGGCTCGCAGGTCGGGCTCGACTGTTGGGATTCCTTCCGCCCGACAAGCCCGAATGGCGGCTCGCAGCTTGGTGCGTGAACGACGCTCCTCCTTGACTTCAACCTTGCAGGTGTCGCAACGTGTCGGCGCTCGACTCATTTTCACCTTTCCCGTCGCCCAATCAATGTCGGGGTTGTGGTCTCGGAGCCAGGTGAATCCGAGAATGAGATCCTGCTTCCCAATACCCGCGACCGCGAACAGAACGCGCTCGGAGTGACCGTCGTAACGTAAGACTGCGTCCACGACATATTCAATGGCGCCCGCCTCATTAGGGGTTCCGTCAACATTGTAGGCACGTGTCGGGCGATTCAGCCGTCGCGTCTTCAGCTTGTGCTTTTCAACGAAGGCAGTGTTGATGAAGCAGGCCGATGCCCCGCTGTCAACGAGGGCAGCGAGCGAATGCGTCTCTTGGGTGTCGGTGGTCTCGAGCTCGACCTTGAGCGACAGGGATAAGGAGTCGGGGGAGGCGGCGATCACGAAGCGACGGGGCAGTCGCTTTTCCCAGCGCGGTAGTCCGCGACGCGACGGTACAGTCGGCTCGGTCGGAGCGACCGAAGGAGATGGCGTTTGGTCAGGAGAGGATTGTACGTCTTCGTCGATTGGTTCACCCGTAGAAGTAGCAGCAATATTAAGTATATTGGGGTACTCTACAGATAGGGGGGCGAACCGATTACGACTAGACAACGGGGGCGTACTTTTCACCCGTTGTGCGACTAAAAATCCTCTTCCGTGGCCAAGGCGGTCGGGTCGGCCGACTCGGGAGTCGGGTCAGCTGGGATCGCATCCTTGCGCGCCAGTAGCTGCATGATCAGCTCATCCAGTTCCTCTGGCATGATGTGGCGCAGGTCAAAGCGCTTTGGGCAGTCGCGCCAGAAGTGCCCCGGCTGCTTGCATCGACGACAGGTGTCGTCCTGAACAGGACGTCCGCGGAGCCGGTCGATGTCCATAGGGACACCTGGGGGAAGAGACGGCGTCACGGGCGTGCTGAGAAAGTGCGCCGGTGCCGACACGCGAACGGGAGCGGTCGGTGGGGCAGTGGGTCACCATCGGAGCGTGGGCGCGACCACAGGCATCGGAATGGGGGCAGTCGGGCGACTCGCAGTCGGAACTGTCGGAGCCGACCGACGGTGGAAGTCCTCCTCGGTTCTCATGATGAAGTCCTGGGAGGGGGCGATCGCTAGCCAGTCCTCGATCTTGGAGTCGTCGGGCCGACCCGTGGTGATGCTCCCAAGCCTCCTTGAGAGCTTCGGGTCCATGCCCCGACGGAATTTGAGGACCAGATGGCGGCCGTCTGGGTAATCGGCCTTGATCCACAGCGCCTTGAACGAGTCGATGTACTCGTCGATGGTGCGCCCGTTCTGGAAGTACGCTGTCGACTCAAGGGTGAGCGCAGCGTCGGCGACTTCGTCGAACAGGAAGAACTCCTTTTCGAAGTTCGACGCGAAGTCCTTCCAGGTCGGGAATGCGCGCTTTACCGACCCATACTGAAAGACCTGACCGACGAAGTCAGCGGCGCGACCGTGTTGCATGTATGACAACACCCAGCTGATTCGGGCGTGGTCGTCGGCGAACTGTCCGACGCTCAGGGAGAAGTAGAGCTGGCACGCGTTCCAGAAGGCGCGGCCGCCCGATCGAGCACCGTCGTACACGGGAGGGGGCGACGGCCGAATGTGCGATCCCGATCGCGGAAGGGGAGGGGACATCGGCAGGGGCTGCGCCGGCGTCGCGGGGGTCGTAGGTGCTGCTGGGGAGGCAGCGGAGGGGTTCCCCAAAACGATGGTATCTAAAAGAGCGGCGATGCGGTCCATGGTGGCCGAGTTGGTGGTGTTGGATTGCGAGAGAGCCGACATCGCGGTTTCAAGGCTCACCAGTCGTTCCTCTGGCGTGAGCGCAGCAGGAGACGGAGGCGTGTCAAATTCACCGAAGTCGGACATCTCGAGACGGGACTGGGCGACGATCGGAGCAGGCGCGCGCTGGACGGGTTGCGTGTAGCAGACACGTGTTTCGGCGCGGAGGCTGATCGGTCGGCTTCGTCGGGTCTCCGGTTTACACTATTCTGCTGTTAGGGCAACCCTTACAGTGGAGCGCTATCACACTGGCAAGGGGGAATCCGAAGTTATATTGATGTACAGTAACGAAGGTAAGTAAGGCTTACCTGGCAAGGGGGAATCCGAAGAGAATAGTGTAAAGGATTCCCAAATGCCAGGGGGCCGACTATATACGAGTGTAGGACGTGAGGGCCGGTCCTCCAGAGTGTACTGTACATGTAATAGTAACGAATGGTGTGCGGCGCGTGTATGGACACGTTCCCGACGCTGTCCGATCCTCGTGGCCCAGGGTACGGGCACGAGGCGGGGCAGCCGACGTCGGGATGTCAGGTGGTCGGGATCAGCGTCGGGCGCGCGCGGGGAGTGAGGGGAAGCGACAGGAAGTGAGTAAGTATGTACACCGACGCTTGGGTCGGAGCGTCGGGTTGGGATCGCGATCGGTCAGTCGGGGGCGAGCGCGTGAGTCGGGGGAACGATCTGTGAGCATCGGAGAGCGTGAACGAGAGTTCCCCTGACAGGTCCTGTATCGAAATTAGAATTGCGAACATAAAGTTGCGAACATTAGAGTTGCGAACATTAGAGTTGCGAACATCCTCATTGTTAAGAAGATAAGTACGTACCTTGACCTTCTCTAGTCCTTTGTTATCGGTTAGGCGCGAGAGCGCATGATAAAATTCAAAACATGAGGCCTTCGATTCAAAGGTCAGGATATGGAAGTGCTTGAGGACGGAGAAAGTTGCTGCTGATTTTGGGCGAGCAACGGTGGAGGGGTACCATCGATAACATAACAACTGCACGAATGGAAGCTGAGCTGTCTGACAGTTGCAGAAATCGACACCCAGCTCATGAATTCCGTTGACATGCACCACTACAAAGTCATCGGCGAAGGCAGGCTTTGGGTTGGAGCAAGGTTCGCCGACGAGATGGCCGAGCTGAACGCGAAGCCCGAGTGACTTGAGGGTTGCCTTTTCGAAGAAGGAGCCAGTCCATGCCTACCGGTCACACGTTAGCGCCTCATCAAAGATGCTGAAAGTGTACTCGCCTTAATTCGATGCAAGCTGTTCAACCGATGGCTCTCCACCGTGCAGTCACGACATAGCAACTGCCCGCCCTCACAATCCTCGCATCAGTATTTAGGCTCACCGATGCTGCACATTGGGCAGAGCTCACTGATATACTCGCCACGCCCGTCCCATCGAATATCTTCGGCCACAAAGGTGTCACGGTCAGGGATCCAGTACAGCAGAGGGTTGTCCTAGCAGAGGCTTGGCCGTGAGCAAGGACACCATCTAAGAAACAAATAGGACAGACCGCTCGTCTCCGCGTGCGTGGCGCCACGACAGTGTCCTCAAGATGCTCGACGTAGGCAGGATCCACCCACAAGGCACCGTCGTGGCCTTCAACACTGTTCAGCGTAAATTCAGGGAGTTCGCTGGTCGCCTCCACATTGAGACTTGAAGGGGACCATGAATCCTTGCTGGGGGATGCGATCAGAGGGTGGTAGCTCGTCGAACGACCCAGGTTTCCACTCGGGAGGGTATGATACCGGGTGAGAGGAACGTGGACAGGTGGCGGGGGAGGGGTGATCGGCCGATGATTCTCAGCGGCCAAAGGATGCACCCGAAGCACTAGATTCGGATTTTTCTTCTTATTTCGTTTTTTTTCCAGCATTGAAAGACGCTTCACTGCCTGCCCGTCAAATCAAAGGACTGTGAGCGTTGTAGAGGTGCTGTTGCATTGGGGTGGGCCTCCAAGGCCGGACAAAAATTCTCATCAGGAACACCATTTAAAATAGCCAGATGTGTACACACCGATGCATATGTTGCACATGTGGAATTCTGATATGCCCAGTGCTTCGTAAATTGGATCTTTATGCCCAGCGCTTCGTAAATTGGATCTTTCAAATTGTCAGCGCCATCTATCTTAGCTCAAATACAAGGAGCTCGTACTATAAATATGCAGCTAACCTCCCCGAAGCCTAAGGGTCCAGAGGTCAGCGAATGCCGCCAACGTCCAGTATCTTGTCTCAGGTGGGAACCGTTGAGGGCACGTTCTGCATGAAGTAGATAAAATTATAGAAGCGAATCAGTTTTCTACATAGTCAAGAGGTAGGGGCAACCCAAACGCTACGCGCCGATCACTCTCAAGATCCCTGATATTTGAAAATAAACCCAGCGCTTCGAGTGTCCTCGTGCCGTTGTCACCGTCGAGCACACGCTTCATGGCCACCCCTCCCTTCTTCTTTTCTAGTGAGGCAGCAGTCTGGTATCCGTACTTGACCCAGCGAAAAAGACCCCCCGCACAATACTGGCTGATCGACACACGGCGCTCTCCTTCTTGAATCGGGGTGTTGCCATGGCGGAGGATGCTGGAAGGGATCAGAATGGTAGAGCCAGGAGGGAATTCGATCACCAGGCCCAGATCAAATAAAATCAAGTGGCCCCCTTTCTTCGGGTCAAACACGCCGCCTGAGGTGAGTGCGCACATCCCGTAAGCAACGTTTCCAGGATCCGTGTGGTCAAGGGAGATGGTTTCTGGGCCCAGATTGAAAGTTACAGCTGGGAAGATGCTGTCCGTAAAGTTTGTCTGGAATTGTCTATCTTCGCGTGTACTATGCTGCTCGTTGTGCCGGTAGAGCTCCCCCAGGTTGGAAGCGTAGTGCTTGTACATTTTCGGGGCGTAGTAAGCAAAGGCGCCTGCAATGGGTAAATGATTAGATCTACTACACTGGCACGTCAGATTGGATACTTACTTGATTGAAATCCTGCGATTCGCTGAATGTTTGGATCAGCCCGCAGTAAGGCGAGGAGCGCCATGTTTTTCTCCGAATGCGCAAGGTTGCCTGGCTCCTGGTCACCGGTAGCTCATGAGCCAGCATAGATCAACTGATCAAATATATGACAACCATACCGTCTGCCCTCCTCCATATGATACACCTGTAGCTAGGGCAACAAACCGACCCCGGCGATGGTCTGTCTGATTCGGCACGAAGGAACCTAAGCGTTCTCCCTCAAGGCGCACGCTGGTCATCGTTTTTTCTGCCGCTGAGGCCACCTCTGCCCATGATGTATCGTTGGGGGTACCAGCAAGGATAACAATGGCGCGGCCGTCTTTGTCAGTGATCGCATGCGGAGTGCTTCGATCCTGTCAGCTGTGTACATTAAATTGAGCAACATTTGCTCACCAGCCATCCCAGGGAAGTACCTCCAATCCCTCAGCGGCAAGCTCCTCCAGCGTCCAGGCTGTGTCCTTCATCGCTTCCAACCGCCTTCCCACCCAGCGTCCAGACGCAGCTGGAAGGCACGAAGAACGGAGCGCCGTCCGCAAGAAAGGTAGGCCAGCCCTCAGTGTTGGTGTATTGCATGGGCGGTAGCCAGCGGCGGGTAAAGGGCCTGCTGCCCGGATCTGGTGCAAGGCACTGCGTCGAGCCTTCGAGCGTGCCTTATTCCGAGACCCCTCCACGCTGCCGTGCGTGGCAGCCACAGGGTCCATCGAGGGCGGCGGCATAGAGGGCTTGCGGGGGAGTGGCGGCTCAGGTAAGGGACACTGCTTGGGCAGGGGACGCACAGCCTGGTGAGGCGAGGTGTCCAATCCAACTTCGTCACCTTCATTGCGGCAGTCTGGAAGCTCTGAGTTGGCCGCCATGGCCATGCGCAGAAGTGGCTTGATGCAAAGTGGTGTTTCGACGTCGATGAGCGCTGAGGAGAACGGGGAGAACGAAGTACCAGAGCGAGTCTATGACCAATGAGGACATGCAATGATGCAACCTAGGAGGAACGCACCTTCCGTTCCATGACGAGAGTGACCACGAACAAACCTGTTCAAATCAAAGGTTCAGTTCTGAAGAAGGAAAGAAAATGTTAGCCATCAGGAACGCAAGGGTACACCAAACAGAACGTAGACACGGCGGCCTGCCCGGAATCCATAGGTGAGGCATGCAGCGTTAGCAAAGAAATAGACGGTTTGCCTTTTAGCCCTGGTGAGCAAGAATCTGTGCTATGGGTGATGAGAAGGTTAACGCACAGACACCTGAGAGAGAAACTCGAAAGACATGCTGAATTGGCAGACCGCCGTGTGCCCATGGGTGAGGCTCGCCGTGCAGTCCCCCGAATCCACAGAGAAAGAAGAATAAAAGGAAAGAGGAGAAAATACCTCAGGGTTCGACTTGGTGAGGGTCAGCGGTCGTGTGGAGCAGACGAAGGTTACCATTTTCCCATGCGCTGAGCACCTAAGGTGCGTCAGACCAGCCCTGAACAACGCCAAACTGGGACAATTCACCTGATCTGATCGGTTAAGTATGACGATCTAAGGTGCCGAACTTGGTCAGAGGTGCCGAACCCGTTGCGAACACGGTCGAGAACTGACAATAAATCGCCTCTAGAAGGACTCAGAGTAACTGGAGAGGTGTGTAAACTTGGAAAGCTAAGGTACATTCTTCAAGGTATGTAACAGAACTATGCTTGAGTTACAGGCCTGCACCAATATCAATGGAGAAGTTTCGTCTATTATTATAGTGGCATCAGCACGACAAATCGGTGATCGGCACGTTCCAATGCTCTCTCATCCTAACCTCTTCCTCGGAAACCATGTCAGACGATGAAGACAGCACAGGGATGGGCAACGGTGAAACCAAATCACAAAGGTATTATCGAAGGTGAGTTTCGTTATTCTTCTATTACAAGGATGAACAAGTACGAGTTGAGTACAGACACAAGTCAAAATGTCAGGACGCAGCCAGAAAACGGATGGCAAAAATCAGAGCACGAAGGTATGTTACGTTAATTATGAATGTCTTTCTTGTAGGCGACACCTCTTTTTAGAAAAGAAGCGCAAATTGCGCAGGATGAACTGGTAAAGAGGCGTCGAGATGAGGAACAACGGTGACCCATTCTCCAATTTTATACGATGTAACAAAATAAATTCAACGGTTATCACAGACGGGAAGCAGAAAGGTATATCGATCCTTTTCAGCTGGTTGAAAGGTTGCTGATTTCTATGTACCACCGTCCACGCTTATGGCTAGTTCTCTGACCGAAAGTGATTCTGGTGATGACACTGATCGCCGAGCTGTAAAGCTCACGCTGCGCCAGAAGGATAATAATCCGCTCCTGCACCCAGATTTCTTGGGCTTCGAGGACGATTTTTATTTCGACGACTATGACGGGATAGCTCCTCATACATCAATCACTGGGGTGAAGCAGTCCACGGTTCCTCCCAAACTCAATATTTCGTTTCGTCAATTTGACGCGCCAGAAGAACAAGACGCTATCACTACTGACGATGCAGTCACCAACAACGCGATGCATTACGAACTCCTTCGACAGATGCAAATCGACGTCCAGACCTGGAGTCGCGCCTTCCGTGGTATATCTAATTGGATGACGGCACTGGAGACTTCTTATCAAGGTGCTCAAGATTCCGACTCTGTTGATTCCTGGGTTGCAGATGTGTGGGGGCATGCAGCAGAGGGTCGGACACTGCTTTCTCGATTGAAACAGATAGAGGGGCAGTTACCGTACGAGATGTGGAAGATTCGGGAGATGTGGCGCGTCCAGTCGGAGCTCATCGAGATCCTCATACGCGGGATCACCTTACTCGAGCTTCGGAGCAGTCTGGTCAGTCCGGGGCCTCTCAACCTTGTCTTTGGGGCATCAGGGTAGTCACATCAGGGTGGTTAGAGAAGGAACTATTTTTTTACGATGTACGCTAAACATACTGACACTTTTCTATGCTCACTTGTCACAAATGTTGCTTACGAGGAAGGACATATCAAACACGACGAGAATGCGCTACTTGTATTCACTCTTTAAGGACAGTGCGCGTGGTGGTCACGGTAACCCGTTGAAGTAGTCCCTGATCCAACGCCGCCTGGTAGGCCTCACGTGCCTGCTGTTCCATATCGAAGCGCGCAGGGTTTCCGCCAGGTATACCGCTCACGTTTGCTGCGACTCCGTCCCTTATAAGTCGTAGATTAGCAGACTTGCAAAATGATGAAACTAGAGGACTTACGGTGATGAGCACCGTCCCGCGCTGTACACAGAACCTGCCCATAATAGACAGCAACCGCTGCGCCACGACGAACACGGTCCCGGATGCGACCAAAGCACCGAACCGACCGACCGACAATACGACCGACCGACCGACAATACGACCAAACGACCGACGCACCGACCAAGAAACAGAGTAACTTGAAACGCCAGTTCTCCTCTCTGGGCGCACGGAGCACGGAACGCCGTATAACCTGTCAACGACCACGCACGTTTGTATGCCAAGGTCTCAACCCGGCGACAACCAAACCCGATTTGAAATTATCATCGGAAACACCTTTGCCCAGCCATTCGCAGAGAGGATCCGGCCGTACCACGGAGTTCCGCACCCAAGAGCCACTACCGATCGCAAAGCCACCACCGATCATACATCCGACCCGACACCGCGAGCCGATCAAAAGCCCCTTTGCCGAGCCAAAGAGCGCCACACTCTCTAAAAAGCGTCGCGCGGTACCAAGCTTGGCGGCGCTTCTCACCATAAACTAGTAAAAACACCTGCCTCACCGGCTCGCGAGAGGCGAGTCGGTCGCATAGTATAAAAACATACCCATGTACTACCTACCTCCCCCAGTGAATTACAGCCCGTATTTTCCCTCACACTCAGAGTGAATAGCCCGAAACCGTCGTCTCCGTCGTCTCTGCACCGTCCTCATCGTATAAACCGTCGCCACTGTCGTAAACCTCGTAACTGCCGTCTCTGTCGCCTCGTACTCGTCGCTAGAACCCGTGAGTTCTCCATATTAACTTTGTTCGTCTCGTTGTCGCACAACCGACACCAAAAAGTCGTGTTACCGACCCGTTCCGCCTGGGAACGATCGTATTCTGTCGTATCGCCGTCGGTTCGACTAATTACGAGTCGGATCGTCTTTACTTTAATCAAACCACCCCTTTCAAACCCTGCACACTCGCGTGTCTGGGAACTTTTAACATTTCTCGCCCCCCCCATAGTTGTTAGTTGTTTTGTTGTTGTGCACAGCACCTACAGGCCTTCTAGCACTATCATTCTGGAGCCCACCGCGAGGGTTTTAAAAGCCACCGCCGGACACGCAACCTCATTCCTCTTGTTCATAAAAACCTACGACTCGTCGACCATTCCGCCCGCAACCCGACAAGAAGCTAAAGCCCGAACCCTCCGTGCCGAAATTCGCGCTGCTCTCGGACAAGCCGACACCAACTCAGAATCGCTCTCCCCGTTCTTCCGCTCAGTAACCCCACACCGCGCGATCCATAACAACCTCAGCCCGCTCTTCTATAGCCCTTCGTCGACACTACCGTCGCCTATCCCGACCGATCAAACACCGCTCCCCGAACCAACCGCGCAACCCGACCTAGCTTTCGACCCCTTTGCGTCGGAACCTCCTACCACTGATCAAGGAGTTGAATTTAGACTCCCCTATCTATCGCCCGCGACCCCAGAAATCTCAGATTCTTCTTCACCGTCGTATTCCCCCTCCCCGTCCCCTATCCCGAAGCCAATACCATCTATCATGGCACAACCACCAATCATTATAAAGCCGATGCCCGCATGCGGACAAAGCTCGGCGCCGACGTTCGTGCCCGAACGTGCGCGTGAACTGCGCCGATATTTCTCGGACTTAAATCATCTCTTCATCGAGTGTAACGTCGTAGATGAACAAGAGCAGAAAACGCACACTACGCGATACACCGACATCGATACCGCGGATCTGTGGGAGCAACTTGACGAGTTCGCGGTCGGCACCACATACGACGATTGGCGAAAAGCGATAATGGCGCTTTACCCAGGCGCAAGCGAAGAAAGAAAGTATTCAATGGCCGACCTCGACTACCTGATCAGGGAACGACACCGACTCGGGATCCAGTCGAATAGCGACCTCGGGGAATATTACCGACAGTTCCTTTCTGTTACCCAGTTCCTTGTCAGCAAAAACCGACTTTCGATAAACGAACGCGACCGCCAATTCCGTCGCGCGTTCCAGTCAGATCTATGGTCAAAGATCCATCGCAGGCTCGAGATCCTAAATCCGAATCACCATCCCGACGACCCCTACGCCACAGAAACCGTTCGCGCTGCAGCTGAACATATCCTCCACGGAACAAACGCCGGCCAACGACAGGAAGCGCCATCGGGCGCGCCCCCACAAATTACGATCGCGCCAAGCGGGTCGTTAACGGGCGCGACCAAGTCGCCTAGCACGGGACAGCCCCTCAAGTTGGAAGAGCTCTACGAAAGAATAAACCTGTTGGAACAACATATCCAACGCTTAGGACAAGACAAAGGAAGCGACGGCGGCCGACCGAATCAGTCACCTAATGACAACTGCCACTTCTGCGGTGGTGAAGGACATTATATTCCTAACTGTCCCATACATCAAACATACGCGACCGAAGGACGCTGCCGACGAACCGACGACAACAAAATAGGTCTGCCAAGCGGCGCGCGCATACCGGCGGGAACCCCAGGTCGATACATAAAAGACAAGTTAGACGAGCGGCACAGACGCAACCCCGGCCAAATGGCGACAGGACAGCTATCAGCGAACGCGAACCCGACCGAAAGCATGATGTTGGAAATACTACAGTTTAACGACGTCACCGACCATGACCTAAAAATCGAGGATCGCATGATCGTGTTAGAACGAGAACTCAACACCCTGCGCGCAAGGAAAGAGGTGTTCGACGGCGTAGAACTTATTAGCCGCGCACCGCAAAAGCGACCCGTCACGGTCGAAACCGTTCAAGACGCCGACCAACCAAGGATCGCACCAGTCAACAAGTCAGCGCCCGCGTCGCAGCCCGTCTCGGGCGCGACGAAAGGCCAAGCCAAGGCTCCCCCGCCACCGTCCAACATACCTCTGACCCCCAGTAGCAAGACCGACGCCACAGGCACTACTCGCGACCAGACTCCAGTACACCCTTTTTCTAACATTCCTGAGAACCGATACATCCCTCCTACCACGCGAAACTTAGCCGCCACGGAGAAGGCGAAAGCCGACAGTGCGTATCGCACACAAGCGCCCATTACAGATCCAACCAAATCAACGACTCTATTCGAACGCGCACTCGACGCCACCATACCGGTCACAGTTCGAGAACTCTGCGGGGTAGCGCCAGAGGTTCGCGGAAAGTTTAGGGAAGCTAATACCCCGAAGCGTATCGTCGCCGGCAACCTCACAACGGTATACCAAGAAGTCCCCACGTCGGCGTTCATTGAGGAACTCGACGCACTACCTTGCGAATCCAACAGCGACAACGCGACGCCACCGCCCGGAGCGCTAGTCACCGGCGACATCTACGACACGTATTACCAGACACTACTACCTGGCGAGCATCCGGACCGACTGATCGTCGCAATGGAATCGCATGCACTCAGATCGATCATGATAATGGTCGACGCAAGAGAACAGATAGAAAGCATCGTCGACAGCGGGTGCCAGATCATAGCCATGTCGGAAGAAGTTTGCCATGGACTAGGGGTCAAATACGACCCAACTATAGTGCTACAGATGCAATCAGCGAACGGAACAACCGACCCGTCGCTCGGTCTAGCACGAAACGTACCTTGTACGATAGGAGAGGTCACGCTCTACCTCCAAATGCACGTCATTCGCAACCCCGCATACGATATACTCCTCGGCCGCCCGTTCGACGTACTTACTTGCTCTAACGTGAAAACGAGATCCGCCGACGATATGATCATAACCATCACCGACCCGAACACTCGAGAGGTCATCGCGATACCGACCTTCGCGCGCGGACAACGTCGCCGCCCCAAAACCGACGTAAATTTTCGTATACTCTCGAGGAAATAAGTCGAGATCACGGCGATCTTGCACTCCTCCTCGAGTACGACCCACTAAGCTATACCCCGACTGTCCTTTCTTTCTGCGAACTACCAACCGAATTTAATAGCGACGCCACCTACGACGCGCAACTAGCCTCACTCTACGTCGCGGCATCCGAACTAACCACACCAGCAATCGCCGACCAATCCGTTAATACCAACTCTGCCCCTCTGGAACGAACGACCCTCTGCACTATTTTACCGAACAACGAGCGCCATAGTGGACGCCACACCCAATCCCTGACCAACGCCGCCACTGACGCCTTCGTTGTGAAAATCAAAGGCGTACAAACCAAAAAGAAGTACAAACCAGTAGCGCAAAAAGTGCGATCGATCATAGCAAGTTGTCCCGACCACTTCCGCATCGAGCGCAAAATATCGGGCGACCCTCTCGCCGACATGCCGACTCTGCTCCCCAACCCGCCACCTTTCCAACCCACCGGCCGCTACACTCTAGAGCGAAAAAACGACTTAGACCGTGAACACCCAGACTTCTTAACGCCCTCCGAACGAGCAATTATGCACGACCTCATGTGTAAGCAGAATCTCGCTTTCGCATGGGACGATTCCGAACGCGGTAGTTTTCGATCGGATTTCTTTCCCCCTATCGATATCCCGGTCGTTGCACATACACCCTGGATCGAACGAAATATCCCCATACCGCCTGGCATCTACGATGAAGTTTGCGACATTATCAAAACTAAACTCGCCGCCGGCGTTTACGAACCGTCCAACTCCAGCTACCGATCGCGTTGGTTTTGCACTCTAAAGAAAAATGGCAAATTCCGCCTCGTCCACAGCCTCGAACCGCTCAACCGAGTAACCATCCGACACTCGGGTGTCACTCCGATACCAGACCATGTCGCTGAACAATTCGCCGGTCGCATTTGTGGCGCAATGTTAGACCTGTTTGTCGGCTACGACGAACGGCTAATCGCACCATCGTCGCGCGACCTTACCACTTTCCAAACACCTTTCGGCGCGTTACGCCTAGTCACCTTACCTATGGGCTGGACCAACTCCGTCCCAATCTTCCACGACGACGTCACTCACATCCTGCAACCGGAGATCCCGGACTATACACTGCCTTATATCGACGACGCTGCTATAAAGGGACCAGCAACTTGGTACCCCGACCCGGACACAGGATTGCCGAAAACACACCCCGACAATGCCGACGTGCGATTCGCGATCTGGGAGTTTTTCAACAACGTTAACCGAATCCTCCAGCGCATGAAGTACTGCGGCGGCACCTTCTCCGGCAAGAAGCTGACTTTATGCGCCCCACAATTTAAAGTCCTCGGACACGTCTGCACGCCCAATGGTCGCATACCCGACGCGGACCGACTCGCTTTACTACGTAATTGGAAGTCGTGCGCCACCCTATCAGAGTTACGCGCGTTTTTAGGAACGGTCGGAGTACTAA
Source organism: Tricholomella constricta (assembly GCA_013368375.1). Classification (NCBI taxonomy): domain Eukaryota; kingdom Fungi; phylum Basidiomycota; class Agaricomycetes; order Agaricales; family Lyophyllaceae; genus Tricholomella; species Tricholomella constricta. The sequence goes on along the minus strand of JAACJP010000005.1, from coordinate 984,473 downwards.
GGATATTCGTCAAAAACTTTGCTCATCGCGCACACCACCTCGTAAAACTAACCCGCAAGGATGCAGTCTTCGAGTTCGGCCCCGACCAGATCGCAGCGCAGCGCGACATCGTCGAGGCGATCGCAGAAGCGAAACCCCTCGTACCCATCGACTACGCCTCGGACGACCCCGTCATCCTGGCCGTCGACACTTCCCACATAGCAGTCGGATTCTACCTCTGTCAAGCCGACCCCGTCGATCGGAAACGACGCAGATACAATCGGTTCGGTTCCATTACACTGAACGACCGCGAATCACGGTTCTCTCAACCAAAACTCGAATTTTACGGCCTATTTCGGGCGCTTGGCGCGTTACGACTGTACGTTATAGGCGTCCGCAACTTGGTCGTCGAAGTCGACGCGCGCTACATTAAAGGAATGCTCTCCAACCCCGACATCCAGCCGTCAGCTTCCATAAACAGGTGGATCGTATCTGTCCTCATGTTCCACTTCGAACTTGTCCATGTTAAAGGCACGTTCCATGGACCCGACGGTTTGTCCCGGCGCCCACGACAACCCGACGATCCAGCCGACAACTACGACGCAGAAGAAGCCGACTTCGAAGATTGGGTCGACCGGATGCAAGGACTCATGCACATTATTCAACCGCTGCCACAGCCGCCGTCGCCATTACATGTGTGCCAGATCTTCGCTATGGCTCAGGTCTCAAGTAAAGAGGAGATGGTGGCAGTATACACGGACGCGGTACCACCAGACTCAACGACTCACGAACTCGCAACCGATTCCCCACGACAACCCAGAATCCGTACCGACGACGATACAGGAATAACCGACCCAAATGCGAATTCGACCGACATGTCATACGACGACGTGCCCAGGACCGACGCCGCTAAAGCCCAAGACCAACGCATAGATACGGTTAGACAATGGTTGACCAACCTCGAACGGCCAGAAGGCATGTCCGACGATCAGTACGCCACCTTCATCCGATACGCCACCGGGTTCTTCCTAGACGGAACACGACTCTGGAGAAGAGATAGCCAAGGCGCACATAAACTAGTCGCCCGCCCCAACGCACGACTAGAGATTCTGCGATCCGTCCACGACAACCTCGGACACAAGCGCTTCTACGCGACACGCGCAACCTTGCTCGAACGCTTCTGGTGGCCTAATGTTCGGGCCGACGTCGTGTGGTTCGTACAGACATGTCACATATGCCAGATCCAGCAAACGACCAAAGTCCTGATCCCCCCGGTCGTTGCGACACCCGCGCCACTGTTTGCAAAAATGTACATCGACACTATGCACCTACCGCCGTCGAATGGTTTCAAATACATTGTCCAAGGTCGTTGCTCCTTGATTCACTTTCCTGAATGGCGCGCGCTCCGAAAGGAAAACAGTCGCACCCTCGGCGATTGGATGTATGAAGACATCATCTGCCGGTGGGGCGGACTGCGCGAAATCGTAACCGACAACGGTCCGGCCTTCATCAAAGCCGCTGAACACCTCACAAAGAAATACCACATACACAACATTCGGATCTCAGGTTATAACTCCAGAGCCAACGGACTCGTCGAGCGGTCCCATTTCGACGTTCGACAGTCCCTTTTCAAAGCCGCCGACGGAAACGAAAGCAAATGGTCGCAATCAGCTTATACGGTTTTCTGGGCCGAACGGGTCACAATCCGCAAACGAATGGGATGCTCCCCCTACTACGCCGCGACAGGTACTCAACCCCTTCTGCCGCTCGATATCGTTGAAGCCACGTACCTCCAACCGCCACCCGACTCTATCCTATCCTCCACCGACCTCTTGACGCGACGCGCGATCGCCTTACAAAAACGGACGACCGACCTAGAGCGACTACATTCAGACGTATACGCGGCGCGAAGACAAGCGGTGATTCGCTTTGAACTTAAACACGCCAGAACCTTGCGCGACTATAACTTTAAACGCGGAAACCTCATCCTAATGCGCAACACGAAAATCGAGAAGTCGCTCAACCGCAAAATGCGATCTAGATACCTAGGACCGCTCGTCGTGATCTCGCGCAACCGCGGGGGCGCCTACATCCTCTGCGAACTGGACGGCACCGTCTTACACCGGCCTGTAGCAGCGTTCAGACTCACGCCCTACTTCGCGCGAAACAACATCCTCCTACCCGACAGCGCTCTGGACATAGACACCAAGCGACTTAGAGAACTGGAAGCAACAACAATCACCGACGACGAAGACCGACCCGAAGTCGTAGACGACGACTCCGAATCGGAAAACGAGCAAAACTAGCCGCTCAACCTCTGACTACCCGTATACCCCCCCCCTTTTTTTTAATGATATTTCGACATCTATCCCTCTCCGGTTTCTACTTAAACGTCCCACGACCCGACCATTCGCGAAGTCCAACACCCCGAGCGACAGTTTTTCCATTCGTTCTTTTAACCCCCACTCAATTTTCAGGATCACACACTTAATACCTGACTTCGCAGAAAAACAGCACGGCATATATTACATTTTAGCCCATTTTACGGGCTCCGACAAGTCCAAATACAGAACAGAAAAAAAAAAAACGCGACGCCTCTAGCGGAGGAATGACGCGGCCACAACACCAAGAAAAACCGACCCAACAACCACCGACACCATGCGACGCCTCTAGCGGAGGAACGACGCGACCACGACCCCAAGACAAACGACGCGATGCCACCGCCGACTACCTCTACTCCTCCTCCACCAAGTCACCTTCCACCTCCTCTTCGTCGCCCTCTTCGCCAGTCTCCACCGCTTCTTCCTCCGACGCCGCGCAACTGTCGCTCTCCGAAAGCTCGACACCGTCCGCTCGCATTAACTGAGAACGTCGCCTGCGGAGCGCAGTGATCGCGTTTGCTGTGCCGGCGAATTGTTCGCGCACTCGGATAAGGCTCCAACGGGCGATCTCCTGCCGCGATTCCCAAAGGTGCAGCTCCTGAATTAGCGAACGCAACATGGCGTTGCGCGACGTTAGAGCCCGGTCGACGTCCCCCAGGGGAAGCGAGGCGACACGCGACAAATCGGTGGCGTAGCCTAAGCCATCCAAATCACGGTTGCGTGGAAGACTGGTTCCTCGGGGTACACGACCACCGTGGACGGCGCTAGCGCCCATGCCCGACCCCTCAACGGTGTATTGAGCTTCCTGCAGAGCCCCTACAGTCGGCCCCCAGTCTTCGTCACTGAACGCAGTAAGGGCGCGCGCCCGGCGACGCGAGACGGAAGGCGACACGGTCTCCACGTCCTCCTCGGAGTCCTCCACGACGGGCTTGGAGGCGACGCGACGACGACTCCGCGGACGCGAGTTCTTGACAACTGCCGCGTCGGACTTGTACTTCACGGTTTCGCACCGCTTGGAGAAGATTTTGCACCGCGCACAGATCCCGCCCTCAGGTTTCTGAAAGCAGTCAACGGCGGCGTCGGCACAGCGATCACACTACAGCGTCGTCAGAATGCGACCGACCCGACAGAACACACAGCGACTTACCGGCTCGTCACGGATGAAGTGGTTCGGGTGGGCGACTTTGAACTCCTCTAGCCGCTCCAACCACTTAAACTCGGCGGCGGCCTTCTTCGCTGCCGTGGCCTGCTCCCGCTTCTTGGCCGCCGTGGCCCCCTTCTTGCCAGTCGCCTTCCCCGCCTTGACCGCCCCCGGCACCTTCTCTGTCTTGGGTACCACCTCCACAACCTCAGGCGCGGACCCCTCGCCTTCGTCGTCGACAGCGCGCTTCCGCTTGCGGCTAGATGACGCTGGTACCGTGTCGATGAGGACGATGGGTGGTCCACCTACCAAAGGTGTCAGAGGGAGCCCGTCGATCGGACTAAAAATGACGGGTGAAGCAAACGCGAACTCACCAGCGGCACCCGTTTTCGGACGTCCACCTCCGGCCGACATGTGGGGTAACGTCACTGGGCGATATGCGGGGTCGCGCACGCTCAACACCTTGGCCCTAGCTTTAACCTTCCCCTTTGGAGGAGCGGAAGCGACGGGCGACGCGGGGGGTGCCCGATCGAGCATAACGACGTCGGACGCCGGAGGTGAGCACGACAGGAGGGGGGGTCGCATCGGCTCCAGGGCTTCCCGCCCCATCCGCTCCGCCATCGCCATAACTCTCGCCGCTTCCGCTTCCCGCACGACACCCGCTACAGTGTGGGTATCGCTACCAGCCGGGCCGGCGATACCACGGGGTGGCGCACCCGACTCCGGATGAAGGGGCGCGTCGTCGACTGTCGCGGACACTGGGAGGACACTTTCAGTTCCCACAGGAACCCCTGCTACAGTAGCAGCCGAACTCGGTGCAGCCGCAGTCGTAGCGGTAGTCTCGGCATCGGTCGTGGGCAGACGCGGGTCGGTTGGTAGGGCCGCCACAGCCGTTAACGCTGGCAGGTCCTCGGGCGCCACCGACTGGGCGGCGCGTATGTTGGCCGCCGCACCCAAGCGAGCACGACGGGTGCGACGACGGCGCGCGTTTTCACTCTAGGAAGGCTGGATAAGCAGCCCACCCACGGACCAGTCAAAACAACTAAACCGCGACGCACCTCAGGTTCTAACCCACCAAACGGCCCCCTCCACTCAGCATCCCCCCCTACGACAGCCGAGACCGCACGCAACGCGGATTCCTCCTCAGGCCACACCCAACGCGGTTCCTCGCCCCCCTGGGCACGTAATGCCGATACTCCCTCCAGCAACCCCTCGAGAATGGCGAGACGTGCTTCACGCGACGCATCGGCAGACAGCACCCGCCAGTCGTCCCAGTCGCCCTGAAGGTCCTCGAGGATGAGTGCATAGTTGGGTGGCAGGTCAGCCATGCCTGAAGACGGTGTGGGAGTGAAAAAGAGGGAGCCGAGAAAGACAGAGGGTCCTTGGGAAACTTGACGCGAGGTCAAATTCTGTTGCACCGCCACCGCCATCTCACGCCACACACGCGTCAATTCTAGAATTCTCTCGACCGGTCTCCGGACCGACTGAGGACAGTCGGCATTTCAAGTAAGGAGGAGACGAACTACAGATGAAACGACAGCCGATACTAGCAACCGACACCGCCAACCACAAAACTGACCGACACAACGAACCGACCTGCGCCACTTAAAAACACGAAAAATTCGAGCTATAAAGAACAACCCAATTTGAAGGCCCGAACCATAAAATAGGTATATACGGGATACGCGACCGGTAACAAACGTGACCCGACCGCAACACACGACAAAACCAAAGTCAAGGCGACGAACCCTCGCCACGATCGTCGCGTACGCCACAGTCGACAGCGCTCCCACTACCGTTGCCCCCACTCCTCGAATTAACCATCGCAGACGCACCAACTAACTCGGCGCGCCGGGCCTGAAGCAAGTCAAGGGCCGACGACGTAGACACGACCTGCTCGTAAAGCTGACGGGACGACGAACGCATGATCTCTTGGCGCGATTCAAGGACTTGAATTTCCTGGACCAAAGTGCGCAAGAAAACGGTGCGCGCCGATAGCGCCCGATCTACATCTGCAAGACCAAACCGCGAAATAACCGACAACGGCTGAGTGAAGCCCAAACCGCGCAAATCTTCGTTACGAAGGAAGTCCTCAGGGCGGAACACCGGGCTCTGATAAAGGAGACCCGCACCCCGGTCTACTGAACTTGCTGAACGAGTTACGACAAGGCGCGGAGCGGCCCTTGCCAGATCGGGCGAACGGACCTCGTCGAACAGCGGAGGGGGCATACACGCGTCGCAAGAGTGGCCCTCTACTGAACACGACACGAACTGGTGCGGAGCTGGCCGAAACGACCCCACTTCGTTCGTCTCGCACCGTCTAGATTGAATCTCGCAAACCGCGCAAACCTCAATGTCGCTGCGCTGAATGCAGCCCAAGCCGTAGCTCACACAACGATCGCACTAGCCAATAGATGAACGAAAGAGCAAGGACGCAAGAAGACCGACGACTTACCGCTTCGCTACGAGTGTAATGCTCAGGGTACTCCTTCTTAAATTCCTCGAGACGTGCCAGCCACAAACGGTGTCGCATCCCTTGTGCCGCTAATACCGACTCCCCGGAGATCTCGACGACAGACTCTTCTTGGTCCCCGTCTCCAACAGAGGAAGCGCACGAACACTCCCGAACGACAGGCCCTGCCTTTTCTTCAGCGAAGGTGGCGCGCGTACGGACGACCGTCTCTCGGCGAGGGTAATCGGACTACCAACTAGCGCGTTAGTACTCTGCAGAAACGACCAAATAACCAGCAAGCGAACGCACACTCGGTTCTAGATCCGCGAACCGCTCGGACCATTCGGGGTCGGACTCGATCGTAGACCATATGTTAGATAATGCCTCTTCCTCGTCGCCCCACATCCAACGCCAGGGACTAGCCACCGGCGACCTAAGCACTTCGAGGCTGTTCGACAAGTATTGTAACACACGGGTGCGCGCGTAACGAGGGGAGTCGGCCGACAGCGATTGCCATTCATCCCAGTCTCGTTCCAAGAAGCGGAGAGTGCGCTGAAGATCGACAGGAGGTCTCGACATAACGATAGGTAAACCAATCAAGAACCCGAGTATATATATAGGTCGCCAGCGCGCCGGCACCGCCACTTCCTCCTACCCCTGCCCCTCTTTTCCAAGACGAACGCCCCCTGACCGATGCACGGGACCGACTGAGGACAGTCGGTATTTCAAGTAAAGAGGAGATGATGAGCACCGTCCCGCGCTGTACACAGAACCTGCCCATAATAGACAGCAACCGCTGCGCCACGACGAACACGGTCCCGGATGCGACCAAAGCACCGAACCGACCGACCGACAATACGACCGACCGACCGACAATACGACCAAACGACCGACGCACCGACCAAGAAACAGAGTAACTTGAAACGCCAGTTCTCCTCTCTGGGCGCACGGAGCACGGAACGCCGTATAACCTGTCAACGACCACGCACGTTTGTATGCCAAGGTCTCAACCCGGCGACAACCAAACCCGATTTGAAATTATCATCGGAAACACCTTTGCCCAGCCATTCGCAGAGAGGATCCGGCCGTACCACGGAGTTCCGCACCCAAGAGCCACTACCGATCGCAAAGCCACCACCGATCATACATCCGACCCGACACCGCGAGCCGATCAAAAGCCCCTTTGCCGAGCCAAAGAGCGCCACACTCTCTAAAAAGCGTCGCGCGGTACCAAGCTTGGCGGCGCTTCTCACCATAAACTAGTAAAAACACCTGCCTCACCGGCTCGCGAGAGGCGAGTCGGTCGCATAGTATAAAAACATACCCATGTACTACCTACCTCCCCCAGTGAATTACAGCCCGTATTTTCCCTCACACTCAGAGTGAATAGCCCGAAACCGTCGTCTCCGTCGTCTCTGCACCGTCCTCATCGTATAAACCGTCGCCACTGTCGTAAACCTCGTAACTGCCGTCTCTGTCGCCTCGTACTCGTCGCTAGAACCCGTGAGTTCTCCATATTAACTTTGTTCGTCTCGTTGTCGCACAACCGACACCAAAAAGTCGTGTTACCGACCCGTTCCGCCTGGGAACGATCGTATTCTGTCGTATCGCCGTCGGTTCGACTAATTACGAGTCGGATCGTCTTTACTTTAATCAAACCACCCCTTTCAAACCCTGCACACTCGCGTGTCTGGGAACTTTTAACATTTCTCGCCCCCCCCATAGTTGTTAGTTGTTTTGTTGTTGTGCACAGCACCTACAGGCCTTCTAGCACTATCAACGGTCCATGGAACACGCCGGGATTGCGACCGATAATAATTGCATACCATTTGTTCGAGGCTTTCGAAATAAATGATGTGTTAGTTCGAGATTTTCAGTTAGAACGCAGTTCACGTACCTGCCGGTGATGATGGGCGGCTCAGCGGAGATTCCCAGTCGGTGAGGACGTCGGACATACCGGAGCATGTCTCATCTGGGCTACGGGGTGGTGGACTTGTCGCACAAGGGCCTGTATATCGTACAGGAGGCGATCAATCATGCAAATTTCGCTTATTAGCCAGGTGGCGTACCGTTCGCTTCCTCATCAGTGCCTGTGTTTGCAACTGGGTACTCGAGCGAGGAAACACGTGGCGAAACTGATAAGGTCAATATCATTATGGCTCATTGACGAGGGAAGAAAACCTTACGCGTTGGGGTCGGGGCAATGCATTGAAGAGCTACAGTAAGGTGAGATGGCGTGAGTCGCTGCATGGCTTATGCAGAAAAACAACATACCAGCCTGTGCTGTAGTCAGCGCCACCTGTACTGTATTGAGGGAGGCGACGCAGAGCGCCAGAGAGTCACGAAACTCGCGAGAGGGCTCATGTTTGCCTGCGAAAAGAGGGTCAGGCTGGAGAGGTTTCCTCGACATAGTGGAAGGAGGATGGGGGGGATTTTCTATCGGCTAAAATGGGGCGTCAATTTATGGTGAAGCAAAATAAGGGCATCAATCGGTAGTCACTTAACACATGTCGAATCGCACGTACCTGAACGCCATGAGATCGGGCAGATCCTGCATCGCAGGGTAACGCTCCATTGATCATGAAAATAACCGCATGTTATCAGCACACACGAATGACGCACTAGTCGCAAACGGTCGCGAACAGATCAAGTAGCACTAATATACTTAAATTTTGCCGAGCGTTAAGTGGAAAGAGAGCAAAGTTTTGAATTTGACATGGCCTTTGTCTGCCATCCTTCTTACCATGCCTGAACGATGGACAACCTCCGAGCAGTTTGCATGGCTCAAAGACTACATACCCGAGTTTATCGAGGCTCAGGCGAAAGCGACGACGGACCGCTTTCACAACAAAGTTGCCGAGGCCTGGTTCCAGAAGTGGCCAGAACTCCTGGACAAAAAGGGTCATGTCATTACGGTCAACAGCCGCAAAGATGTCAGTTCGTCAGGCAGCAGATTTTATAAGGAAGTACTCACCTGTTTTTTGGGCAGCAAATTAAGAGGTGGTTTTCTTGGAATGCTAAGCCTGCAAAACGAAGCAAAAGCAGCGCGTCAGCTGAAGACGCGTTCAAACGAAAACAAAAGTCAAAATCTGTCCGCATTCCGCGCGCCGTCGATGCATACCAGCGCCTGTATGGAGATAAGACATGGGCTGCAATAGCGGAAGCCATCCAGAAGGCCGGCTTGATCAACCGAAGTACGCGCCTAGGTCTTATCAAAGATATTCCCCAAAAAATGTGGCAAGAGGAGACACCCGAAGTAAAGATATCGGTGGCAGAGTACATAGAGGAACAAAAGCAGGCCAAGAAAGCGGCCCTCGACGATGAATCCGACTCCGAGAACGAGGACGAACGGTCACCTGAAGATTATCATTAGTGTGTATGTCTATTTTGTCATCAGTGTGCAGGTGTTTATGCTTGCCAAACAGTGCCATTCAGCAGTTTCCGTCGGTCGTGAACGATTTTCTCCAAACCGCTGCTGAGGCAACAGGATGGGTCATTCACCTTATAGCTGCAGGCCCAACCCCCATCGCAAACGGTGAAATCTCAAGTGTTGAGTAAGTGACATTTCCCATATGTGTGCCCAAACTAACCACTTATTCCAGGCAGTACTTTGGTCCGACCTCCCTGGCCGGCAACTCATTCCAGCAAGCCCACGCAGGGTATATCGAGCAGGTGGAAAACCCCTTCCTCAACCATGTCAAGGGAATTTTTCGTAAGTCTAGCAATGTACCATTAAGTCTTCATTATGCTGATGCAGCTCTATTCATCAGCGCAGGGCGTTCGAGCAACCCGCGCCCTTGATGCAGCATTGATGGCCCGCGCCCAAAGGAAGGCAGGATCGGCGACACCGGCCCCACCTACGCTGGACCTGGATGCCCTCCAATGCATTGAAAAGCAAGGCAGCGAGGGTCTAGAGGACGACTTCAATGTCGACAAGTACGACGGCTCTAGTTCCCTTTTGCACAACTTCGAGGCCTTCTTTGGAGAACATCCGCCAGCCACTACGCCGTTGCCGCCCCTTCCTCCAGCAGAGCGCCCTGACCTACTCGAGCAGCTATGGAACCCTGCCTTTCCGGGCTTCTTTGGCGAAGCTATCACTGGCCCACCTATATTCCCATCCTCAGCCTCATCTCCTTCCACTGCCACCGCTGCCCCCGCCCCCCATAACCAGCCGCCGTCACTCCTCAACTCCTCCTACTTCGCTTCTCCTGTGTATACAACAAGCCCACTGTCAGCGTCACCTTCGCAGCTGCCCGCAGCCCCATATGCGCCTGCAGCCGACACCCCCTCGGCGATGCCCACCCCTACACCAGGTTCACTTCCACCGTCACTTCTCAACTCGTGCTACTCCGCTTCTGCACCGAGCCCACCGCCAGCCTCGCCTTCGCAGCTGCCCGCAGCCCCATATGCTTCTGCAGCCGATGCTCCAGCGTCGACGGTGCCAACTCCGACTCCAGGCCCACTTCGTCATGTGCCCGCCCCTACTCCGAAGCCTTTCCCTGCTGCTATGCCATCCTCAGCAACGCAATTCCTGAGTTCAGCCTCATGGCCATATGCCCCTCCACCAAACCCAAGCAGCACTGAGCCTTCTCCTGCGGCTGCCACCTTTTTGACGCCAGTCCCGAGTCCTTCCTTGCTGCCTCACACCTCCGTTCCTACCGCTACCACGCCGGGCCAGCTCGATTATGTTGTACCTGGGTCAGCAAATCAAGCAACAGAAGAGCTCTTGAGCGGAACAAACACCATCACAAGTCAGGCCACCTCCTACGCTGTTGAAAAGCGAGCAGCCGCGGCAAGGAAGCGGGCAGCGACCAACACTCAAAAGAAGCTGCTTGCAGAGAAGAGGAAGCAGGCTGGAGCTGCAAAAGATGCTGCAAATGCTCAAGGTAATGCAGCACCAGCCAGATCGAAACGCAAGGCTGCGTGCGTTCAGGAGAGCACGACGATCCACATACAGGCACTACAATGTAGGTCCTACGGTCCAGCGGGCCCATACATTGTAGCGTACTTGACGGCACCAGCGGGCCCGCTGGAGCGCCAGCGGGGCCCCTACATGTAGCCGTCTGGCACGGTGCCAGCGGGACCTCTACATGTAGTCGTCCGGCACAGTACCAGCGGGCCCGCTGGTGCTGCAGCGGGCCTATATGGTGCTACGGGGGCAGCAGGTGGGGGCTAGCGGGGCACTACCCACGTCCGCGGACCTCCGCGAGTCGTTGTCTGTGGAGCACACCCAGTATTGCAGGGGGCCAATATGGTGCTGTGGGGGGGCAGCAGGGTGGGGGGGCTTGCGGAGCACTGCCCATGTCCGCGGACATCCGCGGGTCGTTGTCTGGGGCACACCCAGGATTGCAGGGGGCCGATACGGTGCTGTGGGGGGCAGCAGGGTGGGGGGCTTGCGGGGTACTGCCCATGTCCGCGGACGTCCGCGGGTCGTTGCCTGTGGAGCACACCCAGCAATGCAGCGGGCCTATATGATGCAATTGGGGGCCACAGAGCAGGTGCTGTTACACACCTCCGCGGACTTGCAGCGGAGCACATTACATATAGTATGTCTGCATTACATTGAGCTTGCAGGGCATTACCCACGTCCGCGGACATCCGCGGGGTGTTGCCTGTGGAGCACACGCAGCACTGCAGCAGGCCTATATGGTGCTGTGGGGCCATGGAGCAGCACACCTCCGCGGACTTGCAGCGGAGCACACTACATATAGTATGTCTGCATTACATTGAGCTTGCAGGGCATTACCCACGTCTGCGGACATCCGTGGGTCGTTGCCTGTGGAGCACACGCAGCACTGCAGCAGGCCTATATGATGCAATAGGGGGCCACAGAGCAGGTGCTGTTACACACCTCCGCGGACTTGCAGTGGAGCACATTACATATAGTATGTCCACACAACATTGAGCTTGCAGGGCACTGCCCATGTCCGCGGACGTCCGCGGGTCGTTGCCTGTGGAGCACACCCAGCAATGCAGCGGGCCTATATGATGCAATTGGGGGCCACAGAGCAGGTGCTGTTACACACCTCCGCGGACTTGCAGCGGAGCACATTACATATAGTATGTCCACACAACATTGAGCTTGCAGGGCATTACCCACGTCTGCGGACATCCGCGGGTCGTTGCCTGTGGAGCACACGCAGCACTGCAGCAGGCCTATATGGTGCTGTGGGGGCCACAGAGCAGCACACCTCCGCGGACTTGCAGCGGAGCAGGGCATTACCCACGTCTGCGGACCTCTGCGGGTTGTTGCCTGTGGGGCACACGCAGCACTGCAGCAGGCCTATATGGTGCTGTGGGGGCCACAGAGCAGCACACCTCCGCGGACTTGCAGCGGAGCACACTACATATAGTATGTTTGCATGACATTGAGCTTGCAGGGCATTACCCACGTCCGCGGGCCCCGCGGGCTGTTGCCTGCAGGGCACACCCAGCACCGCAGCAGGCCTATATGGTGCAGTAGGGGGCCACGGAGCAGGGGCTGTTACACACCTCCGCGGACTTGCACTTGCAGTGGAGCACACGGAGTAGCAGTGGAGCATAAAATCAAGAACGAAGGAATAATACTCCTCGAAAGATGGAACTGGGTGTCTTTGATCATGGTCCTATTGGGCAGTTTGGACACCAGCCTTGCCAGGAAAATACAATTTGAGTACGTTTAAAGACAAGGAACAGGGCTGTTTTGCCACCTCCGCGGAGTTGCAGTAGAGCACAAAATCAAGGAAGAAGGAATAATACTCCTTGAAAGATGGAACCGGGTGTCTTTGATCATAGTCCTATTGGGCAGTTCGGGCACCAGCCTTGCCAGGAAAATACAATTTGAGTACAGTTAAAGACAAGGAGCAGGGCTGCTTTGCCACCTCCGCGGAGTTGCAGTGGAGCACACTACATGTAGCATGTCTAATGTACATCTGCAGACCTCCATGGACTGTTGTCTGTGTAGCACACCTGGTGCTGCAGTGGGCCTATACAGTGCTAGGGGGCCATAGAGCAGAGGTGTTATACACCTCCACGGAGTAGCAATGGAGCACACTACATGTAGCATGTCCTACGTTTCTACTGGTATACAACCTCAACAGTATACAGTATCACCATCAAATCCTGTCTGGATGTTATGGTTTACCTCCATTCAATCATGGGCCTACAGAGGAGGCTACACTTAAACCTGTAGCTCCACTATAACTGTGGAACAAAGCCTGTATCAAGTATCAACAGAGTGTTGTGTAATGAGTATGACCTTTGTGTTCCTTAGTATTTCAATAGCAGGAGGGCTGCAACAGCTGAAGGGCCGCAGCAGCTGTATCTAGCTCGATATTGACAATGCTGTGCATAAAGAGTACATTATATCGCAGTAGCAAAGTCAGTGTAAAGCTCAATATGAACGATGGTGCTGTACCATGCACTCTGAAGCACAAACAACAAAAACTGCTGATTGACAGCTATAAGAGGACACAGGGCTACTCTCAATACATTCTCTCTGTGAATTTGTAAGAATAGCTTACATAGTGTAGATAATGCTAGTATACGGTAGAGATGATATAAGAAAGCTACAATAGCATGATGCTGCAGTGAACATAAGTACTGCAGAATAAGCAATCTTTGGATATTGGACATGTCCACTTGTCTGTAAAGTGTACCAAAGTGGTACACTTATGCACTCTCTTTGGAATCTGTGTAACAGCACCTGCTCTGTGGCCCCCTACTGCACCATATAGGCATGCTGCAGTGCTGGGTGTGCCCCACAGGCAACAACCCGCAGAGGTCCGCAGACGTGGGTAATGCCCTGCTCCGCTGCAAGTCCGCGGAGGTGTGCTGCTCTGTGGCCCCCACAGCACCATATAGGCCTGCTGCAGTGCTGCGTGTGCTCCACAGGCAACGACCCGCGGATGTCCGCAGACGTGGGTAATGCCCTGCAAGCTCAATGTTGTGTGGACATACTATATGTAATGTGCTCCACTGCAAGTCCGCGGAGGTGTGTAACAGCACCTGCTCTGTGGCCCCCTATTGCATCATATAGGCCTGCTGCAGTGCTGCGTGTGTTCCACAGGCAACGACCCGCGGACGTCCGCAGACGTGGGTAATGCCCTGCAAGCTCAATGTAATGCAGACATACTATATGTAGTGTGCTCCGCTGCAAGTCCGCGGAGGTGTGCTGCTCCGTGGCCCCACAGCACCATATAGGCCTGCTGCAGTGCTGCGTGTGCTCCACAGGCAACGACCCGCGGACGTCCGCGGACGTGGGTAATGCTTTGCAAGCTCAATGTAATGCAGACATACTATATGTAATGTGCTCCGCTGCAAGTCCGCGGAGGTGTGTAACAGCACCTGCTCTGTGGCCCCCAATTGCATCATATAGGCCCGCTGCATTGCTGGGTGTGCTCCACAGGCAACGACCCGCGGACGTCCGCGGACATGGGCAGTGCCCCGCAAGCCCCCCACCCTGCTGCCCCCCACAGCACCGTATCGGCCCCCTGCAATCCTGGGTGTGCCCCAGACAACGACCCGCGGACGTCCGCGGACATGGGCAGTGCTCCGCAAGCCCCCCCACCCTGCTGCCCCCCCACAGCACCATATTGACCCCCTGCAATACTGGGTGTGCTCCACAGACAACGACTCGCGGAGGTCCGCGGACGTGGGTAGTGCCCCGCTAGCCCCCACCTGCTGCCCCCCATAGCACCATATAGGCCCGCTGCAGCACCAGCGGGCCCGCTGGTACTGTGCCGGACGACTACATGTAGAGGTCCCGCTGGCACCGTGCCAGACGGCTACATGTAGGGGCCCCGCTGGGCGCTCCAGCGGGCCCGCTGGTGCCGTTAAGTACGCTACAATGTATGGGCCCGCTGGACCGTAGGACACGCTACATTGTAATGCCCCTACCTGGACGATCTCCCGTCCCCGTCGAGTTATCCAGGCCCCAGCACGAGCCGACCGCACCCCGCCTCCACCAAAAAAAACGAAGACGTAAGTGCTCATGTCCTCCTGTTTGTATAACGATATTGACACCACTCAATGCAGGCACACAAAATAGTAAAGTGACTCTAGTACACATAGCCTCTGAAAGACTCGCATATCCTCACGTGTCTGCCAATGTAATACACCTGGTCCATAGAATTTGCATATCTTACCCTCCCCTCGCGTCTGCTGACTTAGTGCGACGTGGTTCGAGAAAATTGTGAATCTACTCTCCCGTCGCATCTGCCAGCTTGCGTGGACTTGGTGGAAAAATTGAGTTGAAACTAACAAGGACAAACTTGCCAAAGTTGCGAACAGTTGCGAACAGTTGCGAACAGTCGCGAACAGTTCACTGACAAGGCTCCTTACCCTAAGAATTTATGTTCGAAAGCCTAAAAATGTCTTACACATTGGTGGCAGGTAGCTGATAGGAACAGGTAACATTGAGTGCAGCAGGTGGACTTGTGCGCAATGATCAAGAAGCGCGGCAAAAAACAGCTATCTTCAAATTGAATAATAATTAGGTGAACAAAGATAAACAAATAAGGAAAGAGTCCTTGGCATTGTGGAGGACGATGACAAGAGACATGCCGTTGTCGTCTACATTGATCTCAATATTTGATGTCGGGGGTTTAGGACACGTGCGAAATTCAAGAACTCTTGGCATCGTGCAGTACGGCAATGGAAGAGGTATTGACGCTAAGCCGCACAGCGATCAACGAGCAAGCGGCTTTTCGAGCCAACGCGAGCCAACCGGTATTCCGAAATGCTCGGCCGAGCAGAAACACCTAACCGACAACTGCACCGTTTTGCAAAACCCAACTGCAACATTTTGTAAAACGTCGCTGGCAGCAATTATCAGTCACTTTTGCAAAACGCTTCAACTGTTATTTGCAGTTGGGTTTTGCAGAGAAGAGACAGTACTGCCTGTAGAGTTTGCAACGTCCCCGGGCAGAGTCTACAGCGCCAAAGATGATTTTTCTCAGGATGAAGAGACCCGGCCGTCAAGATCCTAAAACGGCTTCAAACCTTGCAGGCAAGGGTGAGGAGTATCAGTTATACAATAATCATGTGCGTGCAAGAGGTGGGGGGCTGAAAGCAAGATGATATGAGTGTCCAAGGTAAGTTAGTAAATTCACCAGACCCTGTGGTATTGATGCATCGACAACTGTGATAAGCCTTAAATTGTAATGCATGATAGGCTGTACTAACAGTTTGCCAGTAATGCATCACACCGTCCGCCCAGCTACCTCCGTCTGATCTTCCACCCTCCTTCCACCCCCTACAGGTAGCCACGGTGGTGTGCATCACTCAGCGTTGGCTGATCATGCATCGCGCTGCCGTCGAGGCAATACTTCCTCCTCCTGGCGCAGTGATGCATCATTGCCGCTGCTTAGTGCATCACTGGTCTTTGATTTTCACATGCTTGGTCCATGGACTCTGTGACTACACATCACATGATTCAGAACGGTCACATGATTATGTAACTGGTTTAAAGGAAAATTTTTAGGGCATGTCAGGTTTTCCCAACACATGCCCGACCTTTGTCTTCTTGTTGCAGCCTTATAAAGGTGAATGCAGAAGTCAAAGATGCACAAACTCTGCAGCCCAATATGGGTGAATGAGAGTGCAGAATGTCTGTGTGTTCAGAGCTACATCTGTCCTCCATGGCATCATCGCCGCTGCTTACCGTTAAGGAGTAATGCATCATTCTATCGTTGAGGTCTTGCCTCTCCTCCTCAAGCCGAGCTTCCCTCTTCCTTGTGCAGTAATGCATCGTCACCCTTGTTTACCGTCAGCTGGTCATGCATCACCACTGAGTTCATGTGTTTCCTCCTGCTGGCGTTGTTGCTGCTGCTTACCGTTCACGAGTAATGCATCAGTCTATTGTTTAGATCTGGCCTTCCCTCCTCGAGCTGGGCTTCCCACTTCTGGCATGGTAATGCATCGTCAGCCCTACCTACCGTCAGCTAGTCATGCATCACGCTACCGCTGAGTTTTTATGTTTCCTCCTCCTAGCATCGTTGCCACTGCTTACCGTTAACAAGTAATGCATCATTCTATCGTTGACATCTGGCCTTCCCTCCTCAAGCCGGGCTTCCCACTTCTGGCATAGTAATGCATCGTCGGCCCTACTTGCCGTCAGCTAATCATGCATCATGCTACTACTAAGTTTTATGTTTCCTCTTCCTGGCATCGTTGCCACTGCTTATCGTTCACAAGTGATGCATCAGTCTATTGTTGAGATCTGGCCTTCCCTCCTCGAGCTGGGCTCCCACTCCTGACGCTGTAATGCATCGTCGGCCCTGCTTACCATTAGCTAGTCATGCATCACACTACCGTTGACGTTTGGATTTCCCTCTCAAGTCTGGTGCGGTGATACACATCACCTCTGCTTACTGTTAGCGGGTGATGCATCACGCTACCGCTCAGATTTGTTTTCCCTCCTCCGTGTCGATAATGATGATGCATCACCTCTGCTGCTTACCGTTGGCTGGCGACACATTGCGCTGCAATGCATCGTCGGCCCTGCTTACCATTAGCTAGTCATGCATCACACTACCGTTGACATTTGGACTCTCTTGAGTCTGGTGCGGTGATACAACATCACCTCTGTTTACTGTTAGCGGGTGATGCATCACGCTACCGCTTAGATTTGTTTTCCCTCCTCCATGTCGTTAATGATAATACATCACCTCTGCTGCTTACCGTTGGCTGGGGACACATTGCGCTACCATCAATCAAACTCAAGCCATTGATTTACACATTAAACAGATAGTATTGTACCAAGAAAAACATGTGCCAAAAAATAGATTAAAGATGGACTATAAGTAACCAATAATCAATGGATGTTAAGATCAAGACGTCAAAATATAGCAGAGCGGAGACATAGATAGATAGACTGAAATAAATATGAGGAGATCAAGATGACATACAAGCAGCAAGATTGATAAATAATCGGTGTGGACTCAAGGTTGGGAGATTAATTGAGCCTCGCCCTGTTGTAATAATGATCAGGCAGCATATGACTTCGAGGAGATGAAAAAAACATGCCGTTTAGAAGGCCGTGCGGTCGAATTGTCCGCGAAGTGCTTGTCATGGACGGTTGTCATGGCTTCTAGGCACCGGTGTACATCATCAACACATGAAGTCCAGAGTTGAACCGACCTGTCTTGATACATGGAACCACAATGCATACACTTGCCCCACCACAATAGAAGTGTCATGACGGACAGCATGCCATTGGGACCCCCCTTCCTCAAGGAGGCCCATACGTCCGTGATGACATCGGGAGGAGGGGTGTACACTGCCATCGGCAGCAGGCTTGCGCTCGACTCACGAAATGTTGGCTGCATAGCCTTCCACCATGCGAGGACAGCGTGACCAAATTCCAGCGGCTCAGCAATGGTCGGAGTGATGTCATAAGCCCGAGCACCCCCTCGTCCCTTTGGAACCCACTTCGTCCATTCCTGTGGCCGCACATTGATTGCAGGGAGGGTTGCCTTGGACTTGTATCCTAGCGCATTCTCAAACTTCAGCCAGGTCCGAACACACTGGCGCCAACCTTCACCCAAATCCGGAGCGCTCAGAAACGCTTCCGTGGCAATGGCCCATTCTGGGCGACCCTCCTCAAAACCAGGCCGCACGTTCTCCTTATTTGTGGTTGAGTTGTCGATCGAGGTTCTATCAAAAGAACCAATCTTGTTCATGAGATCCGCCCGCGTGGATGGTATGATATTGCGACCTGACCGTGAACGCGCATGATGAGACACTCCATCGCTATTTGCATTGGTAGTCTGTAGAACAGGATACGATAGGGTGGCAGCAGCTGCGGCATTGCAAGGAGAGGTGGCGGCAGCAGCGATGGGTACATGCACAGTGGAGATAGATGTCGAGGGGACAGGAGCAGGGGTAATGGGGAGGGGAGGAGTGGCGGCCAAAGGAGGGGCAGTGGCGGCCAAGGGAGGAGCAGTGGCGGCCAAGGGAGGGGCAGTGGCGGCCAAAGCAATGGCAGGGGTAGTGGTGGCGATGGCAGCGGCGGCTGCGGTAGTGGAGGGAGTTGGCCTGTGGGTGGCAGTAGTAGTGACAGGAGAGGTAGCAGTAGTGTCGAGGGGGGTAGTGGTAGCAATTGGAGGGGTAGTGATAGCGGCAAGAGGGGTAACGGTAGCAGTTGGAGGGGTAGCGGTAGCAGCGGGAGGGGTAGTGATAGCGATAGCAGTGGGAGGAGAAGTGGTAGCGATAGCAGTGGGAAGGGTAGCGGTAGTGGGGAGAGGGGTCCCAGTAGCAGCAGGGGGGGTAGCGATAGTAGCAGGAGGGGTAGCAGTAGCGGTGAAGGGGGTGGCAAGAGGGGTAATGGTGGCTACAGAAGGCATAGTGGAAGCGATGGAAGGGGTGATAGTAGCTGTGGTGAGGGTGGGTGCAGGCACACTTATCGCAAAGGGAGGTGTCTCGAGCATGGTGTTCCAGCCCTGGACAGAGAAATCAAACCTGGCTGGGTCGGGGAGCATGGAGAAGCCGTTGAGTAGGTTGGAGGTTGTTTCGATAGGCATTGGGACGTGCACGCCAGAGAAGAAGTCAGTTGAGGCCCAGTCAAAGTTGTCCGGTAGGAGCTGGGACCAGTTGCCAAAGTCATCGGGCCCCACGTCGGTGTTCTCGATGGAGGAAAGGAGGTTTGATAGATTGTCCCTGTCGTCCACAGAAGATTTATCCAGGACAGGTAAGTAGTCCGTGGAACCGGGGGCAGGCTGGTCTTGAGGGAATGCAGAAATTGAAGGCTCTGCTGGTAAGGGTAGAGACGCTGGGAACGGAAGCTTTGGCAACAATTCTGGCGACGATTCTGGGATCCCTGATTCTACTGATAATGCATCAGGCATCTCGTCAACCGACACTGCAGCAAATGAATCAGTTTCTACTTACCACTGACAAAGCTGTGACTCTCACCTGATTCTAATGCTGATGCATCATCAGCCGTGGACATTCTATACAAGCTGTCGAGGTTGGCAAGGGGTCCGTCTTCTGCCTCGACCATGTCGCTGTCGGACTCTTCGACTGTTGCCCCCAGTGCCCGTGAATGGCGAATCTGCATGGCTACACACAAAAAAAGAGTTCGTCTCAATAATTTCGTTCAACCAACTACAACTTACGATACATCTGAGAAAGGAAGTCCGCGTATGGCTCCATGTACGTCTTCTCGAACGATGTGTGTGCTTGGCCAAATTGTTTCTTTGATGTCGTCTCGCCAATATGATAACTGAGGACATGGCTGAGCAACAACGAACAACTCTCTGAGCAACACTGACTTACCTCGCGACATTGATTTCCCCTTTCGCCGAAGGGTCAGGACCGCCCATCAAGACTGTAAAAGCCCATCCAGTCCTCTCTGCTAACGAGTCGAGAAAGTGGCCAAGGACTCGGGGACAGTCATTGATAGCTCTAAAGAGGGTGATGTGAGTATTCCAGCAGCAAGCATATTTTCTTACTTTACTTACTGCAAATACTGTTCGGGTGTTCGCGGCGCCACTGTCAAGGGAATCGCTTTCTTGGCAATCAAGGCCGCCATCATTGCCTCAACCTCAGCCTTCACCCCTTCATCTTCCTCTGCTTCCCACAATCGCCTTGTCACTTGCGTTGTTAATACCAACTTCTCACCGCGGGTCGTTGCTTTGGCTTTCCGGATCGCGGAGTGGACTTCATCACGGATTTTTTCGGCATAGTATAATTTAGAGTATATTTCGGACCGGGTAGGCAAACGGGTACGGCTAAACAGTGCCCCAAATGCTTTGTCCCGTTTCTTGAGAGAACGAGCCTTGGGAGCACCTGAGCGCCATCGAAACCAAGTTTGTAGTTGCTGATAAAACAAGGTTAGATTTTGAACAATCAATTTGATGGACCGGACAAACGGTGCGCCGTGTCTTGATGGCAGACTTCAGTGCCTCTATATCCTCAGGGGTATAATCTGCAGTTGCTTTCCCAGGAAACAGTACTTGACCTTCGGGGAATTCGCGCTCCCAGTCCTCATACATGTCGGCCCAGAAGACGGTAAAATCACCCGTCTTCTGGTCTTCCAGATATCTAGGCAGGCGTTGTACGAGAAACTCATGTTGGTCAGGTGTGGCCCACCGAACCTGTGGCATCTACAATGATCAATATTCATCAAATCTGAATCTCGGTAACTCAAGAGAAAATGACACACCTTGGCTACAATTATCCGATCTCAGGAACTGACACCTAGACCAGCCCGACATGCTGGTTCATACAGGGCAAAACCTTAATCTGAGAAACTAACTAGCTCCCATCAATTTGATCACATCAAGCCACAAACAACACCTATATAAACCGATCAGACCCTGAACGCACTATTTCCTCCATCCCCGTTTGCTTCCACCTCTGGCAATGACTCAATCCAGCAACATGGACGCGGGTGTGCCTACTGGCTCCCCCTCTTCCCTTACGCTTTCTGACCTGCTCTGTATTCTTACCATTAGTGGTTGTGAGTCGCTTTTTTTTCTATTTATCTTTTTTGTCTCCTCATATGTACCTCAAGTGGACTTCACATTGACGGTGGGGCAGCCAACCACCATCAATGACCCGGCTCCTGGCGAGCCCCTCCCAACTGTTCAATCCAACCCCCCCACCATAGTCGGTTCTTCCCACTTTGCTCATAGTGAGTCGACTCAACACTTTTCTTTTTTTCTCTTCATAAATACTTCCTTCGATACAGCAGCGTTCACTACATTGCCCCCTGGGATAGCAGGTTTAACTATCACCAGTACGTCCTCGCAATTTGTCTTCTCAGATAACCACTGATGCATGACTGCTAGGAGCCCAAAGCACCGCTGGCGCCTCTGCTGTGTCTCCTGCTGATGTTGGCTCTGTAGCTCCATCTCCTGTTGCCACCGTCACCCCAGCTGATGCTGTCCCTGCCGTTGCTGTCCCCACCACTGCTGTCCCCGCCACCCCTACTGTCCCTGCCACTGCTGTCCCCGCCACCCCGACTGTCCCCGCCATTGCTGTCCCTGCCACCCCTACTGTCTCCGCCACTGCGACTGCATCTTCTGGTGCTACTACTGTCTCTGGAACTGCTGCAATTCTTCCTATCCCCACCTTAGCTGCAGCCCATGCCCCCACCGGCAATGCAGTTGCAGCCGCCCCGATCTCGCTCAGCCCCATCAATGTCAGTGATAACGAAGGTGTGCAGATCTTGATTCAAAACAAGGCGCTCTACTAATCAGTGCGAGCAGGTGAAGTAGTCGGCCTCCGTTGGTACACTGTCACGCGTGGCCGCAGGGTGGGTGTTTTTGCTAATTGGTGAGTGCTCTTTGCTCGCCCGCATTCAGACTTTTTGACCTCCATTTTTTATATTCTAGGGACACTGTTGCTCCACTTGTTGTCAGTGTCTCTGGTGCTGTGTATGCCAGGCATGCCAGCCGTGCCCAGGCAGAGGGTGCGTACTCCCGCGCCCTTGGAGCCGGCAATGTGTCGGTGATAGCCTGATGATTGCCAGGTGGAGACTCTCTTGGACTTGGACAAACGTACTCCTGCAGCCTCGTGTACATTACTCCACCACCTTCTTCAACTGCCTACGTCTGTCACTCGCTTGTCACCATGCTGAATATGTAGTTGTGTATATACTCTTATCTAATTACTGAATTGCTATGTATACCTCGCTATCGTCTTGCACATCATTGTTACCTCCTTTATATCTTGCATCCCTATTTTGATATTCCGCCCCTCCATACTCCGCTCCCCTTACTTCCCTACCGTCGTAATGAAAACAATTTCTTGGAATACATTGGCATGACAAACAGATTTTGAAATGTGAATTTGAATTACGGACTGTCATGGATGTCCTCACGCAAATTTCAAAACATCAGAAATGACAGTTCAAATTTAGAACACGATCGAGAAATCTAAATACAGCGCCCG
The DNA here is from genome assembly GCA_013368375.1 of Tricholomella constricta. Lineage (NCBI taxonomy): Eukaryota > Fungi > Basidiomycota > Agaricomycetes > Agaricales > Lyophyllaceae > Tricholomella > Tricholomella constricta. The sequence goes on along the minus strand of JAACJP010000005.1, from coordinate 961,642 downwards.
GCATCTGAATCAGCCAATAGGAGGACGTTTAAATCACTACTGAAAAAGCCGTGAAGATAGTATTCAACATATAGCAATGCATAATAGACAGCCACCCCTTCAGAAACCACCTGAAACAGCTCAAGTGGTATCTAGCTCTCTCCTGGCATAACTCTGAATAATATTTATCGAGAATGCAAAATGCAAATCACGTACGACTAGATCATGGTATTCGACTGGATTCAACCCCATTTCCAGCATATCGACAATGTCTCTCACGACGATAATTTCTTTTTTGCATCTCAAGCACTCTAAAAGTCACCCTGTATGCCATAAATGCATTAAGCATACTGCCAGTTCCTCAAGCGATACTCTGAATCGTGTGCCCGAATCATAAATTAACAGTCGCCACAGTGTACTCTCCCATTCTCCGAACTGGCAGTGCTCGAGCATAATATATTACACAAATGAACTATCATCTATTCAAAGCAACTGACTATGACCACCGATTAATAAAGACACCAAGAAAGGCATCCGAGCCCTGACGAAGAGCACATAAGTCTTTCTTCAAGTGAATGATGCGCCGCGCCTCCCAGTGTAACATGCCTAAGGATACTTGCCCCTGAACACTACCTCCCGACATAGCGCGCCAGACCTCCCATAGCTCTTTCCATTGATTATATCGAGTCACCAATTCTGTATGAACCTCCACCATAAATGTATTGAGTGCTTCTGTGTTGTAACGGTGCAATCGTAGTACCTCGGTCTCCTGTTGCAGTCGCATGCGATAGCCTTGCAGCGCGTCAAGGAGTCAATCAGGGTGTTGTGGAAGGGGAGCCGTGTATGGAGGTGGGTGGTCCCATTTGATGAGCTCGAAGTCGGCGTAGTCGGTGTCATCGAGGGCATCACTACTTCGACGAGCCTGCATAAAAATTTGGGAGTGTGGCATAGGATCCTCAGCAAGTGTAAGCAGCTCCTCGGAAAGGGTAGGGATACGAAGAGTAGGGAGAGTAGTCGTGGTAAATGGTCTCTGCTGACGATAAGCGCGCTGGTTTTGGGCCTTTCGCAACTCCCGACAACTAGATGTGATAGTCAAATGACAATAATAAGCATATGCATGCCTTTACTCACCGGGTAGTCACTGCATATGCGCTCTTACTTTTCTGAGCTCCTGCTTCCCTTTCATCAAGGGTTAAATATTTCGCTCGCCTCCCCATAATATCTAATTACTAGTCATCGCAGGCATACATTTAGCCAAGCAATATCATACAATGATATAAAGTTAGACTTACTTAGAGTCGTGGGTTTACTCAGAGTCGTACTTAGAGTCGTGGGTTTACTTCGTGTTGTGGATTCAAGAGATGGTGTTTGTTGGAGGGGCGTTGGTCGATTGACGTTCAAGTTGACAGCAGTGTTTGGTTTTGTTTCTTGTATTGTGCGACCTTTCACCATGGGCCGTGGTCGGCCCAAAAAATTCAAGTTGACATTTCACAACCCTCATCCTCAGCGCTCAGCTGTTTCCGCTATGGTCCGGTACAGAAATACCTGTTTTTCAAGCGCTGGAGGTGAAATTCGAATTGCCACCTCGTTCCCAGCTGCCAAGCCAGCTCTTTTTGACGAACAAGTTGACGACTTGCCCAATTGGCCTCCTTCTCCATTGGACGAGCACTTACTAGATGAACACAATGCATTGTGTGACCCAGCATACCTTGCCCATCTGGATCAAATTTCGACCGATCAAATTTCGACCGAGCATTCACGTCGCAAACGGACAGCAGGAGTATGTGTACATTTTATTGTGGCACCCTAAAAGTCTGACGGATATACAGGATGAGCCTATGAGGGTTTGGTTGACCCATTGTGAGAGGTATCTCGAAGAAATGATCACTCTCGAGGGTCGCGGACAACGGGGCACCATCGACGACACCGACATTTGCCCCACATGTCCCGAATCTCATGCAAATCCTGGCACGTATGAGTGCCTGGATTGCTTCGGCCGCCAACTGCAGTGCCAGGACTGCGTGCTTCTTGCTCACTCAGCCAATCCATTCCATCGTATCCGGGTGAGTAATGTCCTTGCAATGAGTGTCTACCATTATTCTAAATATCGTTTAGCAATGGAACGGCATATTCTTCGAGAAGACCAGCTTGAAGGCCCTTGGTCTCCGATTACAACTCGGCCACAAGCGAGGAACCCGATGCACCAACCCCCAGCAATCTCCGGGTGATGACTTCACCGTAGTTGACATGCGAGCAATTCACAGTGTCTGTATCGACTTCTGCGGGTGCGGTCAATCAAGTCAACTGCACATGGTACAGTTGCTTCGACATCGGCTTTACCCCGCCACCACCATCAATCCTCAAACTGCAATCACGTTCAAATCTCTTGAGGCCTTCGAGCTCCTCTCTTATACCTCGAAGGTTTCAGTTTTTGAGTACTATCAAGCCTTGGCACGTCAGACTGACAATACAGGCACAGCTCCTCCAAAAGTAAGGTTTATTAAAGTGTTTGCAGTGCAACAGCTTACCCTTAATGACCAGGACCGCTACCCAGGATTTTTACTCGTTGTCCGACAATGGCGGTACTTAAAGATGATGAAGCGAGCTGCAAGAGAGCATGACCCAGCCGGCCCCGTGGCCGCAACAAGAGAAGGTGAATGCGCCGTCCTATGTCCAGCCTGCCCTCATCCTGGCAAGAATCTCCCAGAGGGTTGGGAGAATGCCCCGCCAGATAAACAGTTCGTCCCATCTCTCATGATCTTACCGACTGTATACTGATGAAAAAATAGATGGCTGTATGGATTGTTCCTTGGCATCGACGCCAACTTCCGTTTGAAACGCAAGGACGTCTCGAGCGACACAGCCGATCCTGATCTGGGCCAGGGTTTTGCTTATTTTGTGGAGGAAAAGGCGTATAAGGCATACTTGGCAAAGCACTATGATGAGAAGGAGCCTGTAAGTTGATTTCTCAAAGGCGTTGAGCCCGCGCTAACATTGTTTTCTCAGAAATCAACATGCTCGCGCCACGATGCCGTGAACCTATCAAATGCAAAACCTGGGCAGGGTCACGCAGCAACTGGTGTGGGCACCATTGAGTGTGCACGCCATAACATGAAGCGTCCGCAGGCTGTGGGTGATCTACAGTTCAGTGAACGGTGTGTTGTAATGTCACCTTCAGCTGTAGGGTCTAATTTGAAACATGTCCTCAGGTATTGCAATATGGACTATCTGTTTTGGAAAAGTCTGGCCGGTTCTACGCTCCTCACTGTCGTGATATCTTATGACATTGTATGTCAATGGTCAATCAATCTCCGGAAGCGGATGTTAGAACTCGACCACCAGTTCTTCCTCTTCAACGGCAAGGTGTATGTCAAGTTTCTAGTTCCGAAGTTCCATCTCCCAGCACATATTGCCAAATGCCGCACCCGATTCTCCTTCAACTTTACACCTGGAATGGGCAGAACCGATGGAGAGGCTCCAGAACGAGGCTGGGCTGAGGTCAATCCCTTGGCGGCAAGTACAAAGGAAATGGGGCCGGGATCTCGGAGGGACACATTAGATGCTCATTTCGGGGATTACAATTGGCGGAAGGTGATAGGCATGGGTAAATGTATTGTTACTTCAAAATATATGCATTACTGACTTGTGTCATGGATTCAAGGTTTGACCCTCTTGCGCAAGATAAAAGCGGCAGCTAGTGACATGACCGACCATACCATAGCTCACGACCAGCTCAACAGCTCACTCCCGCCTTCGACGATCAAGGAATGGACTGCCGAGATCGTGGCATGGGAGAAGGATCTATCTCAACCAAACCCCTATGATCTTAAAGTCGCGCTGTCACACTTAAGTTTGTTTAACTAAGTGTCCAGGGCTACCGGAAGCTAGCTAAATGCAACGGGAAGTTACCTGGGTGTTCGAGGGAATTTGTAGTATCAAGCGTAACCTGTAAATGACCTATAAATTGTTTATTAGTGTCCTCGAAGACTTGATACACCTGAAGGGATCGTGGGAAAATAGATGCTGTGTGACTTGATGTGTATGACGTGACTTGACTCGATCTGTAAAATCTGTGACCGTGGGAAAGTTACGCAACCGTGGGAATATTGATCGCTGTGTTGTCCTGTGTTGACTACTGAAGGAACGGTACAAAACGGACTTGAACTGATGACAATAGGTGTCGGCGCTGTGTACGACGATGACGGGCTATATCTGATGATGACGGACTATACTGCAGGGCTGTGGACAATGATGGACAAGGTCTGATGCTGAAACTGTGTGAAACGGGCTTGATCTGATGGAGATAGGTGTCGACACTGTGTACGACGATGACGAGCTATATCTGACAATGACGGACTATACTTCGGGACTGTGGACAATGATGGACAATGTCTGATGCTGATGATTGACTGATCCTGATGAATGTGACTGATGCTGATGGATGTGACTGATGCTGATGGGTGTGACCGATGCTGATGGTGCTGACTAACTGATGCTGGACGTGCTTTGGCGCTGTATCGGACAGTGACAAAGGATTGCTGGACTTGGAAAATACGTGCTTCGAGCTGTATCGGACAGTGACGAAGTAGATTGGACCTAGAAGAGAACTACGTGCCTTGACGCTGTATCGGACAGTGACAAGGGTTACCTGTAAGAAAGAGACGTGCTTCGACGCTGTATCTGACAGTGGCGAAGGGGGTTTGTGCAGAGGTAAATCTGACGACGGACAAAGAGGAGGCACCTAAAATGTCTCAGTTGACCACCGAGAACCTTAGCGAGCAAGCTCTTATAAACTCCGACGCTGTATCTGACAACGAGGGAGGGTGTCTGGCAGACAGATCTGACGACGGTGAAGTACTGAGTCTGACTTAGGCTCTACGGCTTTCGCACGTGTGTATACCTTACAAGAGGTACCGTATAACAGGTGGTTACTTTATGCTGTATTGTACTTGGGGGGATACGATTTTCCCTCTCCCTTATATACATTTTCACTATCTAGGCTTAGTCAGCATATCTCTATATACAGGTAGGTGCAGCTTACTCATCCATGACTCCTGATGAGTCATCTACATAGGATCTTTGTCAGCATATTTCCATATGAAGAGAACAATAGGTAGATCTGCTGTACGATTTCGGTCAGGTCCATATCAAATGCCTTGACGAGGTAAGATCCAGGCGATCTATATCAAATGCCTTGAAGGAGTAAGATTCGAGAGATCTCTGCCCCTGACGAGGGTTTCCGGAATATTGGGAAGGTTCCAGAATACGAGTTGGATTATGTCATGAATGTTCTGGAATAAGGGAGGACTTGAGTGAGCGTCTTTATCCGCTGCACTATACGGACTCGAGAGTGCGCTTATCTGTGAATTTGATAAGATAAGATCGATCTTATCTGTATGGTGGTTTCTATTCTCTGTTGTGCAATTTCTTTTCCAGAGGCGCTATTGTCGCAGTGTGGGGTTTTCGTGCTGGATTCAGTGGAAACCGTTTTTGGCCGTGACATATTCGCGAGGAACGATAAAACTCAACCGTCCCCGGTTGAATCAAAGTTTGAATGGTGAAACTTTGACTGCGAAAAGCCCACACTAGTTGGAAATTATCTTTATTCTGCCCTTCATCACTTCTAACTGTTTTACTCCTGCTCCCATACTCTAGCTGAGGGTTTCTTCCGATAGAAGATCCAATCCAATTCATCGAGCGAGTCACGAGGTTGATTTATGAATGGGTTGGTGTGAACTCGTGGAGGCTGCCGGAGGATATCGGAGGATTTAAATGGAGGGGTTATAGCTGTGTCTCGTGGTGGGGCAGGAGGTGTGATTATGATAAGCGGCAAGTGTAGTTCAGGATCTGCAGGCTGTGAACGAAGGTTTGTGCGTCTGCAAAGACATTGGAAACTATCCAAGAGGTAGACTCCGAAAAAGATGAGGGCGAAAAAGAGGATTAAGGCCAAGCCTATGAGACAAGCCTTGAAAATTGGGCTTAGGCTGAACGTCATGGTGTTTCGGGAAGATTAGGAATGTTTTGTGTGTCGCAATTTTGTCAGTTTATGAATGAGTGGCTAGTCAGGTGATTGGCTGGTTATGCAGCCGAACAAACTGGTCCGGTCCTCAAAAGATCTATAATTTTGGCCTTATGCCCTTTCATATTAATCTTCTCCTATAAACAAATTCTTTTGCCACTCTTCTACTTTCGGGATGCTTGTGGCGGGTATTGGTGTTGGAGAAGAACGGGTGGTGGATATACCAGGTCTGCTGCTGGCGGTATAGAATCTGAGGCCGTAATATCGAGTGAGTGTAGTGGGGAAGGAAAAATGTCACTGCTTTCGCGGGCAGGTGGCTGATAAGACATATAGGTGGATGAAAAACATAGCGCCAGGCTATCTTCGATGGAGGAATTTGGGATATTTCCAGGTTGATGATGAATAGGTGGTGAATGAGACGGAATGGGTCCTAGCGCATCACAGTTTTCAATATTGATTTCATACTCTAAGTCCACTTCTTGACTTACGAGTGCCGAAAACGACTGGTGAACTCGGTCTCTCGGGTTCGAATGCAGGAGGCATTGAAAGATAAACAGAAATAATGAATGAAGCAATTATCAGGCCTCCTAGGATAGCGGCTATAATGATGACGATGAGCGAGGCCATGATGGTGGGCTGTGAAAAAAAAAGGGCTCACTGCTTTTCGACGGAGGTCACGCGGGCATTGTGACTTAACTAAGCCTGAAGTCAAGATTCCTGAGTCGGGCTTTGTGGGCTTCCAACCTCTCCTCCTCTGTCAGACATAAGTCGGTGGCTTCCACCCAACAGTGGCGAACAATTTCTTGACCTGGATTCTTCACGCTGACGTGTACTGCGGCATATATACCAAAGAATCCTCCGATATAGTCCAGGGTTCCGGTTTCATAGTATGGAGACCGTCGGTTGTGAGGTCCCGTCTTGTTAATGCTCTGGGTTGTTTCTGGGGGATAGGCAATAACGATTTCCTCTTTCATTTTAAGGAGTCTCGTCGGGTACTCCAGTATGAGGTTCATTTCTGCGAAATTTGTCAATCCTCGGGCCACAACGATGGGCAAACCTGTGTCTGAGTTGTTTTGGTGAAAAATAATGATCTGAGGGGAAGACATAATAATGAAGAAGGATATAAAGTGTAGTGGAATGAGTGTCGATATGTTGGATTGTAAGCGAAGTGGCGATCAAAATAACAACGGTTGATATATCCATCTTTTAATTATTTAAGCAGCCATGTGTTCATGACGTATAGTAGGTGGGCGCTAATCAGTAAGGGTCGGTTGTCGCATGGTGGTTCTGTTTTCTTGTCTGAGGTCGAAATTGCATGGATGTCTGCTCGAGGCAAGGCAGAGGAGTATCTCTATCATAGGAAATGGGGGCATAGTAGGAGGTTCCTGGAAAAATCGGTTGATCTGTCATAAACGTGGTTTGCGTATGGGGCATGGAATTAGAAAATTGGGGGGGGCATACTTGTGTATAGAAGGTAAGGGTCGTTATTGGTACTGTATATGATTGGAGTGACGGTTTGGTTCAGAGTGGAGGTGGACACAATGTTTGATGTCGAAGCGATTGGATATGATGGAATTTCAAGTGGTCGATAGTTCGGTTCACCGGATTTGAAAGGCATTTGAGGTGGTGGTTTTTCAGTTGGGGTTGATCGTTCTGCAGATAGCCCAGTAGGCCCATATCCAAGAGGTGGTCGAGTATCCGGCTTCCACCCTACTAGTCTACGCAGAATGGCATTTTCTTCTTGCAGGTCGGCTATTCGTTGCTCCATGGCCTCGAGGTGTGCCTGACGTCGAGCACGAAATTCACGCTGCACATCTCGAGAACGAGAGGGAGGTAGGTTTTTGTTAGCTCTTCGGCCTCGTGTGCTCATGGTTGCTGTGGGTGAATGTGGTTCAAGTAGAATGGCAGGCACGATGGCTGAAGTGAGGCTTTCCAAAATTAACTTCTAGCTTTTGATCCGGTTAGATTTAGTCGGGCACTCTGTCGTGCTGAATAGAATGGTTCTTCTTCTACTTCAGATCCGGTATCTGCTTGAGGTTCCTCTTCTAGATCTATCGAGATTGCATCTGATTCATTTCCAATTGGGGTTGGTTTGTTTTGTTGGTAATTATTTGTGTCATCAATGGCTTCGTCAGATAGCATAGGGTCGTCTCTGCGGATATAAGAGATGATTCGGAAGGCAGCATAGGGATAGGCATGGATAGTCCCGTCTAGTTCCTGCAGTACATAATTTCCTCGTAATGTCTTGTGATGCACTTCATACGGTCCAAAATAACGAGGTTGTACTTTAAAGGAATTGAGTTCCATTTCATATCGGCTGTTCCTAACCAGGACAAGTGAGCCTGCTGGGTAATTATCTTTTTGAAGTCGGTGGGCATATCGGCGAATAAATTGCTTTCGTGATTGTAAGCGGGCCAATTCTAAGACTTCTCTTGCTCGAATTATGTCTTCATCACGTTTTTCGAGTTGTCTAATCCTGAGAGCAAGCAGGTCGGAAGAGGATAATCCTGATCGAAAATCTTCCACTAAAAAGGTTGCTTCGAAAAGATCGAAAGGAAGAATCGGGTGCATCCCATGTAAGAGGTAGTATGGAGAGTATCCAGTGACACTGGTGACGGTTACTCGATCTGCAAACATTGCAAGAGATAATTTGGTGTCCCAGTGGATGGCTTTTCCAGTTTCGTCCTTGTCGCATGATTTAACCAAAGCTTCTCGAAGGATATAATGTCCACGTTCTACTACTCCATTGGCATGTTTGTTATATGGTGTTATGGTGACTTGAGGAATTCCGAGTCGTTCGAGAAGCAGCTTGAATGCTCCTTGCATTTCTGTACCATTGTCTGTAATAACCTGTGCAATAACTCCATAGCGGTGATAAATCTGTTCCTGGAAGAATTTTGCTAGGGTGGAAGCTTCTTTATTGGCAATGGCTCTAACTTCGGTGATTCCAGTGAGGTCATCCTTGGCGGCTACAATCATATGTTTTCCTCCAGAAGGTGGCATGTGCATAATGTCGATATAGACCTTTTGAAAAACTCCAACTGGCCTGGAGATGGTAATTGGGAGTTCCATTCTTTTTGTATTACGTATTTGGCATTCGTGGCATGAGGAAATATGGTGATGAACATCATTTCGCATTTTTGGCCAATAGAACCGAAGTCTGAGGAGTTCGAAGACGGCTTGTTCGCCTCTGTGGCCTAATTTTTCGTGGGCTTCTGTCAGAATGGCAGTCCGTTTCTGTTTGCCTAGAATAACCAGCGTAGGAATATGATCTGGGGTGGATCGAAACATCTGTAGACTCCCTTCATGTTCCTTCAAGGAAAATCGGAGGGTGTCTTTCAAAAACCGTTTTCGCGACTGATTAGAATAATTTTCAGGAATTACTTGATTTTCTAAAAAACTCCGGATGTCGAGCAGCTTCAATTCACTTCGAGAATGCTCTGTTTGGGTAGATGGTAGGACGTAGACTTGATATGACTGAGTGCGTAAGGTGTTTGTTGGATGCTCTATGGGATTATGGAGTTTGGCCAGAAGCGCAATATCGTCCAACCACGAGTCGTCGTCTGACTCAATGACTTCTCCGTCTCCGAGGTGCCTTCTAGATAATGCGTCTGGTCCAGCAAACTGGTCTGCGGGCACATGCTTTAGTGTAAAACTGAACATTAAGATTCCTTGAATCCAACGATTGACTGCATGGTCCGGTTGTATTTCTGGGTTGTTGATCATTCCTTTAACGTAGCTGGCATCCATTTCTACAATTAACTTTTTAATTCCAATAAGATAAATGCGCCAGGCACGTAATGCACGGTAAAGTCCGAAGAGTTCCAACTTGGGCTGGGAGTAACGGGATTCTCGTTCATTTAAAGGTAAGGATCCATATCGGGCTGGACGACGGCGTCCTTTATCATCTGCCTGAGAGAGAATGAATCCAATGGCTATGTAGCTCGTGTCAACAGACAAGACTACTGGGATATCTGAAGAATAATCAATGGGGCGTAATGCCGGAGCTGACGAGACAAGTTGCTTCAAGATTTCGAAGCTTTCTTGGCACTGATCCGTCCAAATAAATTCTGCTTCTTTTCGGGTCAACTGAGTGAGAGGGCGGATGAGTTGGGAGTAATTCTTGATCCAAATGCGGACAGTTCCGCAGAGTCCAAGAAATCCTCTGACTTCTTTTACCGTCTTCATCACTGGCCAATTCTGAATTTTATCAATCCGTTCTCCTGCAGGAAGCCTTCCATCGGCGGTGCATGTTTGTCCAATAATAACAACTTCTCTGCGGCAGATCTGAGCTTTCTTGGGGGAAAAGGTGGCTCCGACACACTTGATTCGGTGCATGACTCGGTGGACATCCTGGGCATGTTCCCAAATAAAGCGACGGATTCCGGGATTATCGGCTAGGGTTTCTGGGTTTCCATTTTCGTCAGGGTATTGGGTTCTGGGTCCTTTAACAGGGAGATCATCAATAAAAATGTTGGCAGTATGTGGAATTTCGTCTCGGAGCACAAAGGACATGCAGTTCTGAAATTCTGCGGGAGAATTGGTATATCCCATGGGGAGAGCTGTGAGTCGTAACAATCCTAAGGGTGTGTAGAAGGCTGTCATATCTCGTGATCTAGGGTCTACAGGTCTTGCATCAAATCCCCAGAAGAGGTCAAATACTGTGTAGCATTGGCATCCTCCGTATGATTCGACAAAATCGTCCAGGATTGGGAGTTGTCCAGCATCTCGAATAGATACTCCATTCAAGGTCTGCAGGTTATGCACAATCCGTAGTGTCCCATTCTTTTTCAGAACACAAAACCATTGATTTCGGTATGAGGACTGGCTGGGCTCGTAAACACCTGCATTGAGTTTGCTTTTTAATACCTCGATCACTTTCTCCTGGATTCCTGGAGGGATGGGCATATTCCTGAATTCCCATGGCGTATGCGGAATGGTAGCCATGATATAGTCAGTAAAGTATTCTCGGCTGAGAGTGCCTCGGTCTTTTTCCTCAAATGGAAGAGTGGCTTCGTTTAACATCATGATGTGCTTGAATAGCTTTTCTTCTTCAGGCCACAAGAATCCTTCAGAATTTACATTGAGGATTTTCATGCGTTCCTCGGTGAGCCTTTCTGTAGGTTTGAATTCAGGCGGATGTCGAGGTAGCTGTGGAAGAGAGTCTAGGGGGTTACGAGGTATTCGTCGCTGTACACGGGCTTCCTCTGGAAAGGTTCCTGAGATAGGATGAATTTTCTGGCCAACACGTTTATAGGCTGTGAAGGCAAGATGCTGGGAATGAACCGTTGGTGCCATTGCTGTTGGGAATATAAGGATATCCTCGTCCCAGTTAATTGTTTCCTCCAATGGGTATAGTTCATTCAATTCAACGGTTTCTTCCTGAGGGTCAGTGGGAGTGGCAATGTGGTGCAGAATTTCATTCTCCTGGAATTCACCTCGTTCTTCATTTGGTTGATCTGCTGAATCTGTTGAATCTGGCAGCGTTGAGTCTCCTGTGGTTGTGCCTCTTAGCAACAAAAGCACATCGACTCATGTGAATCGTCGGTTACTGATGCTTGCGATCCACGCGGTGTAAGGGCTGACCCATTTGGAGAGACTAATGGTGACACATATGCAGAGGAAATTTCGATATCGGGAGTCATTTCAGTGTGTGACAATGTTGTGCCATGGGTACTCGCGAGGAACGATAGCGAGTTACTCTCTGGGGTGTTGGGCGGTGCCATAGGGCTTGCATTTTCTATGCTGCTGTTGATAACGATGTCTGGGGGTAATATCTGCAAGGAAATATCCTGATCTGTGGGTTCCTTGATTGGGGAATCTGATTTTGTAAGGTCCGTGGGTGGGCGCTTTGAGGTGTCTTTACGAAGGAAATTTTCCGCAATGGGGCTCTGTCTCGCCAACGTTTTAGGTGCTGTGCTCTCATCATCGAAGACTTGTACACCCTTCTTTTTGGTGTCACACTGTGCATCCTTCCCAGATAACCTCAACGAGTTGGTTGGGTTTCGATTCTCGTGATAAGACACAGAAGAATCAGCGAGTGCATTCTCTCTACTTTTAAGGGGTGGCACTGTAGGGGTAGCTACTATCTTCCCTCCTAATTCAGGTGACTCTATCATCAACGGGTGTCCAGCAAGTTCGTTTTCCTGTATAGAATCTAGGTCAGCAATAATTAGAGTGGTCAAAACAGAAGACTCGCCCATTCCTGCAGTATTTAGGACTGGGGAGGTCTTCCGCTTCCTTGAGACGTCCGAGGGTTCATGATATTCCGTATTGGAGTCAGATAACGATGTCACCGTGTAATTTGGATCCCCTAAGTTTGCATTGCCATGTATGGTGTCTGCGGGCAGGCAAGAGTCATGCACATGAGTATGCGTGCAGTATAAGCAGCCTTCGTAACTCCAAGTTTTGCTGATTTCGTCTCTGTCTGGCAGATTTGGTATGCGAGAGGATGTAGCAGGGGAGGAACTCGAGAAAATGGATGGGCTGGCCTGCTTATCTGCAACAGACGTCCAGTTGTCTTCTGGTACAAACAATGGTTCAAAGTCATACTGTGAGGCGGGATCATTGTTTGCCGAGAACAAGTTAGCATGGTAGGTTGGAGCGGAATTGAACTCCACTGGATGTTTCGCAAAGTCCATAAGCATGCGGGCTGCTATATGTGTTGCGTCCTCATAGCTGGCGCTCCAGTCTATTACGTTACTTTGTTTATCATTTTTTCTTTGTTTGGCAGGTGGTGACTGGCATGCGTGGTCATCGTTAACCATTTGGCACTGGTTGCACAAAGACAACGAGCTTTCTGGGGTTGAGAGAAAGGGATTAATTGCTTCACATGGGCTGCGGATGAGTGGTGAGTTTAGCGAGCTTGAATCTTCGATTTGTAGTCCTGGGTAATCTGAGTGGGAGTTATATAAGTTGCTGGGCGGAGGCGCAACAACGAGGGACATGTAGGCCATAGTTTCAACGAAATCGTTATGACCTTGGGATCCATCCATCTTCCAGGGTGTGCCATTGGTCAAGGCGCAAAATTCACTGCGGAACGTTTTAGAGCATGGTTGCGGTCGCTTTGATATAGAATACAGTAGGGCCATCCCCTCATCCGATGATGTAACTGGATAATCAGTCCTATCTTGAATTCCATGCATTAAGGAACGTGAGATTGGCGGCATCGTAGGGATAGGGCGTGGCAGGCTGCGTGGATCATGTTCTAAATCATAAACAGACACCATTGATGATTGCAATGAGTATGGTTCATTTTGCTCACGGCGAGCCAGTGTTTCCGGAGATTCAGGTTTAGGTGGCGTTGAGAATACAGCAGTGATGTGCATGTCGCATGTCCTAATTGAATTACGACCTGTTTCTGGGTCGTGCATTATAAGTGCACTGTCATGAAGAACAAGGTCTTCACACATTTTACCATCAACAATGCGAGGGTTGTAGCGCATACCAACCAGCGAAGATATCATGACTGGTGAATGGTGTTCTCCGTAAAAGGTGTGAGTCCGGCGGAAGTGTCTTATCTGATCCAGGCTAGCCTTCGTTGAATGCACAATTTCCCCTGGGACAATCGAATATGCCAGTGGTGGCGGTGCTATGTCATTCTCGGAAGCGGTTGTATATGGTCCATCCATCTTCGAATGAAATGTAATATCTGGTACCGGCACTCGTTGGGGATCTGTTGATCGCCATTGCTCAGGGAATGTTATGTCCAGCTCAGGTAGGCGTGGCAGCGGGGCATGCAAAGTGGATAGATCTTCGAAATTATTGCGCAGTAGACTTGGTGGTTCATGGAGGTGGTGTGTTGCACGGAGCATTCTGCAGCTCTTAGAAGCTGGAGGGTCTTTAGGTAGTCGTGTGTTATTCCTACGTCCAGTGGCTGGGAGATGCGAGTGATCAGATGGTCCGGTGTATTGGTTCGAGCTTCCTGTATCCTCTGGATGCAGGGCGACAGTCATGTGCACATCTGCGCCACGGATCGACCATTTAGGCTGGTAGGCATCTCGAATCTCTACATTTGCATCATAGAGTACCAGATTCTCAATTTTCCTACCTTCGACTTCACGCGGATCTAGACGTAGCCCAGCACGTGTGGATACGAAAATGTGGTGCATGTCTTGCTCCTCTTTACTTTCCTGAAATGCGTGGTTCTCAAGTTGATACATTTGGTAAGCTACATGAGAATTTGGCTGGGGGGGAACAAGGCTACGGTTAGGTGGGGGAAGTGGTAATGTGTTTGGTTCGTATAGCAGCGCATCGTCACGGTCTTCAGCCCAGATGGGAAAGGTAGCTGGTGGTGCCGAAAATTCGTCAGATGATTCAGTTATGGCAGTCGATGCGACAGGGATGACTTACATGAAGATTATAAGCGTAAGGCGCCATCGTCCCAAAGTCCAACCAATTCGGGAGCAGGGCTGTCCCAGAGAAGTGGATACTGGAGACCCGTGTGGTCGAAATGGTGGGTTGACGACAGGTAGCCATATTCAAAGAGACTGTATGCGGCTTCAGGAAGGAATGGGATTGCTTCGCGGAGGCTGCGCATCGCGTTAGCCACCTCGAAATTACCATTAAATTCGTACACGCAAGCAGCGTGGAAGAAGAATTCGTCTTCACTGTCGGAAAGGAGTGGATTCTGCGTTGGTTGGGCCGGGACAGCAGTTCGGATCAGCACAGAGGTGGGGTATTCGTAGTGCTGGCAGTGGGTCTGGAATCCCTGATAGAGGAAGGGGGAGGTGACGTCAACTATTCGAAAGAAGGGACAGTGATATTGAAAGTAATGACGCGAACCGAAACGATCGTCAATTGTGTTGAGTTGGCGTCGCATCTCAGGCTCCAAGAGGTTGCGGCAGACGGCGCGCAGACCGTCTTCGATGCGGTGGCGTGCCCGTCGCAGCGAGAGTATCTGGGGATTCCAAGGGTTAAAGGCGATCAGGTCGAGATGGCATTGGTAGGGGTTCAGATAATGTTCCGAGAAGTATGGATCGATGGCTGAGTTACCCAACGGCTGATCCAGCCACAGAGATGGGTTGTCCTCCACAGTACGCTGACGTCCTAAGACGTCTGAATCGCTTGCAGGCCGGCGAGTGTACGCTCTAGATGGGGAGGGGTTGTGTCAGTACTCCTGATCGGCCTTCCATACTTCAAATCGAGTCTTTTTCCGTTGTACTGTCTCAGGGACTCCTTCCCAGTCTTCAGGGATGACACGCGTTATCCTGAGGGCGTAGGTAGCATCGAGAAATGGAAAGGCGAGACAGGCAAGAGGATCATGTCTATCAAGTGGTTTGGGGCATTGTGCATTGCCTCCATAGCGTATAGGATGGTTGTCATGTAGTCCGATGAAATCCTTAAAGAATCCCTGTCGAATAATTGGGATGTTCGCCCGCTGACACCATATGGGGTGTCCAGGCGGTGGCAACGAAGGGTCAATGTTGCCAGGGATGATTGGTTCATCGTCCCCAGCTTCGAAAAGTGCATACGTGCGTGCGTCGACGTACCCCCAGGGATCGGGGCTCTGCGTGACTCGCTGGTACACAAGTTCTATGTCGTTTAAGATATTCAGGAGTGGGTTTTGGTATAGCACGGGGAGTGGTGCATTGAGCGTATTTGGTGGCGCAGATTGTGTAAGTGGCTCGTCGTGGGTAATCCCAAGGACATAGTCTACAGCTTGATTCCAGTCGTCAGCAAGGGAATCGGCGAAATTGATGGACTTACGATCGCTAATTCGGGGCTCAGGAGAAGGACTGGCTGAACGGGTGTATATCGAGCTCAGTTCAGAGCTCCAATCCGTCGAAGAACTAACTGATTCGAGATTGGGCAGAGAGTCAGAAGTGTTGCTTTCATTATCTTCTGTATGTTTCGCGAGGAACGAGAGCCATTCAGGATGAGTGCGATGGCGACGACGCTGGGGACTCGTACCTTTATCTGCACGCCCTTGGCGTGTATCGAGACCCTTAGGAGGTCTTCCTGAGGCTTTCGAAGCCCTTGAATCGATGGTGTTCTTCAAGTGTCGAAGATTTAAATCGGTGAGCCGATGGAGCTGTAAGACCTGCGCGTCGGCTTCTGGAGACGGCTGGACAGACTCTAATGAAGCTGATCGTGCGTCTGAAGGCGTGAGCGGTGGCGTTGGGAGTTGTGTGGCTCCAGAAATCGTCAGTGGGTAAGACTGAGGCTGTTGTGCAGTGGAAGGGGTGTTGTTGACGGTTTCCAAGGGTATTTCATCGTCGATGACGCTTGGAACGTCAATGGGAGGCTCTGTTGACGATCTCGAGCCTTCCGGAGCTGTCATGCTGGGTAAGGAGGTGAACGATCGCGTCAAGTCGATGCTGGAGTCGTCGATTTGTCTGTGCGCTGAAGCGCGCGTTTCGATTGCATCGAGAGTCGATTCTTCATCTGTGGGACATGCTAGTGGCGCAGAGATCGCTGTTGTGAGGTTGCTGGAGGTTTCTTCAAGTGTAGGGTACGCTTCATGCGTCGATTTGTTAGCTGGAGGTGCATGGAAGTAACTTGGATCTGCAGACTCACCAAAGTAGAAGTCTTCGATCCCTTCCATTCCCTCGTCGTCTTCTGTCCATGCAGCAGCGTCTCCAGTCATCGAAACAGCTTCCTCTGTCGTCGAAGATTCAAAGCTGAGGGCTGTAGGGAGTATACTGTTGTTGGAGCTGCCTTGGAGTTTGCCCGAAGTAGTATTGACACCAGGATCTTTGTTAGCAGTGTTGAGGGTGCTACCATCCTTCAGGAAGTCGATCATGGCGGTATCTTGAGCAGCATGGGAGGTATTGTTTACGATAATGTCGTTAACTGAGTTAGATTGAGTAGGGGGTGAGTGACTACTTATCGGATTAGATTCGAAAGAAGGGGGGGTGTCGTTCGAAGGGGGTACAGTGTTGATGGCGGGTGATTCGTCGTCCGTGTCCATGAGTTCATCTTCTTGGAGATCGGTGTCCTCAGATGTATCTGAATCGATAGACGACAAAGTCCAGTCAGGTACTGAGATATCGTGAGTTCGATGATGCAGATCTTGAAAGTCAGTGGACATACCTGTTGCAGACAAGCGTGCATTGCTGCGCAATCGCATTGTGCGTGGTGGCGGCGGTGCTCTCCGTTGACGTCCTCGTCCTCGCCCTCGTCCCCGTTCGATCCTCCTCCCTCTAACTGGCTCAGGCGCGATCACATGTTCCAGTACAAGGGCTTGTCGATTTGGCGGGATGGTGGGGCGAAAAACGCGTCGGGGTTCGAGTTCCGGGAAAGAGGATAGCTGGAGAGGTGCAAGCGGACCAGCAGCTGCAGCGAATACGAACGCTGAGTCCGGCGTTGGCGATGGTGGAGAGAAAGGGAGACTTGATGCGGGATCGGGCAGGATGCCTGACCCAAAAGTTGAGGGCTGGTCAGTTCCTAAATTTAGATCTGAATGAACTTCTGGAGGTGCGGCAGGAGTGGTCGTCGGTGAGACGTGTGGAGCGGGAGAATCGGCTTGAGGAGGTGGAGTGGGTGACAGCGATGCACCCGTGTGGTTGAGGAGTGTAGCGATGGGCGGGACTTCGGGGGATCTTCTCGGTGAGGAGGAATTGACGGATACAGATTGACCTTCATCGGACTCGTGCTGTGCGAAGGTAAGGAACACGTCCCCCGCGCGTATGGCGGGAGGTCCTCCACTGTTGTGGAACGAAATGAAAGTCGCGTCAAAGAACGCCACACTTTCGACGTGCTCATCGTCAACGATGCGCGGGTTGATCCGGATGGAGCGGGCCGACAGAAGGATGGCGGGGAAGGCAGTTTCAACGTTGAATGCGAGTCCTTCCCAGAGGAACGAAAGCGTGTTTAGCTGAGCGCGTACCTGGGTGTCAGACATGATATTGAGCGGGGTGTCGGTGGCGTTGGGTGGCGCAACCGTGTTGGCGGGTACAGAGAAGAGAAAAGCAGACGGGAGCGAAGAACGGGAGGACATTGTTGGATTGGGATCTGACGAGTGCTGCTGAGGGGAGTAGCTGTCTGGATTGAAGAAAAACTGGGCTCCATCCTCGTAGTTATATACCAGTTGAGCCTCTACCTTCCAAATTTGGTCAAATAAGATTCTGAGAGCTTGCTGAGTCACTAGGTATAATTTCTCCATGTTCCGTGTGGCTTCCAGAGGGAACCTCGTGTTAAACCATGCAGGTGACGTGAGCTGAGCGCGCTTGAAACGTGTGCGGTCATTGTTCCATAATCTCATCAAGTTCACGAGATCTGTCATTGCGGACCCGATTCTTTTGATGGAACGGCGGGAATACCTTTCTGGGATCGGGTAATTTCTCCGAGACCTTGAATCGATCAATTCCTGCGCTTCAATTGATGGATCATTGTTCCGGGATTCCTCCAATGTTTCTTCAATGGGAAAATCTGAAGTGTCAGCTGCTAAATTGATGGGATCAGGTTCCGGCGGTACTAGATCCCAGGACACAAGGTTCATCGCACCTGAGGCATGGTCCGAGTCCTGCGGGAGCGTGGGAACAAGTCCCTGGAAAGGCGAATTTTCAGCATTAAGACCTAAGCGCTCGGGATTTAACTGTTCTATCTGTTCCCAAAAATCTTCAGTAAATCCTAGAGTGTCAATATTAGGGTCAACATCCATAATATCATTCTCAGGCTCCTGGGTGATCATTCCTACTGTGAATTCATTGACTTGAGGAGGTTGCCGAATGTCGAAGGGGTAGGTTGGGCGTGGGGCACGGTCCTCGACGAGGAGCTCGAGCTTGGAATCTTCGCTTTCTGGATCTCTAAAAACAAGGTAAGTTCCATCGGGTCTTTCGTCAATTGAGACCATGTTATCGCGTTGCCATGGCCTGCCTAAAAGAAGATCAAATGGCACGTTGTCACCTATAAACAAATTTGCAACGGTTTCGACACCGCCACACTTTAGAGTGAGTTCAGGGATATGCCCTTTGAGACTTCCGGCTCCGCCATTGGCATCATTCATTACGACCTTACGTTCAGGATCAATCGGGGTTCCTTTTAATGATCGGATGATCTTTCGATTGATGACATTGAGTTCTGATCCGGTGTCAATAATGCCTAGTGCCATTTGCCCACCGACCTTGAGTGGAATGCGGATCAAATTTCCAGTGCTGCTATTATTAGATAGAGCAATCGTGTGAATTGCGGCAGCAGCCGGCGGTATCTGCGGCATCTGCGGTATTTGCGGCATCTGCGGTATCTGCGGGTTCTTGCGTTTAACTAAATCTATAAGATCGTCAGTTACTTCCCGAGAAGAGGCTAGGATTTCTCCGAGGCTCAATGTCAATGGTGTGTTCAGTATCTGCGTAACAACTTGCTTGTCGGTCATTTGCGCTGAGACTTGTGATTGTCGAATTGGTGCACGTGGTTTAGGCTGCGGCTTGGTCTGCAAGGGTTGTGGTGCCTTATGTAAGTTCGGGTTCTGTGGAATCGTGGGTGTCTCCTCCATTGAGATGTCTTCTGGAGGTATCACCGTCCTTGGCTGTCGGACATCAATGGGTACTTGTGCAATGTCTTCTAATGGAACTCTGTCATATCGTGGACGTGCACGAGTAGATGGGCCTGCTTCCGGTTGTGGAGGCTTGTCTTGTTGCTGAGGCTCTTTACCCTTTCGGGATGGTTTGGTGACATTGTCGACTGCGTCCTTTCGTGCTCGGGTGGTCATCCTTCGAGGATCCCTGTCCAAGGCAAAGACATCTGCTTCATCGTCACTCTCTTCAGAATTCATTTCATATATGTGAGCTGCCTGTTCGAAAGTTGCGTACTTGTCCGCATCGATGGCAAAGAAGTGTGATGTCGCCTGAGTCTGACTATGGCGATCAGCTGCCATAATAATGGTTTCATCGCTTCCCCGGCGAACCACAGTTCCATCCTTGAATGTGATTCTTCCATAATCATCTCGCTTCAAATCTCCTTTCTGTATTCGATCTTGTAGCTCTAAACAGTCTCTGAGGGTATGCCCTGTCTTTCCGCACCCATAGCACATCAAGGGCGGACGTGGGCCTTGTCCCATCATGTGTGGCGGTGGAGGTCGCTGAAGGATAGTTGGTGGGTTTGCTGAAGAATACGGTTCGCGTGGAGGTTGCATGCGAGGACGACTGTTCATAAGCGGTAGCTGATTAGGGCCTGTCGCTGGTGTTTTGATTAACGGTGGGGGAAAACATTCTTTAACCATGTTGTCGAGCTTGTATGCCTTGAAGTAGAGTACTCCGTACTTGGGATCGTCCAATGAGAGTTTACCAAGTTGATCAATAAGGTCCTCTACCTCGCTTTTCGGTTTTAGGACAGGCTTGGGTACCTTCAAAGACTTCTTCGGCGGTGACGGCGATTTCTTGGAAGCTTTGTGCTTTGTCGTACGCGATCGGGTTGTTTCTTCTTCATCAGAGTCGGAGTCAGATGATGAGTCGCTGGAGGAATTGTAGTGAACTTTCTTCTTGATTGTCTTCTTCTTCTTGGAGGATTGCTTCTTCTTCCTAATTTCTTCATCAGAGGATTCTGAGTCGGAGTCATCCGAAGAGGAGTCGGTATCTTCTGCCTTGGATTTTCTAGACTTGGAGGATATCAGATGACGGTCAAAGCGGTTGCGCTCATAGAGTTTCTCAACGGCGTCTATCACTAAAGCCATTGGGATTGCCTTCTTCAAAGAGAGAGTGGGGTTTGCTGCCATAACACGGTGCTCGATGTCCCTGCGTAGGCTGCGGTTGATCCCTTCCCAGAAGTAACAAGCTTGTTCTTCTGCGCTGATGGTCTGCTCCTTGAGTAAGCGTCCTGCAATAGTGATGAATGCTCGTTGGTACTTCTTCCATCTAGAAAGAGAGTTAATGTCTCTGTCTGCCCACTGGGTGACAAGAATCTTGAGGTTTGGAATGTTATACTTGCTGTCGCGGAGTTCTGCATCGTAATGGTTGAGGATATCTTTCTGCAAGGTTGTCCAATCTTGGGCTTCGCAGCTGGGAAGGCTTGTAATTAGCTGAGAGACGTCGTAAGAGCAGTAGTCTGCAATTCTGTTGCAGCGTTCAGCTGGATCGACATTGAAGGCAGTGCATAAGTCATTGAATCGCTTTAAGGATTTCCTGACATGCTTATAGCTGCCTCTGAATATCTCGGGTGCGTCCCTTGATCGTGGCGAAGGCAATAAGCCTGTGGAGGTTAGCGATGATGACATTGTGATTGCAGGTGTTGTTGGGTTAGATGTGTGAGCTGTTGTCGGAGTGCTATAACTGGCGACTAATGAAGACGGAAGTGATATCGGTGCTGGAGAGAGCTGAGTGTTGCTTGGTAATGATGAAAGATCTGATTCAGATTGAGATCGCCTCGATGATGGTGTGGAGGGTCCAGATGAGGGCATAAACTGGGTGAATTACTGGATGCTTGGTGATAAAACACCCCTCGCGGTGGGCTCCAATAAAATATGTCACACTTAAGTTTGTTTAACTAAGTGTCCAGGGCTACCGGAAGCTAGCTAAATGCAACGGGAAGTTACCTGGGTGTTCGAGGGAATTTGTAGTATCAAGCGTAACCTGTAAATGACCTATAAATTGTTTATTAGTGTCCTCGAAGACTTGATACACCTGAAGGGATCGTGGGAAAATAGATGCTGTGTGACTTGATGTGTATGACGTGACTTGACTCGATCTGTAAAATCTGTGACCGTGGGAAAGTTACGCAACCGTGGGAATATTGATCGCTGTGTTGTCCTGTGTTGACTACTGAAGGAACGGTACAAAACGGACTTGAACTGATGACAATAGGTGTCGGCGCTGTGTACGACGATGACGGGCTATATCTGATGATGACGGACTATACTGCAGGGCTGTGGACAATGATGGACAAGGTCTGATGCTGAAACTGTGTGAAACGGGCTTGATCTGATGGAGATAGGTGTCGACACTGTGTACGACGATGACGAGCTATATCTGACAATGACGGACTATACTTCGGGACTGTGGACAATGATGGACAATGTCTGATGCTGATGATTGACTGATCCTGATGAATGTGACTGATGCTGATGGATGTGACTGATGCTGATGGGTGTGACCGATGCTGATGGTGCTGACTAACTGATGCTGGACGTGCTTTGGCGCTGTATCGGACAGTGACAAAGGATTGCTGGACTTGGAAAATACGTGCTTCGAGCTGTATCGGACAGTGACGAAGTAGATTGGACCTAGAAGAGAACTACGTGCCTTGACGCTGTATCGGACAGTGACAAGGGTTACCTGTAAGAAAGAGACGTGCTTCGACGCTGTATCTGACAGTGGCGAAGGGGGTTTGTGCAGAGGTAAATCTGACGACGGACAAAGAGGAGGCACCTAAAATGTCTCAGTTGACCACCGAGAACCTTAGCGAGCAAGCTCTTATAAACTCCGACGCTGTATCTGACAACGAGGGAGGGTGTCTGGCAGACAGATCTGACGACGGTGAAGTACTGAGTCTGACTTAGGCTCTACGGCTTTCGCACGTGTGTATACCTTACAAGAGGTACCGTATAACAGGTGGTTACTTTATGCTGTATTGTACTTGGGGGGATACGATTTTCCCTCTCCCTTATATACATTTTCACTATCTAGGCTTAGTCAGCATATCTCTATATACAGGTAGGTGCAGCTTACTCATCCATGACTCCTGATGAGTCATCTACATAGGATCTTTGTCAGCATATTTCCATATGAAGAGAACAATAGGTAGATCTGCTGTACGATTTCGGTCAGGTCCATATCAAATGCCTTGACGAGGTAAGATCCAGGCGATCTATATCAAATGCCTTGAAGGAGTAAGATTCGAGAGATCTCTGCCCCTGACGAGGGTTTCCGGAATATTGGGAAGGTTCCAGAATACGAGTTGGATTATGTCATGAATGTTCTGGAATAAGGGAGGACTTGAGTGAGCGTCTTTATCCGCTGCACTATACGGACTCGAGAGTGCGCTTATCTGTGAATTTGATAAGATAAGATCGATCTTATCTGTATGGTGGTTTCTATTCTCTGTTGTGCAATTTCTTTTCCAGAGGCGCTATTGTCGCAGTGTGGGGTTTTCGTGCTGGATTCAGTGGAAACCGTTTTTGGCCGTGACAGCGCGTTTGTAGTCCCTTCTATCATTCTACTTATCTCGGCTAATGTATCTTGATTCCAAGTCCCAACTCAGGCAGCTGTCCGTCGTACCTTGGCAGAATCAGAGGCACTGGATGTTGCCAATGGCCGCGATGTTGCACTCGACGTAACTGTCACGCCCAGTGTCCTTATCTCCACGGGGCTCGACATCGAAGCCGAACAGTGAGTGTCATTAGGGAGTCAATGTAATGTGCGGTTGTCCTCATACTATATTCCTTTAGACGTTCCGTCAAGGCCGAGTCATCGAAAGACTGGCTTCATGCTCAGGATCGCCAAAAGACCAGACTACTCCTCCGAAACAGTGCCTTGACACGCAAGATCGTGCTCTGGAGCCAGCGCCAGCAGCTTTACATTCCGGCTGTTGTCGTGTTGCGCCGTGCAGATGCTCAAGCACAGCAAAATAAATCAACCCCTCGCCCAATCCACGATTACCCGTTATATCTACCCTCGGAGATCAAGTTGAAAGTCCCCTGTGATCAACGACTGATGGAAATCGAGTGGGAACTTCGCTTGGCTCAAGCCAAGGAGGCTCTTGAGGGGCTCCGACGGAATTTACAGGTCCGCTCGTACCTTCTGAACTTCAAGACACGGTTTGTTCGCGGACAACATGCAAACACTCGGGCTCGAAATGCAATTGCAACAGTCGAGGCCAGGATCAAGGCTCGTGCTGAGGAGTATCGGGCTGCACACACGGCCTTGCTCGCCCTCGGGACACTCCTTGAAAAGGTGGGCTGGCAGCAACAGCTGTTGCCATTGGACGAGGCTGACATTCGGGAGATGTCGGAGGGAGAAGAGGGTAGCTCTGAGGGGTCACGGCAGATATCCTGGATCTGGAGAACCATGGGCATGGCTGGGGTGGATGAAAATGACCCTATGTACCGTGACGGTAGGTCATGTATCAACCGCTAATTACTGGTCGTAACTTTATTTTCCAGCCCTTCGCGTTGAATGGTGTAAATCCCGGGCCCGTACAATGCGATATACAGAGGAGGTCTCGCTATTATTGGAAGAAATGGAGCGTGTCTTGCGCTTTATGAAGTGGCAGGAAGCTTGGTGGATAGAAAAGGCGAATTATTGGTACAACAGTGAGATCGGCCATACTCCGCGCGAGGAGGGATTGTGCGCGTATGCTGAACGTCAGGCAGCACTCAGGCAGTCCATTGCCTTGCACTTCACTACTTTGTGGCAACCAGTCGCCAGCTACGTTGAAGAAGCCCGTGAACGCATTGTCGCTGCCGCTGCAGAAGCCTTGGCAACAGAGGCCATTGTCAGTATATCTAGTGTTTGATTCTGGACAATTTCTTCACCCTTTCGTATTTTTTGCACGATATGATTAGTTAGTATGAGTTGTGCATAGTTATATAGAATAGAAACTTATGGTGAGTCGGTAGGGCATGTCCATTCCAAAAATGTCTTCGACATATTATTTTACATGTGTACTACAGTGGTATAGGGGTAGGTGCCTGTGAGTAATACATCACTTTGGTCGCAGGAGCGCCACCAACAGTTGTGTGATGCATTACTGGTTAATGATAATTGCCGTGATTGATGCATTACTACCTGAGGCTAAGGATTATAACCGAGGAGGATAACGAACAGTCATATTATGCATCATAAGTCAACACTGAGTGATGCATCAACCGGTAGAGAGAGTAAAGAGTACCATGAACGGTCATATAATGCATAACTCGTCAATGCGAATACCTGTGAGTGATGCATCAACCAAGCAAGAGCTATCAATGATACCTGTGAGTGATGCATCAGCCAAGCGCGAGCTATTAATGACTGTATGATACATTACAGGTCAGCATTAAATTTCTGTGAGTGATGCATCGCCCGGTAGAGGTTAAAGAGCACTAACACCAATGGATGTATAATGCATGACTTGTCAATGTGAATCTGTAAAAGATGTATTAGCTGAGCGAGAGCGGGGTGGCAAAGGAAATTCCCAGAGCACGGCCATGTAATGCATGATTCGTTGATGGGAATTCCTGTAAGTGATACATTAGCTGAGCGAGGGCGGGAAGGCGGAAAGACACCGCCAATGGTCGTATGATGCATAATTTGTCGGTTGGAATTCCTGTAAGTGATGCATCAGCCGAGCGAGGTGTAAGGACGCCCACTATCTTATCTAATCTTGGTTATCTAATCGTATCTTATCGAGACGATTACGCTATTGTTTGGCAACACCTTCTGGTGTTGCCTATTTAATTCATTACATTAATTAAGTATAAACAACCTTGTACACCTATACGTAGCAATCGACAGACTTGTCAAGCTTACGTCTAGTGTGAACAACAAGGTCCCAAATTCTGTAACCCCGTTACATTTTTTTAAGCTACCTTGCTTTCTATTGCTGCGTACCCACGACGTTACGCAGACCCACATTCCATTTAGAACACCCATCATCAAAAAGAACCAACGAGACCGAGACCCGATGACAACAACTCCCACATCCGGAAAGAGCCGAACTCCGGTCCTCGAGGATGCGCTCACAGCGCATCCTCCATCACAACTTCCACTGCAACCAGTGGAAGTCGGATCAGTCGCTGGTGGACAAAGTTCACCAGCGCAGAATACACTAGGAGTAGAATCGGAGGAACTTTGGCCAATAGCAAGCACCAATGTGCCTGGGAGCTTGGCCGACGAATTGGCCAGGTCACATCGACCTGGCCCCACGGCGGGAAGCAGATGGCCAGACAGCCGTCTGTCGAATAGAGCGTTCGGGGCGTCCACCCTGAGCATAATCAAGATGGAGTCGGACGAAGACGACTTGTCCGACCCCGAGGCTAATGAAGAAGAGGCCAGCGAAAGGGAACTGCTTGCGCTTCAAGTGAAGCAATTCTGGGACACCACCGATGTGGTTAGCGAGCATCGGCGAAGGCGACTGGAGGAACGAGCGGATAGGCTCGTTCTGCGATCTACCGGAGCACAATCCGTTGGAGAAATGGTCGCACAAGCATATGCCGACCGATACTTGGAAGCGCTGTCCGTAGTAGTTACGGAATACAGGAAGAAGTACCCTAAGGGAACTTCGAATTCAGCAGTCAGCTCGATCGCTGGGACGCCTGTACCTAAGAAAGCCTC
Source organism: Tricholomella constricta (assembly GCA_013368375.1). Taxonomy (NCBI): domain Eukaryota; kingdom Fungi; phylum Basidiomycota; class Agaricomycetes; order Agaricales; family Lyophyllaceae; genus Tricholomella; species Tricholomella constricta. The sequence continues at coordinate 935,458 of JAACJP010000005.1, read as the reverse complement.
GTTCAACAAAGGAAAAGGTCGTTGGGATGACCTCTTCACTCCTCAAGCAGTGGCTGCCGGATCGAACCAGCCTCTTGATGAGGCTGCCATGGCAGTATCGGCGCTGCATCAAGCGCGACAGTTAGGAGAATCTGACAACGATTATCGTCGTCGGTCTGCGGCAGCGAAGCGCGAAAGAATGACTCGTGAAGAGCATCTTGCGCAACCACAGGGATCCAAATGGGCCCCTGTTAGTGAGTCTACGTTAGACCCACCCACAGAACGTAAGTATACAACCACGCAAGCAGCTGGCGACGAAAGCGCGCCAGCTATTCAAGTACCTATGGATGCGAAGGATGGCCGTGTTCCATTAGCGAAAGATTGGAACAACCGAGTCGCATATCAGCGTTTGAGAAACGCTGATTTATCACGGAGCAAGTTCACGAATTATGATGATCAAGGGGTCGTCTTCGAAGGACATATGCCCGTAGATGAGATGGCGAGGCAATGGGCCTCGCAAACTCAAGGTTCGGATGGTGGACTGGGAAATGGGGCCGTCGGAAAACATAATACGACGGCGACGGCTAACGGCCGTCAAGACATGCGGGTTCGTATAAATGAACCCACTTCACACGCTCAGCCTCGATTTCAAAGTCGAGGCTACTCAATGCCTGACCCGATTCGCAGGAGTCAATCAATTGCGGACGGAATATATGCTGCTGGAGAGCAGCATAAAACTAAGATGCACGAACGGTTGCATCAACTGATACACGAGCGACTGGCTGTACGCCTATCGCTCCCTGATGGTATGAAATCTCGCCGTGCGGACTCAAAGTCCGTAGGCACTTATAGTGGAAGCGCCAAGTTTGGCGAATTGGAAGAATGGCTAGCCAGCCTTGTCGTGATGCTAGCCGTGAGCCAGTTTGGAGGAGCAGAACGCGACCAAGAGCGCGTTCTGATAACATCTGAGTTCCTTGATGGTGAAGCTCGGAAATGGTACAATCGCCATGTTATCCATGTGAACCGCGAAAAGCAGTCCTGGACGTTTGAAGACGTCATACTAGGGCTGTACGATCGGTTCGTGCTGCCTTCAACCATGCAGGATGCTCGTAACGACTTTAACGCTGTTACCTATTCGGCGAGCAAAGGCATACAAGGTCTGTATGACGACCTTGTGGATCATGCCATGAACATGGCAGCAAGAACGGATGATTGGACGTTCCTGGAGAAATTTCTCAAAACACTTCCGCGCGATATGCGGAAGGCATTATTCGATGACGGGCTATCACCCGAAATCAATACAGCCCAAGAGTTCCTAGCGGTGGGCCTAGCACTTCAAGCCACCCAGAAAACGGCTGATTACTTTGAGCGGACCATAACCGCTCAGCGAAGTCAACCGAGCCAAATGCGGAAACCAGATGGAGGGCGAGTAAACGCTCCACACAATACTTTCAACAGGCCTCGACGGGTGTATGGCGCAGTAAATGAAAAGCCATATGTCAAGCCAGCGTATCAGGATCAACCTGGACGTGGAGAGCAAAAGCCCCACGTCGAAAAACCAGCGATGAAGACAGGAGATCGTCCGCGTTACGATCAACCTAAAAACCACGATCATCACAACCATCCTCCGGGGGAAGTGTGCTTTAATTGTGGAAAACTAGGGCATTTTGCAAAAGATTGCAAACAGCCCAAGGAACAGCGAGCGTTCCTAAGGGCCGCACGTACAGCGGCACCTGACGCGGCAAGTGAGGCGGACGATGAAGACACGTCTCCTGAGGACCCGGACGGACGAGACAATGGACGCCCTGATACAGAGGCGGACAATGAAGACGAAGGCGATGAGTTCGTAGACATGGAGGTCTACGAAAATGAATACTATGCTCGGGACGATGAGACCGAGCGTATGTTTGCAATGACAGAAGTAATTGCGTCAGAAGAACGCAATGATAAACCACCAGTTCGCAAAGTTAAAGTGCGGACGGGGAGGGACAAAATTGCTCGTCCCGTAGTTCTGATAAAGGACAAGGAGTGCCTTGTCACCTACATTAACGTAGGTGGACATGAGGCTTGGACCCTTTGGGATTCCGGGAGTACAACTACCGGACTTACGCCGTCATTCGCTCAAGTGGCCGATATTCGAGTATTTCCGCTGGAGGATCCATTAATCCTCCAGCTCGGGACTAAAGGAAGTCGGGCCACAGTAAACTTTGGTACGACGGTGGAAGCCGCTCTGCCAGGGTTTAAAGGCAAGGTTTACATGGACCTTGCTAACTTTGATCGATACGACGTGATTATAGGCACGCCGTTTATGCGCGCAAATAATGTCGTGCTGGACTTTAACCGTGACGAAGTGGTCGTCAATGGAGTCGCTATACCAGCGACTAAGGTAAAAATGGAGGATACCGATGGCCGAGCTAGACGCCATCGGTCATTGGAGAAACGAAGAGAATGACTAAAAGTAACAGTAGAAGATGACGATGATCCTGATAATGAGGGTAGGCCGATAAACAGCCTACCGAAGGATCATCCAGCACTTTTATTATCCGAGGAAGAGTTTCAAGAAACTCTTAAGGAGGGGGATAATGTAACGGGGTTACAGAATTTGGGGACCTTGTTGTTCACACTAGACGTAAGCTTGACAAGTCTGTCGATTGCTACGTATAGGTGTACAAGGTTGTTTATACTTAATTAATGTAATGAATTAAATAGGCAACACCAGAAGGTGTTGCCAAACAATAGCGTAATCGTCTCGATAAGATACGATTAGATAACCAAGATTAGATAAGATAGTGTGCGTCCTTACATACCCCCCTTTAAGATCGCGTGTAGCGATCTTCACCAGGGAGTTGGGCAGAAAAAGAGAGTAAAAGGAGGGTCTAGGTCCCGGCGACCTAGACCTATCAAATAATGCAAGAATACGTAGGTATAATACGTATTCGTGACTTAACGAGTAGTGGATGCATTAGCGCCACTGCACGGCCTCAAAGTGCCGTGCGGCAAAGAATGGTGGTGAGGACATCCAATGTTGCGTTAATACGCAACCTGCGGATTGCTCCTCGGGAGTCAGGTGGTCTGCACCTGACAATGGCGGTCGGCCCGGCGGTACGCCCTACGTGTCGAGGTCGGTTCGTTGACGGGGGGATTAAGTTGTCTCCCCGACCTATGACTCCATCACTGTGTCGGGGTCGGTGGTGTTGTTGTCCACCAGACCCTGGCTGGTGGTAATCACCGCCAGTGATAAAGGCCCTGTAAGGGCCGACACGGGGTCCACTTGGGTTTCGGTAGCTCCAGTTGGAGCTGCCACGACTGTGGAGGGTGTCGCGGGGGCAGGTATAGCTGCCGCCGGGTCCGCCATTTCGACGTTGATGGACGTCGATCCCGATGAAGCGGGGTGATGCAGGCCTGGGGGGATATATTCCCCCACCCGAACACGGAGTCCTCGGAAGTGTGGGTCTTCACCCACAAACATCCATTCCGAACTCACTAGACAGTCTAGTGATTCGGTCTGGAATTCCACGTGCATCAGTGTTTGGATGCGCGTGATGTCATCGGTGGTGGGATGGTACCACCCATCCCACTCAGGGATGGCGGGCGGAACACCCATTTCATCTAGACGACGAACTCGATCGTCGTCAACATTGCGGAACAGGTCCTTATAGGGACCTGAGTTAGAGTAGTTATGGTCCAAATAATGTAGACCATAAGTGTAGCTATGGTGTATCCAGCTTACTGGAATACCAATGTTGATAAGGTGTTGCAAGACACCTTGTTCAGTGATCCGCACCTCCGGAGGGATCACTTGGATGCGAGGTATGGTAACCTCAGGGCCTTCGATCGGTGTGAAAGGCCGATCTGGGTTGGCCTCGTTATAGGCAGCCACAGCCTCTGCGTAGAGGTATGGCCGCGCAGTAATGGTCGCGAAAAGTCGCATGAACCATGACCGCATGCTGTGGGTAGTTGGCGCTAGTACATTCGCCAACAAGTATCCCCAAGTTCCGCGCCTATGTACGCGGAACCGGTAGTCCATGACGATTCCTCCGTATTGGTTCTTTGAACCAATACGCCCATGGTGAATCATATGTCGGCACCAGTGCTCGACATCGAGGGCATGGTCGGGGCCTGGCTGAGGCAGGCCAGCGCCTCGTGTAGGCTTGTCCGGCCTATATTCGAATGCCCTCCCAGGCCGCCTAATTGGCGCGGCCTGCCAAATGGGTGACCGTGTATCGAACGGTCGGTTGACGCTTCTAAATTCATCCATGGCTGCTCGAGCCATGGATCGGTCGCGCAAATGGGGCGCTACCGAGAGGGAGACTCGCCGGAACTCCCTAAAGAGCATAAAGGCCTCTGCCCGCTCTTCATCCGTCACGCCGGGGCGCCGATCGTTGATCAGTGCATACAACTGATCAACTTCACGAGGGTTCATTGGGAACCCGCGTGGTGCGACGGCATATAGCCGTCCCGATGGGGGACGAGAATTGTGTCCCGTCCCCAACTCGCTTTCGGACACTCGCGCTGCGGTGCCTAGTGCGTAGGCACGATTCTGGGCGGACGATACATATATCGTCCGCACTAGCATATCCCAAAAGCGGTTGTCCCTCTCGTGGCGGTCGTTGATGAAGACCACCCCGAGCTCGTCAGGGATCCGCCCCGGCATCTCCTTCTCAGCTTTGCGAGCCATATTCTCGCGATGCTGCTTTTGCCCGGCAGCCTTCTTCTTGCTGACAGGCTTGTCGTCGTCAGACGACTCGCCCCAGTCCGATTCATCCATAGCTTCGGCATATGGATCCGATGCCTTCTGTTTGCCTTTGGAGGGCGGCGTTGGGGGCTGCACCATCGTACTAGGTGGTGCAGGGGCTGGCGCTGGCAAAGTATATTTGCCAACAGGTTCCTTCTTCTGAGAACCTCGTTCTGGGTTCCGCACCCGGCTTTCTCCCGGGGGCGGTAACGCTCCGGATAGGTTTTGCGGCTTTGCTTCCGCTGACGTCGACGATGTCGACGCCGTGCGCTCGATTTCTCGAGCAGGTAAGGGGCGCACTTCGCGCGTCCCTTGATCCTCTCGGCGCTCTTCCCGTTGAGAACCATAATCAAGTGGGCGTTCGTCACGCCACACTTCCTGGTCGGGGTGGCGGTTGTACCGCCGATTCTCCTGTTCCAGGCGTCGTTCCGGACGCCTGGGCTCGCTCCTCTCTTGTCGTCGCGGCTCGTATGAGGTGCGTTCTTCTCGACGCACCTCCATTTGCTGCCTTTTTATGGGTCGGGACGATGGTCCCTCCCCGCGATCCGGCGATGCTACTGCCGGCCGTTTTCTTGCCAGGCTGAGTTGCTCAGCCATGGCCGCTTCTCTCGCTTTCACGCGTCTCAAATCCGCGCAAACTCCATCGTATGCATCAAGCAGCTGGGTTATAACCAGCTGCGCCATTCCATCGTCCAAGAAATCACAAAATTCGCGGTGAATACCCGCGTCTTCCAATCGATCCAAGAGAGAAGAAAGGAGACCATCGTCTGCGAATGGTCTCCTCGAACTTGACGCAGGCGATACTCTACGATCGTCTGCCATCCTCCGCGAACTCGACGCCGACGACGCTTTGTCGTCTGCATTCGGTGCAACATGTTGCCGCACCGGTTCGCCGCGCACCACTTGCGCCGGCGGGACATTTGCTTGCAGACGACTTTGGTCGTCTACCTCCATCTTCTCCGATTCGTTGTACCGCGTATTGTGCGGTACAGGCTGCATGGGCATTTGGGGGTACCACGTCGGTTGCGGGTACCCCATGAAACCCGCCATTGATGGCATCTGTTGGAATGCCAGCCCTGGCGGGTAAAAACCACCCATAGGTGGTTGTTGCCCTTGGTGGTGCGGTTGGCTCATATGGCCAACCGTCGGAAATGTTTGTTGCCCCTGATGGGGCGGTTGGCTCATATGGCCAACCGGAGGATATTGATATAATTGGGGCTGCGAGCCCATGTAAGTTGGGGGCAGGGGCGCATTTTCCGCGCGCCCCTGCGCTCCCTCCCCACTTGAACTCGGCCCCGGGTTCAAATTTTGCTGGTCGGTGCGGCTGTCGCCGCCCCGAATCGCGTCGTTGCTGGAGGTTGGTACTTGGCTGGGGTACATGTTGGTTTGTGTTGAGAGGGTTGAAAATCGGTTGCGCGTCTAGCGCCAAACATATTTAACCTTCTGTCATAACTTTTGATGGTTATGTAATTTTCCTGATCGCCGTGGTCACATGACCGCGCCACATTCTAGGTTCGTCGCGGTAATCTCGACGCGCTCTTCACCCCTTGTAGTTCCAAGTAGCGATCCAGTGCCGCTAACTTGTTACAATTGGTGTGCGGTTCCCAGGTGGTGTCTCCCAGACTCCACCTAACCTGATATTCCACAGTATTATTTTGGGTCCATCTATGGCCCAAAATGTCTTCTACAAACCATTCGTGATTATCCGGCGCCCCAAAATCGTAGGGCTCCGGATGAGTTCTATTAGGGAACATTGTATCATTCGTTGCGTAGTATGGGCGCAACATCGATATATGAAATGTTGGATGTATCCGGCGCTCCATGAGTGCCGTAGGTAATTCCAACGTGTAGTTCGACGTGTCTGGCATGGCCTTCAGCACTTTGTAGGGCCCGACGAATTTCGGGCACAATTTACGGGCGCGTCCCTTGGGGAGGTTCAAGTTCTTGGTGGATAAATACACCAAGTCTCCCCCCTTTATTTCTGGACCAGCGGATCGGCGCCTGTTTGCCTCGCGCGTTTGAAATACGCGCGCTTCGATTATAGCGTCATGCGCCTCCGCTATATTCTGCAATGCGCGTTCCGCATACTCTCGAATTCCCTTCGGTATTACGCTGTCTGAGCGTATCTCTTTCAACATGGACGGCATGTATCCACTGTTCAGCTCAAATGGAGCGAACTTGGTAGTAGCCGATACGCTCGCATTTATCGCGAACTCAGCCATGGGTATACAATCTACCCAATCCTTTTGGTCATGCCTCACAACGGCACGAAATATCTGGCCAATACTACGATTGGCTCGCTCCGTTTGTCCATCCGTCTGAGGATGGAAAGATGTCGACATTAGGAGCTTAGCTCCTAATAACTTGTGTAGTTCGCGCCACCAGCGTGAGGTAAACTTAGAGTCTCGATCGCTTACGATCGAGCTTGGCAGGCCATGGAGCCTGACGATCTCCCGTAAGTATACCCATGATAATTGGGCTGCTGTCATCGTCGTATGTATGGGTATCATATGCACCATACTCGTCATACGACAAATTACTACCCATAGGTAATTATATCCCTTTGATTCTGGAAATGGACCGATAAAGTCCATTCCGATAGAATCCCAAGGCTTAGTTGGTACTGGCAGGGAGTGTAGTTTCCCTGACGGTTTTTGATTCGACGTCTTGATCTGCTGGCAGTACTCGCACGTTTTACAAAACGTACGCACGGTCGTGGCTAGTGATGGCCACCAATACCATCGTCGAATATATTCAGTAGTCCGTTCGGCACCGAAATGGCCCATAGTTTTATGGGCTTGCTCAATAATTGTGGTGATGAGCTCGGGTTCTCGCGGTATACATAGAACGCTATCATTTATAGCGTTCGTGGTCCAAATGAGATTGTCTTTCGTGGTGAACGTACGAAAGTCCCTGGGGTTAGCGAGAATAACTGAAAATAGTTTATCCTTTGGGTATCCAAGGATAACGTCGTGACGGATCTTTTCATCCGTTTTGTCTGGGGGAGGAGAAACTGTGTCCCTCCCGAGGACAATATCTCCGACCGTACGTTCCCGTTCGGTTGGACTCATGCTTTTCTGAGGGTGTGACGATGTTCCGGATGCGGTACTTGGTGCCGCAGCCTCCATTATCTGAGCCTCGACATCTCGATCCTCCTGGCGTTCTTGAAGACGCTTGCTTCGACGTATTTCTACGTCTTTCATCGCTCGAATCTCAACTACTTTTTCCACGATTTCATGGTATCGTGGTACTGGTAGATCTTCACCAGTAGGATCGATTCTAGCATCAGCAGCTACGAAGTCGTGGACGTCGTAACGATCTTGATGGTTATCGCTCTCGAAGTATCGCGATAGACAGTCGGCGACTTTGTTCAGTTCGCCTTTCACATAGGTTATGTCGAAGTTAAATCGCGACATGTATTCCATCCATCGACGCTGCCTAGGTGATAAATTCACCTGGGTCTTAAAGAATTCGAGGGCTTTATGGTCGGTAATGATGTGGATTTTATAGCCCACAAGTTTATCCTCCCACTTAAGTAACGCTTCGAGAATAGCTAAGGTCTCGAGTTCATGCACAGCATAATTCTGCTGTGCATTAGTGAATTTTTTGGACATGAATCCAGCCGGCTGGGCTTGGATCCATGTAGGTCCTTGTCCATACATCGCACCGACGCCTGACTTGGAGGCGTCACAGATAATCCAAATTGGTTCGCCTGTCTTCGGTTGAATCGGCCGAATAATTGGCGTTGTGCAGCATATATGCTTTATCATTTCAAAGCATCGCTGATGAATTGGTCTCCAATAAAATGGCGACCCATTCTCGGTCATCGCCATTAGTGGACCAGTGTATGCAGATATATCTGGGAGAAATTGTCCCAGATAGTTAACAAGTCCAACGAATCGTTGGATATCGTTGTAATTCCGTGGTATCCTCCAGTCACGGATCCGTGCCAGTTTGTCGGCGTCAGGGTGAATTCCTTGGTCGTCAATAATATGACCAAGGCAATCAACGCGATCCGAATACAATTCGCATTTCTTCCATTTAAGGTAGAGTGATTGTTCGCGTAATCGTTCGAACACAACTCGCAAGTGGTCTTCATGTTCCTCAATAGAGTTCGAGAATATGAATATATCGTCCAAGTATACATGCATGAACTTCCCAATGACGTCCCGAAAGATGGACGTCATTAATCGTTGAAATGTCGCGGGAGCATTACAGTCCCCGATTTGCATGATGTTACTGATGTATGTTCCCGCTATCGTTGCGAAGGCGGTTTTATGTACATCTTTTTCAAGGATGCGTACTTGTTCATACGCATCCGTTAAGTCAATTTTGGACCGTATTTTTCCCCTAGCGACATCTTCGCGAATAACTTCCTGGTCTGGCAAGGGCGTCACGTCCTTGATCGTGTTATCGTTACGCTGGCGTGCGTCCAAGGGTGTTCTCAGGGAGCCGTCTTTTTTCGGGATACATAGCAGCGGCGCTGCTTGCTTCACCGAACGAGGCTCCCACCATTTAGAATCCGTATACCGATTGACCTTCGCGTAGAATTCCTCGCGAAGGGACATTGGGCACCTCGGCGCGTGGTACTGGTACTGTTTCTCATCATCGACGAGAGTAATCTCGTGATTGACTTCCCGCCAGGGTGGTAGCTGTTGTTTCGTACCACCCACCATATCTTCGAATTCGTCATGCCATTGCTGGCGAAGTCGTGGATAATCTTCCGCGGTAAGGCCTCCATTGGGTGCCTTACCTTTTCTGTTCACCGTTCTTGCAGCGCGAATGTGCGCTGTGTCTTTATTGCTAGGTTTAACATCAAACCTAGCTCGTAGTTTTACGAGAGCAAAGTCACTCTCATCCTTCACTGGTAACCGATACAACGGCCGTTTAGCCCGTTGTATATTCACCGGAAAATTCATTTCCGTTGGCTCCGATACTTCCTCAGGCCGTGGATTTCGGTACGCTTGTCCTCGCGTGCCTACATTTCTTCCTTCGTGAGCCCGCATTGACGCTATTACTGCGTTCCATTCTTGCGGCATCCGTGGGTCGAACATCCACTCATATTGTGGATGTGGATTTGGTCTATCCCAAAATGATCGATTACTCGTATTCGTATACGGCTCTGATTCCGTATCCTTGTCGGCCCCGCTCGTCTTACGCGCTTCATTATCGCGCTGATGTTCTTCGCATGGCTCGTCAACCTGTGCTCGTTCGTTCGAAGGCTCGTTTTGTGCCTTCTGCTGTCGTCGTTGGGGTTTTCTCTTCTTCGGAGGTGGCTTATCTGTAAGGACGCACACTATCTTATCTAATCTTGGTTATCTAATCGTATCTTATCGAGACGATTACGCTATTGTTTGGCAACACCTTCTGGTGTTGCCTATTTAATTCATTACATTAATTAAGTATAAACAACCTTGTACACCTATACGTAGCAATCGACAGACTTGTCAAGCTTACGTCTAGTGTGAACAACAAGGTCCCCAAATTCTGTAACCCCGTTACATTATCCCCCTCCTTAAGAGTTTCTTGAAACTCTTCCTCGGATAATAAAAGTGCTGGATGATCCTTCGGTAGGCTGTTTATCGGCCTACCCTCATTATCAGGATCATCGTCATCTTCTACTGTTACTTTTAGTCATTCTCTTCGTTTCTCCAATGACCGATGGCGTCTAGCTCGGCCATCGGTATCCTCCATTTTTACCTTAGTCGCTGGTATAGCGACTCCATTGACGACCACTTCGTCACGGTTAAAGTCCAGCACGACATTATTTGCGCGCATAAACGGCGTGCCTATAATCACGTCGTATCGATCAAAGTTAGCAAGGTCCATGTAAACCTTGCCTTTAAACCCTGGCAGAGCGGCTTCCACCGTCGTACCAAAGTTTACTGTGGCCCGACTTCCTTTAGTCCCGAGCTGGAGGATTAATGGATCCTCCAGCGGAAATACTCGAATATCGGCCACTTGAGCGAATGACGGCGTAAGTCCGGTAGTTGTACTCCCGGAATCCCAAAGGGTCCAAGCCTCATGTCCACCTACGTTAATGTAGGTGACAAGGCACTCCTTGTCCTTTATCAGAACTACGGGACGAGCAATTTTGTCCCTCCCCGTCCGCACTTTAACTTTGCGAACTGGTGGTTTATCATTGCGTTCTTCTGACGCAATTACTTCTGTCATTGCAAACATACGCTCGGTCTCATCGTCCCGAGCATAGTATTCATTTTCGTAGACCTCCATGTCTACGAACTCATCGCCTTCGTCTTCATTGTCCGCCTCTGTATCAGGGCGTCCATTGTCTCGTCCGTCCGGGTCCTCAGGAGACGTGTCTTCATCGTCCGCCTCACTTGCCGCGTCAGGTGCCGCTGTACGTGCGGCCCTTAGGAACGCTCGCTGTTCCTTGGGCTGTTTGCAATCTTTTGCAAAATGCCCTAGTTTTCCACAATTAAAGCACACTTCCCCCGGAGGATGGTTGTGATGATCGTGGTTTTTAGGTTGATCGTAACGCGGACGATCTCCTGTCTTCATCGCTGGTTTTTCGACGTGGGGCTTTTGCTCTCCACGTCCAGGTTGATCCTGATACGCTGGCTTGACATATGGCTTTTCATTTACTGCGCCATACACCCGTCGAGGCCTGTTGAAAGTATTGTGTGGAGCGTTTACTCGCCCTCCATCTGGTTTCCGCATTTGGCTCGGTTGACTTCGCTGAGCGGTTATGGTCCGCTCAAAGTAATCAGCCGTTTTCTGGGTGGCTTGAAGTGCTAGGCCCACCGCTAGGAACTCTTGGGCTGTATTGATTTCGGGTGATAGCCCGTCATCGAATAATGCCTTCCGCATATCGCGCGGAAGTGTTTTGAGAAATTTCTCCAGGAACGTCCAATCATCCGTTCTTGCTGCCATGTTCATGGCATGATCCACAAGGTCGTCATACAGACCTTGTATGCCTTTGCTCGCCGAATAGGTAACAGCGTTAAAGTCGTTACGAGCATCCTGCATGGTTGAAGGCAGCACGAACCGATCGTACAGCCCTAGTATGACGTCTTCAAACGTCCAGGGCTGCTTTTCGCGGTTCACATGGATAACATGGCGATTGTACCATTTCCGAGCTTCACCATCAAGGAACTCAGATGTTATCAGAACGCGCTCTTGGTCGCGTTCTGCTCCTCCAAACTGGCTCACGGCTAGCATCACGACAAGGCTGGCTAGCCATTCTTCCAATTCGCCAAACTTGGCGCTTCCACTATAAGTTCCTACGGACTTTGAGTCCGCACGGCGAGATTTCATACCATCAGGGAGCGATAGGCGTACAGCCAGTCGCTCGTGTATCAGTTGATGCAACCGTTCGTGCATCTTAGTTTTATGCTGCTCTCCAGCAGCATATATTCCGTCCGCAATTGATTGACTCCTGCGAATCGGGTCAGGCATTGAGTAGCCTCGACTTTGAAATCGAGGCTGAGCGTGTGAAGTGGGTTCACTTATACGAACCCGCATGTCTTGACGGCCGTTAGCCGTCGCCGTCGTATTATGTTTTCCGACGGCCCCATTTCCCAGTCCACCATCCGAACCTTGAGTTTGCGAGGCCCATTGCCTCGCCATCTCATCTACGGGCATATGTCCTTCGAAGACGACTCCTTGATCATCATAATTCGTGAACTTGCTCCGTGATAAATCAGCGTTTCTCAAACGCTGATATGCGACTCGGTTGTTCCAATCTTTCGCTAATGGAACACGGCCATCCTTCGCATCCATAGGTACTTGAATAGCTGGCGCGCTTTCGTCGCCAGCTGCTTGCGTGGTTGTATACTTACGTTCCGTGGGTGGGTCTAACGTAGACTCACTAACAGGGGCCCATTTGGATCCCTGTGGTTGCGCAAGATGCTCTTCACGAGTCATTCTCTCGCGCTTCGCTGCCGCAGACCGACGACGATAATCGTCGTCAGATTCTCCTAACTGTCGCGCTTGATGCAGCGCCGATACTGCCATGGCAGCCTCATCAAGAGGCTGGTTCGATCCGGCAGCCACTGCTTGAGGAGTGAAGAGGTCATCCCAACGACCTTTCCCTTTGTTTAACGAGGCTTTCTTAGGTACAGGCGTCCCAGCGATCGAGCTGACTGCTGAATTCGAAGTTCCCTTAGGGTACTTCTTCCTGTATTCCGTAACTACTACGGACAGCGCTTCCAAGTATCGGTCGGCATATGCTTGTGCGACCATTTCTCCAACGGATTGTGCTCCGGTAGATCGCAGAACGAGCCTATCCGCTCGTTCCTCCAGTCGCCTTCGCCGATGCTCGCTAACCACATCGGTGGTGTCCCAGAATTGCTTCACTTGAAGCGCAAGCAGTTCCCTTTCGCTGGCCTCTTCTTCATTAGCCTCGGGGTCGGACAAGTCGTCTTCGTCCGACTCCATCTTGATTATGCTCAGGGTGGACGCCCCGAACGCTCTATTTGACAGACGGCTGTCTGGCCATCTGCTTCCCGCCGTGGGGCCAGGTCGATGTGACCTGGCCAATTCGTCGGCCAAGCTCCCAGGCACATTGGTGCTTGCTATTGGCCAAAGTTCCTCCGATTCTACTCCTAGTGTATTCTGCGCTGGTGAACTTTGTCCACCAGCGACTGATCCAACTTCCACTGGTTGCAGTGGAAGTTGTGATGGAGGATGCGCTGTGAGCGCATCCTCGAGGACCGGAGTTCGGCTCTTTCCGGATGTGGGAGTTGTTGTCATCGGGTCTCGGTCTCGTTGGTTCTTTTTGATGATGGGTGTTCTAAATGGAATGTGGGTCTGCGTAACGTCGTGGGTACGCAGCAATAGAAAGCAAGGTAGCTTAAAAAAAATGTAACGGGGTTACAGAATTTGGGGACCTTGTTGTTCACACTAGACGTAAGCTTGACAAGTCTGTCGATTGCTACGTATAGGTGTACAAGGTTGTTTATACTTAATTAATGTAATGAATTAAATAGGCAACACCAGAAGGTGTTGCCAAACAATAGCGTAATCGTCTCGATAAGATACGATTAGATAACCAAGATTAGATAAGATAGTGTGCGTCCTTACAGATAAGCCACCTCCGAAGAAGAGAAAACCCCAACGACGACAGCAGAAGGCACAAAACGAGCCTTCGAACGAACGAGCACAGGTTGACGAGCCATGCGAAGAACATCAGCGCGATAATGAAGCGCGTAAGACGAGCGGGGCCGACAAGGATACGGAATCAGAGCCGTATACGAATACGAGTAATCGATCATTTTGGGATAGACCAAATCCACATCCACAATATGAGTGGATGTTCGACCCACGGATGCCGCAAGAATGGAACGCAGTAATAGCGTCAATGCGGGCTCACGAAGGAAGAAATGTAGGCACGCGAGGACAAGCGTACCGAAATCCACGGCCTGAGGAAGTATCGGAGCCAACGGAAATGAATTTTCCGGTGAATATACAACGGGCTAAACGGCCGTTGTATCGGTTACCAGTGAAGGATGAGAGTGACTTTGCTCTCGTAAAACTACGAGCTAGGTTTGATGTTAAACCTAGCAATAAAGACACAGCGCACATTCGCGCTGCAAGAACGGTGAACAGAAAAGGTAAGGCACCCAATGGAGGCCTTACCGCGGAAGATTATCCACGACTTCGCCAGCAATGGCATGACGAATTCGAAGATATGGTGGGTGGTACGAAACAACAGCTACCACCCTGGCGGGAAGTCAATCACGAAATTACTCTCATCGATGATGAGAAACAGTACCAGTACCACGCGCCGAGGTGCCCAATGTCCCTTCGCGAGGAATTCTACGCGAAGGTCAATCGGTATACGGATTCTAAATGGTGGGAGCCTCGTTCGGTGAAGCAAGCAGCGCCGCTGCTATGTATCCCGAAAAAAGACGGCTCCCTGAGAACACCCTTGGACGCACGCCAGCGTAACGATAACACGATCAAGGACGTTACGCCCTTGCCAGACCAGGAAGTTATTCGCGAAGATGTCGCTAGGGGAAAAATACGGTCCAAAATTGACTTAACGGATGCGTATGAACAAGTACGCATCCTTGAAAAAGATGTACATAAAACCGCCTTCGCAACGATAGCGGGAACATACATCAGTAACATCATGCAAATCGGGGACTGTAATTCTCCCGCGACATTTCAACGATTAATGACGTCCATCTTTCGGGACGTCATTGGGAAGTTCATGCATGTATACTTGGACGATATATTCATATTCTCGAACTCTATTGAGGAACATGAAGACCACTTGTGAGTTGTGTTCGAACGATTACGCGAACAATCGCTCTACCTTAAATGGAAGAAATGCGAATTGTATTCGGATCGCGTTGATTGCCTTGGTCATATTATTGACGACCAAGGAATTCACCCTGACGCCGACAAACTGGCACGGATCCGTGACTGGAGGATACCACGGAATTACAACGATATCCAACGATTCGTTGGACTTGTTAACTATCTGGGACAGTTTCTCCCAGATATATCTGCATACACTGGTCCACTAATGGCGATGACCGAGAATGGGTCGCCATTTTATTGGAGACCAATTCATCAGCGATGCTTTGAAATGATAAAGCATATATGCTGCACAACGCCAATTATTCGGCCGATTCAACCGAAGACAGGCGAACCAATTTGGATTATCTGTGACGCCTCCAAGTCAGGCGTCGGTGCGATGTATGGACAAGGACCTACATGGATCCAAGCCCAGCCGGCTGGATTCATGTCCAAAAAATTCACTAATGCACAGCAGAATTATGCTGTGCATGAACTCGAGACCTTAGCTATTCTCGAAGCGTTACTTAAGTGGGAGGATAAACTTGTGGGCTATAAAATCCACATCATTACCGACCATAAAGCCCTCGAATTCTTTAAGACCCAGGTGAATTTATCACCTAGGCAGCGTCGATGGATGGAATACATGTCGCGATTTAACTTCGACATAACCTATGTGAAAGGCGAACTGAACAAAGTCGCCGACTGTCTATCGCGATACTTCGAGAGCGATAACCATCAAGATCGTTACGACGTCCACGACTTCGTAGCTGCTGATGCTAGAATCGATCCTACTGGTGAAGATCTACCAGTACCACGATACCATGAAATCGTGGAAAAAGTAGTTGAGATTCGAGCGATGAAAGACGTAGAAATACGTCGAAGCAAGCGTCTTCAAGAACGCCAGGAGGATCGAGATGTCGAGGCTCAGATAATGGAGGCTGCGGCACCAAGTACCGCATCCGGAACATCGTCACACCCTCAGAAAAGCATGAGTCCAACCGAACGGGAACGTACGGTCGGAGATATTGTCCTCGGGAGGGACACAGTTTCTCCTCCCCCAGACAAAACGGATGAAAAGATCCGTCACGACGTTATCCTTGGATACCCAAAGGATAAACTATTTTCAGTTATTCTCGCTAACCCCAGGGACTTTCGTACGTTCACCACGAAAGACAATCTCATTTGGACCACGAACGCTATAAATGATAGCGTTCTATGTATACCGCGAGAACCCGAGCTCATCACCACAATTATTGAGCAAGCCCATAAAACTATGGGCCATTTCGGTGCCGAACGGACTACTGAATATATTCGACGATGGTATTGGTGGCCATCACTAGCCACGACCGTGCGTACGTTTTGTAAAACGTGCGAGTACTGCCAGCAGATCAAGACGTCGAATCAAAAACCGTCAGGGAAACTACACTCCCTGCCAGTACCAACTAAGCCTTGGGATTCTATCGGAATGGACTTTATCGGTCCATTTCCAGAATCAAAGGGATATAATTACCTATGGGTAGTAATTTGTCGTATGACGAGTATGGTGCATATGATACCCATACATACGACGATGACAGCAGCCCAATTATCATGGGTATACTTACGGGAGATCATCAGGCTCCATGGCCTGCCAAGCTCGATCGTAAGCGATCGAGACTCTAAGTTTACTTCACGCTGGTGGCGCGAACTACATAAGTTATTAGGAGCTAAGCTCCTAATGTCGACATCTTTCCATCCTCAGACGGATGGACAAACGGAGCGAGCCAATCGTAGTATTGGCCAGATATTTCGTGCCGTTGTGAGGCATGACCAAAAGGATTGGGTAGATTGTATACCCATGGCTGAGTTCGCGATAAATGCGAGCGTATCGGCTACTACCAAGTTCGCTCCATTTGAGCTGAACAGTGGATACATGCCGTCCATGTTGAAAGAGATACGCTCAGACAGCGTAATACCGAAGGGAATTCGAGAGTATGCGGAACGCGCATTGCAGAATATAGCGGAGGCGCATGACGCTATAATCGAAGCGCGCGTATTTCAAACGCGCGAGGCAAACAGGCGCCGATCCGCTGGTCCAGAAATAAAGGGGGGAGACTTGGTGTATTTATCCACCAAGAACTTGAACCTCCCCAAGGGACGCGCCCGTAAATTGTGCCCGAAATTCGTCGGGCCCTACAAAGTGCTGAAGGCCATGCCAGACACGTCGAACTATACGTTGGAATTACCTACGGCACTCATGGAGCGCCGGATACATCCAACATTTCATATATCGATGTTGCGCCCATACTACGCAACGAATGATACAATGTTCCCTAATAGAACTCATCCGGAGCCCTACGATTTTGGGGCGCCGGATAATCACGAATGGTTTGTAGAAGATATTTTGGGCCATAGATGGACCCAAAATAATACTGTGGAATATCAGGTTAGGTGGAGCCTGGGAGACACCACCTGGGAACCGCACACCAATTGTAACAAGTTAGCGGCACTGGATCGCTACTTGGAACTACAAGGGGTGAAGAGCGCGTCGAGATTACCGCGACGAACCTAGAATGTGGCGCGGTCATGTGACCACGGCGATCAAGAAAATTACATAACCATCAAAAGTTATGACAGAAGGTTAAATATGTTTGGCGCTAGACGCGCAACCGATTTTCAACCCTCTCAACACAAACCAACATGTACCCCAGCCAAGTACCAACCTCCAGCAACGACGCGATTCGGGGCGGCGACAGCCGCACCGACCAGCAAAATTTGAACCCGGGGCCGAGTTCAAGTGGGGAGGGAGCGCAGGGGCGCGCGGAAAATGCGCCCCTGCCCCCAACTTACATGGGCTCGCAGCCCCAATTATACCAATATCCTCCGGTTGGCCATATGAGCCAACCGCCCCATCAGGGGCAACAAACATTTCCGACGGTTGGCCATATGAGCCAACCGCACCACCAAGGGCAACAACCACCTATGGGTGGTTTTTACCCGCCAGGGCTGGCATTCCAACAGATGCCATCAATGGCGGGTTTCATGGGGTACCCGCAACCGACGTGGTACCCCCAAATGCCCATGCAGCCTGTACCGCACAATAAGCGGTACAACGAATCGGAGAAGATGGAGGTAGACGACCAAAGTCGTCTGCAAGCAAATGTCCCGCCGGCGCAAGTGGTGCGCAGCGAACCGGTGCGGCAACATGTTGCACCGAATGCAGACGACAAAGCGTCGTCGGCGTCGAGTTCGCGGAGGATGGCAGACGATCGT
The DNA here is from genome assembly GCA_013368375.1 of Tricholomella constricta. Lineage (NCBI taxonomy): Eukaryota > Fungi > Basidiomycota > Agaricomycetes > Agaricales > Lyophyllaceae > Tricholomella > Tricholomella constricta. Next base: position 917,223 of record JAACJP010000005.1, on the reverse strand, counting down.
AGAGTATCGCCTGCGTCAAGTTCGAGGAGACCATTCGCAGACGATGGTCTCCTTTCTTCTCTCTTGGATCGATTGGAAGACGCGGGTATTCACCGCGAATTTTGTGATTTCTTGGACGATGGAATGGCGCAGCTGGTTATAACCCAGCTGCTTGATGCATACGATGGAGTTTGCGCGGATTTGAGACGCGTGAAAGCGAGAGAAGCGGCCATGGCTGAGCAACTCAGCCTGGCAAGAAAACGGCCGGCAGTAGCATCGCCGGATCGCGGGGAGGGACCATCGTCCCGACCCATAAAAAGGCAGCAAATGGAGGTGCGTCGAGAAGAACGCACCTCATACGAGCCGCGACGACAAGAGAGGAGCGAGCCCAGGCGTCCGGAACGACGCCTGGAACAGGAGAATCGGCGGTACAACCGCCACCCCGACCAGGAAGTGTGGCGTGACGAACGCCCACTTGATTATGGTTCTCAACGGGAAGAGCGCCGAGAGGATCAAGGGACGCGCGAAGTGCGCCCCTTACCTGCTCGAGAAATCGAGCGCACGGCGTCGACATCGTCGACGTCAGCGGAAGCAAAGCCGCAAAACCTATCCGGAGCGTTACCGCCCCCGGGAGAAAGCCGGGTGCGGAACCCAGAACGAGGTTCTCAGAAGAAGGAACCTGTTGGCAAATATACTTTGCCAGCGCCAGCCCCTGCACCACCTAGTACGATGGTGCAGCCCCCAACGCCGCCATCCAAAGGCAAACAGAAGGCATCGGATCCATATGCCGAGGCTATGGATGAATCGGACTGGGGCGAGTCGTCTGACGATGACAAGCCTGTCAGCAAGAAGAAGGCTGCCGGGCAAAAGCAGCATCGCGAGAATATGGCTCGCAAAGCTGAGAAGGAGATGCCGGGGCGGATCCCTGACGAGCTCGGGGTGGTCTTCATCAACGACCGCCACGAGAGGGACAACCGTTTTTGGGATATGCTAGTGCGGACGATATATGTATCGTCCGCCCAGAATCATGCCTACGCACTAGGCACCGCAGCGCGAGTGTCCGAAAGCGAGTTGGGGACGGGACACAATTCTCGTCCCCCATCGGGACGGCTATATGCCGTCGCACCACGCGGGTTCCCAATGAACCCTCGTGAAGTTGATCAGTTGTATGCACTGATCAACGATCGGCGCCCCGGCGTGACGGATGAAGAGCGGGCAGAGGCCTTTATGCTCTTTAGGGAGTTCCGGCGAGTCTCCCTCTCGGTAGCGCCCCATTTGCGCGACCGATCCATGGCTCGAGCAGCCATGGATGAATTTAGAAGCGTCAACCGACTGTTCGATACACGGTCACCCATTTGGCAGGCCGCGCCAATTAGGCGGCCTGGGAGGGCATTCGAATATAGGCCGGACAAGCCTACACGAGGCGCTGGCCTGCCTCAGCCAGGCCCCGACCATGCCCTCGATGTCGAGCACTGGTGCCGACATATGATTCACCATGGGCGTATTGGTTCAAAGAACCAATACGGAGGAATCGTCATGGACTACCGGTTCCGCGTACATAGGCGCGGAACTTGGGGATACTTGTTGGCGAATGTACTAGCGCCAACTACCCACAGCATGCGGTCATGGTTCATGCGACTTTTCGCGACCATTACTGCGCGGCCATACCTCTACGCAGAGGCTGTGGCTGCCTATAACGAGGCCAACCCAGATCGGCCTTTCACACCGATCGAAGGCCCTGAGGTTACCATACCTCGCATCCAAGTGATCCCTCCGGAGGTGCGGATCACTGAACAAGGTGTCTTGCAACACCTTATCAACATTGGTATTCCAGTAAGCTGGATACATCATAGCTACACTTATGGTCTACATTATTTGGACCATAACTACTCTAACTCAGGTCCCTATAAGGACCTGTTCCGCAATGTTGACGACGATCGAGTTCGTCGTCTAGATGAAATGGGTGTTCCGCCCGCCATCCCTGAGTGGGATGGGTGGTACCATCCCACCACCGACGACATCACGCGCATCCAAACACTGATGCACGTGGAATTCCAGACCGAATCACTAGACTGTCTAGTGAGTTCGGAATGGATGTTTGTGGGTGAAGACCCACACTTCCGAGGACTCCGTGTTCGGGTGGGGGAATATCTCCCCCCAGGCCTGCATCACCCAGCTTCATCGGGATCGACGTCCATCAACGTCGCGAAATGGCGGACCCGGCGGCAGCTATACCTGCCCCCGCGACACCCTCCACAGTCGTGGCAGCTCCAACTGGAGCTACCGAAACCCAAGTGGACCCCGTGTCGGCCCTTACAGGGCCTTTATCACTGGCGGTGATTACCACCAGCCAGGGTCTGGTGGACAACAACACCACCGACCCCGACACAGTGATGGAGTCATAGGTCGGGGAGACAACTTAATCCCCCCGTCAACGAACCGACCTCGACACGTAGGGCGTACCGCCGGGCCGACCGCCATTGTCAGGTGCAGACCACCTGACTCCCGAGGAGCAATCCGCAGGTTGCGTATTAATGCAACATTGGATGTCCTCACCACCATTCTTTGCCGCACGGCACTTTGAGGCCGTGCAGTGGCGCTAATGCATCCACTACTCGTTAAGTCAAGAATATGTATTATACCTACGTATTCTTGCATTATTTGATAGGTCTAGGTCGCCGGGACCTAGACCCTCCTTTTACTCTCTTTTTCTGCCCAACTCCCTGGTGAAGATCGCTACACGCGATCTTAAAGGGGGGTATGTAAGGACGCCCACTATCTTATCTAATCTTGGTTATCTAATCGTATCTTATCGAGACGATTACGCTATTGTTTGGCAACACCTTCTGGTGTTGCCTATTTAATTCATTACATTAATTAAGTATAAACAACCTTGTACACCTATACGTAGCAATCGACAGACTTGTCAAGCTTACGTCTAGTGTGAACAACAAGGTCCCAAATTCTGTAACCCCGTTACACGAGGGGAGCATTACCAATAATCGTATGATGCATGATTTGTCGGTTGGAATTCCTGTAAGTGATGCATCAGCCGAGCGAGGGCGGGGAGGCAAAAGGAGCATTACCAATGATCGTATGATGCATGATTCGTCAATGGGAATTCCTGTAAGCGATGCATCAGCCGGATGAGGGCGGGGAGGCAAAAGGAGCATTGCCAATGATCGTATGATGCATGATTCGTCAATGGGAATTCCTGTAAGTGATGCATCAGCCGAGCAAGGGGGGGGAGGTGGAAAGAGCACTACCAATGATCGTATAATGCATGATTCGTCAATGGGAATTCCTGTAAGCGATGCATCAGCCGGACGAGGGCGGGGAGGCAAAAGGAGCATTGCCAATGATCGTATGATGCATGATTCGTCAATGGGAATTCCTGTAAGTGATGCATCAGCCGAGCAAGGGGGGGGAGGTGGAAAGAGCACGACCAATGATCGTATAATGCATGATTCGTCAATGGGAATTCCTGTAAGCGATGCATCAGCCGGACGAGGGCGGGGAGGCAAAAGGAGCACTACCAATGATCGTATAATGCATGATTCGTCAATGGGAATTCCTGTAAGTGATGCATCAGCCGGACGAGGGCAGGAAGGTGAAGAGAGCACCGCCAATGATCGTATAATGCATGATTCGTCATTGGAAACTCCTGAAAGTGATGCATCACCGGTCAATGCCAATATAGCTGGGTAATGCATGACTCGCTTGATAGAAGGTATTGTGCATACTAGACGACGGGGGTCTCTTGCATCACTGGCCAACGCTGGTATCAGTTAGTGATGCATCACCTGTAGTGGGGAGCGAGGGTGCCTGCCTGCACAGGAGGTATAGTGCAAGGGCGCTGAGGTGGGGCCTTAACGACAACGTGATGCATTACTCAACAACACTACGCTACAGTGTATGATGCATCACAAATTAATGCCAACAAGCGTTGTATAATGCATCACATTGTCAGTATAGGCTGGTAAATTCACATAATCTCAAAGGCAAGAACTGGCAGTTTCTCGCTGCTTTGCACACAGCACTGTCACTCATCGCGCGTCCATAAGTACTGCCATACTATAGTTCAAGCATCTTCGCTGAATTTGTCGAGGACAACAATATCATTATTCTCCACAGTGCAATGACGTGTCACATCTAGTCAGATCGGAGGACCGGGTCGTGCTCAGACACTGCCCTGCACACAAACTGATAAGTGAGGCCAAGTTCTCGTCAAAAGCAGTTGTCGATATGGGTTAGTTGTGTCGAGGGCAAGCCGCTCCCCAATTCGGATTTTATCAGGAAAGTGTCTTTTGAATCACTTCTCGAAGATCCTTGAGGGTGTCCTGGGTGAGAACACAAGGTCCTCATAGAATATACAGTGGATCCACATGTCCGTGGGTCTCATAGTCGTCGGTTCACGTCCGATTCTTTTCTAAATTCAATACTTCAAGAGTATCAGCAAAATTGTCAAATTCCGAGATCGAGGAGCTGTAAAGCCCGCTGCTTCACACAAGCCACTGACAGTTCAATGGACATTTATATTAGTAAACAGAGGAGTGTTAGAGGTGCGGAGAGCGTCGTCTAGAATTTATTTCCATTATTCTGATTTTCCGATTTTCTGAACACATAAACACGTGGGCCAAGAATTTCCGAAAACCCTGTAAGACTACAAGTGGTTAACTCTGTTATACGTACCAGTAAAGTTCTCACACCTGCGCAACCACAGATTTATCTATAGCCAAATCCAGCGATGTTTTCCATGTGGAATTGCTCAAGTCCCAATCCCTTGTCGAAAAGCTGCTACCCCACCGCTTTTCGCTTCAACCTTACGCGAGACAATTTGGTTCGACTAGTGTGCACGTGTATCATCTTAAAATAATGAATGTGCTAACTTATAGCTAGGATGCGCTATCGGACGGGGATGATTGGGAGCCTCGTATGGGGCATGACGTTAACTGTCAGCGTATTCCGTTCCGCTAAACTTATGGGGCTTCTTGCAGACAGAGATTGGATGTTCAAGATCATGCTCCGACTCGGAGTCGCCGTAGTTTCATAAAGCTCGTTGAGCTCATATTGACGTTCATTCGAGCAGCTTTTCGTCACTTCACACTGCCCCGTTTTTTGAGAGCTCATCATGCCTTGGATCCTGTCAAATCCGTTGACCTTGACAAGTGTGATTGCGATTGTGCTTTTGATTCTCTTGTAGTTCACAAAGGCTTGGTTTGGTTCCTCCGAGGTCATTCGAAGTGTTTTTTACGACCTGGCACCCCACTCAATGATGTGCTAGTGAAGCTCCGCTCAATTCCAACTATCGGACCCTCGGGGCCTCCCTCATCATACATCGGTGCATGTCGTTTTCTCGTCGATAGTTTGCAGATGATTCAAGAGGGGTACATTGTGAGCGGGCCACGATTCATCGAATATATTCGTAAGGCTCCAGACGATGTCCTTGCCTTTGTAGCTACAATGGACGAGGTGTGGCGCGTGATTCCTTCCTTGGTTTGATGGCATCAATTTCCACCAACTAGTACTTTTTCATGAGGCGCTTCACACACTTGGTCCCAACATCAGGCGGAGTTGAGGCGGAGTCATTTTCATGTTCCCATAATCCAAACACAGCTCATAATTGGATTGAATGGATCTTTCCATGACATCCGTGACGAAGTCGTAGCAGCATTCGATGAGTTTCTGGTCCTCCAGGGTACAGGTGATTACTTTTCCTTCCGTTTGATCATGTTCTTGCCCTCAGAGTTTGACGCAGGCTCTTTACCATCTAGCTGCCAACTCCGAGTGTATCAAACCATTACGGGAAGAGATCGAGAGAGTTGTTTCCCAGGAGGGCTGGACGAAGCTTGCTATGGGCGAGTTACTCAAGCTCGACAGCTTCCTCAAGGAGTCGCAGAGATTGAGTGGCCTCGGTTCCAGTTGAGTCGCTCTCGTACATCGGCGGCGTGTATAGGTCGCTGAAGTTATTTCTTTTTCAGTTGCAACTTATCGCCAGGTCCTCAAACCGTTCACGTTTTCACTCGTATCCCTGCCGGGATCACCATTACAATAGCAGCACTTCCCACTCATATGGACGATGGCATCTACCCCAACGCCAAGGAAGTTGATGCGTTTCGATTCGTCAACATGAAGGGTGACAACTCATAGATGGTAACTCCTTCCATGGAATACCTTCCTTTCGGAGTGGGTCGTCATGTCTGGTCAGTAATCGATACGTTGGTATCTTTTCAAAACGGATGTGAACCCTTGCTTCCCTAGCTCTGGACGGTTCTTCGCAGTTACCATCCTAAAGGCCATGATGACGCATATTCTCTTGAATTACGACGTGAAGCTGGAAAATGAGGGTAAACGCCCAACAGATTCGTGGTTCATCACGGAAAGCCTACCCAACGCGACCGCAAGTGTAATGCTCAGGGAAAGGAACGTCGACTAGAAGCGCGTGTAACTGCAGCCAAAGGTTTGCACTGTAACAGGATGATCTACCCGCTAACATGATCTTATATCACGGATACATACCATCTACTGCTGAGGCTGTGGCCACTCGCAAGAGACTTTTGATGAGACGTCGTGCTGGAAGTTCGGACATGGTGCTTCGAGATGAAGTGTCGGGTCGACGATCAAACCTTGGCCTCTCAGGTGCTGTCAAATTGAACACGCCGCTACTTTGTGCAGGTCACTCTCCGATTCTCCGAGCGTAGAGGATATTTAGATGAGGTAGGCAAAGCTGGATAGATGCGAAACAGTGGGAAAGCATTCTGATGATAGTAATACAATGTCTAATGGTCGGTGCACTTAACGACCATACCTGTACATGTTTCAGAGAATAACAGAGCGACACAAGTTTCGATACGCACTTCTGCAACTCCCATTCACGATTGTCTAAAGGGCAGACATTTCTGGTCTTCAACCAACGCGAAATACAATGGAAGTGGAACGCGTGCTAAGGATTTAGAACGTCAGGGATGAAGCTTGATGTTTGAGACGTGATCAGACGTACGTTACAGATACCCCACGCAGCGTTGCATTCCTCGCTCGTCGCTGAGACTTGATTGGCTTGACAATCGATGCCTTTGTGACGATGGGAATTGTATATAGGACGATTTATGAGGATGGAAGGAGCGTGAGATCAGAGGAGATTCGAGAGAACGGCCTGGAAGTGACACATACATAGATCCATGATATGATTCCTGCAAATAGCACAGTTATCTACGACGATATCTAGAAGGAAGGCGATTAGGTTCGATAAGCGCCAGGCAAGGCAACGCTGCGCGAATCACCCCATGCCCAAAGCGATACTGCATTCCACTGAAATGGGGTGCAACGAGGGGCTCTCATTAGTGAAGTGGCTTCAAACGGTATGGTCATTGCGATACCGACCTTCTTCACCTCGAAACGCTGTTTGCCCTCCTTGCCCTCCTTCTTGTTCTTGTTCGCGGGAGATGGATCGATATCCATATCTGCCATGGTGATTCTGTTGAATGAAGAGGGTGGTGGTGGTTGTGGCGGTCAAGTGAGCGGTCACTGTTAGACGTTAGCTACCAAGGCAGACTCGCAGGGCCCGATCCGACAGCATCTCTTCTGTTACGTAAGCTTGTTCTTAACTCCGCCAACATCAAGTACCGACTTGCACCATCAACGTGGTCCTGGAGTCGAAGTACTCAAATTCTTACATAGGTCCAAGTGATGCAGACCCAATAACAGACGGATCTACCCCAAGCCGTTCTCTAAAAGGCATGCTTGTGAGGGTATTTATGTTGTGGGCGCTCAGGGGCACCAAGTACAAGTAACTACGAAAAAAAAAATGGGAGTTGCGAGGGCATCGGTATTATTTCTTACTAGCCACGAGGTAGCCTCTCCCGCTATATTCAAGTCATGGCGCGCCACCTACATTTCCCTCATATTGACTTGAAGCGCGATCGTTGAACATGTGCGCAAGAAACGCCCCGGCAACCAGTCGCGAAATTTGAAAAAAGCGACTCGACGTTCTTTACATTCGTTCGGATCTCTGTATGGCATGTTTAAACGCTGGGAAAGGCTGGATATTGGATATTCATCCTCGATGACTATAAATCAGCGGCAGCACCATGTGGCTTATGTCATTGCATCTGTTCAAATAGGCCTTGAACGTCTTTTGTAAAGAGAAAACCTAAATCAGACCAGGAAAACCAGTTCTCTTCATCTGTGCAGTTGCGGGATGCGAATTTGCAGTTCGGCTATTCGAATGTGATATGCAGATTACGTTTAGCGTCCGTTTCCTTTCTACAGTGCAAGGCTACAGCTTCATACATGATACATATCACCCTCAAATATCACCCTCAAACCGCATATTCATGATGATGATGTGCCCGATAGTCCAAGCACCAGGCGCGGCGGCGCGCAGCACACAGAGTGCCACGTGATAACGCGAGCGCCAAAGCACCTGCCCTAATCTACACGTGATCGTGTTGAATCGTTGCCAACAATTGTCGCCTTTGTAAAGCTGTTGATAAATTGGAATGCTCACCGACTGATCCTGCTCGTTGTCGCCCGCAATGTCAAGCAATTCTACAGATCCTTGGTCTCCTCAATATGGGGCTGCGACTTTTACTTCATTCTCTGACACTCAGACTCCCCTTTCGCCCTCAAGATACTCATACACTTCTCGTTCAGGTCTGCAACATTCAAGTCCTCCATTCTTTCTGATGCGCACGCTGAACTTTTTACAGATTCACAACGTCCGTCGTCAGACGGTGATGACAACGGCTCGGCTCACCAGATGAGACGTATCACGGTCTCTCCTTCGCCATCCCAGCAAAACTCGGATTCAGACGCGTACACCGACGATAACTCCATCGACGAAGTTGAAGCCACCCTCAGCAATCTCGAGGACGAGCTCGATGATACTGAACAAGCTCTTACAGAGTGGTCGCATGGTTCCTCTTCGGGGCCATCATACACCTCGGCGACAAGGTCATACACGGGAACATTCACTGGCACTGGATACACGGGATCCCCATCATATGTTTCATTACCGACCCTCACTCTGCGCTCAGCACCGACCCCTCCCCCAGGTGATCCACGCGCACGTCTAAGCAAAATTACGGAAAGGACGGAAGAACCATCGCGTCCCAACTCCGGCGCGTTCTCTGCAGCAGGTACTGCTAGGCCTGCTAATCCAACGCCAGAGACCTTCCGACGTTCAGTCTTTCTTGGAGGCACGCCTTCCTCTCATTCGCGCTCATCAACTGATCCTGGGTCCGACCGAACCCTGCCACCCCCGGGTCGTGCCACCGAACTGATTGCCGTTTTCGAAACCAGCAGCCCTGGCGGCAGGCACTCACGAACTTCTTCAGCACCTGGTGTGCGGCCCTCAAGCCCGTTTTATAGCAGTGCAGGATACAGTTATGGATCACGCCCGTCGTCACCATCGAAGTCGGCCACTTCGTACACTGCCACAGACACAAGGCCTACGGGGTCATCTTTTCTCTCCCCACCTCCGCGGCCTTGGACCGCGATGTCGGGCGATAGTACTTACCGTTCGACGACACCTGGAGGAACATATAGCCGGGGGACAGGCTCGTATATGACTCCTAGCGCCTACACGACCCAGACACCTAGCACGTTCAGTGGTACCTTGACGCACACGGGGACGGATACCAGAACTTACACAGGAACAGATGCGCGAACATACACTGGAACAGATGCGCGGACATACACTGGAACAGATGCTAGGACGTACACAGGAACAGATACTGGTACTTATACGGAAACGGACACCGGAACGTACACGAGAACGGATTCCCGCACGTATACCGATACCTTTACGGGGTCGGGCACAAACGCAGCCACGTCCATCACTCCAACGTCAACCCTCCGTCGCCCGCAAACCTCTCCTCGTTCTCCCCTTACCTCAGTGCGGAACATTGTAGCCCTTTGGAAGGAGCGCACACCGACGTTGAGCCGATCACCTGGAAAGAACTCCGCGCCTGGATCGGCTACAAGTGTTTCACCTCCCGCCGACGGCGAAGGCTTATTTGGAATCAGAAGGAGAGCGCAGCGCGCAAATGGTCAACTGCAGCAGCGTAATGGTCAAGGGAGCAGCGACCCAGTTACTCCGACCCGCAGGGTTGACGCCGATACTGCCAGCGTTCGCAGTATGATGAGTGGCCATCTTCCGCCTGGGTTGGATGTAGCAGACTTGCTTCCTTATACACAAAGCAATGAGGCGGTAAGCAAATTTCGTTGTATGTTTTCCGGTCTCCTTGCTAACTTTGTGTCTGTTTGGCTACAGCCTTTACATATTGGACTGCTCTGGTATCTCAACGTGCACGACGCGCCCCCGTATCGTTGGCAAAGATGCCAGGCGCTGCTTTATCCTCAGTTGCTCCTTCTCTCATGGCTGTCTCCAGGAGGTGGAAGGGGGATTGTGGCGCTTGATCTTCTCAATTGTACCAGCGTGCAATCGGCGCCTTCACCGACACATCCAAGCGCTCGGGACGACATTGGGACGATTGCTGCAAGGTCGCAGAGTATGGAAAGGGATGGACAACCGTTGATGGATATGCTGGTTCCGTTTCATATGCTCTATGCGGATGGTGTCGAGAGGTTGGCAGCAGAGAGTCTTCTGGAACGTCAGAAATGGGTCAACCGCCTGTGGTACGTGTTATTGTTCGTTTCAGCTTTCAAATTTTGCTGATAGCAGTACTATGCAGGGAGGCGGTGAATCGTCCAATCGCGATGCCCGACTCTTCGTCGATTACCCGTTCCCCGACGGGGTCAATCAGGACGATCCTCTCCATCGACAGTCGTACGAGTATATCCAGCACTGGCTCCCGATCGACGGTCTACGTACCGCCTTTGAGATCCCTCCCTTCTATTCCTGATTTCTCTTCCAACGTCTCCTCGACTTCATCCAGGTCTGCTGGCCTTTCCCGCCGTACCTCACTTGTGTCTTCGCATCACACCCGCACAGTCGATGATACCGTCATATCCAACCAGGAGTACGTCTATCCTGGGGATCCACGCGCCATTCAACCTGCCAGAACAGGCTCACTGCTCAGGCGGAGCGGGTCCATGACGGATCTAGATGCAGAGTTCGCGTCGGCTGTGACGCGTGCGAGAGGGGCGAGACCTGGTTTAGGATTCGCGAGTCTTATCTTCGGAGCTTCACCCGTAACGATCTCGAGTGGGCCTACATTAGGACGCGACGTGACAATTACGCCCCCGCCGAGTGTTGGGCGAGGAAGTGACAGGGCACGCTCTGACATGTCGGTCACGGACGAGCAGTTCTTCACAGCTGGTTCCCTGTCTGATGGCTCGAGGTCATCTTATTACTCGACAAATTTCTCGTCGGAGCTGCGCACATCAACTGGGCTCAGAACAGACGGTACATCGTATGGCTATGGTACGTCTGCCACCGGTACGCACCTAACGCCTTCTACCCTTTCGTATCGGAGAGGGGAATCTACGTCTTACTTTGGCGATTCGCACGACTCATTCTCTTATACGGGCACTTCCCCTTCGACACTCTCGCGTACCAGGGAAGTCAGGAGGAGAGGCGGGAGAAGCAGTTCCCGCTCGTACTCGTCTGGTTACCTCACCGACGCGTCATCGGATAAGGAGAACTTGAGCGGGAGCTATACACCTGAGAGCGGGACCCAATCGTTTGATTCAAGGAGTTATGGAAGTGGGAGCTTCACCCCAAGCAGCGGGAGTTACACCTATGGGAGCAGAAGTTACACGGATAGCGGCAGCTATACGCAGAGTGGAAGTTACTCGCAGAGCGGGAGCTACACCAGGGAGGGCAGTGGGACCTACACGGGTACGGATACTTTCACTCCCGGTGAATCGAGTGAAACAGGCTACGACGTCTGCCTTTCCTCAGATTTCACTGATCAGACAGGTCGCCCGATAACCTCCAGTGAAGACAGTCTCACCCCTTTCTCGTCAACTCCTCCCTCCGAACATGCCTCAGAAGTGGATTCAGAGAACTTCATTACAGCCTCTCAGGGGAGCTCAGATTACCTGACGGCTAGGAGTCCCTCGTTAAAAGGTTCCATCGCATCTTTTAAGGGATCTGAGACATCCTTTGAGTCGTTCCCTACAATTCCTTCTGAATCGGAGTACAAGACGGCTGATACAGGATATTCGCATTATCGGACAATCTCCGAGCCTTCCATGGGCTCGGAATACATCACGGCAGAGCTTTGCCCAACCATTCCATCCGAGCAGAATACGCCCACACTCTCTTCTGTAAAGCTGGAATCTGATGACGACACGAAGAGCGTGCTTGGGTTGCCCTCCTTGCCCCCTTCAGAGATCCCGTCGATCCGGTCGCTGTCGATCCGGTCGCCGTCGATGTTCTCTGATGTCCTCCCTCCTCTCCCGCCGTCGGCTTCGTCTGTCGCATCCCTCGAGCTGACTCCGTCTCCGTCTCCCCCGCTACCGCCGTTACCCCCCTCTTTACCGTCCTTATCCCCAACCCCATCATTGTTAACGCCCACCGAGGAGTCGCCTGATGTCGCCACGCCAACTTCGTTTCGTTTGCCCTCCCAGGTGTCATCGTTGAGACCTCTTTCTTCGGACGCGTCCAGTAGTCTTTCACTTCTAACTGAAACCGTTTCGTCATCCGCCTCGAATGTAACGCCGTCGACACTGGTCCTATCAAGCTCTTCAGCGCCATCCGAGCACCCTTCCACGCCTGCGCCCCGCTTGTCTTCTATTTCCAGTCCCACCATCTCGTCTGTATCCAGCCTCAGCGACCTGACTCCACCTTTCTCCGAACCACCGCCGCCACCGAGTCCACAACCCTGGGCTCATGAGACGGACGACTCTTATGAGTCATCTCAATTGGCACCATCACCCTCAGTGATGTCGCTGGCTGTCCCGGAGGGGCTCGATACATCGTTTGAAACGTCGTTCCTGAGGCCTAGCGGATCAGGTGTGTCTTCTGTAGACCGCCTAAGCGCCATTCCAGAAACGCCAACGGGTATTTCGACGATGTCTCCGCGCTCGCCGCTTCCTCAGTTGACCCCCGTGCCTATGCCGCCGTCATCGATCTCATCCTCCACGGGTGTTCTAACGCCTTCAAGTCTATCGCTGGAAGCAGTTCAACGGTCTCCACTGCCGGTCTTGACGCCACTTCCCTCGCTGTCGCCGACTATGGCATCCTCGTCAGATGTCGAAACGCCGTCTTCCATGGATGTATCTACACCGCGGAGCTTCACGCTGTCGCAATCGTCACTTCCAACGCTGACTTCATTGCGTTCCTTGCCACCCTCAGTTGTGTCATCTGTGGATGTTCGGACACCTTCCGACATATCCCTTTCAACCGATATCCGCACTCCGCTAGCTCGATCTCGTTCAGATGCATCTGTTGCGTCCTTCCGGTCACAGTCGTCGCTTAATTCATCGGTATTCGATGCTAGGTCGCTGATGGAAGAGGATGATCTCGACGATATTGATGAGCCGTCGACAATTCCATCTCTTTTGACTACTCCATCACAAGCCGAGCGTCAGCTTGTAAGTACTCCTTTCAAATACCTTGCTGAATTGAATTAATCATGACCCGTTGTAGCGCTCGCCGTTCTCTACACAGGATGCTCAGCTCAGAACGCCAGAACCTTCTATGGTCGCCACACTTTCGACGCCTCAAGGATCCGCGCAGACCACCCAGTCGAGCCTGAGGACTCAAACATCCGAAAGTATGGCAACGGAGCGTGATTTGTCTCGCGATCTCGATCGTATAGCGGACGATCTTCGTCGATACGACGATGCCAGAGGAGATGAACATAGGGAGCTAGCAGACAACGTGCGGGCACTTCGGAACGAGCTGCAGGACCTCTCCGAGTATCTACACAGAACCCCATCGCCACCCCACGTACAGCCCCAACCTCAATATGCACCTCCACAACATGCACCTCCACAACATGCACCTCCTCTGGTTCACCGGGTTGATAGGATGGTTGGCGGAAGCAGCCCTAGGACATCCTTGCTCGCCCTTGATCAGCGTGGACTGAGTGTATCGTCCGGACAATTGTCTCGGGCCACAAGCTCAGCCAGCAGCATTGGATCTTACCTGTCGTCTCACCATTCAGATGATGAGTATCTGGCATCGGCGACCTCATATCAAGATTCCCCGCCACCATGGCATGCACCAACCATCTCGGAATCAGACGGCTCGTCTTCGATATTTTTGGAATCCGACACATCTCGTTCCCCACCGTACCCAGATAGCTCAGAATCCTCTGGTCGCCCCTTCCCGCCCCCGTCCCCAACTCCATCGTCGACGTCGGTCTCCACCGTTCGCCCGCCCGTTACTCCCCCAGACCTTTTAACCCCATTAAATGCAATTAGAGACCAGCTTAATGCATTGTGGGATGGTCAAACATCGACTAATCACATGCTTGATACACTTCGAGAGCGCCCCAGCCCCCAGGTGCCCGACGACACGGAGCTGAAAGATAGACTTCATCGTATTGAAGGTCTGCTTCAAACGTTGTTAAATCAGCCCTCTGGCGAGCCACACGTCGTCTATGAACCGTATCCGGCCGCACCACTCTCAGCTATCAGCTCGGATTTGGAATTAACCCAACTGCAAGATAGACTGCGAAACTTTGAAATTGATCAAGGTATCCATGCTCCCGTGCCAACGCGCGAAGGGCCTTCTCTGGCGGAAAGACTTGAAGAAATTATGACTACGAGCCTTAACCTCCCAACACCACATATCCAACCACCGCCTGCATTTGTCAACCTCAATTTCTCTCGCAGAGAAAGGAGGAGTCCCAGCCCTGTTTCAATTTACAATCTCCCACCGAGACCAGAATCCGAGCCTCCTCTCCCTCAAGCACACACCAGGCCGGTACGAAATGTGCCTCCTCGGAGGGTTCCTCGTCCACCTTTACCACGCCAAAGGCGGGATGCCACCCCGCAGCCTGTGCCGCCACCTGAACCTGCTCAGTTACCAGCAGACACGGGTGCGATGCCTGCCCCCAACTTCGACGATGAAGTGAGAGCCCGGCGCCGGGAGAGGTTTCCTGGCACCGATGGAACGTTCAGCACCCGAGCACCCGCTCCTGCTCCTGCTCCTGTGTTTGTAAGTCGTCTCTTTCCTGTCATGGACTTTCTTTCTGATCGCTCCCGCTAGGCTAACCTCCACCCCTCTCGTCCACAAACAGTTCCTGCGGTGGGGAGCGTGCGAGAACAAGGGGAAAGTTGGTATCGTCCACCGGCGCCGGGTGGCCTTGAAGGTCAGGTAAATGCAAGAACTTCGGTGCGTTCCCTTTTCCTCATTGACAACGATTGGTATGAAATTGCGTTCGTCTAGGGCACACCTGATGTCCCAGCGGCTGCTCAGAGCCAGCCACCACCTCAGCCGCAGAGAAGTCGCCTTCCCTACGTTCCAATGCCACAACCGCCGGTAAGCCAATACTCGGTCACGTCTATGCATTCTTTTAACACAATGATAGGTTATCGTCCGATTGCCCCCCTATTTTGATGGCATGATGGACTTACTTAGGGTATTCTTGGCTCAATTCTGCCTTCAGGGACAGCGGCTCACTTCTGTTTAGGAAAATCGGGATGCTCAAAGCGCCTCTGTTGAACAACAGCGAGAACTGATGCGCTATATGAGTTCTTTAAACGACTGGCTAGCACGGGACACGAGTGATCGACGAGATGAACTTCGAGGACTAAATGCTCGCGTAGACCAGCTCAGACAGGATGTCCTGAACATACAAGTCAATGGTTAGTTCCAAATTACTCTGCCACCTTATTTTGCTCAGCTTGTATTAGTGCTGCCCGGAGAAAGCGACCGTAGTTCATCAATTGGTTCGCCTCTGGGTCCTGCTCGGATTCCTGTTGGTCGACCGCTCGCCACGCCTCAGCCACCGCACCACGGATCTGATATTCATATGCCTCAGCCGCAGGGGCCAAGGATGCAAATGCCGCAACCACACCACCAGGGGCCAGTCATTCCCCCCCTTTCCGATGGGCAGCTCCCACTTGGTTTTGTGCCGTATCCTGCCTACTTGCAACCGCCTCGAGACGGTCCTGTGATCCCGCCTGTGATTCCAGACATGTTTACTGGTCGGCCTCCCCACCGAACGCCGACACCTTCTTTTCCGCCTGTCATTCCCAATCTACCACCTGCGGTGTCAAATTTGACTCCAGCTCCACAAGATGGTTACCGTCTTCCAGGACCTATGCCAGGACCTATGGCACAGAGACCACCATCCCCTGAACACGTTGTACCCTTCATCCCGCCAGATGTCACAGGAAGAAGCGGTTCACGCTCGCCCCGTCTTATTCCTGTGCGTTATCCTGAACCCCGTATCATTGAAGTTGCAGGCTCGCCTCCTAGCAGCAGCACGAGTAGCAGAAGCAGTAGCAGCAGCAGCAGCAGTAGCAGCAGCACTCCCAGTCGAGAAATGCATGACGACCGCAGGACCAGCTCACCTAGTAGGCACAGCAGTAGTCGGACACCTCGTAGGGGCAGTGGTCGGAGAAGACCACGATCACGGTCTCACAGCAGGAGTTCCAGTCCCCGGTCGCCCACACCGCATCAGATCATCGTGCAGGCTCCCCAACCAGTTCCGCAGTACCAGCCCGATCAAGGACATCCAGCGCCAGCGCCTCCTGTCATCGTAGTTCCAACGCAACCGACCCACCACTCGGAGGGACACCAACATGAGCCCCAGCCTCAGCAGCCTCCCGCACCCATAATCATTCACCAGTCTCCGGGCCCCTACCCACAGACTCCTAGCATCCCTATGGTTCAGCATGGTATGCTTCCTGGGCCAATGCCCCCTCATCCTGAGATGCATATTCCCCCTACTACCATGATACCTCCAATGAGCCACCCACATTCACATGCTCCTCCCGTGGTTATAGAACGTATGGATTCCTATTCGACTCATTCCAGTCGAAGCCACAGTCGTCATCATCGCAGTCGACGTGATAGTCGGAGTCGACACGATACTCGGAGTCGAAGTCGAAGCCAAAGCCGTGGTCGTCATCATAGACGGTCAGAATCACCGCGTCAAACCCAACCTGCGCCACAACCCACTGTCATCATCCAGCAGCAGCCCTCAGGACGTGATCGGTCTCGTTCTAGGTCTCGTTCACGTTCACCTCACTACTCCCACCCAGTCGTGCCGGTCACATTTCCATCAACATCCGCACCGCAGCCCACGTTCATTCCTCAACATGAGACTCCCCAACCTGTTGTTGTTATGCAGCGCAGCCGGAGCCGGAGCAGTAGTTCTCGCCGTCATCGCCATAGGAGTAGGAGTAGGAGCCACAGCCGCGGACGTGATCCCATGATTATCCCAAGTCAGCCTGCAACAGTGATCCAGCAGCCACCAATGCAGATGCCCCAAGGAACAATAGTTATGCCTCCGGGTGCTGTCCCTTCAATGATGCCAGGAATGCATGGGATGATGCCAGTAATGTCTGGAATGGGGCAGCCGCCAGTCATTGTCCAACAGCGTTCTCGTTCCTCATCTCGTTCTCACTCACACTCCGGGGGTGGCAGAGCTCCTGTTATCATCCAACCCACGACTATGCCCGATTCGGGACGCGGACGGTCAAGGTCAAGAGATCGCCACCGCTCTCGGTCACCTCGGCCTGCACCGCAAATCGTTGCACAACCACAGCCGATTCCACAGAGCACACAGCCAGTCGTAGTAGTGGATCCGTCAGGTCGCCGACCTTATTCACCATACGATGGTCGTCGGCCTCATTCACCATCTTACGGTCGACGTCGGTCTCCCCATGGTTATTCACGTCACCGTAGTCGCTACGACTCGCGGTCGCGTTCTAGGAGTTATTCTCCCAGACCCCGTGATCGACGTCACTTGCCGCACCGTCATCGGGACCACTATTCGCGGTCTCGAAGCCCATCCCCTGGGTATCACCGCTATCGCGAGCGTTCTCCGCCTCCTCGAGATGAAAGAAGGAGAGGCTATAGATCTCCACACCTCAATGAGCCAAGGTACCGAGACCGACGCAGGAGTTATTCGCCGCGCGATTACGGAGAAAGATACCGACAACCATATGTACCGAGCTCAGACAGGCGCCGGCGGCCACGTTCCCCCAGCTACTCAACCACTCGTCGCTCCCGATCCTTGACCCCACCTCGTCATGCACCAACTCGTGGCCCTCGCCATCGCCGGGCTTCAAGCCATGATTCTGATTCGCGTTACCGCCCTCACGCGACGAGTAGTCGTCCAATTGTCCGCTCTCATTCTCGCGACGACCGTAGTGACTCTATGACCCCTACCCACTTACCCCCGAGGCATCTTTCCAGGCAGCCCACACACGATTCAAGGCTTGATAGCGCTAATATTCCCATTCATATCGTCACTCCTACTACCGCTGGCTCCCATCAACGACCGCCGAGTATTGTTCCCTTCCCAGAAGGCTCAATACATAGGGTACCTACTGTCAGCCGGGATTCCGTCCAGCGAGGACGCTCGCAATCTGGTAAGTTTTCTTTTTCTTTTTGGAAAAAAGATTTGCTTTAACCGGTACGTCTTCTGTCTTTAGGTCCACGAGATGATTTCAGGCACTCTGATTATGATGATGATGAAGAGTTTGACCGTGCGCGCCCCCCATCCAGTCGACGCCCAAGTGATTCCAGACACCCCAGTGATTCCAGACACCCCAGTGATTCCAGACACCCCAGTGATTCCAGACACCCAAGTGATTCCAGGCTCCACACACCAGCACCCACGACTCCTGTGGCTTCGCACGCCCCCACTCGTGCGACCGAGGGTCCAGGGCGGACATCGGAAGAGGAAGGCCGACCTCTTCCTGTTCCTAGCCACCCTCACACTCCTCGAAGGCGCCCATCCAGTGTCAGATCGCGTCATGATACCATCACGCCCCTTCCTCACGACCTTTCGGATGCAGAGAGGGAGCGAGAACGTGCTTATCGTCTGGAGGCAGTTGAAAGACAACTACAAGATGCTACACATTCAATTCTCGAAGCTGATGGACAACGCGAGCATGATTACCGCCGTAATGAAGAGGATAGAGAGCGTGTATTCCAGGAGGGAGAAGAACGGCGCCATCGGGAAGCTCGAGAGCGTGCTGAACTTATTTGGGAAGACTTTAACAATCGAATCGCTGCCCTTCCGCCACCGCCCCCGCCTCCAGAACAACCTGTGACTCAAACAGCGGACGTGGGGGGCGATGGGGTTTCCGTTCACTCCAGAGAGTCTGCAGCACAGCAAGCAGCATCTCAACATGCAATCGACATCTTGGACACTGTCAAGGCGGAGCGGGACGAGTTTGCTCGTGAACGGGAGGCTGCGGTACGCGAACGGGAAATTTTGCTGGAACAGGCGGCGATGGAACGCCAACAGCAGGCGGAGCAGCAGGAACTCCGCATCAAGGCCCTGGAAGACGAACTAGCTGCTGTCCGTGCAGAGCTGGAGAGTGAGAAGGGACAAAGAGTGATGATAGAAACAGAGCAGCGCGAGCGGGAGAGCAATGCGCTTCAAGAGCGGGACGAAGCTGTTCGCAGTCAGCTTGGGGATATCACCAACTTAGTTCAAGATCAGCGTGACGCAATCGAACGCAAGAAGGAACTTATGGACACGCGTTGGGAAGAGAAACAGAATCGGCGTGTCGAAAAGGATCAGAAAATGATCGATCTCGAGTCCCTCGTTAGGAAGCTATCGCAAGACATGGAAGAAACACGAGACCTGGCGTTGGAGGCGAAGGTGTCGAGGGAGAGAGGTCCAGGTATGTGCTGACATATTTCCTATCCAATACCTTGTTTACCCTTCGCCAGACTTGCAGGATGTGATCAAAACTCTGCAAGAGCAGAACGCGGCACAACAGGCCATGTTGAACGAATTGTCGCAAAGTTCGTACTAACACTCAAACTCGCGACAGGGTGCTCATATTCATTTTAATTTCAGGTTGGCGTGAGGATTGTGCTCGCTATCATCAGGAAACAATCGAGAGCGTACAATCTACTGCAAATCAACAAGTCCATTTCAATGTTCAAGGTGTACGTTCTCTTCAATTCGTCCTCCGAAGTCAATCATTCAGACTCTCTTTCACTTTTAGTATCTGGATGAATTCAGTAAAGCGCTAGCTTCTGAAGTGCGCATGCTCCTTGGAGAAGTCGGTAAATTACGCGAAGAGCGCCGAGGGCTTCAACAGTATGTCTGGCCACGTAATGGGAAATTCCGATAACTCACACTCCATTCTTTTTAGCGAACTCGGATACTTGTTGTGCATGAAGTCCAAGTATGGTCCCGGTGGAGAGTTTGATCCAGACTGGTCAGCACGATATTATCTTTCCTTAGCGTATTTTCCGACATCTTATCAACAGGAAACCTGGACCCGGCGCTCCAGGAGGGCCACCTCTGGATCCACCCCAGCCGCCTCCAGAAGAACCGCCTGCACCGGAGATCCCACCTCCAGCCAAGCCGGGTTGGCGTAAGGTGACACCTCGAACCCCTCGTGTTCGCAAGCCGAAGAAGGAAGCGGCCCCACCTCCCCAGCCCATGCCCCCACCTCCTCCCCAGGCGGGCCCGTCGTCTATGGTGACGCATATGTTCCGGCCTGATCCAAGAACTTCATGGAATACCTGGCTACGTAGGGTCTTTTTTTCTAAAGTCTCTCACCTCAGACTGATCATGTACTTTGTGTGCAGCGGATCCCGACCGCCAGCCAAGCGAATCGTCGACGCCGGCGCTGCGACCTCATCTCCTCGTACCCGAACCGCAAGACCGAAGCCCTGGGTTGTTTGGGCCGAGGTCGCCTGCCAGTTCCATTCATCGAGGGTGATCATTCTGTGGTCACTCTACTTTCAATCTTTCAACTAACGAATTTATATCTTATCTTCTTATCTTTTTACGAACCACCCACGACTCATCACGATCATGTCTTCGTTATGCTTGTCCTTATATGCGTTTGATATGCTTGCTTCTCTTTCTTTTTGATGCTTTCTTGCTCCCCTTCTTGATCTTTATGCCCATATGCTACTCACACCCTTGTTCTCATATCTGTGGAATATTTTTCAAGGATCAATTGTTGAAAATATAATTTGAACTTCTATGCGCTCTCCATCCAGCTGACATTTTTAAAGCCTTGTTGCGAACTTCGAGGCAGGAACAAGCTTAATGAACCAAGAACCGTCAAATTTCTGGGATGTTTCGATCACACTGCAGTGTTGTGGTGCATCCGATGGTACAATTGCGTCGTATGATAATGGCAAGGGTAACGGCTCTAATCAAAGAAGTCTACTTTTAGGTGAACTTTTGGATAGCGCATCAGCGCAAGCCGGATCGTAGCAACGCAGGTGGACCACTCACGATGTCCCATATAGGTACACTTGTTGAGGACTGACTAAAGCCTTAATGCTGAAATTCCAATCAGCGAGATCTCTCCTCTTTGTCCACCTCCTCTAAACGAGCCTGGAGATGTTTTGCCAAACCCGGCGAGAGCTTTATTGGACCGTCGTCCGTGCAAAGCCGATAGGATGGCATTTCCATGTACGTCTCTGGAAGAATCTGGTGACAGATACATGTCAAAGAGAACTATTTGAATGGTAATAGTATATCGTACTTTGCTGTCTTCCACGAGGACAGTGCCAATGATATCGTCTGGGTCACCTATTCGCCCTAACGGAGGTAGATTACGGTCGTCTAAAGTGACAAGTTAATTCTGGTTGGCCGACCGAGCCATGACATACATAATGCGCACCGTGAATATGCATCCACCCTGCCTGCAACTGAAGCGCGCCGTTGGATTGTATCTCATCCACTCCCTTCTGGAGCCCATCCTTGATCACTTCTTGTAAGATGTCACGAAATTTGCCTTACATTACGGGGCCAGTAATTCAAAAACGCGGTCATAAAATGCATGATGTCACACTCACGATTCTCCACGAAATCGCTCAATCCCGCTCCTCTTGCCTCTGAGGAGTCTGCGGAACGTGTAGCAGGCAGCCACCCGATGATAACGCTCGAGGCTCCATGCGGCGGCGGTGTTTCGAGGAAGGACAGTGCATAGGCCGGTCGGTCCCGTGATGACGGTGTTGGCGGGGATACAAGGTGGTAGAACAGACCTGGTCGACTCGAATCCTCGAAAGACGTCAGCTGAAGTTCTGGCTCGGTGGAAGATGCGTCCTGAGAGGAATATGCCGCTCGGTGGATGTTGGTAGCTGTCGCTGCCCCTCGGAGGATCGCGCGTGGGGTGAAGGGAGTAATTGACGGGGATGGGTGGGTATTTTTGAGTGAGGAATAGAGTCGTGTGGGTATCTGCCGCGCTCTTGGTTGTGTCAGTAGTCTCTGGCGCAACACAGAGTTTTGTAGAGCGTTCCCTACTCTGGCGGGACGCATGACGGCACTTCAAGGATTTCGCGAGGATATAACTATCTCTAATCACCCTTCGGTCGTCTTGGAGAGCTGACTTAAGGGAAGTCGAACGGGTTTAGCCGGACACGGATGGATGGATGGATGGACGGGCTCGCCCTGTAACAGCGGCGGAACCCTGGAAAAGGCTCGATCGCGGGAAACGCTACAAACGGTCATAACTACGAGAGTCTAGTGATATATTTGTAGGTAAATGAAATGAGAGAGAGAATAAATAAAGTAGGAGGTGACAGGGGGAGGATGGTGGGTTATTGTTAAACGGCTGTGACGACCGAAGACTGAACCTGAGATATCTGAGGTGTCAGAATACAGGTGCGACAGACTGGTGCAATTTCTGCTTACCCGAGGGAATCTGAGGTCGAGTGAGGGAGCGACGGAGGACTTCAGATTCTCGGGCAAGACAAGAAGGGGCGCGGAGTCTCACCTTCGTCGCGGAGACAAGGGAGCTCGATCATCCATCCGTGATCGAGGAAAGCAGGAGCAAGATGGCGGAATGAATCCGTCCACGCGCTGAGCGTCGCATCTTGTTCTGCGTAAGTCTCGCGGGCCGGAGGGACGGAAACGGACGCGTTGAAAGTGAACGTTTTGTATCCCCTTTGAGTGGAAACAACCTTAGAACGTTATCGCCAACTGGAGTTAAAAAAGTGCAGGCTTCACAAATTGAAGTCACAAGGAACGAGTTCGGCAGCGGTCGACAGAGTTGATGGCGAAGATGTCCTGTCCTGTCCTGGCTTTGGCCCGCACCGCGCTGCCGATGCCCCGCAATGTTAAACAGGTTGCCGAATATAATTGGAATGTAGAGCGCTGGCTGTGACAGCTGTGTCCCCGGAGGGCACGCGGAAAGAGTCAGCTGACCATATGGATCGGACAACTTCAAGACAATCTCTGACATGTAGTACATGCTCGAAGCTTGAATTTTTGAATGTCCAGTACGTTGGCATCAATAAGGTGCTTGTTTTGAGTTTAGAGCTTGAGAAACAGATCCCAAAACAAGAATAGCTGGCGCCCATTGAGCAGACATGAGTATGGAGCCCATTTTCCGACTTGGAAATTCCGCTCCAGAATCTTGGAAAATCTTGCGAAATGGTAAACAGCATGGTATGCAAGATTATTGGTGGATAACCCAACCCTCAGTGACTCGATGCCCTGATTCTCCCATCCTCGCCGTTCTCTATCTTGGCTCGGTGATCGAGCGCCCATTCTTTGATCTTTTCAAAGTTCCGGCAGCTGTGTAAGATATCAAACTGAGGAAGTTCCCTTCTGGCCCCGATTTTTTTCTGCCAGGGAATAACACTGATATCAGATGAGCACTGAATCGAATGCCGTAATGTGGTCAGGCAATGAGAAAGATGGCGTTCTTCCTCCTTTGCTTCCTCAGGGCTTATCTTGTAGTATTCTACGGATATTGAGCGTAAGACCATGCACGCAGTGACTTGGCGACGAGGATCGAAATACATACCGGGATGAAGAGCTTTTCTGAGGTTATTCTGTACGTCGAAACAGGGTTCTCAGTCGGTTATAATCATTCAAAAGCAGAGGACGTACGAGGCAGTGTAGCTGGTGGAAGACATCGAGCAACACAATATATTGCGAATTGCTCCCTGGAATTTCCATGGTCTTATTGACAAGCCAGCCAGCTTGATCGTTGGGAATCTGAGAAACGCCGACTAGACCGAGGTATTAGTTCTAACCAGTGGCGATATCGTAAGAGGAGGTAAATACAGCTGTATAGGTCCTGCCAGGCGGCGTCAACTGCATCAGATGGTGGACTGGAGTAGATATCGGGTGGTTCGCTCTCGTGTCCGCCTTGATAGAGTTTTACGACTTTGTATTCGATCGCATCCTGGGCTGGAGCTGGAAGCGAAATTACTCGCGCGTTAGCATTCAGCTTTCAAGAAAACGCAAATGACATACAGTAGAGGAGTTGAGAATTTGGATGATTACAGTGGCTTTGGATACTACTCCGGATAAAGAAGGGAATGCAAACGGCAAGTAGAATAGCGAAAGATACGACAATCCAGAGAGGTACTGCAATGCGTCTAGAGAACCAGCCTGCTTTTGTGCGCCTAGTTGGGAGGTGAGGTGCAACCCTCAAAGGCTCAGAATCTATATCTGCAGAGTCTTTACTGAGGAGAGGCTCGTAGCTCTGTTCCATGACAGTGTGGGTCGTACAGGCGGAGTGGTCAGGCTTTAACTGTGACGAATATAAGTGACCCACCGTAGGGGTCATATGGTGGTCGCGGCGCCGAACCCCAGAACCAAGAAAGTCGATGTCAATTTACCTTCTTTCACTGGACCCACTAACACGGGATGTCGGCTACTCAGTTTCCAGCCAATCTAAGGTATTGATCAACCCGATACCCATGGACAGATGTGGGAAGAGCTGGTGTTCGTATGGCGTCAGGGGTTCCTTAGCCTTGCGTGCACATCCAGAGATTCTTTGAATCGATCAGAAGGAGGCATTGCAGGAGAAAGGAAGATGTCAAATAACAAACCGTAGAGAACGGAGAGAAAAGATGTTCTAGCACTTCACATGTGACCGTCGATTTCAACACTGCATAAAGTCGAGATAGTCTGTATGGGCACACTCAGAAAAAGCCCTCTTCATCGAATAACAACGACCACTCACCGCCAAATATGAAGTTATTTTTTGTAGTCCTCAGTGTTATTGTCCCATCAACATTGGCTGCTCCTGCATATGTCAGTATTTTGTTTAATTTGCAGAAGTTTCATCCTGATGACACACCTTGAAGCTCAAGGCCAGAGACGTCGACTCCGAGATCGCAGCGTACAGGCGAGGCGAGGCGAATGGTAATTACGGCTTACGTTCTTGAGCCGTTCAAAGAATAATATTTGCCCTTCAGTGGACAGCCAAATTGCAGCGTATAAGCGAGGCGAGGCGAATGGTAATTCCAACTTGCTTTCTTAAACGGCTTAGGAAATGACGTTTTCCCTCTAGTGGACAACCAAATCGCAGCGTATCGGCGAGGCGAGGCGAATGGTAATTCCGGCCTACGTTCTTGAGCCGTTCGAAAAATGATGTTTTCCCTCCAGTAGACCAGGCTATCGCAGCCTATAAGCGAGGCGAGGCAAACGGTAATTCCGGCTTGCTTTCTTGAACGGCTCAGGAAATAATGTTTTCCCTCCAGTGGACAACCAAATCGCAGCGTATCGGCGAAGCGAGGCGAATGGTAATTCCGGCTTACATCTTTAGCCATCCAAAGACTCATGATATTTGCCCTCTAGTCGATAACCAAATCGCAGCGTATAAGCGAGGCGAGGCAAATGGTAATTCCGACTTGCTTTCTTGAGCCGTTCGAGAAATGATGTTTTCCCTCCAGTAGACCAGACTATCGCAGCCTATAAGCGAGGCGAGGCAAATGGTAATTCCGGCTTACGTTCTTGAGCCGTTCCAGAAAGATGTTTTCCCTCCAGTAGACCAGGCTATCGCAGCCTATAAGCGAGGCGAGGCGAATGGTAATTCCGGCCTACGTTCTTGAGCCGTTCGAAAAATGATGTTTTCCCTCCAGTAGACCAGGCTATCGCAGCCTATAAGCGAGGCGAGGCAAACGGTAAACAGAAATCATCACGCATGAAAAAGCTGGCTAATGTTATTCCAGTGGATTCTGAAATTGCCGCCTATTAGCGCAGTGTCTTTGAGGGTAAAAAATCGAGCACACCTTTAGTCTGAAGCCTGACATGACTTCATTCCAACGCAGTCGAATTGTCAAGAGCGTTACGCCACAGCTCTCGAGTGAGTCCAGGCAAGCTCAATGACGCGGAACTTACTTCTTATTCATTCTCTAGTTAGCCCTTTCCTGCCTCCGACCTCGACGATACGATATGAGCCGTTCCGCGTGTATATCTACTTTTTTGACGAAATCGTGCTGTACTGAAAATACCAAAAACCTGTATAATGCAACCTTTATGAATCAAGGATTCAAAAACGCACAAAGATAGGACACATAGATCGATGTCCCGTTCCATCGATTCACGTCCTCATTGGTTCGTGTAAGGTTCGGAGTCGAGTCAGGAGACCGCCTGCCTCACTGCTGGATTTCGCTCGTCGTATTGTGGCAAACCTTAGAAAAACCTTTTCTTGCATGGACTTCTAATAGCGTAGTTAAAAACTACCTTCGAGATTTCAAGCAAGGGAGTTATGCGACCACAGTAGCAGTCAAGCAGCAGTGACCTACTAGTAGCTTCAAGATCAAATCATCAAATAACTGCAAACAAGGGCTGTGCAGCAAGAGTTCCTGCAAGTAGAGCGATAAAGCGATAACGAGGTAGCTTGCTTGGCTGGATTTTATCGTAAGCTATATCTATTCCTTGTGTTGGATTCAACTCTTCTAACACAGCCGCATGGCTTGCGGGTTCAGTCATTCAAGGATTATAGTGCGAATGAAATTCGTCGCTGGATGATCAAAATATATTGGAACTCCTTATGCTCGAAATAACGGTTTCAACTTCCTGAACAAGGACGCAACGTGGGCGAATGACGTTCTTAGGACCTACATACTGTCAATGATCAGATCAACGTCCGAGTTGGGTTCATCATGGTTTATGTAGGTGAACTCACAAAGTGGTTGAATCCACGATCCTATTGCGTTTCCTCTATATCAGCGTCAGCGCTCGTGGTCGTATCAACCAAGCAAATGTCGTTACCGTGATACTCGCTGAATGAGATGTCAACTGACATCTATAATATATTCCGGGTGAGTCTGTGCACCCCAATCTTATACCTGAATACCCACGTTCTGGCCAACTTGCTTTTCTGTTTAACATATTAGTGCCATGCGATATGTATGAATCAAACTCGTGTCTTTACCATCTGCGACGTTCCGCTGGTATGCAACGTTGTGATCGTGGTAGACGGTGGGGAATGAGATATCCTCTAAAACTTCGGCGAACCTCTATCGTAGCTACGAGGTGAGCATAGCAGGCATTCCAGTGGACGCTACTGAACACCTACAGCTTCCTTAGTAGGAGCGGCCGCAGACAGAGCAACAAAGAGGCTAACGAATACAAAGAAGGCCTTCATGGTGAGATGGGGATTATTCTCTGTGAAGTAGAGACGACGAGCGGTTGTAAAACCTGCTGCCCTCTTATAAGCCGTCGCGTCTTCGGGCAGCGTATTAGCACGCGTACAGAAGCTCACTTCCGTCCCCAGCGGTTTGTTAGCTCATCTCCGTTATTTCAGCTTATATTGATTCTTCGGATGCAAGGTTATCGCATAGCAGGTAGTCTCCTCTCCTACCTACAATCAGAATGGGTCCCCTTATCCCCCGGGCCTTTGAGGCAGCTCAACTTCCCATTCTTTGTATGCCCGTCAACGATCTTTGGACTGACAGTACCTAAATCTGATACGGCTCTGACCGGCCTTGGCCATCGACGGTCACAACACTTCCTCTCTTGAATGGCAGAAGTCCTTTGTTGACTGCCATTGGCTGGAGATTTGGTGGCGGATGCTTCTACTTGGTTCGCGCACTTATCGGTCAATTACGGTTAAAGTAAGTGAGTTACGCCCTGAGCTTGTTGGTGATCCGTGGAAAGGTGGACGCTTGAACAACGAACTTGTTGACCACATCCAGGACTCCGCCTCTCTATCCACTCTACACTACAGAGCGCCATCCATGTCGTTTCTCAGAGAAACGTTTTATTACTCGATGATCAACAGAGGCAGTCAGGATGTGAACACCGACACACATCTATATTATGGGGACGCACCTCATTCGAAACCACCCGTATCTAATGCGAGGTGGTCTGCTAGGCGCGTCAATGTACCTCTCTGGGTTGTCATTTGCTTCGTCATTCTGGAGGCTACCGGCGTCTCTCTGTTGATTTGGAGCCGTTGTAGGTATCCCAACGCTCAGATTATATACTGTATGTTTCACAGTAACGTCGAAATCGTGCGTTTCTCACACTTCGATCCATCCACAGCCCCAGCACAAGACGTCGTTGAATATGAAGTCGTCAAGTTCAATAGCGGGATTTTTGGTGGTGAAGCACCTGATATCTACAGCAGACCTCCGTCCGACGAAGTCGATAAAGCTTGGTCAGATCTCTACAATTGTGCACATTGATTTCTGTCGCCGTCATTGAAAGTTGAACTTATGTTCCTTGTTATAGTCGGGATATCGCAAATTTCAGAGTACCAGGCTCAACGTCTAGTCAACGCAACTACAATGATCCCTCACAGCGATTCAGAATATATCGTGGGGTTAGATGTCTTCCACCAATTACACTGTCTCGTGAGCCTTCCGCTGCCGGATTTTACCCGTTGCTCATAAGGGTTCGCTTAGAATATGCTTAGAAAGGCACTCCATCCAGGTATGTATTCCGACATTTCTGTGGCGCGCAGAGACGTCTCTGATTCAGATAGACTCATATCCATCAAACCCCAGAGAGTCAGCCGAGCAACGCGAGATACATCTCGCACATTGCATCAATTCTCTACGACAGTCGCTTCAGTGTTCTGCCGATATCAGCACCATCGTTTTTGACAAATCTGCCGGACAAAAACAAACTCCGCGGTTCGATATCTTGCACAGTTGTCGAAACTTCGAGAAGATTAGGGAATGGGGCCTGGTGCACCAAGCGCAGATGTTTCGGCATGCGAATGAGATGGACTCCACAGGTCTTCCGGAGTAGTAACGTCAATCGAAGTAGTTACGTCCGTCGACAACTTGGGAGAGAAATATGTGGGTCTCAAAACGCTTTTCACATATATGGCGTGGCGCATCATGTGACTATCTCCTGCGAAGAATTCGTCGACGAGGATCAACATGTAAGATGTTGTAAGCTAATTGTATAATGATATCGCTACGAAAGAATCAAGCGCAAAAGTATATAGTAAAAGCAATGAAGATACTACGAGTCTACTGTCAAGTCGACAACCTGCCGAGTGGCACCATCGGCCTCGCTTAGCATTGTTTGCATACTTGCAGATAAACGGTCCTCATCCGCATGGCGGTCGCTAACTTCCATGACAGTATCGATCCAGGCAAGGGCCCAAGCTCCATTTCCAGCCTTGGTGCCACCCAGCACATATTTCCTTCCACCTGGATCGGGAAGGGCTTCCCAGCGACTTCGAGTCGGTTGAGTGTCATCCCGATCTGACAAGAGGTATTCAGACATATTCGCTGCATTTCAGAGAAAGAGACTCTCACAATGAATCAGGCCTGAGTGAGGCTCATAGATCCCAAGAGGCAGCTCGACCACTTCAACTCGCCGCCGCTTGGTAATGGGCTCAGCCTCGACCTTGGTGCTGGCGTCTCCAGGCGGTCCCACCTCACCCACCTCATCCTCCTCTTCCGCTTCCTCAACGCCCTCTTCCTCGTCTTCCCTCTCATTGATCTTCCGCTTTGCCTGACTGCCCACAACGCTGGGCACTTCCCAAGTCCCTGCTCCCGTATCCGCGCCCCCTCCAGGCTTCACACCCTCACGCCTCCACTTCGCCCACTCCTCGCCAGACTCCGCCACCCGCGTCGCCATCATAAACATCCAATTCTCCTCGTCCACCCCGTCACGCGATAACAAGCTCTTCCTGACCGCGTTCAATGGGCCGTCACTATAAGGGCCCCATCCACCCCCACCAAACAGCGTCGTCGGTCCCCCCGCCCGGTATATTCCGCCACCAACGCGATCCGCTTTCCCGGCAGCAGCACCAGCCGCAGCCGCAGCAAGAGCTTCGTTAGTGTGGCTGGGGGCGTTGGGGTCTGGAAGCTCCCCGACGGGGTCACCAGGTTTGAGTCCCAAAGGCGTGATTGTCTCGATGACTTTCTCTTCGTAGTAGTCGTCTGTGACCCACCTTCCGTCTTTCAAACAGTGAATGTAAGCTATAGATGTAACAGAATTTAGAATTTGATATGAGAAACGCACCAATGACCATTTTGCTCCCATGGAGTTTGAATGCACTTCGTGCGGTGATGAGGGTGACGCTGCGCGTGCGCAGATGTGAGCCAAGTTTACCCTCCGAGATGAGGTAGTCCTTCTCAGGCTGGGTCGCGTTCAACTTGAAAGCCAGTAGGTTGCGTCGAAAGTAGTAGAGCGAGTCGCGGAACCCGGACGTCCGAGCTGCGTCGATGGCGAGCATGTATTGTCGCGTTGGATGCCTATTGGGAAGCACAAATGTGGATGCTTTAAACCTACGGCCTATTGAAGAGATAAGGTATAGAACAGACGACGCGCAGGGAGCGAAATAAAGACGCACCGCCCAGTAGAATACCAGAAAAATCAATCTTCTCGTTGCCCTTGGGGTCCTCATCGGTGATGAATTCGTCGCCGTCGATGATATAAACTTTGCCCTGTATCTTGCGAAATGGCTTCCCCCCTCCCAAAGGTTCCTCCTTCTCCTTGGGTGTATCATCACCTTCACCTTCGACCTCCGCATCCCCAGCTTCAGAGTCAGCAGCTCCCGTTCCGTCACCTTCTACATCGCCTTCAGCACCAGCATCCCCCTCCTCATCCCCTCTTTTCGGCAGTCGTATCGTCAGTGGACCCCGCCCCCGTCCTCTCCCCCGTCCTCTCCCCCGTCCCCGAGCCCTCGGTGTACTCGTCCCACTAGCTGAACCACGTCCACGCCCTCGCGGCCGGCCTCTTGGTCGCGGAGTTCCCACTCTACTGTTGCCTTCCTCCTCCCCGGTTTGCACACCCGCCGGGCTGTCCACCTCCATCCCGTCATCGTCACCCTCTTCTTCCACTTCTGGAGTTGGCGCTGCGGCTATCAGACGCGAAGAAGTTCCAGGAATCGTCACGGTGGGGACTGATACTGGCGCTGGCGGTGCCGCGGCGGGCACTCGTGCTTTGATTACAATCTTTGGGACCTCAGATTTCATCGAAGAGAGAACTGTTTCGTCTCCTTGGTGATAGGACTAGTAGCTGAGAAATACAAGCTGGCTCCCTGAGGTACTCTGGTGAGGAGAGACGCCGGTTTCAGTCAGGACTTTGATAAGTTATTTGGCCGTTGATTTAGAGGAGACGCTTCGACGCGTCCGTCAGGGTCAGGTGATGCGACACACACGCAAATACAACTTCAATATCGCCCACTGTGAATTAGACAGTCAAAGTCTCGAAGATCTGGTCTCGAAAAGGGCCTCAATGACTTGGCCGTTCTATCTACCTCGTTGAACAAAAGTATCATTAGTGGTACCGGTGAATCAGCTATGAATCCGGTGCGTTTAAGATAATCTTTCCCTATCTGAATCGTTAGAAACCTCCGGTCACTAACTTTGAAGGGGTTTTTTCGCGTTCCCTAGTCCTGCCGACATTGGCAACAACCAGCCGAACTTTGTACGGAACTATGCTCAAATCCATGTTGGTCAATTTGCAGACTTTTGTCAACATGACTGGTGCAGATTGCAATCAATGTCCATGGGGCCACGTATCGCCATCATATGGTGCGTGTTACAAAAGAACAGGAAAGATTGGCATCAATTTTGTAAAGGGAATCAAACCAAAGCAAATAATCAGCGACGAGACTAGTTCTGGGAACTTTCTCCTCTATCTCTTCGTCTTTGTCTTTGTCTTTGTCCTCTTCCTCTTCCTCTTCATCTTTGTCCTTCTCCTCTTCCTTTTCGCTCTCCTCCTCTTCGTCTCCGTCCCTATTCTCTGAACCTTCTTCGTCTTCTTCTTCTGCTGCTTCGCCTTCCTCCTTCTGGGCCTCTGAACACAGCGCAATCTCATCTCCTGCTTCGCCTTCCTCCTCCTCCTCAGGATCTACTTGGGCCGCTGAACAAACACAATTGAAAGTCTGCACCTCTAGCCCTGGTGTGATCAGGCTCTTGCGATAGGCTATGTGGATGACCATGCATGCAGCTTCCCGTCGCCCTTCAAGGTCTGCGAGCGAGCACCGTTGTAACACAATGGTTACTGTCCTGTATTCTTCGCTCACGAGAGACCAGGACTCGAAGCCCATACTGTACGGCATCACGGCGCGAGATTTGATTTTAAAGCTCTGCGATGTGTCGACCACGGAGAACAACGCGCGAGTCGGCCTTTGCTTTAACCTCTGCAATCTTGGGTACAAACTCCCTAAGTTACCCTTTCTGATGCATGAATCTGACACTCTCGTCCGTCTTGCAATTATACTCGTCCACCTTCGTGGTCACCCTAAAACAGCTTTAGGTTATGGTAGCACTAGCTCGACTTTTTCTCGCTCTATAGACTCTTCCTGGAATATGTTTGAAGCAACGCCACACGGATAGACTGAAATAAATGGCCTGTAAGCGTTGTTCCCAGTTTATCAAGCTTTTGAACTTCCTGGAGTTCTGGATACCTGGATGTCGGGAAATCAATTTCACTGCGTGTGTATTCTCGATCGAATCCTCTTCGTCTTCTTCAAAATCACTAGAGTAGTAACGAAACCAGAGAGGAGGGTTGCTTGTCTCCTACAGGGTTGACCCAACTGCTTGAAAAAAGAAAACTCAATTTGAAAAGCCTTCAACTCAGGTTATGCACTCACATGAGTCATCTCGTGTTTGTATCCTTGTTTCAATTCTTGTTCTTATTACGCGGAGCTGTCCCATTCCTAAACTACCGCGGTCGACATGTAAGGACAATGACAACCATCCGCCATAGCCGCTACGCCCCTTGATAGACGAGTTCATACGATTTAATTGAGTAGTACATCCCTGACATCCACCTCAAATAATTTCTGCACCTATTGTGTCCCTCGGAAGTGACTTCTCATCCAAGTTCTCGTCATGTCCACCCCCGGCCCCGACTCCAGCATTTCAGTGCCAGAGACCTCCTCGATTCCTCGTCAACTCTCACGCCCTGCCGCCAGAGTATCAAACCCTTTTGTCGCCGATGCCTACAGGCTCCAACATCCTCTGGAATGGCCATTAACCCTCCTCGAAGATTCAGGTGTCTGCTCCTCCTTGGAGGACATGTGTTTACCGCGGATCACCTTTCCAATCGCAAAGGTCAAGAAACGCCGCCGGGCCGATATCAAGCACTACCTCGGGGAGCTTCGCGATGCACAGAAGGCAAAGAACATCCCGGAGATCCTCAACAACATTCCCATTGTGCTAGAATATGTTATGTTCACGCTAGCTGAAGCCCAGAAACTCCAAATCGTCGTCGACTATAACGGATTCCTCCACATAGGGAAGGGTTCGTGGCAGAACGCTACCAGCATCACAGGGTGCTCAGTCGATGGGATTTTAGTGTTCAGCTACACGGACGCGCGCTTCCGCTACGCACACAGGAACAGAAAGGAACCGAAGGAGTTGAAGGAGGGTAATTGGCTGCCGCAGGAGGAGCGGCACCTCGACGTGCTGGACCTCGCAGTGTTGATTTCGATGGCACAGAAATATCTGCGTGAAGATGTTCCGGAGAATTTGAGGGGAGGGTTCCCGGTCAGTCATTAAAAATCATACGAATCCGCAGGTCGACTGAATAGTTTGAATTATCTCAGGTTCACATGATGTATCCAAACGCAACATGCAGCAAGATGATCGTCATCACCGCGCTCATTCCATTGGAAACCGCTGAAGCCGTGGCGAACGGTGTTTCTGGTGACATGCAACAGATCCAGATCACTCATGACACATTTGACATCAACTTCGAGGACGATGAATGGTATGAAACTGACTTTATGAAGGTGATGGCGGGCCTCATTGCAGAGGGAGACAGGGTTGGTAAATTGTTGCCGTACTGATGGCATTTCGTGACTTATCTGTACCTGATTTTCTCTGCATCTTGATGTTCTGTTCTTGTGTCTATACATCTATGTGGAAGAAAATTCTGATATTTTCGAGTCACAGCTCAATTGTTCGTTGTGGACATGAAGTAACAGCTTTGTTGACGCGGGACACGGCCGCGTTGGCGGCTTGACCCCACCTGACCGACTTTTCACTGGGCCGCGGTCCTGGATATTTAATAAAATTACAACCCGCCAGTGTGTTTTGAGTGTCATCTTCTTCCTTGACGATTAGCCGCCACGCCCCTTGTCAAAAGACGGATTCATATCGCAGGCCACGATTTTATCTAGTGCATCCCTGACATCCATTCTATATAAGGGCTGCCTCAAGGGGGTGTCGGAAAAAAAATTAAGCATATAGGGTCGATTTTTTTTTAACGGGAGAATCTCCTGGACTAACTAACTATTGCTAGGAACTAATTACCCAATAAGGCAATCTGGCACACGGTCCGGTCACCCGACTGTTGTTGTTGACATCATTCTCAATGTTGTCGCTCCTCCACATTTCCCTGTTGCATACCTCACAGAAACCAGTTATGCAGTGCTCAAGCTGTACACTTCTGAAGCTGAAACTTTGACAATCACCAAGGTATGAATGGAACCACTGTTTAAAATCTTTGACTTGTGCATTACACTTGGAACAGTATACATGATTGTCAGATTAGAATAGTAGACATAGTAAGCAGCCCGAAACGTTGCCACAATAAAGAAGTGGTTTGCAGTAGGTCCATATACTAAGACACCATGTTGCGACTTTCAATAAGCCTAGGACCCTGAACTTCCCACACCCTTTTCAAGCAATAATTATAAAACTAGTGCTTTCTATACCTTTGGATGAGAGCAGTTCTCATGAATACTGCCATTCAAGCCCAGGTTTGGTCCTGGGCCAAGGACAAGTCCCTTTAAACTGATGTCATATTTCTTTTTAACGACCTGGTGGCTTGGACTAACTAACTAACCCTATATAAGGAATGTCACATGTGACACCCCCTTGGGCTGCCTTCAGAGATTTTCCGCACCTCATAAGTTGTGTCCAGAAAACAATCATCAATTATATGTCTACCCCATCCGAGTCCAGCATTTCAATGCCAGAGACCTCCTCGACTCCTTGTCAGCTCTCACGCCCTGCCGCCAGAGTATCAAACCCGTTTGTCGCCGAAGCCTACAGGCGTCATCATCCCCGGGCCCTGAAATGGCCAACGACTCTCCTCGAAGATTCAAATGTCTGCTCCTCCTTGGAGGATATGCGTTTACCCCGGATTACCGTTCCAGTCGAAAGGGTCGAAGAAGTCCGCCTGACCAATTTCGAGAACTACCTCAAGGATTTTCGCAAAGCACAGAAGGCAAACGACATTCTGACGATCCTTGACATTCCAGAATTGCTGGAATATGTTATGACCATGCTGGGCGAAGCCGACAAGCTTTATATCAGCAACTGCAGTAATGACTACCTCCATCTTGGGAAGGGCTCGTGGCAAAACACAACCAGCATTGTGGGGTGTGCGGTCGATGGGATCCCAGTGTTCAATTACACGGACGAGCGCTTGCGCTATGCACACAGGAAGAGAAAGGAGATGGGCGAGTTGAAGCAGGGCGATTGGCCGCCGCAAGAGGAGCGGCACCTCGATGTGCTGGACCTCGCGGTATTGATTTCGATGGCACAGACATTTTTGAAAGAAAATGTTCCGGAGAACATGAAAGGAGGATTTCCGGTCAGTCAAAAAACACGTACTACGAATCCGCAGGTCGACTGAATGGTTCGAATTATCTCAGGTTCACATGATGTATCCAAACGAAACGTGCAGCAAGATGATCTTCATCACCGCGCTCATTTCATTGGGAACCGCTGAGGCCGTGAGGCCGTGGCGGACGGTGTTCCTGGCAACATGCAACAGATTCAGATCACTCACGACACATTTGATATCAACTTCGAGGACGATGAATGGTATGAGACTGACTTTATGAAGGTGATGGCGGGCCTCATTGCAGAGGGAGATAGGGTTGGGAAATTGGTGCCGTACTGATGGCATTTCGAGGCTATTTTGTGCACGATTCTCTCCACGCCTTGATGTCTTGTCCTCGTGTATCCTCTATGTGAAAAGCATTTCCTGATATTTTCGAGTCAGATTATTATTGAGACAGCTCGATCGTCCGTTGTGGACGCACCGATGAAATGAACCAAGGCAAGAACAATGTGTTCGATGACTCGGCGACATTGGGTTACAGGGCTCCACGTGAATGGACCGCCTTATAATTGGACTGAAGTTTATCTCCACGGTTGCACTTCCAATACGGCCCACGTCTATTAGAAAGCGATTGATGCCCGGATCGGGCGGCGGTCCAGAGTGAGGAAGGCGATTTCCGCTCGGTAGTCTCTGATGTTTTGGAAGGAAGTGGTGCGCGGGTACATGATAAATAAGCCGAAGTCATACAGTGCATGCCGCATTACTGAAGAGTCGCACATGTTCAATGTAAAATCATGCTGCACGTTATTCGTGAATTTGATACCAACATTCCAGGCAACACTGTAAGAACTTTGCAAAACTAGATTGTAACACACAGTAAAACAGCTTTGCAAATTTGACTGTATGCTTCAGTCGACTGAACTTTGAAAGTTCAGTCCACTGCACTTTGCAAACCGGGTACCGCTCGGCATCAGATTACCGGTCCATTTCGGGCGCTGGCCTGGGCTTGGGTTCCATTCGTGCCTGGCCAGAAGCGGCCACAATTCTGATCGCTGTTGTTGGCAGCTTCCTGCACTGTGTTGTCACTGTCCTTCACGATGCCAAGACAGATCCCCTTGATGTGCGCCCTCGGGTCTTCAATTTAGGACTTAGTTGTTTTTTTCTAAGTCAAACCCCCACGTGAAGTACCTCGGCTAACTCGGCACTTCGGCTAACTCGGCACTTCTGACTTAGTTTATTTTTGCGAAGTCGCAGCCTTGTATGACATGCCCGATTCTCAGTGATTTTCCCCTCTCCTGCTATCATCAATGCTTGTCAACACTTGTTTAAAATGCTCAGACATTTGTAAATCCGAGAACCTTTAATACATTCGTGAACATCTTAGTAATTTGTTCGCGACTGACTATGTTCGTGACTGACTATGTTCGCGACTATATGTTCGCGATGTTCGCGACATTGTTATTTATCCACACTAAGTATATACAGACACAGCGCTAATTTATCAATCAACTGCTAAACTAGAATACTAATACTCTCAAGCCGACTTTTTTTGCCTGGATTGTGCATGACAGTTAGCGGCGCTCACATGCAAACGGGAAGAAAACACATACTTTTTGGGAGGAGGGGAAGGGCTCCGATCAGCCCACGGTGGAGCTTTCACAGTGCGGCGAGGGCGCTCTGGGACATTCTCGGGCACTGTTTGCCCAGTGCGAGGTGCTGGCTTTGAGACTGCCTTACTCGTTGAGGCCTTCCTGGCAGCCACCGCCGTTCCCTTCTTCTTTGCAGCCAGAGCCTTTTTCTTCTCTTCAGCAATGGCCTTTTTCAGTGACATGGTCTCTGCGCGCTTCTGCGCTGCTGCCTGGCGCTTTGTGACGACATCCTCTGAGAGATTGAGATGCGGCTGGCCTTCGTCAAGGACGCGAGTCGCGGCTGCAGGCCCTGTAAGCGTGTAGTCCTGAGCTGGCGGTATGATCATGTTCAGATTGGTCGTGTGCGGGTTCATGGCCGTGTTCGGGTGTATGGCAGGAGTGGTGGCGGGAGTGATAGCAGGAGTGGTGGTGGGAGTGGTAGCGGGAGTCGAGGCGGGAGTCGAGGTCGGGTGAGTGGAGTTTGGGTGTATGGCGGGAGTGGTAGCGGGAGTGGCGGCGGGAGTGGTGGCGGGAGTGGTGGCGGGAGTGGTGGCGGGAGTGGTAGCGGGAGTGGCGGCAGGAGTGGTGGCGGGAGTGGCGGCGGGAGTGGCGGCAGGAGTGGCGGCGGGAGTGGTGGCGGGAGTGGTGGCGGGAGTGGTAGCGGTGGAGACGGCTGGTCTCCGCTGTCAGTTAGCTTGAGTCCGGAAGGGAAACCGAAGGAAAACGAAGTGGAAACCGGTGAAATGAATGATAATTATATCTACAACTACGGACGAAGTTCTAAGTTACTTCAGACTCCGCTCGGCTGGCTCCGCCAGCACAGCCACATCTGCCCACCTCCAAGTGACGGGCGTCCCGACCGTCCAACGTCCTCCTCATGAACGCAATCTGTTGCGCCGCTCGATCTACCACCCAGCAACACGTAACGTGGACGTGACAGATGACCGGGGAAGTATTGGTGTGCCACTGTCGTTAGAGGCAGACCGTTTAGGGAGCGTTCCCAGACGTGGTTCCTGGGTGTGTGAACACTGCGTCGTACATCGCTTCCTCTGCTGTAGCGATGTCGAGGTCTTCTGTTGTGGGTATAATGTCTTCTCGGGGGTTGAGAAGGTCGAGGGGGGTGCCTCGAAGGGGTATATAGTGTCGCATCCTGCATGAATGTGTGATGCCTTTGAGTGGTAGACCACTCAGTGTACTCAGAGAGTATGAATTAGAAAACTTAGCGTAGATTAGTCTAGGTTTGGACCATTTCGGAGCGATTTTATTGCTGGATTTATAGTTGAAGTCTGAGGCTGAGTCGTATACTTGGACTAGGTCCCCGATGTTGAAAGTAGTGAGCGGTGATGTGTTGTCAAAGGACTCTTTGCATCGCTCCGCGTCTTGTAGTGCACGTAGGTGTGCGTCTGCTCGGAACGTGTCCGAGAGCGTGAAATTTGTGTGTGTGTCAGTGGTGGTAGTTGGGAGTGCTGTTGTTGTTGGTGGGTTATCCGGGCGGAATCTGAGGCCGAATAGGAGCTCGCGGGGGGTAGCGTTGAGAGCGGGGAGGATGCGGTCGTTGAGTTGACGGATGGCCTCGTCGAAGTGGTCTGGCCAGTTGCTGGGTATAGATTTGGGGTCGACGTCGGTCTCGTCGGCGATGTTGTCGTGGTCCGGTGCGCATAAGCGCTTTAGTCGACCTAGAAGGAGTTTGTTAGCATTCTCGATGAGGCCGTTCACCCATGGCGCGTATGCCGCTGTGGTGATGTGGGTGATTCCGAGCTCATCGCAGAACGCATCTACTTCTTGGTTGTCGAAGTGGGAGCCGCCGTCGGCCATGAAGGTGTCCGGTACCGCAAAGTCATGGGAGATTCTCTTGAGCGATGTTACTGTTGTCTTGCCAGTGCCTGCCGTTTTGAGTTTTGTGGGCCAGACATGGTTTGAGTAGGCATCAATGTATAGGCCGACTGTCTTGAAGCCGCCTTTGCCTACTGGGAGGGAAAGGTAGTCCCCTGCCACCAGGGAGAACGGTTTGGAGCGTCGGATGGGTTGAAGTGCCGCGTTTCTGGCCGCCGCTCCGAAGGATTTGCATTTGGGGCATTCGAGCTGAGCTTGTCGGCTGTCAGTGTACATACCGGGCCAAAAGAAGCGGTCTCGCAAATGTAGCTGTATGTGGTCAGGACCAAAACAGCCATTAGTGAGGTGAGCCTCGAGCGCGTGGTCGAAACCATCCGCACTCGGGATGCATTCTGTTCGGGAGACCCAGTCGTTAGCCTTGGTGCTGACTTTCCAGAGTTTGCCGTCCTCTATCATGAAGTCCGTAGCTCTGTGCGCAAATTTCCTCTGGTCCGATGGTGTGTCGCCTTGGGTGTGTCCGAGTAGATGTCGTACTATGGGGCGGAAGAAGATGTCGTCTTCCAAGCGCGTTTCGAGTGCGTGTTTCGGGCTGGGGAGTTCTGATACGCTCAGAATGTCGTTGACGATGCCCTTCGACGCCTCCCAGTCGGGGAGGACTGACCAGCTCGAGCCATCTGTACTCGAGCGTTTGCGGTCCGCCCACATGCGGCTGAGACCATCGGCTACTGGGTTTTCGACACCTGGCCGATGACGGATAGAGATGATATTGTGAGCGAGTATCATCTCTTTCCAACGACTATGGTGAATACTCATCTTTTCTTGGACTAGGCAGTCGCGGAGGGCTTGGCAGTCTGTTTCGATTTCGATGGGCGACCCGTATATGTATGGAGCGAATTCGTCCAGACTGTATTTCAGTGCCGCGAATTCCAGAAGGAATGGTTCGTACTTTTCCTCACTCTTGGACGTTCACTTCGAGCAGTAACTGACCGGGTGCCATCTGGTGACCTCCTTGCCATTGCTGCCGATCGAGGTGAACGGTTGAGAGAGGAAGCCGGCGAAATGTGTCATGCTTCCGTCCGTCGTTACACGGAATTGTCGTCCGTCGTATTGTGGGGCTTTCACTAGTGGTTC
Organism: Tricholomella constricta; assembly: GCA_013368375.1. NCBI lineage: Eukaryota > Fungi > Basidiomycota > Agaricomycetes > Agaricales > Lyophyllaceae > Tricholomella > Tricholomella constricta. The sequence goes on along the minus strand of JAACJP010000005.1, from coordinate 876,887 downwards.
CTCCGATAACAAGCATTTCAGTGTGACAAACGCTTTTTGTTGTTCCGGGCCCCATTTGTCCTTCAGCGAAGCGTTGGTCAAAGCTCGCTTGTACGCTCCCTTCCTGGCGCGCCAGTTGCTGCTTGGTGCCTCGACCTTGATGTCGCGTGTCAGATCCGAAAGGGGGGCAGCGATGCGGGCGTAGTTGGCGATCAAGCGCCGGAAGTAGTTGGTGAGACCCAAGAAGCTCATTAGTTGTTGTGCTGTTTCCGGGCGGGGCCAGTTCACGACCGCGCCAACCTTATCCAGGTTAGGTTTGATTCCGTGTGGACCCACCATAGCCCCGGCAAATAAGACGTCCGTTTGGAATAGCTTCGTTTTGCTGGGTGCCACCGAGAGTTTCTTCGTTCTACAGCGCTCGAAGAATTTGCGTAGATGTCCTAGTTTCGTGTCGAAGTTGTCCCCAGGGATACAAATGTCATCCATCCAGTTCACGAGTTCACGTCCGATCATGTCATCGAGGGCAATGGACACCATCTCGCAAAAGGTTGCTGGGGCGCCTGTCAAGCCGAAGGGCATCCGGAGGTAGACATAGTATCCTCTGCCCTCGACGTAGAAGGCAACATATGGTACCGAGTCGTCGTCGAGAGGGACAGCATAGTATCCCGCTGCGAAATCGATAACGCTCGCCCACCGGTGTCCCGCCGCGTATTCTTGTTTCGCTTTCAAGTCGCCAGCTGGGAATGGGGGTACCTGTGTCGCTTTGTTCAGAGCGTTAAAGGCGTGACATACCCGCCATTTCGTCTTGACTTGGTGTGGGGTTTCGCCTTCGACCGCTTCTAGTAGCGCTTCGTTGGTTTCCCCGGGCTCCATTGCTTCTTCCCAAAATGGTGGTAGTCCGTTCCGAATGCATTCCGCATTTACGCTCCGTAGGATTTCTGTCCGTGTCAGTCCAGTCTTACCAGCCTCCTTCGGTGCTAGGTTGGTACTGCTGAGACTCTTGATGAAGGTGCCCGGGACCTTCTGTATGATGTGGGCTGTTTCCATGTCATCGAGGATGTTACTGAACCACGTCTTCTGGGCTTCGGTGACGGGGCGTTGATTTATGCGGGTCGGGAATTTGGTGTCCGGAGGGATGTTGAGTTTGTGCTTATACCAATCGACGAAGAATACCTCGCTGAGTGATAAAGCAAAAACGTCAGCATATTCGCGTATGAGGTTGCGTACTTTGTTGCGTTGGTCGTCGTTTAGGTCTGGTCCTATGTCGATTTGTTTGAGGATTTCCTCAACGCGTGCCTCCGCAAACGGTTCCACAACCCGTGGTGATTGGTTGTCTCCTCTATCGATCTTAAACTCGTCAGCGCGTACGTCGCCTATCACGTTTACTGGTTCGTGGTCCCCAGCTTGGGTGTCGTCTCCCATCGCCGTGAGCGCCATGTCGCGGAGGGTGTCGATCTTGTTGCGGAGTTGTTTGATCCGGATTTCGGACTGCAGTAGGTTCGCGAGTTCTTGTTTGCTGGAGGTTGATCTTGAGTCGATGCCGAATAATTGTTCGATGTTGACCTTCTGTCGGTGGAGTTGCCAGCGTTCCGCGTCTTGTTCTGTGGCCGAGTCGCGTGTCGCCTTCGAGAACTTCGGGCGTGGTGCACATCCTTGGGTGTGTGGGGTCTGTTGCACTGTGTGGATGTGAGCCGTTAGCAGCTCTTCAGCTTCCTTACGATCACGTTTCGCATTCCATTTATCCCATTGTTGTTGGTGTATCGGGTAGGCTGGCGGTTCGGGTTCGGAGTGGAACTGTTGGAGCCACTCTTCGGCTGGTTTGTCTTCACGGTCCAGGTAGCAGTTGCTCTTGTCACTTAAGAATGCGCCCCATCGTGTCTCCGCCCAGGGGTCAGTTGAATCTTGGAGAAGATGAATCCTTACCCATTCATCCGCCATTTCCTTCTCTGGGTCCGATATCTCGGCTGTGTTCCCCTCCATCGTCGCCTGTTTTCGTTCTTCGCTCTCCGCCGCCTCATTCTCTCTCCTCAACATTCCTTCCTCGGTATTGTTCGCCTCCTTCGCCGCCTTCTCCGTCTCGTATACGTCCTGTCTGCGCCATCCGCGTTGTGTGGTGGGTTCGGTCTTGACCGTTGTTTCTGTCACTGTATGGACCTCCGGGATTGGGTCGTCCAGCTCGTCGATTTGGTTGGTAATGGTTTCTGGTTTTTCTGGGCCTCTCATGACAATCTCGTCCGTGACGTAGTCATGGAGGGCGCGTACGCGACGAAGCCATGGCTTCCCGAGGATGACGTCGAAGGCGTCGCCACAATCGAATACCTCGAACGTCGTCTCGGCCTCGGTACCGCCGACACGTACTGTCCCAGTCCACGTTTGTAACGGGGTTACAGAATTTGGGGACCTTGTTGTTCACACTAGACGTAAGCTTGACAAGTCTGTCGATTGCTACGTATAGGTGTACAAGGTTGTTTATACTTAATTAATGTAATGAATTAAATAGGCAACACCAGAAGGTGTTGCCAAACAATAGCGTAATCGTCTCGATAAGATACGATTATATAACCAAGATTAGATAAGATAGTGGGTGTCCTTACATACCCCCCTTTAAGATCGCGTGTAGCGATCTTCACCAGGGAGTTGGGCAGAAAAAGGAGAGTAAAAGGAGGGTCTAGGTCCCGGCGACCTAGACCTATCAAATAATGCAAGAATACGTAGGTATAATACGTATTCTTGACTTAACGAGTAGTGGATGCATTAGCGCCACTGCACGGCCTCAAAGTGCCGTGCGGCAATGAATGGTGGTGAGGACATCCAATGTTGCGTTAATACGCAACCTGCGGATTGCTCCTCGGGAGTCAGGTGGTCTGCACCTGACAATGGCGGTCGGCCCGGCGGTACGCCCTACGTGTCGAGGTCGGTTCGTTGATGGGGGGATTAAGTTGTCTCCCCGACCTATGACTCCATCACTGTGTCGGGGTCGGTGGTGTTGTTGTCCACCGGACCCTGGCTGGTGGTAATCACCGCCAGTGATAAAGGCCCTGTAAGGGCCGACACGGGGTCCACTTGGGTTTCGGTAGCTCCAGTTGGAGCTGCCACGACTGTGGAGGGTGTCGCGGGGGCAGGTATAGCTGCCGCCGGGTCCGCCATTTCGACGTTGATGGACGTCGATCCCGATGAAGCTGGGTGATGCAGGCCTGGGGGGAGATATTCCCCCACCCGAACACGGAGTCCTCGGAAGTGTGGGTCTTCACCCACAAACATCCATTCCGAACTCACTAGACAGTCTAGTGATTCGGTCTGGAATTCCACGTGCATCAGTGTTTGGATGCGCGTGATGTCGTCGGTGGTGGGATGGTACCACCCATCCCACTCAGGGATGGCGGGCGGAACACCCATTTCATCTAGACGACGAACTCGATCGTCGTCACCATTGCGGAACAGGTCCTTATAGGGACCTGAGTTAGAGTAGTTATGGTCCAAATAATGTAGACCATAAGTGTAGCTATGGTGTATCCAGCTTACTGGAATACCAATGTTGATAAGGTGTTGCAAGACACCTTGTTCAGTGATCCGCACCTCCGGAGGGATCACTTGGATGCGAGGTATGGTAACCTCAGGGCCTTCGATCGGTGTGAAAGGCCGATCTGGATTGGCCTCGTTATAGGCAGCCACAGCCTCTGCGTAGAGGTATGGCCGCGCAGTAATGGTCGCGAAAAGTCGCATGAACCATGACCGCATGCTGTGGGTAGTTGGCGCTAGTACATTCGCCAACAAGTATCCCCAAGTTCCGCGCCTATGTACGCGGAACCGGTAGTCCATGACGATTCCTCCGTATTGGTTTTTTGAACCAATACGCCCATGGTGAATCATATGTCGGCACCAGTGCTCGACATCGAGGGCATGGTCGGGGCCTGGCTGAGGCAGGCCAGCGCCTCGTGTAGGCTTGTCCGGCCTATATTCGAATGCCCTCCCAGGCCGCCTAATTGGCGCGGCCTGCCAAATGGGTGACCGTGTATCGAACGGTCGGTTGACGCTTCTAAATTCATCCATGGCTGCTCGAGCCATGGATCGGTCGCGCAAATGGGGCGCTACCGAGAGGGAGACTCGCCGGAACTCCCTAAAGAGCATAAAGGCCTCTGCCCGCTCTTCATCCGTCACGCCGGGGCGCCGATCGTTGATCAGTGCATACAACTGATCAACTTCACGAGGGTTCATTGGGAACCCGCGTGGTGCGACGGCATATAGCCGTCCCGATGGGGGACGAGAATTATGTCCCGTCCCCAACTCGCTTTCGGACACTCGCGCTGCAGTGCCTAGTGCGTAGGCACGATTCTGGGCGGACGATACATATATCGTCCGCACTAGCATATCCCAAAAGCGGTTGTCCCTTTCGTGGCGGTCGTTGATGAAGACCACCCCGAGCTCGTCAGGGATCCGCCCCGGCATCTCCTTCTCAGCTTTGCGAGCCATATTCTCGCGATGCTGCTTTTGCCCGGCAGCCTTCTTCTTGCTGACAGGCTTGTCGTCGTCAGACGACTCGCCCCAGTCCGATTCATCCATAGCCTCGGCATATGGATCCGATGCCTTCTGTTTGCCTTTGGATGGCGGCGTTGGGGGCTGCACCATCGTACTAGGTGGTGCAGGGGCTGGCGCTGGCAAGGTATATTTGCCAACAGGTTCCTTCTTCTGAGAACCTCGTTCTGGGTTCCGCACCCGGCTTTCTCCCGGGGGCGGTAACGCTCCGGATAGGTTTTGCGGCTTTGCTTCCGCTGACGTCGACGATGTCGACGCCGTGCGCTCGATTTCTCGAGCAGGTAAGGGGCGCACTTCGCGCGTCCCTTGATCCTCTCGGCGCTCTTCCCGTTGAGAACCATAATCAAGTGGGCGTTCGTCACGCCACACTTCCTGGTCGGGGTGGCGGTTGTACCGCCGATTCTCCTGTTCCAGGCGTCGTTCCGGACGCCTGGGCTCGCTCCTCTCTTGTCGTCGCGGCTCGTATGAGGTGCGTTCTTCTCGACGCACCTCCATTTGCTGCCTTTTTATGGGTCGGGACGATGGTCCCTCCCCGCGATCCGGCGATGCTACTGCCGGCCGTTTTCTTGCCAGGCTGAGTTGCTCAGCCATGGCCGCTTCTCTCGCTTTCACGCGTCTCAAATCCGCGCGAACTCCATCGTATGCATCAAGCAGCTGGGTTATAACCAGCTGCGCCATTCCATCATCCAAGAAATCACAAAATTCGCGGTGAATACCCGCGTCTTCCAATCGATCCAAGAGAGAAGAAAGGAGACCATCGTCTGCGAATGGTCTCCTCGAACTTGATGCAGGCGATACTCTGCGATCGTCTGCCATCCTCCATGAACTCGACGCCGACGACGCTTTGTCGTCTGCATTCGGTGCGACATGTTGCCGCACCTGTTCGCCGCGCACCACTTGCGCCGGCGGAACATTTGCTTGCAGATGACTTTGGTCGTCTACCTCCATCTTCTCCGATTCGTTGTACCGCGTATTGTGCGGTACAGGCTGCATGGGCATTTGGGGGTACCACGTCGGTTGCGGGTACCCCATGAAACCCGCCATTGATGGCATCTGTTGGAATGCCAGCCCTGGCGGGTAAAAACCACCCATAGGTGGTTGTTGCCCTTGGTGGTGCGGTTGGTTCATATGGCCAACCGTCGGAAATGTTTGTTGCCCCTGATGGGGCGGTTGGCTCATATGGCCAACCGGAGGATATTGGTATAATTGGGGCTGCGAGCCCATGTAAGTTGGGGGCAGGGGCGCATTTTCCGCGCGCCCCTGCACTCCCTCCCCACTTGACCTCGGCCCCGAGTTCAAATTTTGCTGGTCGGTGCGGCTGTCGCCGCCCCGAATCGCGTCGTTGCTGGAGGTTGGTACTTGGCTGGGGTACATGTTGGTTTGTGTTGAGAGGGTTGAAAATCGGTTGCGCGTCTAGCGCCAAACATATTTAACCTTCTGTCATAACTTTTGATGGTTATGTAATTTTCCTGATCGCCGTGGTCACATGACCGCGCCACATTCTAGGTTCGTCGCGGTAATCTCGACGCGCTCTTCACCCCTTGTAGTTCCAAGTAGCGATCCAGTGCCGCTAACTTGTTACAATTGGTGTGCGGTTCCCAGGTGGTGTCTCCCAGGCTCCACCTAACCTGATATTCCACAGTATTATTTTGGGTCCATCTATGGCCCAAAATGTCTTCTACAAACCATTCGTGATTATCCGGCGCCCCAAAATCGTAGGGCTCCGGATGAGTTCTATTAGGGAACATTGTATCATTCGTTGCGTAGTATGGGCGCAACATCGATATATGAAATGTTGGATGTATCCGGCGCTCCATGAGTGCCGTAGGTAATTCCAACGTATAGTTCGACGTGTCTGGCATGGCCTTCAGCACTTTGTAGGGCCCGACGAATTTCGGGCACAATTTACGGGCGCGTCCCTTGGGGAGGTTCAAGTTCTTGGTGGATAAATACACCAAGTCTCCCCCCTTTATTTCTGGACCAGCGGATCGGCGCCTGTTTGCCTCGCGCGTTTGAAATACGCGCGCTTCGATTATAGCGTCATGCGCCTCCGCTATATTCTGCAATGCGCGTTCCGCATACTCTCGAATTCCCTTCGGTATTACGCTGTCTGAGCGTATCTCTTTCAACATGGACGGCATGTATCCACTGTTCAGCTCAAATGGAGCGAACTTGGTAGTAGCCGATACGCTCGCATTTATCGCGAACTCAGCCATGGGTATACAATCTACCCAATCCTTTTGGTCATGCCTCACAACGGCACGAAATATCTGGCCAATACTACGATTGGCTCGCTCCGTTTGTCCATCCGTCTGAGGATGGAAAGATGTCGACATTAGGAGCTTAGCTCCTAATAACTTATGTAGTTCGCGCCACCAGCGTGACGTAAACTTAGAGTCTCGATCACTTACGATCGAGCTTGGCAGGCCATGGAGCCTGACGATCTCCCGTAAGTATACCCATGATAATTGGGCTGCTGTCATCGTCGTATGTATGGGTATCATATGCACCATACTCGTCATACGACAAATTACTACCCATAGGTAATTATATCCCTTTGATTCTGGAAATGGACCGATAAAGTCCATTCCGATAGAATCCCAAGGCTTAGTTGGTACTGGCAGGGAGTGTAGTTTCCCTGACGGTTTTTGATTCGACGTCTTGATCTGCTGGCAGTACTCGCACATTTTACAAAACGTACGCACGGTCGTGGCTAGTGATGGCCACTAATACCATCGTCGAATATATTCAGTAGTCCGTTCGGCACCGAAATGGCCCATAGTTTTATGGGCTTGCTCAATAATTGTGGTGATGAGCTCGGGTTCTCGCGGTATACATAGAACGCTATCATTTATAGCGTTCATGGTCCAAATGAGATTGTCTTTCGTGGTGAACGTATGAAAGTCCATGGGGTTAGCGAGAATAACTGAAAATAGTTTATCCTTTGGGTATCCAAGGATAACGTCGTGACGGATCTTTTCATCCGTTTTGTCTGGGGGAGGAGAAACTGTGTCCCTCCCGAGGACAATATCTCCGACCGTACGTTCCCGTTCGGTTGGACTCATGCTTTTCTGAGGGTTTGACGATGTTCCGGATGCGGTACTTGGTGCTGCAGCCTCCATTATCTGAGCCTCGACATCTCGATCCTCCTGGCGTTCTTGAAGACGCTTGCTTCGACGTATTTCTACGTCTTTCATCGCTCGAATCTCAACTACTTTTTCCACGATTTCATGGTATCGTGGTACTGGTAGATCTTCACCAGTAGGATCGATTCTAGCATCAGCAGCTACGAAGTCGTGGACGTCGTAACGATCTTGATGGTTATCGCTCTCGAAGTATCGCGATAGACAGTCGGCGACTTTGTTCAGTTCGCCTTTCACATAGGTTATGTCGAAGTTAAATCGCGACATGTATTCCATCCATCGACGCTGCCTAGGTGATAAATTCACCTGGGTCTTAAAGAATTCGAGGGCTTTATGGTCGGTAATGATGTGGATTTTATAGCCCACAAGTTTATCCTCCCACTTAAGTAACGCTTCGAGAATAGCTAAGGTCTCGAGTTCATGCACAGCATAATTCTGCTGTGCATTAGTGAATTTTTTGGACATGAATCCAGCCGGCTGGGCTTGGATCCATGTAGGTCCTTGTCCATACATCGCACCGACGCCTGACTTGGAGGCGTCACAGATAATCTGTAAGGACGCAGGTCCATACTGGTCACCCGTGTTGGCGTTGTTTGGCAACGCCTTCGGCGTTGCCTATATTTATTGTTTATATCTATTATTTAAAGTAGATCTTCGCAACTTCATGTACAACTAGCAGAAAAATGACATCTGGTCAAGCTCGGTTGTAGTGTGAATCGCGAGGTCGTCCTGTAGCACCGCTACATTTTTTTGAGCTATCCAGCTCTACTGCTATACACAGCTATATCCCGCTATATCCCGCTATATCTGCTTCTTTTCTCAATCTGGCCAATCAAACCCCTTTTGGCTACCACCAACATCTCGACATGACACCGAGAACCACCCAGGACCATGCGACACGCGTATGGACACACGAGGCCGCGGACACGCGGCCACGTCACTCGTCGGAACCGCAGCTTGCGGCTCCGAGAGACTTTTCGATGCTCGAAGCATCAAAATTGATGCCACGTCACACGGCAGAACCGCCGGCGGCGGCTCCCTCGAGCAAACTCGAGCCGTTTCTTTGGAACGGCACAGGCGAATCTTCGTCGCCTGTGCACGAAGATTGGATCGAGCTCGCCCTTTTACGGCGTGAGCTCCAGCTATTTTGGTCGGCTTCTAAGATAACCGATGAAAATCAACGACGTAGGCTCGAAGCGTGCGCCGAACACGTTGTATCAAGGTACTATGGACCAGTATACATGGATGTAGGACATACCGAGTACCTACGACAATATATGGACGTGCTACGCGTATTCTATCAAGAATGGTGCGGTCAAAAAACTGCACCGACTGTGAACACTGCACCTTCGATTTGGGAGGTGAAACTTGAAGCATTCTGGGCGACAACTGATGTCCAGAGCGAGTACCGGCGTCGGAGGTTGCTCGAGACCACCGACAAAATGTACAGGAAGTACGGGGCAGCGTACCTGCACCGTATAGTAGTCGGTGAATCGTACGCTGATAAGACGATAATGACACTTAGTGAGGTCGTTAAAAACTATAGGAAGCGGCGTCCGAAAGACGCAAAACGAGGAGCATCGCAATCGTGCGATGCAAGTATGATGGTGCCGCAGGCGCCATCGCCAATGAAGTCGACGAGACCATCAACTAATGGTCTTAAAAACGAACGCTCGGACGGCTTGAGTGCCGCCCCCTTCCGTTCCATCGTGAAGCGTTCCGAAAGACGCGAGGGTAATGGCATCGCATCGGTGAACGTCACATATAGTGGCGGACACGACGACCGCAACTGGCGAGTACCGTCGCCCACGCAAGAGCAAAGTATGCGACGGAGGTCACAGACCAGGCAGGAGGCCCTCCAATTGGGCAACGTAGAGGGTATCGCAGAGCATCGGAGAATGCTCAAGGAGACACGAACCGAGGAGAACGCCGTATCCGAACGACGTTCTGGTGGAGGGGAGAGGTATCAGAATACCAGCCGCCACTCCACAGACGAGACGATGAAGGAAACGTCGCAGAGCGACGTGTTACGAACGAGGTTGCCCAGTAAAGGCGCAACAACCGCTGGCGAGAGAAGCGCCAGCGACACGATGTCGGAGGGGTCGAAGGTACGACCTCCGACCGTTGAGACGCGTCGGGAGGGCGCAAGGAACGAGTACCGACGCAGTATGGTTCAGATAGACCATACTATAGTCGATGGCGCGCGGCAAGGTCGTGCGCATCGAATCGAATCACACCGAGAAGGTGTACCGGAGGACAGCAAGCGTCCTCCCACCAAGCCTAGGGATAGGCTTGTATCAGCGCGTTCAGTAGCACGCGCTTATTCATCATCTAGGTATGATACACCTAGATCCTATAGTGGCGCTATGGCCGCCACATCGGTGTCGGAGAGCGCCAGCATGCGCCCTCAACCGGAACGACCACGGAGGCACCCAAGAAGAGGTGCCGTCATCGATGGCGGAGAAGCGACCGCGAACGCATCCCAGATTACGGGGAGGCACACGAACGGACCAAGGAGCTCACTTGGTCTGCAAAACGCTGGGCAGAGCCCAGCAGTAAATGCGAGCACAGCACGTCTAGTTAAAGACGTACGAGACAAGCATCCGGCACTACCGGAGGTGCGGACAAACGTCCGCAAGGGAGGAGATGAGGGTGGTGAACGCCCATCGAAGAAGAGTGAACGCCACGGGACGACGACCGCAAAAGTGTCGACGCCAGCATACCCGGAGGCGGACTTCCACATTGCGTGGTGGATAGCACGACGCATAGACGACGGAAGCGACTGGAACGAGACGTTCCGGGAGCTAATGCACGATCGGCCGGAAGACGATGTGCGCCGGGTCTGGAGGTGGGTGAGGTACCACCTCCGGCATCACAGAGAGGAACTCTGTGCGGACACGGGGTTAATGGGCGTCAAGCCTGTTGCGGAGACGGCGTCAAGCGCTGTATCCGATGGAGGATCTGGTGACCGACCCAGTGAAACGGGAAGGTCAAGATCGAGTTCGCAAAGTGGACAGGAGCGAACACGCACCCCCGACCATGTCCTAGACTGGGTAGAGGGTAATTCGAGAACCTACTCGCGCAGTATGAGCGCGATTAGGGGCAATTACAACATGGTGGTATCGACACCAGCGGCAGCTCGGAATGAACTGTCCACCGAGCGATTGGCGTGTATGCGCCAAATTGTTCATCGCACATATGGCGATGAACCGGAAGGGGAAGACGACGAGAACGGTGAGCGGTCCGAAGGTCATTCGGAACGCTCAGAAGCATGGCATGTCCAAACATATGAATGTGAGGACGCATGCCATGAGTACCAGTACTTCGATGAAGACGGGAAGGAAATTCACGTCTACGAAGTGGAGAGCGATGGGGAAACCAGCGCTATTGAGGCGGAATATGATAGTTACCGTGAACGTGGTAGCTATCAAGAGGAGGAGGAGAGTGGCGCTGAGCATAGCGGCTCGGAAGACGCTCGTTTTAACGACGAGCAGGAGAATGGCGCTGCACATAGCGGCCCAGAAGACGCTCGTTCGAACGACGAGCAAAGCGACGAAGGCGCTCGTTATGATGATAATGAGTGTACCGACTCCGATTGAGCGGGTTGGGCTCGTTGTGCCCAACAGTTCCTATCCAGGTCTTTGAGATGCGATATTAGACGCATCAGTCCGGCAGCCGTATTGGTTAAGTGTCGACGTTTATAACGTCGGGGTGGCAGCCTACGCGATTTTAACCACAGTCGCAGCGATAACCATCGCTGAAACCCTTGTGGCGTATATGTCGGCGCGATAAATAGCGCCTCAGTCTTCTGCGGTAGTTCAACCAGCCCTGGTCCGGCAGGCGTAATAGCTGTCGACGAGGAGTCGAAGACGGAGCCAAAAAATCGATGAAGCCATAAATCACCGGCTAACGACTCGATTGGCGACTATCAAACCAACTCAGGTGCGAAAGTCATCGTTGGGCATTATGCGCCCAACCCTAGCCAGTATGCCCACGGAACACGGACGCCAATTTCTCAGAGACTGGAGGAACAAGTCGCGGTCGACAGAATCGACACTAAGTTAGGGCCATGACCTAACATTATCATTATTCCATATTGTCGGGGTACCAATACCCAGACGCGACAACTGTGGCGCATTAAATATGCGCAATACATTCGACTATTGTTGCGCGTACTATACGCGCAATATATACGACATATCCTCGACATCCGCCCGGGTGTAAAGATTGCTGAATGCAATCTTAAAGGGGGGTATGTAAGGACGCAGGTCCATACTGGTCACCCGTGTTGGCGTTGTTTGGCAACGCCTTCGGCGTTGCCTATATTTATTGTTTATATCTATTATTTAAAGTAGATCTTCGCAACTTCATGTACAACTAGCAGAAAAATGACATCTGGTCAAGCTCGGTTGTAGTGTGAATCGCGAGGTCGTCCTGTAGCACCGCTACATAATCCAAATTGGTTCGCCTGTCTTCGGTTGAATCGGCCGAATAATTGGCGTTGTGCAGCATATATGCTTTATCATTTCAAAGCATCGCTGATGAATTGGTCTCCAATAAAATGGCGACCCATTCTCGGTCATCGCCATTAGTGGACCAGTGTATGCAGATATATCTGGGAGAAACTGTCCCAGATAGTTAACAAGTCCAATGAATCGTTGGATATCGTTGTAATTCCGTGGTATCCTCCAGTCACGGATCCGTGCCAGTTTGTCGGCGTCAGGGTGAATTCCTTGGTCGTCGATAATATGACCAAGGCAATCAACGCGATCCGAATACAATTCGCATTTCTTCCATTTAAGGTAGAGTGATTGTTCGCGTAATCGTTCGAACACAACTCGCAAGTGGTCTTCATGTTCCTCAATAGAGTTCGAGAATATGAATATATCGTCCAAGTATACATGCATGAACTTCCCAATGACGTCCCGAAAGATGGACGTCATTAATCGTTGAAATGTCGCGGGAGCATTACAGTCCCCGATTTGCATGATGTTACTGATGTATGTTCCCGCTATCGTTGCGAAGGCGGTTTTATGTACATCTTTTTCAAGGATGCGTACTTGTTCATACGCATCCGTTAAGTCAATTTTGGACCGTATTTTTCCCCTGGCGACATCTTCGCGAATAACTTCCTGGTCTGGCAAGGGCGTAACGTCCTTGATCGTGTTATCGTTACGCTGGCGTGCGTCCAAGGGTGTTCTCAGGGAGCCGTCTTTTTTCGGGATACATAGCTGTAAGGGCGCTTACTATCTTATCGACTAATCTGATCTAATCGTATCTTATCGACACGATTATGCTATTGTTTGGCAACACCTTCCGGTGTTGCCTATTTAATCCTTTACATTACATAATTAAATAGTAGACCTTGTACACCTATACGTAGCAATCGACAGACTTGTCAAGCTTACGTCTAGCGTGCACAGCAAGGTCCCCAATCTTGTAACTCCGTTACATTTTTTTAAGCTACCTTGCTTTCTATTGCTGCGTACCCACGACATACGCAGAATCACATTCCATTTAGAACAACCATCATCAAAAGAACCCACGAGACCCAGACCCGATGACACCAACTCCCACATCCGGAAAGAGCCGAACTCCGGTCCTCGAGGATGCGCTCGCAGCGCATCCTCCATCACAACTTCCACTGCAACCAGTGGAAGTCGGATCAGTCGCTGGTGGACAAAGTCCACCAGCGCAGAATACACTAGGATTAGAATCGGAGGAACCTTGGCCGATAGCAAGCACCAATGTGCCGGGGAGCTTGGCCGACGAATTGGCCAGGTCATATCGACCTGGCCCCACGGCAGGAAGCAGATGGCCAGACAGCCGTCTGTCAAGTAGAGCGTTCGGGGCGTCCACCCTGAGCATAGTCAAGATGGAGTCGGACGAAGACGACTTGTCCGACCCCGAGGCCAATGAAGAAGAAGCCAGCGATAGGGAATTGCTGGCGCTAAAAGTGAAGCAATTCTGGGACACCACCGATGTTGTTAGCGAACATCGACGAAGACGACTAGAGGAACGAGCGGATAGGCTCGTTCTACGATCAACCGGAGCACAGTCCGTTGCAGAAATGGTCGTACAGGAGTATGCCGACCGATACTTGGAAGCGCTGTCCGTAGTAGTTACGGAATACAGGAAGAAGTACCCTAAGGGAACTTCGAATTCAGCAGTCAGCTCGATCGCTGGGACTCCTATACCTAAGAAAGCTCCGCTCAACAAAGGAAAAGGTCGTTGGGATGACCTTTTCACCCCGCAAGCAGTGGCCTCGGGATCGAACCAGCCTCTTGATGAGGCTGCTATGGCAGTATCTGCGCTGCACCAAGCGCGCCAGTTAGGAGAATCTGACGACGATTATCGTCGTCGGGCCGCGGCAGCGAAACACGAAAGAATGACTCGCGAAGAGCACCTTGCGCAACCACAAGGTTCCCGATGGGCCCCTGTTAGTGAGTCTACATTAGACCCACCCACTGAGCGTAAGGACACGAATTCGCAACTAGCTGGCACTGAAAGCGTGCCAGCTATTCAAGTACCTCCGGAGGCTAAGGATGGCCGTGTTCCATTAGCGAAAGAGTGGAACAACCGGATCGCTTACCAGCGTCTGAGAAATGCTGATCTATCACGGAGCAAGTTCACGAATTATGACGACCAAGGAGTCGTCTTTGAAGGACATATGCCTGTGGATGAGATGGCGAGGCAGTGGGCCTCGCAAACTCAAGGTTCGGATGGTGGGTTAGTAACTGGATTGGAAGCCGTCGAAAAGAATAATTCGACGGCGATAGCTAACGGTCGTCGAGACATGCGGGTTCGAATAAGTGAACCCGCGGAATATGCGCAGCCTCGAGCTCAGACTCGAGGCTATTCAATGCCTGCTCCGATCCGCCGGAGTCAATCAATTGCGGACGGAATACATGCTGCCGGAGAGCAGCATAAAACTAAGATGCATGAGCGATTGCATCAATTAATGCACGAGCGTTTGTCGGTACGACTGTCGCTTCCGGACGGGATGAAATCTCGGCGTGCGGACTCAAAGTCCGTAGGCACTTATAGTGGAAGTGCAAAGTTCGGCGACCTTGAAGAATGGCTGTCGAGCCTCGTCGTGATGCTGGCAGTAAGCCAGTTTGGAGGAGAAGAACGCGACCAAGAGCGCGTTCTGATAACATCCGAGTTTCTCGATGGCGAAGCTCGAAAGTGGTACAATCGCCACGTTATACATGTAAACCGCGAGAAGCAGTTCTGGACGTTTGAAGACGTCGTACTTGGATTGTATGACCGGTTCGTGCTACCCTCAACCATGCAAGATGCTCGTAACGACTTTAATGCCATTACTTACTCGGCGAGCAAAGGAATACAAGGTTTATATGATGACCTTGTGGACCATGCCATGAATATGGCAGCAAGAACGGACGATTGGACGTTCCTGGAGAAATTCCTCAAGACACTTCCGCGTGAGATGCGGAAGGCATTATTCGATGACGGGCTATCACCCGAAATCAACACGGTCCAAGAGTTCCTAGCGGTGGGCTTAGCACACCAAGCCACCCAGAAGACGGCTGATTACTTTGAGCGGAACATAACCGCTCAGCGAAATCAACCGAGTCAACCGCGGAAACCAGATGGGGGGCGAGTGAACACCCCACAAAACAATTTCAACAGGACTCGACGTGTGTTTGGCGCACTTAATGAAAAACCATACGCCAAGCTAGCGTATCAGGATCAACCGGGACGTGGAGAGCAAAAGCTCCACGTCGAGAAACCAGCGATGAAGACGGGAGATCGTCCGCATTACGATCAAACCAAAAACCACGGTCATCACAACCACCCCCCGGGGGAAGTGTGCTTTAATTGTGGGAAACTAGGGCATTTTGCAAAAGATTGCAAACAGCCCAAGAAACAGCGAGCGTTCCTACGGGCCGCACGTACAGCGGCACCTGACGCAGCAAGTGAGGCGGACGACGAAGATACTTCTCCCGAGGACCCGGACGGGCGAGACAATGGACGCCCTGAGACCGAGGCGGACAATGAAGACGAAGGCGATGAGTTCGTAGACATGGAGGTCTACGAAAATGAATACTATGCTCGGGACGATGAGACCGAGCGTATGTTTGCAATGACAGAAGTCATTGCGTCAGAAGAACGCAATGATAAACCACCAAGTCGTAAAGTGAAAGTGCGGACGGGTAGGGACAAGATTGCTCGGCCCGTAGTACCGATAAAGGACAAGGAGTGCCTGGTCACCTACATTAATGTAGGTGGACATGAGGCTTGGACCCTCTGGGATTCCGGGAGTACGACTACCGGACTTACGCCGTCATTCGCTCAAGTGGCCGATATTCGAGTGTTTCCGTTGGAGGATCCATTAATCCTCCAGCTCGGAACTAAAGGAAGTCGGGCCACAGTAAATTTTGGCACGACGGTGGAAGCCGTTCTTCCAGGGTTTAAAGGCAAGGTTTACATGGACCTTGCTAACTTTGATCGATACGACGTGATTATAGGCACGCCGTTTATGCGCGCAAACAACGTCGTGCTGGACTTTAACCGTGACGAAGTTGTCGTCAATGGAGTCGCTACACCAGCGACTAAAGTAAAAATGGATGATACCGATGGCCGAGTTAGACGCCATCGGTCATTGGAGAAACGAAGAGAATGACTAAAAGTCACAGTAGAAGATGATGATGATCCTGATAACGAGGGTAGGCCGATAAACAGCCTACCAAAGGATCACCCAGCACTTCTATTATCCGATGAAGAGTTTCAAGAAACTCTTAAGGAGGGGGATAAGCCACCTCCGAAGAAGAGAAAACCCCAACGACAACAGCAGAAGGCACAACACGAGCCTTCGAACGAACGAGCACGGACTCACGAGCCATGCGAAGAACGCCAGCGCGATAATGAAGCGCGTAAGACGAGCGGGGCCGATAAGGATACGGAATCAGAGCCGTATACGAATGCGAGTAATCGATCATTTTGGGATAGACCAAACCCACATCCACAATATGAGTGGATGTTCGACCCACGGATGCCGCAAGAATGGAACGCAGTAATAGCGTCAATGCGGGCTCACGAAGGAAGAAATGTAGGCACGCGAGGACAAGCGTACCGAAATCCACGGCCTGAGGAAGTATCGGAGCCAACGGAAATGAATTTTCCGGTGAATATACAACGGGCTAAACGGCCGTTGTATCGGTTACCAGTGAAGGATGAGAGTGACTTTGCTCTCGTAAAACTACGAGCTAGGTTTGATGTTAAACCCAGCAATAAAGACACAGCGCACATTCGCGCTGCAAGAACGGTGAACGGAAAAGGTAAGGCACCCAATGGAGGCCTTACCGCGGAAGATTATCCACGACTTCGACAGCAATGGCATGACGAATTCGAAGATATGGTGGGTGGTACGAAACAACAGCTACCACCCTGGCGGGAAGTCAATCACGAGATTACTCTCGTCGACGATGAGAAACAGTACCAGTACCACGCGCCGAGGTGCCCAATGTCCCTTCGCGAGGAATTCTACGCGAAGGTCAATCGGTATACGGATTCTAAATGGTGGGAGCCTCGTTCGGTGAAGCAAGCAGCGCCGCTGCTATGTATCCCGAAAAAAGACGGCTCCCTGAGAACACCCTTGGACGCACGCCAGCGTAACGATAACACGATCAAGGACGTTACGCCCTTGCCAGACCAGGAAGTTATTCGCGAAGATGTCGCTAGGGGAAAAATACGGTCCAAAATTGACTTAACGGATGCGTACGAACAAGTACGCATCCTCGAGAAGGACGTACACAAGACCGCCTTTGCAACGATAGCGGGAACGTACGTTAGCAACATAATGCAAATCGGGGACTGTAACGCCCCCGCAACATTTCAACGATTAATGACGTCAATTTTTCGGGACGTCATTGGGAAATTTATGCATGTGTACTTGGACGACATATTCATATTTTCGAACTCCATCGAAGAACATGAAGATCATCTTCGAGTAGTGTTCGAACGATTACGCGAACAGTCCCTTTATTTGAAGTGGAAGAAATGCGAACTATATTCGGATCGCGTCGATTGCCTTGGTCATATAATCGACGACCAAGGAATTCACCCTGACGCCGATAAATTGGCACGGATTCGCGATTGGAGGGTTCCACGGAATTACAACGATATACAGCGATTCGTTGGACTGGTTAATTATCTGGGTCAATTCCTCCCAGATATATCCGCGTACACTGGGCCACTAATGGCGATGACCGAGAATGGGTCGCCATTCTATTGGAGACCAATTCATCAACGATGCTTTGAAATGATAAAGCATATATGTTGCACGACGCCAATTATTCGGCCTATTCAACCGAAGACAGACGAACCAATTTGGATTATATGTGACGCCTCCAAGTCAGGCGTCGGTGCGATGTATGGTCAAGGACCTACGTGGATCCAAGCTCAGCCGGCTGGATTCATGTCCAAAAAATTCACGAATGCACAGCAGAATTACGCCGTGCATGAACTCGAAACCTTAGCTATCCTCGAAGCATTACTTAAGTGGGAGGATAAACTTGTGGGCTATAAAATCCACATCATTACCGACCACAAAGCCCTCGAATTCTTTAAGACCCAGGTGAATTTATCACCTAGGCAGCGTCGATGGATGGAATACATGTCGCGATTTAACTTCGACATTACCTATGTGAAAGGCGAACTGAATAAAGTCGCCGACTGCCTATCGCGATATTTCGAGAGCGATAACCATCACGATCGTTACGACGTCCACGACTTCGTAGCTGCCGATGCTAGAATCGATCCTACTGGTGAAGATTTACCAGTACCACGATACCATGAAATCGTGGAAAAAGTAGTTGAAATTCGAGCGATGAAGGACGTAGAAATACGTCGAAGCAAGCGTCTTCAAGAACGCCAGGAGGATCGAGATGTAGAAGCCCAGATAATGGAGGCTGCGGCACCAAGTATCGCATCCGGACCATCGTCACACCTTCAAAAAAGCCAGAGGCCAACCGAACTGGAACGTACGGTTGGAGATATGGTCCTCGGAAGGGACACAGTTGCCCCTCCCCCAGACAAAACGGACGAAAAGATCCGTAACGACGTTATCCTGGGATACCCAAAGGACAAACTTTTTTCAGTGATTCTCACTAACCCAACGGACTTTCGTACGTTCACTACGAAAGACAATCTGATTTGGACCACGAACGCTATAAATGATAGCGTTCTATGCATACCGCGAGAACCCGAGATCATCACGTCAATTGTTGAGCAAGCCCATAAAACTATGGGCCATTTCGGTGCCGAACGGACTACTGAATATATTCGACGATGGTATTGGTGGCCATCACTAGCCACGACTGTTCGTACGTTTTGTAAAACGTGCGAGTATTGCCAACAGATCAAGACGTCAAATCAGAAACCGTTAGGGAAACTACATTCCCTGCCAGTACCCACTAAGCCTTGGGATTCTATCGGAATGGACTTTATCGGTCCATTTCCAGAATCAAAGGGATATAACTACCTATGGGTAGTAATTTGTCGTATGACGAGTATGGTGCATATGATACCCATACATACGACGATGACGGCAGCCCAATTATCATGGGTATACCTACGGGAAATCGTCAGGTTACATGGCCTTCCAAGCTCGATCGTAAGCGACCGAGACTCTAAGTTTACCTCGCGCTGGTGGCGCGAACTACATAAATTATTAGGAGCTAAGCTTCTAATGTCGACATCTTTCCACCCTCAGACGGATGGACAGACGGAGCGAGCCAATCGTAGTATTGGCCAGATATTTCGCGCCGTTGTACGGCATGACCAAAAAGATTGGGTAGATCGTATACCCATGGCCGAGTTTGCGATAAATGCGAGCGTATCGGCTACCACCAAGTTCGCTCCATTTGAGTTGAATGGTGGATACATGCCATCCATGTTGAAAGAGATACGCTCAGACAGCGTAATACCAAAGGGAATTCGGGAATACGCTGAACGCGCATTGCAGAACATAGCGGAGGCGCATGACGCTATAATCGAAACGCGCGTATTTCAAACGCGCGAGGCAAACAGGCGTCGATCCACTGGTCCGGAAATAAAGGGGGGTGACTTGGTATATTTATCTACCAAGAACTTGAACCTCCCCAAGGGACGCGCCCGGAAATTATGTCCGAAATTCGTCGGGCCCTACAAAGTATTGAAGGCCATGCCAGACACGTCGAACTATACGCTGGAATTACCTACGGCGCTTATGGAGCGTCGAATACATCCAACATTTCACATATCGCTGTTGCGCCCATACTACGCAACAAACGATGCAATGTTCCCGAATAGAACTCACCCGGAGCCCTATGATTTTGGGGCGCCGGACGATCACGAATGGTTTGTCGAAGAGATTTTGGGCCATAGATGGACCCAAAATAATAAAGTGGAATACCAAGTTAGGTGGAGTCTAGGTGACACCACCTGGGAATCGCACAACAATTGTAACAAGTTAGCGGCATTGGACCGCTACTTGGAATTGCAAGGGGTGGGCAGCGCATCGAGGTTGCCGCGACGAACCTAGAATGTGGCGCGGTCATGTGATCACGGCGATCAGAAAAATTACATAACCATCAAAAGTTATGACAGAAGGTTAAATATGTTTTGGCGCTAGGACGCGCAACCAAATTTTCAACCAACAACCACAACATGTACCCAACCGCAGGAGCAAATTCAAGCAACGACGCGACTCGGGGCGGCGACAGCCGCACCGACTATCAAAATATGGCCTCGGGATCGAGTCCAAAAGGGGAGGAGGTGCAGGGACGCGCGGAAAGCGCGCCCCCGCCCCCAACCTATATGGGCGTGCAGCCCCAAACATTTCAATACCCATCGGTTGGCCACATGAGCCAACTGCCCCACCAGGGGCAACCGCCCCATCAGGGGCAACAACTATACCCTATGGTTGGCCACATGAGCCAACCGCCCCAGCAGGGGCAACAACCACAGACGGGTGGGTTCTACCCACCGTCGATGGCATATCAACATATGCCATCAATGCAGAGCTTCATGGGGTACCCACCACCGACGTGGTACCCCCAAATGCCCGCCCCAATCGTACCGCAAAATACGCGGTACAACGAGTCAGAGAAAATGGAGGTGGACGACCAAAGTCGTCAAAAAACACCTACTCCACCGGCGCAAGTGGCGCGCAGCGAACCGGCGCGGCAATATGCCGCGCCATATGCAGACGAACAAAGAGGTTCGTTTGCGTCGAGTTCGCGGAGGCCGGCAGACGATCGCGCAGCGTCGTCTGCGTCAAGTTCGAGGAGACCATTCGCAGATGATGGTCTCCTTTCGTCTATCTTGGACCGATTGGAAGACGCGGGTATTCACCGCGAGTTTTGTGATTTCTTGGACGACGGGATGGCGCAGCTGGTTGTAACCCAGCTGCTTGATGCGTACGATGGAGTTCGCGCGGACTTGAGACGCGTGAAGGCGAGAGAGTCGGCCATGGCTGAGCAACTCAGCCTGGCAAAAAAGCGACCGGCAGTGGCGTCGCCAGATCGCGGGGAGGGACCATCGTCCCGACCCATGAAAAGACAGCAGACCGAGGTGCGGCGAGAAGAACGCACCTTATATGAACCCAGGCGTCAGGAACGACGCCCGGAACAAGAGTATCGGCGGTTCGACCGCCATCCCGACCAAGAAGTGTGGCGTGATGAGCGCCCACTTGATTATGGTCCTCAACGAGAGGAGCGTCGCGAGGACCGAGGGACGCGCGAAGTGCGTCCCTTACCGGCTCGAGAAGTCGAACGAAGGGCGTCGACATCGTCGACATCCGCGGTGCAGGCACCGCAACAGCAACAGACAGCGGGAGCATTACTCCCACTACCGACCCCGGGAGAAAGCCGGGTACGGAACCCAGAGAGAGGTTCCCAAAAGAAGGAACCTGTTGGCAAGTATACCTTGCCGGCACCATCGCCTGCACCACCCACTACGATGGTGCAGCCCCCATCGCCTCCGCCAAAGGGCAAAGGCAAACAAAAGGCGTCTGACCCGTACGCCGAATTTATGGACGAGTCGGACTACGGCGAGTCCTCCGACGACGAGAAACCCGTCAGCAAGAAGAAGGCTGCCGGGCAAAAGCAGCATCGCGAGAATATGGCTCGCAAAGCTGAGAAGGAGGCGCCGGGACGGATCCCTGAAGAGCTTGGGGTGGTCTTTATCAACGGCCGCCACGAGCGGGACAACCGCTTCTGGGATATGGTGTCGCGGACGGTATATGTGTCGTCCGCCCAGAATCGTGCCTTTGCGCTAGGCACAGCAGCTCGCGTCTCAGAGAGCGAGCTAGGGACGGGACAAAACTCCCGTCCCTCAGATGGACGGCTGTATGCCGTCGCACCACGTGGGTTCCCAATGAACCCCCGTGAAGTTGATCAGCTCTATGAGCTGATCAATAACCGACGCCATGGGGTGAGGGATGAAGAGCGGGCCGAGGCCTTTATGCTCTTCAGAGAATTCCGTCGGATCACCCTATCGGTCGCGCCTCACTTGCGCGACCGAGCCATGGCTCGTGCAGCCATGGACGAATTCCGCAGCGTCTCACGACCGTTCAGTGAACGGTCACCCATCTGGAATGCCCCGGTCATTAGAAGGCCGGGTAAAGCATTCGAATATCGGCATGACAAGCCGACACGAGGAGCTGGTCTCCCCCAACCCGGCCCAGCTCATGCATTGGATGTCGAACATTGGTGTCGACATATGATTCACCATGGGCGTATTGGTTCTAAGAACCAATATGGAGGTATCGTAATGGACTACCGGTTCCGCGTTCATCGTCGCGGGACCTGGGGCTACTTACTGGCGAACGTATTGTCGCCAGTAACTCATAGTATGCGGGCATGGTTTATGCGAATTTTCGCAACCATTACCGCACGGCCATACTTCTATGCAGAAGCGGTGGCGGCCCATAACGAGGCCAACCCTGATCGGCCGTTCACGCCGATTACCGGACCCGAGGTTATTATCCCTCGGATCCAACCTACCGCTCCCGAAGGGCGGTTGACGGAACAAGGTGTCCTACAACACCTTATTAACAGTGGTATTCCAATTAGTTGGATAAACCACAGCTATACTTATGGTCTACACTATTTAGACCATAACTACTCTACTGCAGATCCTCATAAGGACCTGTTCCACAATGTTGACGACGATCGCGTTCGTCGACTCGATCAATTGGGCGTGCCACCCGCCATTCCGGAATGGGACGGGTGGTACCATCCCACTACCGACGACATCACGCGCATTCAAACGTTAATGCGCTTGGAGTTTCAGAACGAGGGGCTGGATTGTTTATCCAGCGTGGAATGGATGTTTGTGGGTGAAGACCCACATTTCCGAGAACTCCGTGTTCGGAGAGGGGAGTTTCCCCCTCCGGACCTGCACACTCCCGCTCCATCGGGATCGACGTCTACCAACGTCGAAATGGCGGACCCGGCGGCACTCACACCTGCCCCCGCGACACCCTCCACAGTCGTGGCAGCTCCAATAGGAGCTACCGAAACCCAAGTGGACCCCGTGTCGGCCCTCACAGGGCCTCTATCACTGGCAGTGATTACCACTAGCCAGGGTCCGGTGGAATCCAACCCCACCGACCCCGACACAGTGATGGAGTCATAGGTCGGGGAGACAACTTAATCCCCCCGTCAACGAACCGACCTCGACACGCAGGAGGTATCGTCGGGACGACCGCCATTGTCAGGTGTAGACCACCTTACTCCCGAGGAGCAAACCGCAGGTCGCGTACTCAAATATACGCAACACCGGATGTCCTCAATCCCAGGCCACCTCGAGCGGCACTTGGAAGCCGTGTAGTGGAACTATTGTCTCCACTATGTATTCGGTCATGAATACGTACCAGTAATACGTATTTCTGTGCAGGCGATATTGGGTGTAGGTCGCCGGGACCTACACCCTCCCTCTTGCCTTAATTTATTATTACTTATTGCATTACTCCCTGGTGAAGATCGCTACTAGCGATCTTAAAGGGGGGTATGTAAGGGCGCTTACTATCTTATCGACTAATCTGATCTAATCGTATCTTATCGACACGATTATGCTATTGTTTGGCAACACCTTCCGGTGTTGCCTATTTAATCCTTTACATTACATAATTAAATAGTAGACCTTGTACACCTATACGTAGCAATCGACAGACTTGTCAAGCTTACGTCTAGCGTGCACAGCAAGGTCCCCAATCTTGTAACTCCGTTACAATAGCAGCGGCGCTGCTTGCTTCGCCGAACGAGGCTCCCACCATTTAGAATCCGTATACCAATTGACCTTCGCGTAGAATTCCTCGCGAAGGGACATTGGGCACCTCGGCGCGTGGTACTGGTACTGTTTCTCATCATCGACGAGAGTAATCTCGTGATTGACTTCCCGCCAGGGTGGTAGCTGTTGTTTCGTACCACCCACCATATCTTTGAATTCGTCATGCCATTGCTGGCGAAGTCGTGGATAATCTTCCGCGGTAAGGCCTCCATTGGGTGCCTTACCTTTTCCGTTCACCGTTCTTGCAGCGCGAATGTGCACTGTGTCTTTATTGCTAGGTTTAACATCAAACCTAGCTCGTAGTTTTACGAGAGCAAAGTCACTCTCATCCTTCACTGGTAACCGATACAACGGCCGTTTAGCCCGTTGTATATTCACCGGAAAATTCATTTCCGTTGGCTCCGATACTTCCTCAGGCCGTGGATTTCGGTACACTTGTCCTCGCGTGCCTACATTTCTTCCTTCGTGAGCCCGCATTGACGCTATTACTGCGTTCCATTCTTGCGGCATCCGTGGGTCGAACATCCACTCATATTGTGGATGTGGATTTGGTCTATCCCAAAATGATCGATTACTCGTATTCGTATACGGCTCTGATTCCGTATCCTTGTCGGCCCCGCTCGTCTTACGCGCTTCATTATCGCGCTGATGTTCTTCGCATGGCTCGTCAACCTGTGCTCGTTCGTTCGAAGGCTCGTTTTTTGCCTTCTGCTGTCGTCGTTGGGGTTTTCTCTTCTTCGGAGGTGGCTTATCCCCCTCCTTAAGAGTTTCTTGAAACTCTTCCTCGGATAATAAAAGTGCTGGATGATCCTTCGGTAGGCTGTTTATCGGCCTACCCTCATTATCAGGATCATCGTCATCTTCTACTGTTACTTTTAGTCATTCTCTTCGTTTCTCCAATGACCGATGGCGTCTAGCTCGGCCATCGGTATCCTCCATTTTTACCTTAGCCGCTGGTATAGCGACTCCATTGACGACAACTTCGTCACGGTTAAAGTCCAGCACGACGTTATTTGCGCGCATAAACGGCGTGCCTATAATCACGTCGTATCGATCAAAGTTAGCAAGGTCCATGTAGACCTTGCCTTTAAACCCTGGCAGAGCGGCTTCCACCGTCGTACCAAAGTTTACTGTGGCCCGACTTCCTTTAGTCCCGAGCTGGAGGATTAATGGATCCTCCAGCGGAAATACTCGAATATCGGCCACTTGAGCGAATGACGGCGTAAGTCCGGTAGTTGTACTCCCGGAATCCCAAAGGGTCCAAGCCTCATGTCCACCTACGTTAATGTAGGTGACAAGGCACTCCTTGTCCTTTATCGGAACTACGGGACGAGCAATTTTGTCCCTCCCTGTCCACACTTTAACTTTGCGAACTGGTGGTTTATCATTGCGTTCTTCTGATGCAATTACTTCTGTCATTGCAAACATACGCTCGGTCTCATCGTCCCGAGCATAGTATTCATTTTCGTAGACCTCCATGTCTACGAACTCATCGCCTTCGTCTTCATTGTCCGCCTCTGTATCAGGGCGTCCATTGTCTCGTCCGTCCGGGTCCTCGGGAGACGTGTCTTCATCGTCCGCCTCACTTGCCGCGTCAGGTGCCGCTGTACGTGCGGCCCTTAGGAACGCTCGCTGTTTCTTGGGCTGTTTGCAATCTTTTGCAAAATGCCCTAGTTTTCCACAATTAAAGCACACTTCCCCCGGAGGGTGGTTGTGATGATCGTGGTTTTTAGGTTGATCGAAACGCGGACGATCTCCTGTCTTTATTGCTGGTTTTTCGACGTGGGGCTTCTGCTCTCCACGTCCAGATTGATCCTGATACGCTGGCTTGACATATGGCTTTTCATTTACTGCGCCATACACCCGTCGAGGCCTGTTGAAATTGTTGTGTGGAGCGTTTACTCGCCCCCCATCTGGTTTCCGCATTTGGCTCGGTTGACTTCGCTGAGCGGTTATGGTCCGCTCAAAGTAATCAGCCGTTTTCTGGGTGGCTTGAAGTGCTAGGCCCACCGCTAGGAACTCTTGGGCTGTATTGATTTCGGGTGATAGCCCGTCATCGAATAAGGCCTTCCGCATATCGCGCGGAAGTGTTTTGAGAAATTTCTCCAGGAACGTCCAATCATCCGTTCTTGCTGCCATGTTCATGGCATGATCCACAAGGTCGTCATACAGACCTTGTATGCCTTTGCTCGCCGAATAGGTAACGGCGTTAAAGTCGTTACGAGCATCCTGCATGGTTGAAGGCAGCACGAACCGATCGTACAGCCCTAGTATGACGTCTTCAAACGTCCAGGACTGCTTTTCGCGGTTCACATGGATAACATGGCGATTGTACCATTTCCGAGCTTCACCATCAAGGAACTCAGATGTTATCAGAACGCGCTCTTGGTCGCGTTCTGCTCCTCCAAACTGGCTCACGGCTAGCATCACGACAAGGCTGGCTAGCCATTCTTCCAATTCGCCAAACTTGGCGCTTCCACTATAAGTGCCTACGGACTTTGAGTCCGCACGGCGAGATTTCATACCATCAGGGAGCGATAGGCGTACAGCCAGTCGCTCGTGTATCAGTTGATGCAACCGTTCGTGCATCTTAGTTTTATGCTTCTCTCCAGCAGCATATATTCCGTCCGCAATTGATTGACTCCTGCGAATCGGGTCAGGCATTGAGTAGCCTCGACTTTGAAATCGAGGCTGAGCATGTGAAGTGGGTTCACTTATACGAACCCGCATGTCTTGACGGCCGTTAGCCGTCGCCGTCGTATTATGTTTTCCGACGGCCCCATTTCCCAGTCCACCATCCGAACCTTGAGTTTGCGAGGCCCATTGCCTCGCCATCTCATCTACGGGCATATGTCCTTCGAAGACGACTCCTTGATCATCATAATTCGTGAACTTGCTCCGTGATAAATCAGCGTTTCTCAAACGCTGATATGCGACTCGGTTGTTCCAATCTTTCGCTAATGGAACACGGCCATCCTTCGCATCCATAGGTACTTGAATAGCTGGCGCGCTTTCGTCGCCAGCTGCTTGCGGGGTTGTATACTTACGTTCCGTGGGTGGGTCTAACGTAGACTCACTAACAGGGGCCCATTTGGATCCCTGTGGTTGCGCAAGATGCTCTTCACGAGTCATTCTTTCGCGCTTCGCTGCCGCAGACCGACGACGATAATCGTCGTCAGATTCTCCTAACTGTCGCGCTTGATGCAGCGCCGATACTGCCATGGCAGCCTCATCAAGAGGCTGGTTCGATCCGGCAGCCACTGCTTGAGGAGTGAAGAGGTCATCCCAACGACCTTTTCCTTTGTTGAACGAGGCTTTCTTAGGTACAGGCGTCCCAGCGATCGAGCTGACTGCTGAATTCGAAGTTCCCTTAGGGTACTTCTTCCTGTATTCCGTAACTACTACGGACAGCGCTTCCAAGTATCGGTCGGCATATGCTTGTGCGACCATTTCTCCAACGGATTGTGCTCCGGTAGATCGCAGAACGAGCCTATCCGCTTGTTCCTCCAGTCGCCTTCGCTGATGCTCGCTAACCACATCGGTGGTGTCCCAGAATTGCTTCACTTGAAGCGCAAGCAGTTCCCTTTCGCTGGCCTCTTCTTCATTAGGCTCGGGGTCGGACAAGTCGTCTTCGTCCGACTCCATCTTGATTATGCTCAGGGTGGACGCCCCGAACGCTCTATTTGACAGACGGCTGTCTGGCCATCTGCTTCCCGCCGTGGAGCCAGGTCGATGTGACCTGGCCAATTCATCGGCCAGGCTCCCAGGCACATTGGTGCTTGCTATTGGCCAAAGTTCCTCCGATTCTACTCCTAGTGTATTCTGCGCTGGTGGACTTTGTCCACCAGCGACTGATCCGACTTCCACTGGTTGCAGTGGAAGTTGTGATGGAGGATGCGCTGCGAGCGCATCCTCGAAGACCGGAGTTCGGCTCTTTCCGGATGTGGGAGTTGGTGTCATCGGGTCTGGGTCTCGTGGGTTCTTTTGATGATGGTTGTTCTAAATGGAATGTGGTTCTGCGTATGTCGTGGGTACGCAGCAATAGAAAGCAAGGTAGCTTAAAAAAATGTAACGGGGTTACAGAATTTGGGGACCTTGTTGTTCACACTAGACGTAAGCTTGACAAGTCTGTCGATTGCTACGTATAGGTGTACAAGGTTGTTTATACTTAATTAATGTAATGAATTAAATAGGCAACACCAGAAGGTGTTGCCAAACAATAGCGTAATCGTCTCGATAAGATACGATTATATAACCAAGATTAGATAAGATAGTGGGCGTCCTTACAACGTTCCCATGGCTTTGAGTTTGGCCCCGTTTGCTACTCCGATGCGAGTCCGGGACGGCTGTAGTGGTGTTAAGCAGTGTCCGTAGTGCATCCATCGCTTCTTGGAGATGCAATCGCGCATTGCGCCGTCGTCAATCTGCCCCGTCGCTCTCACAACCTGGTCTGGTCCTACAAGTTGGATGCGTTGCATGAAGGGTTTGGATTTGAGTTGGTTGTTGTCTTCAATTGAGGTTAATTGTAATAACAACTCAGTTATGGGGGCGTCGTAGGCAAGAACGTTGGATGTGTATTGGCGCGTGCATCTGTCTAAGCTAAAAACGTCCCGGCCGGAAGGTCCATCTGCGGAGGAGGGGTCTTGGGTCTCACTCGACTCCGCCGTGCGCTCCGTATCCGAGGTTATTGGTATCGGAGATTCGTGTACCTCTATGCACGAACCTCCGGGCCATTTCCCGACTCCTCGTAATAGTAGTCGTCGTCGAACTTGAGCGACGCGGCGTCATATATTGAGGCGTCGTAAGCCACGGGGGCTTCCTCGCTACTGCTGATCTGCGCGACGACGGTGTCCATCAGCCTCCTTGCACGGAATAAGATGCGACCTATCTTTGCCCGCCAACGCTGCTCTCGCGCGTTGACTTCCTCTGCAGGTGTTACTCCACACTCCCGGCTGTAGTGACCCTTGTGTCCGCACTTGAAACATTCTTTCGACCCAATGTTCACTGTTCCGGGTGTCAGCGGGTACGGCGGTGTGGTGAAGTCGACTTCGCGGGCTGGGGTGTGCATGGACTCCCAAGTGGCGAGCGTGCGGCTGTACGCTTCGATCCCCTCCGTGGTCGCTGCATACGTCGACGAAAGTTCCACGGCTTTCCTCGCGAGGTCTTCGATGTTGGGGCAGCTGGGTGTCTGCGGTTGGGCTGCTGTGTTGTGTTGGTAGAAGAGGGAGCCGGGTTTGGCCAGGGTATTGGTGAGGAAGGGGTTGTCGGGGTCGCGGGTCGGGGTGGCGAATTTGTTGGTGGGGGCCCCTGGTCCTCGTGGTGTGTTCACCGTCGACATGTGGGGTGGGAGTTGGCGCTGGGCGGTCTGTGGGGTGCTTTGGGCCGGTTGTTGCTGTGGTTGCTGGTGGTATGTTATGGCGGCCGGCCGGCTTTGGTAGGATGGCGGTGCGGTGCGGATTGGTGACTGGGTGTTCGCGGCGTAGGCGAAGCGGCTGGTCAGCGTTGCCATGTTCTTCTGCCATCCTTCGTTGTTGTTCTCGACGATCCGGCGAACTCGCTCTTCCACTTCGAGCTCGTCGTTGAGGGTGTCGAGCGAAAGCGACGTCATCTCTGCAAGGAAAGCAGCCCATGTCGCTAGGTTTGGGGAGAGGACTCTACGTACCGGGAGTGGTAGGCCACGGCGCACTCCGGCGATGAGGTGACCTCGGTCATCGTCGAGTGCGTCCGTGATCGCGCGTATTTCCTCTGCCCATTTGACGTGTGTGTAGACCTTGTCGTCGTCGTCATCTACGAGGTTGCCGAGTTCCTCTTCAAGGAGTACCGTGCGCGCGAGGCGTTGGAGCAGTTCGTCGCGGCTGGGTTCGACGACGGTTGGCAGGGGCCACTTGGCTGTAAACGCTGTGTAGAGAGCGGTCCAGCTCGCCTTGTCAGCAGGGCCCAGGGCTGCGTACCATACTTCCGCTCTACGGCCGGGGTCGAGGTTCTTCTCGAAGCGGTAGAGTTTGGCCGCAAGGGTGGTCGTGTCGTCGAAGCGGCCTTCGAGCTTCCGAAACCAGGTGTGTGGTCTTTCGCCACCCGAGTAGTCGCCCCGGAAGAGCTTGGTCTCCTCTTTCGCCATGTCGTCGTCGTTGGAGTCTGAGTGGAGGTGTTTCTGGAGTGAAGGTGACCGGGAAAGGGATGAGGGTGAGCTGAGGGTCGGGCTGCTGGTTGCTGAGGCCGTTTTGCTTGTTGTCGAGCTAATCGATCGCTGGTGGATTCTTCGCGACCTGTCACGGGACTGGTTCTCTATGCGTTCTCTGTTGAGCTGTGCTGTGAATGCCACGCGTGCTCGTAGCTCCGCCTCTGTTTCTCTTCTGTGTGCCAGTGTTCAGACCAAAAAAGTGAGAAAATAAAGCACGGGAATCTGCGAATCGTCCTCTCTATCACCAAGATGGAGACGGCTGGTCTCCGCTGTCAGTTAGCTTGAGTCCGGAAGGGAAACCGAAGGAAAACGAAGTGGAAACCGGTGAAATGAATGATAATTATATCTACAACTACGGACGAAGTTCTAAGTTACTTCAGACTCCGCTCGGCTGGCTCCGCCAGCACAGCCACAGCGGGAGTGGCGGTGGGAGTGGTGGCGGGAGTGGCGGCGGGAGTGGTGACGGGAGTGGAGGTTGGGTGAGTGGTGTTCAGGATGTTCAGGATTGGGTGTATGGTGTTTGGGATCGGGTGAGTGGTGTTTGGGATCGGGTGAGTGGTGTTCGGGATGTTTGGGATCGGCGTGTTCGGGATGTTCGGGATCGAATGAGTGGTGGTCGTCATTGAGGCTGGCAGGCTTGGCATGTTCAAGGCAGGCCGCATGGTTTCACGCATGTCTGGGGGGGGGAACCGGGCTCAGAGTCGCAGCTGGTAGTGTATATAGTGTAGCTTCGAGTCCGTGTGCAGCCAATTGAGTGAGATGATTGAGGGCCGGCGGCACGAATACACTGAAACTGGGGCCACTCGAGTGTGCTACAGGAGTGGAAGCAAAGGGTGGCAGCGTAGATGAAGGGCTGTCCGAGGTCGACGAGGTACCTGCTGTCGCCAGAAGAAGCAGCGGATCATACGGCAACGGCGTTGTGCTCGATAGGAGGTTGGGAATATCTGGAAGCTCACCGTACTGCGCCTCCCAATTCTGCATAAAGGTGTCAAGGTCAAACTCGTTGTGACCAGCGATCGAGACATCCGTTTGGCTGGCGTTCGATGGCAGTGGGATGGCGTGACTTGGGCTCGGAGGTGACCCCATGGGGGTGAGACCATTAAGGTCAATGGAGGGCAGCGAGATATTGCTGGAGGCTCTTAAGGCCCTGGAGACACGGACATTGTGCGCTGCGAAACAAAAACAATTACGAAGGCATTGAAAAGACAACAACATCACATACGAAAGATCCCCTTAACATGGTTGAGGAATGGCTTCTCGACATGATCTTTGTAGCTTGGATGGGCCCCTGAGAACGTATTTCCAGCGGTAGACGTAGGCCCGAAGTACTGCCTATGCGGTGCAACCAGAGTTGATGGGTACAATGATAGGAAAATTAGAGAAGAACACTCACTCGATGCTCGCAATTTCACCATTTGAAATCAGGTAGGGGCATTACAATGTAGCGTGTCCTACGGTCCAGCGGGCCCATACATTGTAGCGTACTTGACGGCACCAGCGGGCCCGCTGGAGCGCCAGCGGGGCCCCTACATGTAGCCGTCTGGCACGGTGCCAGCGGGACCTCTACATGTAGCGTCTGGCACAGTACCAGCAGGCCCGCTGGTGCTGCAGCGGGCCTATATGGTGCTGCAGGGGGCAGCAGGTGGGGGCTAGTGGGGCACTACCCACATCCGCGGACCTCCGCGGGTCGTTGTCTGTGGAGCACACCCAGTATTGCAGGGGCCCGATATGGTGCTGTGGGGGGGGCAGCAGGGTGGCGGGGCTTGCGGAGCACTGCCCATGTCCGCGGACGTCCGCGGGTCGTTGTCTGGGGCACACCCAGGATTGCAGGGGGCCGATACGGTGCTGTGGGGGGGCAGCAGGGTGGGGGGCTTGCGGAGCACTGCCCATGTCCGCGGACGTCCGCGGGTCGTTGCCTGTGGAGCACACCCAGCAATGCTGCAGGCCTATATGATGCAATAGGGGGCCACAGAGCAGGTGCTGTTACACACCTCCGCGGACTTGCAGCGGAGCACATTACATATAGTATGTCCACACAACATTGAGCTTGCAGGGCATTACCCATGTCCGCGGACCCCCACGGGTTGTTGCCTGTGGGGCACACCCAGCGCTGCAGCAGGCCTATATGGTGCAGTGGGCCACAAAGCAGCACACCTCCGCGGACTTGCAGCGGAGCACACTACATATAGTATGTCTGCATGACATTGAGCTTGCAGGGCATTACCCACGTCCGCGGACCTCCGCGGGTTGTTGCCTGTGGGGCACACCCAGCACTGCAGCAGGCCTATATGGTGCAGTGGGCCACAAAGCAGCACACCTCCGCGAACTTGCAGCGGAGCACACTACATATAGTATGTCTGCATGACATTGAGCTTGCAGGGCATTACCCACATCCGCGGACCTCCGTGGGTTGTTGCCTGTGGAGCACACACAGCACTGCAGCAGGCCTATATGGTGCTGTGGGGGCCACAGAGCAGCACACCTCCGCGGACTTGCAGCAAAGCACACTACATATAGTATGTCTGCATTACATTGAGCTTGCAGGGCATTACCCATGTCCGCGGACGTCCGCGGGTCATTGCCTCTGGAGCACACCCAGCACTGTAGCAGGCCTATATGATGCAGTAGGGGGACACAGAGCAGGTGCTGTTACACACCTCCGCGGACTTGCAGTGGAGCACACTACATATAGTATGTCTGCATAACATTGAGCTTGCAGGGCATTACCCACGTCCGTGGACCCCCACGGGTTGTTGCCTGTGGGGCACACCCAGCGCTGCAGCAGGCCTATATGGTGCAGTGGGCCACAAAGCAGCACACCTCCGCGGACTTGCAGCGGAGCACACTACATATAGTATGTCTGCATTACATTGAGCTTGCAGGGCATTACCCACATCCGCGGACGTCCGCGGGTCGTTGCCTGTGGAGCACACCCAGCAATGCTGCAGGCCTATATGGTGCAGTAGGGGGCCACAGAGCAGGTGCTGCTACACACCTCCGCGGACTTGCAGCGGAGTACACTACATATATCATGAGCACACTATGTATATCATGTCCAATGTACGAGCACGTCATCTACGTGCAGCCATCTGGCATAGTGTCAACAAGCCCGCTGGGGCTGCCGTGGGCCTATATAGTACTGTAGGAGGCCACGGAGCAGGTGCTGTTACACACCTCCGCAGACTTGCAGCGGAGCACACTACATATATCATGCTTGCAGCGGAGCACACTATATAGCATGTCCAACATACGAGGCATAATGCCGGTGACCCGCTCTGCACTGTGCGATGTAGGCTCCAGTTCAAATACCGACATCACATTACAGAGCAGGTATATGACATTTGGCATGTCCGCGGACTTCAGTCACTTCCGCAGTGTGGCGTAACCAGTATGCAAGACCTGCAGGTTTCTATGCCCTGTAATAGAAGTGAATTGTATTGATGTAATCTTCAGCCTTGGTTCCACTGACACTTCATCACTCTGACAGCACAGCAGCAGTGTGGCAATGCATTTCAAAGTATATTTATTGTTACGCCACTGTTAGGGCGACCTCAGCGCAGAGCTTAGTCGTGCTGGCAGAGGGGAATCCAATGTTATATTATGTACGGTAGAGAGAGCGTAAGTAGACCTACCTGGCAGAGGGGAATCCAATGAGAATAGAGTAAAGGATTCCCCCATGTCAGGAGGATGACTATATACGAGTAAGATACGTGAGGGCCGGCTCTCTGGGGTGTATGGTACGTAAATGATAACGGATGGGCAGCGGCGCGTGTATGTACACGTTCCCGACGCTGTCCGATCCTCGTGGCTCAGGGTGCGGGCACGAGGTCGGGCGACCGACGTCGGGATGTCGGACGTCGGGATCGGGCGCGCGCTGGAAGGGGAGGTAGCGACAGGGATGTATAAGTATGTACACCGACGCTTGGGTCGGAGCATCGGGGTCGGGGGCGCGATCGGTTGGGAGCGATCGCACGTGTCGGGGGACAGTCGGTGAGCGTCGGAGGGCGTGAACGGGTGTTCCCCTAACATCACCCCCCCTTTTGAATCGCAACGACTCGGTGCGGGGCCACGGTGGCGAAGACGGCCGGGGATAACGTGAATATGCCACGAATGTGGCGGGCAGCGTCAAGGTTGTCACGGTGGAACTTTCGTACCAGATCGGGGGCGGCGACATTTTCGCGAGGTTCCCAAGAAGCTTCTTCGTAACCATAGCCCTTCCACAGGACCTTGTACTGTAGTTTTTTGCGGAAGGTTCGGCTATCGAGGATCTTTTCAACTTCGTAATGGGGTTCGTCGTCGATTATGTCGGGGAGCGGAGGGGGATCGGATCGACGACCTTCAATCGGATCAGCAACGGCGGGGATGAGCTTCACGACGTGGAAGACTGGGTGGATGCGCTTCATGGACTGAGGCAGCAGGAGGCGGTATGCAAGCGGGCCGACTCGCCTTTGCACGACGAAAGGGCCAAGGTAGCGATGCGACAACTTCTTAGACGGTCGGGTCGTAGAAATGTCGGTCGCGTCCAAGTATACCTTGTCGCCAGGCTGGTAGTCGGGCGTTGGGGCGTGCCGCTGGTTGTAATACCGCTCCATGTCGTCTTTGGCCTTTGAAAGCGCTGCCTTGGCTTCCTCCTGTGCTTCCTTCATGCGCTCCACGAACTCGTCTGCTGACTCGTTCTTGGAAGCGCCCCGACGCGGCTCAAAGCCCATGCGCGGATGCCGACCAGTGTCAAGCAGGAAGGGGTCTGCTGCGTCGCCGAATGTACATGGTTGTTGTAACTGAATTCGGCGTCGGGCAGGAGGTCCTCCCAATCGTTCTGGCGCTCATTGCAGAAGACTCGCAAGAACTGTTCCAGTTCCTGGTTGACACGCTCTGTCTGTCCGTCGGTTTGTGGGTGGTACGCCGTCGAGGCTGACAGCTTGATACCCAGGAGTCTGTACAGTTCACGCGTGAACTCGGCGACGAACTGTGGACCTCGATTGGAGACGAATGCGTCGGGGAGACCGTGCAGCTTCCAGACGTGGCGACGGTAGAGGTTCGCAGCTCCCAGGGCCGAACAAGTCGTGTGCGACGCGATGAAGTGCGCGCGCTTTCCGACCGAATCCACGACATTCATGATCGCGTCGTGGCCGTTGGACTCTGGAAGTTCGGTGATGAAGTCGACCGATACGACATTCCATCGGCCTTCGGGGATGGGAAGCGGCTGCAGCTGTCCGACGGGGAGTTGACAGCGAGGTTTCGTGCGCAGACACATGTCACAGGTGCTGGTGTACGAACCGATGAAGCGCGACATCTGGGGCCACCAGTAGTTGCGCGACACCAGTTCGAGCGTCTTCCAGCGACCGGG
The DNA here is from genome assembly GCA_013368375.1 of Tricholomella constricta. Classification (NCBI taxonomy): domain Eukaryota; kingdom Fungi; phylum Basidiomycota; class Agaricomycetes; order Agaricales; family Lyophyllaceae; genus Tricholomella; species Tricholomella constricta. The sequence goes on along the minus strand of JAACJP010000005.1, from coordinate 841,405 downwards.
GTGACCGGCGACCTTGGAGTCGTGGTGCTGCTCCACAATGCGTCGGCGAAGGTCTGGGACGTTCGGGACATAGATCCGTCCACGGAACGTGAGCAGACCGCCTTCCTCTCCCCACTCGCCAAAGCGAAGGGAGCGGCCGGCGATCTTGGATGCTTTGACCAGTTGCGCCGCTTTCGCGACCGCATCCTCCTGAGCCCCATCGCGATTGCCCTTGCGGATCACTTTCAGCACATCATCCTCCTCTCCGACCAGTGCAAGGCCTTCAGTTGCACGAACGGCGAAGAATTCTGGTTTGAGCAGCACGATGTTGGCGTTGTCGGCGCTTCCGTCGCCATGGTCGGGGCGACGCGATAACGCGTCGGGTTTGCCCATGCTACGGCCAGGACGGTGGTGGAGGCCGAAGTCGAAGTTAGCGAGGTAAAGCGACCATCGGGCTTGACGCCGATTGAGTTTCTTCGCGGTGAGGAAGTACTCAAGGTTCTTGTGGTCGGTCCAGATCTCCACCTTGTGCTTTGCGCCTTCTACGAAGTGTCGCCATTCCTCCAGAGACCGGATGATCGCCAGCATCTCTTTGTCATGGATCTCGTAGTTCCGCTCGACGGCGTTCAAGCTCTTCGAGTAGAACGCGACCGGGTGCCACTTGCCATTGGACGGCGACTCTTGCGACAGGACTGCGCCCGTTGCGAAGTCGGACGAGTCGGCTTTGATGCGGTACGGTCGATCGTCGTCGGGGAACGTGAGGACTGGCCCCGATGTGATCGCAGACTTCAGAAGGGCAAAGGCCGACTGCTCCGACTCTCCCCATCGCCAGGCGACGTCCTTGCCTGTCAGATCGAACAGGGGTCGGGCGTGGTGCGAGAAGTCCTGGATGAACCGTCGGTAGAAATTGGTGAAGCCTAGGAACGCTTGCACCTCCTTCTTGTTCTTCGGCGCCGGCCATTCCAACACTCCAGCGACTTTAACCGGATCCATTTCCGCTTGCCCTTGCGAAATGATCAGCCCGAGATACTCGATCTTAGTCTGCTCAAATTCGCATTTCTCGGGCTTTAAGAACAGCTGATGTTCGCGGAGTCGGTCCAGTACCAGTCGCGTGACCCGACGGTGTTCCTCTAGCGTCTTTGTATAAATCAAGATGTCATCGAGGTACACGCAAACAACACCTTCAGCGATCAGATCACGGAAGATATCATTCATCATGGTCTGAAATGTGGTGGGGCTGTTCGTGAGGCCGAAGAACATGACGAGCGGCTCGAAGAGGCCGCGATTCGTCCGAAACGCTGCCTTCCACTCGTCGCCTTCCTTGATCCGTACGTTGTTGTACCCCCGTCCAACTTGGTGAAGTACCGCGCGCCGCGAAGGTTATTCACCAGTTCGCTAATGAGGGGCAGCGGGTATCGGTTCTTCACCGTGAGCGCATTGAGCGTCCGATAGTCCTGAACCAGTCAGAGCGACCCGTCCTTCTTCTTGATGAAGAAGACCGGCGACGCCATGGGCGACTTGGACGGTCGGATGCGACCTGTCTCGAGGTTCTCCTTGAGGAACGCGTCGAGTTCGACCTGTTCTGCCGGTGAGAGCGGGTAGACCTTCGTGCCCGTCGGCGACGCGCCCGGCTCCAGTTCGATGGCATGGTCCCATTGCTTGCGCTCTGGAAGCTCATCGAATGCGACTTTGGAGAAGACATCTTCAAAGTCGTGGAGGTGGGTTGGTACTGCGTCGCGGAAAGTTCTGGGCACGGAGTTAGCAGCGTGCGCTTCCGCAAGTCGCTGCGATGTTGTTTGGCTGGCCCGAATATGTTCGGCGGTCGGGGTCGGATGGATCGCGGTCGCAAAGATGCGATCGCCACTCAGGAAGGTTTTCACCAGGAAGTCGTCAGACTCTGGGTCAGGTTCCTCCAGGATCGGGGTGTAGGGGAGGAACTCCTCCTCATCAGAGTCGTCCTCAACATACGGGTTGGTCGGGGCTCGCAGGTCGGGCTCAGTCATTGGTATACCGTCGGCTCGACAGGCGCGGATTGCTGCGCGCACTTTGGTGCGTGCGCGCCGATCGGCTTTGACCTCGTCCTTGCAGGTGCCGCACTGCATCGGACAGCGACTCATCTTCACCTCCTTGGTCTCCCAGTCGATCTCGGGGTTATGGTTTTTAAGCCAGTTGAACCCGAGGATCATGTCTTGCTTGCCTAACTGGGTGACCCCGAAGACGGCTCGTTCGGTATGACCGTTGTATCGCAAGACAGCTTCTACGATGCAAGAGACCGAACCGCCTTCGTTGAGAGTGCCGTCCACATTGTAAACCGGGGATGGCCGACTAAGCACCTTGGTCGTGAGCTTGTGTTTCTCGACGAAAGCGACATTGAGAAAACTGCCGGTCGCTCCGCTGTCCACCAGGGCAGTGACGGCATGCGACTCCTGGGTGTCGGTGGTCTCCAGTTCGACGTTGAGCCACAGGGATCTGGGGCAGGGGGAGGCAGCGGCGATGAAGCGACTAGGGAGTCGCTGTTCCCAGCGGGGTAGGCCACAACGCGACGGGGCGATCAGCTTTGCGACTGCGATCGGTGTCGTCGGGTCGGAGGGGTTTTGTACGTCTTTGTCGGTCGGTTCACTCATCGGAATAGCAGCAATATTAGGTGTATTGGCGTATTCTACGGATAAAGGAGCGAACCGATTACGACTAGACAACGGGGGCGTACGTTCCACCCGTTGTGTAATTAAAAACCCTCCTCGGCGTCGGAGGCGGTCGCGTCGGCCGACGATGGAGTCGGGTCAGCGGGGACTGCGTCCTTGCGAGCTAGACGTTCCATGATAAGCGCCTCCAGCTCACCATCGAGCATGTGGCGCACGTCCCAGCGCAAAGGGCAGTCACGAGAGTAGTGACCCTTTTTCTTGCACCGAAAACAGTGGTTGTCGGCAGGCGCGACTCGATCGCGCATCCGATCTACGTCCATTGGGATGCCCTGGGGGATCGGCCTGGGGGCTGGTGCGGCAGGAGCGCGGGGGGCGGGGGGAGCGGGAGCGGGAGCGGGAGCGGGGGCAGTAGCGAACGCCCATCGTGCAGCTGCGGTGGTGGGCGGGCGGCTGTCGGGCGCCTTTGTCGGGACCATCCGACGGTGGAAGTCGTCCTCCGACCTCATGATGAAATCTTGAGAACGAGCGATCCTCAGCCACTCCTCAATCTTCTCGTCGTGCGGGCGACCCGTGGTGATGCTTCCGAGTCGCCTCGAGAGCTTCGGGTCCATTCCCCGACGGAATTTGAGGACCAGGTGACGCCCATCTGGGTAGCCCGCCTTGACCCACAGGGATCGGAATGAGTCGATGTACTCGTCGATCGATCGACCGTTCTGGAAGTACGCCGTCGACTCCAGGATGAGCGCGGCATCGGCGACCTCGTCGAAGAGGAAGAACTCGCCACGGAAGGTGTCTTCGAAGTCCTTCCAGGCGGGAAAGACGTCCTTGGCGGTTCCGAACTGGAACACCCGACTGACGAAGTCGGCGGCTCGCCCGTGCTGCATGTACGACAGCACCCATACTATTCGGGCGTGGTCGTCGGCGAAACTTCCCCCGCACAAGGAGAAGTAGAGCTTGCAGGCGTTCAAGAACGCGCGACCGCCCGATCGGGCGCCGTCGTAAATGGGAGGGGGCGACGGTCGGAGGTGGTGCGATCCCGATCGCGGAGAGCCTGGCAGCGGGGTGGTCGTCTCAGGCGGCGGGGGGGTCGTGTCTGCTTCGGGAGCAGCGGGGGTGGGATTGGGGGGTGTCCCCGACATGAATTTTTCGAAAAGAGCGGAGAGGCGGTCCATAGAGGCCGAGTTGGAGGTATTGGAGGCAGAGAGAGCCGAAATTGTGGCTTCCATATTCGCCAACTGCTCCTCCGTCGTGAGGAAGGGAGAGAACGGTCGCTGCGACATGTCACCAAATTCGGACATCTCGAAACGGGACTGGGCGGGCGATCGGAGCGAGCGCGCGTTGGACGGTCGCGTGTAGCAGACGCGTGTTTCGGCGCGGAAGCAGATCGGTCGGCTTCGTCGGGTTTCTAGAGTTACTCTATTCTGCTGTTAGGGCGACCTCAGCGCAGAGCTTAGTCGTGCTGGCAGAGGGGAATCCAATGTTATATTATGTACGGTAGAGAGAGCGTAAGTAGACCTACCTGGCAGAGGGGAATCCAATGAGAATAGAGTAAAGGATTCCCCCATGTCAGGAGGATGACTATATACGAGTAAGATACGTGAGGGCCGGCTCTCTGGGGTGTATGGTACGTAAATGATAAATGATAACGGATGGGCAGCGGCGCGTGTATGTACACGTTCCCGACGCTGTCCGATCCTCGTGGCTCAGGGTGCGGGCACGAGGTCGGGCGACCGACGTCGGGATGTCGGATGTCAGGATCGGGCGCGCGCTGGAAGGGGAGGTAGCGACAGGGATGTATAAGTATGTACACCGACGCTTGGGTCGGAGCGTCGGGGTCGGGGGCGCGATCGGTCGGGAGCGATCGCACGTGTCGGGGGACAGTCGGTGAGCGTCGGAGGGTGTGAACGGGCGTTCCCCTAACAGCCACGGTCAATCAAAAAATGTATATGTGCTTGGATACACAAGCTTTCAATTTAGTCTAACTGGTCCAAGCCTACGTCTAATATGTGGGCTGGATTCCAAAGAGAGTGCATAAGTGTACCACTTTGGTACACTTTACAGACAAGTGGACATGTCCAAAATCCAAAAGATTGCTTATTCTGCAGTACTTATGTTCACTGCAGCGTCATGCTATTGTAGCTTTCTTATATCATCTCCACCATATACTAGCATTATTTACACTATGTAAGCTATTCTTACAAATTCACAGAGAGAATGTATTGAGAGTAGCCCTGTGTCCTCTTATAGCTGTCAATCAGCAGTCTTTGTTGTTTGTGCTTCAGAGTGCATGATACAGCACCATCTTTCATATTGAGCTTTACACTTACTTTGCTACTGCGATATAATGTACTCTTTATGCACAGCATTGTCAATATCGAGCTAGAAACAGCCGTTGCGGCCCTTCAGCTGTTGCAGCCCTCCTGCTATTGAAATACTAAGGAACACAAAGGTCATACTCATTACAAAACACTCCCTTGATACTTGATACAGGCTTTGTTAACTCCACACCACAGTTATAGTGGAGCTACAGGTTTAAGTGTAGCCTCCACTGTAGGCCCATGATTGAATGGAAGTAAACCATAACATCCAGACAGGATTTGATGGTGATACTGTATACTGTTGAGGTTGTATACCAGTAGAAATGTAGGACATGCTACATGTAGTGTGCTCCATTGCTACTCCGTGGAGGTGTATAACACCTCTGCTCTATGGCCCCCTAGCACTGTATAGGCCCACTGCAGCACCAGGTGTGCTACACAGACAACAGTCCATGGAGTTCTGCAGATGTACTTTAGACATGCTACATGTAGTGTGCTCCACTGCAACTCCGCGGAGGTGGCAAAACAGCCCTGCTCCTTGTCTTTAACCATACTCAAATCATATTTTCCTGGCAAGGCTGGTGCCCGAACTGCCCAATAGGACCATGATCAAAGACACCCGGTTCCATCTTTCAAGGAGTATTATTCCTTCTTCCTTGATTTTGTGCTCTACTGCAACTCCGCGGAGGTGGCAAAACAGCCCTGGTCCTTGTCTTTAACCGTACTCAAATTGTATTTTCCTGGCAAGGCTGGTGTCCGAACTGCCCAATAGGACCATGATCAAAGACACCCAGTTCCATCTTTCAAGGAGTATTATTCCTTCGTTCTTGATTTTGTGCTCCACTGCTACTGCTACTCCGTGTGCTCCGCTGCAAGTCTGCGGAGGTGTGTAACAGCCCCTGCTCCGCGGCCCCCTACTGCACCATATAGGCCTGCTGCGGTGCTGGGTGTGCCCCACAGGCAATAACCCGCGGAGGTCCGCGGACGTGGGTAATGCTCTGCAAGCTCAATGTCATGCAGACATACTATATGTAGTGTGCTCCGCTGCAAGTCCGTGGAGGTGTGCTGCTTTGTGGCCCACTGCACCATATAGGCCTGCTGCAGTGCTGGGTGTGCCCCACAGGCAACGATCTGCGGAGGTCCGCGGATGTGGGTAATGCCCTGCAAGCTCAATGTCATGCAGACATACTATATGTAGTGTGCTCCGCTGCAAGTCCGTGGAGGTGTGCTGCTTTGTGGCCCACTGCACCATATAGGCCTGCTGCAGTGCTGGGTGTGCCCCACAGGCAACGACCTGCGGAGGTCCGCGGACGTGGGTAATGCCCTGCAAGCTCAATGTCATGCAGACATACTATATGTAGTGTGCTCCGCTGCAAGTCCGCGGAGGTGTGCTGCTTTGTGGCCCACTGCACCATATAGGCCTGCTGCAGTGCTGGGTGTGCTCCACAGGCAACGACCCGCGGACGTGGGTAATGCCCTGCAAGCTCAATGTCATGCAGACATACTATATGTAGTGTGCTTTGCTGCAAGTCCGCGGAGGTGTGCTGCTCTGTGGCCCCCACAGCACCATATAGGCCTGCTGCAGTGCGGCGTGTGCTCCACAGGCAACAACCCGCGGACGTCCGACGTCCGTGGACGTGGGTAATGCCCTGCAAGCTCAATGTAATGCAGACATACTATATGTAGTGTGCTCCGCTGCAAGTCCGCGGAGGTGTGCTGCTCCGTGGCCCCCACAGCACCATATAGGCCTGCTGCAGTGCTGCGTGTGCTCCACAGGCAACAACCCGCGGACGTCCATGGACGTGGGTAATGCCCTGCAAGCTCAATGTATGCAGACATACTATATGTAATGTGCTCCGCTGCAAGTCCGCGTAGGTGTGTAACAGCACCTGCTCTGTGGCCCCCTATTGCATCATATAGGCCTGCAGCATTGCTGGGTGTGCTCCACAGGCAACGACCCGCGGACGTCGTTGGGCAGTGCCCCGCAAGCCCCCCACCCTGCTGCCCCCCCACAGCACCGTATCGGCCCCCTGCAATCCTGGGTGTGCCCCAGACAACGACCCGCGGACGTCCGCGGACATGGGCAGTGCTCCGCAAGCCCCCCCACCCTGCTGCCCCCCCCACAGCACCATATTGGGCCCCTGCAATACTGGGTGTGCTCCACAGACAACGACCCGCGGAGGTCCGCGGATGTGGGTAGTGCCCCACTAGCCCCCACCTGCTGCCCCCTGCAGCACCATATAGGCCCGCTGCAGCACCAGCGGGCCTGCTGGTACTGTGCCAGACGCTACATGTAGAGGTCCCGCTGGCACCGTGCCAGACGGCTACATGTAGGGGCCCCGCTGGCGCTCCAGCGGGCCCGCTGGTGCCGTCAAGTACGCTACAATGTATGGGCCCGCTGGACCGTGGGACACGCTACATTGTAGTGCCTGTATGTGTTGAAATGGGACTTGGGCCCGCAGCCAGAAGATGAAAGACCCAGCCAGTTGCTTCTGATGCCGCTTGCAGTAGGTCGTTCAAAGCAGTTGGTAACTCTTGGATGGCGCTGATCAACAAAGTTCAAGTTGGTCAATCAACAGAGCCATACAAACTCGATTGACGTACTCATGATAATCTTTTGGACTTCGCTCAGAGCTGCTGCTTGCGTTCTCAAGGGCTTCTGCCTGCTCTTCCTTTGCCCTCACCATTGCATCTCTCTCTGCCTTTACTGCTTCAACAACCTCCTCTCCCTCCTCGGCCAGCATCTTCAATGGGACTTCTTTGATGATCCGAATGCGACAAGCCACATCAATGCTCTTACCCCCTGCTGCAGCAATGGCTACTCGAATAGCTTCCTGGGTCTTGGTCTTGTATAATTTCTGGTATACGTGAACCAACTGGGGAGCGCGAGATGCCTTTCGAGGCTTCATGAAGATAGCAGTGTTCTTCGATCTGCCACGCTTCGCTGACTTCGAGTTCCACAAAAACCAACACCGAAGTTTCTGTGTGGCAAACGTAAGTAATATTTTGCATGTATTTCCTTGGACTTACCTCTTTCCCCTCGTCGACTGAGAATGATTCGCCCTTGCGAGTTGTTTTCTCTGGCCATTTTTGGAACCACTCTTCCTCGGTGAGTTGATTGAAGCGCTTTGTCGAGTTATTCTTCTGAGCTTCGAGGAAGTCAGGGAGCTTTGATTTTAGCCAGTTTTGCTGCTCATCCATCCACTGCGAAGCCATCGAGAAGTTGGAGTCGAGGGTTTCAATTACAACGAGCCGTTCGAACTTTGAATTAATTTTCTGGTCCTATAGTCACGATCCCAAACCAGATCTCTGATATTCAACTTAATGACAACTTTGCTGGCATCAACATCTTTTTCTCTCCGTATGCGTGTCACGCCAACTCAAGATAACCAGGCCAGCTCAAGTGTGTATTTGCTTCAGGACACCCGGTGTGAAATTCAGTTACATGTCGCCGACAACTCAATACTGCGTTGAATCGGCACCAAGCCCGCAGACCCTCGAGGTATTCCTTTTATTTCATGCCCATGTAAGTACCAGCAATCCGATCCAAAAGAACGTGTTGCACGCGCCACAATATGTGCCCGATCCATCTAGCAGAATCGGGCCTAGTCTTCCAGGTACGCTCTCGTAACTCACTTTGGCTGACTTTGAATATATATGCAAACACATCTGCATTCGTCGTAGTTCTCCTTCAACCAATGCCTCAAAAATCTCCGCCACCCCAGCCCAGTTGGCAGCCCAGTTCTCCTTACCCAACGCCCCCAACGTCTTCGCCACCCCAACCCAGATCTCCTTCACCGACGCCCCCAACATCTTCTCCACTTCAGTCTAGTTACATGAGCGCTCACGACATTAGAGGGCAGCGTCTCTGCAATCACCCTGACGGCGTTCAATCCACGGCGATCTGTGTCCCCTGCCTTGAAGCAGCTCATACCGCCATCGAAGAAGCCCAGTCTGGTACGTCCTTCTCCATCTTTCTCTCTCACATCTGTCCGCTAATTAGTATATGAACTTAGCGCTTCGACGCGTATTACACATCTCTCCTCGTATGTTTTCTGCTTACCCTTCCTGTCTATGCGAAACTTACTTTATCTTAGGTGTCATTGCAAGAGCTCTTGGACCGGAGCGATACGAAGCTTTTCTCACTGAAACGGCCGCCGACTTGGCCGCTCAAGGCGACCTTGCCGACGCATCGCCAGGTACGTAGATTTAATCATGTGACGCTTTTCTATATGAGCTTACGGGTGCTGCAGGGATGCCCATGCCACCGCAACAAGATAACGCCACTCGCCTCCTATCTGCTGGTAAGTTCTTACTCCGCTCCTCTACCTAATTTGAAGATGAGATCGACTGATGCAATAACGGCGTTAGAGAACGTGACGACGAAAGAAGACTACTGGTACATTGTCAAGGTTGGGCGTGAGCCAGGTGTTTTCCGCAGATCGTGAGTACTATGTTATCTCTGCGCATCTCGAACTCATACTAACGGTTAATCAGCACCGGTATAATGGGTAACGTCAATGGCATATCGGGCGCCAATCCTGAACGGTACACCACGGAGCAAGACGCACTTAACATGTACGAGAAGGCATTAGTGGCAGGGTTCGTAGCAAAAGTTACCTCAGTATCTACTCGCACTGTGTTATCTCCTTACGATGCATCCATCTGAGCAATATGTTGACCAGAAATTTGTATTACTACTCATAACAGTGCTACATTTAAAGATCTGACCACGCTGCTATGGCATCTGAGTTCACCACAAGATTGAGGGCCCCTGCATTGATAAGACTGGTCCTGAGCTCAAGACAGGTAACGCCGCGAACAACCGTCTTGACAAGGTTCACCTTGAGCCTCCAGAGCTCTCTGATCTTCCACATCTCGTTCGGGAGCTTACCCTCCATACTTCTCAGACGTTCGAGAAGCTCCCGACCCTCCGCTGCATGGTCCCAGGTGCAGCGAATCCAATCCTCCACGGTATCGGCACAAAGAGCATCTGAGTACGACTGCTCGAGCGTGGTGATCCATGTTGATGAACCACCAAATGCGGCGCTCCAAGTTTCGACGTCAGATTGCAACTGGTTAAATATCGTGAAGTGTACATCTTGAGAGCTATTGGCGTCATCGTCGGATACTGCAAGAGCAGTCGGGACGGCCAACGTAGCCTTTCCTTTACGTGTAGCGGTGTCGGCGTGGTTGTCCACCTCAAAGTCGTTATCACTATAATCGAAGTCATCCTCGAACCCCATAAGATCACGATGAAGAACAAGTGTGTTCTTTGTCGGCTGAAGCGTCATAGGGGGTTGCGTTTCCGAGTTTGAGTCATCACTCGCACTCGGGGTTGGGGAGGAAATTCTATGTTTGAAGTTTCTTGCGAGCTAGGCCGATAGAAATTCAAGAGTACACATACCTTGCCTTGGATTTTTGGGCGCGTTCTGCCCTGGTTTCAACGGAAGGCGTGACTGCTTTTCTGAACAGGATTGACGTCAGTAGTAGTTCAAATGGGACATAGAAAGTATGAACCTTTGAGCGCGGATTTTCGCCATTCTAAGACGGGCTGCATCTCGACATTTGTCGCGGTTCCTATACCCAAGCTTTAAGTCTTGACGGACATCCAGCAAGATACTGTAACGTACCTTTGATAATACCTCGTGTGCTTGGTGCCTTCAGAAATCCCGGGTTCACTGTCTGAGCTCATCCGTTTGCAGTAGTTTAGTGGTGGTATATCAGCGAATATATGTGTACGATTGATGGGCTGGATGAAGATGATTTACATTCCATTACTGTTGGGCAAATCTTGTGCCTCAGCACCCATATTAATCTGAGCGTAATGACGATGAATATGCATACCAAAAGTATCGGACACAATAAGCTCCTCCAGGCTCTTGAAAGTACGGTTTCTAAATGTTCGCGACCATGTTCGCGACCATGTTCGCGACGGTTTGCGAAAAGTTCGCAACCTAAACTCAACTCTGATAACTGTCAGCTAGATTTGATGAGATCGGTTCCACACACAATGACAATAGCACGTGATCATTTTGTTGATCAATGCCTTTGCGTTCATTCTATTAATGTTGACCAACACCTCCACGTTCAATTTCAGTAATCGAGCATATAAGGTACGCCAATCTATCTGCTTATTGCAATGCCCCTTCTCTTCCACTTCATGAGCTGCACGGAGAGCCTCACCCATGGGCACACGGCAGTTCATTGTAGTGTTTCTTGTTTCATATTTTTGGATTGCTTATTTTTGGACGCGTCTCTGTATTCAACGCTGATGAACCTCTTAGCTTTTCAAGCTTCGTACAAAGACAACTGCTCTGCGCTGATGGAACGAAAGGGGAGTATGTCCTTTGTTTCAGAAGGTCACGAAGGGTACTAACTGGTGGCATGGTGGCATAGACGCGCTCAGGTGTTACTTTCTCGCCCTTTTCTCCGACACTCCACGAGATCAACACCAGTATCAGCATATTTCCTATGCTCCAGCACGCTATTGACGCGGAGGACCAGCAGTTTCTCGACGGCGGGAGCCATGATGGCGGTGTTGAGCTCTCTTCATCGTGCCCCTTGGCACCGCGTCCTATCTGTCGACTGCCTCGTTCGGGCCCATGTGGTTCCCCTCAGCGCGGCACTCCATCTCTGCCTCAAGCCCTGGATGCACAATCTCTGGATGTGTCCGCACCCCCGGAAGATCCAACACCGCCATCCAAAGCCGCCGCATCTGAGCCCCCTAGGCGTGAACAAAGCACCGAGCCCCCTACCGAGCCCCCTACGCGTCAACAAGGTATATCTGAGGTGTCTCGAAACAAGGCTCATTCAAAGGCGCGACGGGCAGCCCATCGCAAGCAGGGTGCAAATGCCAGGGTTCCCGCCGTCAACTACCGCCTACGCCGCACGCCTGCGCTATCAAGCACAGGTCCATCTGTGATCTCTGCTGATTTGAACGCTGTGCATCTTCTAGCCGCATGGACGTTGGGTTGGCAAACGCCTTCGGCCTTCTCGGGCCACCCCTTGGACGCTAGCTGAGTGCAAAGAGGCGGGTTTTAGGGTAATCCCCTGGAACGGTCGGTGCGTAAATCAGACCCCTCCTGTGCACTTACGTTGACAGAGCCATATGTAGTGACCCACATGCAATCGTCGACAAGGATGACCGGGGCATCGTCTTTCTGGTAGGCCACCCGAACGATGATTCATGGTCGCAGGTGGCATCGGCTGCTGATGAGGCCATAACCCAGGCACACCTACGTGCTGAAGAAGAAAATCTATTCAAAAGCGGTCAACTGAGCCATCGTCGGGGTACATTCTTTGCACTGTCATCCGGTGTGTCTCATGGCAGTGGCCAGGTGGTAGGAGATATTCAATATTGTATTGTATAGTATGGTTTCCTGATCAACTTTTTCTTCAGCAACCAGGAAATCTGGTCCACAGCCGCAAGGTACGCGCGCTTCTCGACGAGGTATTGGGCGATCCAAATGTCCAGCGTATTGCTGGGTTCCAATCAAGTGTGTAAATCCTAGCTCCTGCCTTCGCTTCAATAATTTATCTACCTACCTGCTCAGGTGCGTTTGCCTACTATGCGCCGAAAATCTACAGGGATTATGCATCCAATCTAGAGGCGCTCTACACGCACGACCCACAACTGCAAGTCAATTTTTCTAATAGCATATTCCCCGCCATCACGGTCAACTTCGGACCCGAAACTGTCACGCTGGACCACACAGATTCCGCAAATGTCGCATATGGGATGTGCCTCCTGACCTCCGGGGGAAACTACGATCCAACCAAAGGAGGCCATCTTATCCTTTTTGATCTTGGCCTTGTGATCGAGTTTCCACCAGGGTCAACAATCATGCTGCCTTCGAGCATTCTACGCCATGGCAACTGTCCAATTCAGGGGGGTGAGCGGCGCATTTCCATCAGCCAGTATTGCGCGGGAGGGCTTTTTCGCTGGGTTAAATATGGGTTTCAGACGTCGGATTCTCTTGAAGCAAAGAAGGGTGGTAAAGATTTGAAGAGGAAGCTGGCAGGGGATGACGAGGAGAGAACGAAGGAGGCGCTCAAGCTCTTCTCCAAACTTTCCAAGTTAGATGCGGATCGACGCGCAGCTTTTTGCCGATCGCCGCCTGTTTTCTAATCATGCTCAATATGTGTGTTCCTTGGCAATGCATGTATTGACGGTATTGATTCCGCCAGAATCTCTTGTGCACGCGTAGCAATTTGTCTGATTGATTTCAGGTTCTATTCAACCCTGCGCATGTGTACTGATTTTCTCAATCAAGTTTTTTGGTCTGACAAGACTCGTAACGCCAAGCTCCCCCTCCATGTCGAATGCCAAACGCAACAAGAAAGCTAACCTCCAAATCTGCCTCCACTCACGCCAGGATGATGATCGCTCACGCCTCACTCCTCCCCCTCAACCTATCCAGGTACCCCTTACGCGCTATCATTCTCTACCCAGTGGAAACCTTGGCTGGTCAACCCATTACTCCTCCATCCACGGATCCCCAGGTAAACGTGTGCGGTCGTCGAGTCCCGGCTTCGAGCCACATGCATGGGAGGATACACCAGCATCCCATCATTCCAACGTCACTGACAACGCTCCTTGGCTCGATCCTGCCTACGCTGAGCACTTGGACGCGACTGTGGTTGCACCACGCCCACGACACGCAACGGTAAGTCCATTCGTCACCCTCAGCTTTGCTTTCATCCACTTATATCTACTGGCCAGGATAACCCGTTGAAATGCTGGATTCCTGATCGCGATAGCTTTGTTGCGGAGGACATGCGCTGGGACGATAGGGGCGAATATACCGAAGAGCTATGCCCCATGTGTGGGCTACATGAGGCGAAGTACAGATGCGAGGACTGCGAGGGAGGTCAGCTTCTATGCTCTGGCTGCACCGTCGCTGGACACCGGCAAAACAGCCTGCACAGGATCAAGGTGCGCATGTGAATTCGAATTCTATCTTGCTCCAGACTTGTAAAAGATACAGTGAGACTAGTGACCTTGCGATGCCCCAAGTGCGTATGACCCAATTCTATAGTGAGAAAAGGTGACTACACAGGCGTAGGGACGGTGGTACAAGGTTAAAAGCTAAAGAGAGTGGCTGTGCTAGGAATGACCAAATAAGGCCTGAACCGTCCTTACATACCCCCCTTTCAGATTGTATCCACAATCTCAACCATAAGAAAAAAAATTTCCTAACCTCCAATGCGTCCTCATCCATGTCTTGTGGTTCGCTTGTCAGTAGATGTTGTCCATCCTATATGGTCGTGATATCCTTCCTTGATCAGTCATCCTATCCCTCCCATATGCCCTCCAAAATCGGTGCCGGGTCCACCTATCTTCCCCCCCCTCCGAAAAAAAAAGAGGTCGGAAGATGAACAAAATGAGGGATGGGTGGGTGAGAATGAGCATAGTCGTCCAAAAAGCGCATAAGCATGGTCATGGAATCATAAGGCCCATTATTGTTGTGAGCAAAACTTGAAAACGCTCTAATAGGTCGCACATGAGGTGTTCTAGTGGTTCGAGCATGTAGCGCCATCCGGATTCGAACACTTGATGTTCTAGTGGGTCGAGTCAACCATGCTCTAGTGGGGCAAAAACCATGGGCTCCATCACGTCAAGTACCGTGAACTCTAATGGGACGAGTACCAGGTGACTCTAGCAGGCCGAGCAACGAAGGCTCGGGTGAGTGAAGGACTGGTAATCTTGTGAGGCGAGCATGGCCTAACATGCTCTAGTGGGGCGAGAACCATGGGCTCCATCACCTTGAGTAACGTGAGCTCTAATAGGACGAGTACCAGGTGACTCTAGGAGGCCGAGCAACGAAGGCTCGGGCGAGTGAAGGACTGGTAATCTCGTGAGGCGAGCATGGCCTCCTCTAGTGGGTCGAACAGCATTCGAGAACATCAGACGATGCATACTCTAGTGGATCAAATACCCCATGTACTAAAGGGATGAACGAGTGCGAAGGATTGGTGTCACGAGCAGATGATGGGAATGGGGGCGTGAATGTCGATATCAAGTCGGCGTCGAGTGGTGTCCGATTCGGTGAGATTACTGCAAAGGTCTCAACCCTTAGGCCAATCTCATGGGACAGGCCCAGGTACCACGGTGATACAGGTGAGGCGCGTAGGTGCAAATGGTACATGCAACCAAGGCCTCCTAGATACTAGATAGCATGAGGTATCCCGGTACCTGCTCGCACACATTGGGAGACGCATATGCAACGAATGGCGACCAGTGTCGAAGACGACAGGTAGAAGGTGAATGGGGGTCGGATTCACCAGAAGGGTGGGGAAGGCGGTGCATTTCTGCACATACCCACGCAAAAGCGCATAGAAGAGTGCCAGCCAGAGGCACTACAACACAGAATCCCAGATTCTGGAGTAACCACAAAAGGAGATGTTGGGGAGAGAGGAGGGGATGTAAATGGCCTAGAATGCGATGTGAAACAGCCCAGGGACATCCCAGAACATGAGCAGTTTGGTGTGGTAGGGGGTGGGGGTGAAGAATGTTGAGCACATCACCAAATGCGAACAGCTGAACGGAATGCCGTAAACCCATATATCGGCAGAAAGCGTTCGACGAGATGATTCCAACGAATCAATAATCAAACGAATCCGTGTAGCGGTTGCCGAGATATGATCGAAATGGTGAAACAGTGCGAATTTGTTGATGGGGGAGGAGGAGGTGGGTGTGGGGGGCCATCCAGGTATCAGCAGGACCAGGAAAGCGACGCCTTGAAGGTGCAAAAAAGACCTAAGGACCAGGGGCCCTGGTTCCAGAGATATAGCCCAACCCTTCTGCCACATCACAACCTTCCCTCAACACAACACCCAGATCCTACCCAAACCTCTCCCAATCCTTCCAACAGTGACAAGGCCCAAGATTCAGAAGAAAAACTAGGCCCAGAGAGTGGTAGATTGGTCCAGAATTCAGAGAAAAGCAGGTTTGCAGTGTGTTGCCAGAATCTCCACTATAGCCTCAGTGGGGGGCCACCAAGGCTGGATACGCAAAAAAATGTAAAAGATACAGTGAGACTAGTGACCTTGCGATGCCCCAAGTGCGTATGACCCAATTCTATAGTGAGAAAAGGTGACTACACAGGCGTAGGGACGGTGGTACAAGGTTAAAAGCTAAAGAGAGTGGCTGTGCTAGGAATGACCAAATAAGGCCTGAACCGTCCTTACAAGACTCAAATCTTATCACAAGGCATGGAACAAATCTTTCTTCGAAAAAATCACCCTCAAGGACCTCGGGCTTCGCATCCAACTGGGCCACCGGGTGGGCGAGAGTTGCTCCCATCCGAAGGTCGCCTACGGCAACGATTTTGTTGTTGTGCATGTCAATGGGGTACATGAAGTAGCCGTTGACTTCTGCAATTGTGAGACGGCCCAGCTCTCCTTTGTCCAGCTGCTTTGTCATCATTGGTATCCGGCAACTGTCTCCCAGCCCAAGTCCGCTGCCACCTTTGCAGTTTTGAAGCATTTTCATCTATTGACCTTCGAGTCGAAGGCATCGTGCTTTGAATTCTACCATGCACTCACTCGACTTTCGGACAATACTGGCATCATAAAAATCAAGGTCTGTTGGACCATTTTCACCAGTAATTCTAATAGCTAATGTTCTTGTATAGGATCGTTATTCAGCGTTCATGCGCATGGTTCGGGAGTACCGGCATATCAAGATGCTGAAGCGTTCGGGGCGAGGTCACGATCCCGCTGGTGCTGCAGGGACAGCAGCTGGAGAGTTGGCAGTTCTCTGCCCAGCGTGTCCTCAGCCTGGTCTCAATCTCCCTTCAGGATGGCAGAATGAGCCACCAGAGAAGCGGTGCGTACCTGTTCGTAGTGTCATTTTACACTAACACCCTACTCAGGTGGATTTACCACTTATGCCTTGGAATCGATGCCAACTTTCGCCTGAAGAGGAAACATGTATCCAACAGCACCGTTGATCCTGCCTTGGGTGACGGCATGTCATATTTTGTCAAGAGGGACGAATTCATCAACTTTCTCAACGCATTTGGTACGCTCGTGATTCAAGACGTGAGTTGTTTCATGTACCCTCTTAACTCTGATTACTGATACCAATATTCCAGCCCTCTACTTGCTCCAATCACAAAGCTGTCGACGCTGAACGCTCAGCAAAAGGCCTCGCTGCAACTGGCATTGGTACGATTGACTGTGCTCGTCATGATGTGAAGCGGCCCCAATCAGTGGGTGATCTTCAGCGATCAGAGCAGTATGTGCATTCTTTGAGCTGTTTTCTTCGTTCATGACGCTGACGCCATTCAATAGGTATGTGAACATGGATTATCTGTTCTTTTCTAGCCTTTCCCACCTCTCACCCTCTGAGTCATCCTCCGACTCTATCGAGCTAGTTGTATCATACGATATTGCTTGCCAGTGGAGCATACATATCTGGAAGCGCATGGAGAAATACCCGAAACGCCTTCACCTGGATGCGGAGGGGCGGCAGCATATAGTTTTCCTCGTTCCGAAATTTCATCTTCCTGCTCACGTCATGGCCTGCCAAACGGTCTTCTCCTTCAACTACAATTGGGGCGTTGGACGAACGGACGGTGAGGCCCCAGAACGTGGCTGGTCGCATATCAACCCAGTTGCCACAAGTACGCGTGAAATGGGCCCTGGCTCTCGTCAAGACACCCTCGATGATCATTTCGGTGACTGGAACTGGAAGAAGACCACACTCATGGCTACGCACACATAGCTACCTAAGCAACCTCTTAACAACTAACAAATCCTCAGGTGTTTCATTGCTACGGAAGATCCAGAATGCCGTCGCCGAGCGAAGCGAACAAGTCTTTCGATACCATCAATTGGAGCAGGGATCAGACGAGGCTGGCGAAAGTGAAGTCAGGGCATGGAAAATTGAATTGGAGGAATGGCTCCAGGACCACAGTAAGCCAAATCCTTTCGAATCCCGTTTCAAATGTGAGTACCGCATACAGCTTTCCTTATGTCCTCTTCTGAAGAATCGTTCGTTAGCTCTCACTCTGGATTCCGTACGACGCGAGCTAGCTGTTCAGGACGCCAAAGATCTGGCCCACGGAAACGCATACATCCTTCACGAGACTGTGTCAGCAAGCCAGCTTATGACAATGGGGCTTGACCTTGAGGAGCATCAGTACGTGTCTCTTCATGACTTGAGCAGAGTTCGCCTTGACTTACCATTCTCAAGGCGTCGTCTCGGTATTGACGCGGGTGAATTAACGAGCCACTCGACTGACTACCAGAACACGCGAATACAGGTTCGACGAAATGTTCTCCGCCGCAAAATCGACGCTTGGATTGAGATCCAGCACCTCTACATGCCGGCGCTGTCCTTACATCGCTCCAAAAATACCAGTGATCAGGACGAGATGGCGGAGAAGGTTCCGCTAATGCTCCCCTCCTCATTGAAGCACCAACTCCCTTGCGACGTGCATCTACAGGAGATGGAGTGGAGGCTTCGCAAATCCCAGGCCAATGATGCACTTGACGAACTGCGAGAAGGGCTACGCCTGCAAGCCTATCTTTACATTGACAAGGACCGCTTCCAGCGCGGGCAGCACCATAACACCCGGTCTCGAAACATCATTGATCACGTCAAGGTCAAGATCAAGGCGGCTTCGTCGAAGTATCGAGTGGCGAGGGTGGCTCTGGGACATCTCGCAGGGATACTTTCCGGCACGGCCAGCTGGGAGGTCTCTTTCCCCGTGCTTGCAGAGGCTGACATCTCACAGCTCTCGGGGGATGGTAGTCAGTCAGAGGGGCGTCGCAGCGTTTCCTGGATCTGGTCACGATTGGGGGATGGTTCTCAACTGGCCAACAATCAAGGCATGAAAGACGGTTCGTTATCTCATTTCATCTTTTATTGTCTCTATCCTGAAGAAATTGGTTGTTTTTAGCACTACGTATCGAGTTCTGCAAGAGCAAGGCAAGGGCTGATCGTTGGTCGGAGGAAGTCCAGCTTTTACTCGAGGAGATGCGTCGTGTGCTCCAGTTTTTCGAGTCGATGGCTATCAAATGGGATCGGCGGCCGGCAGCGATGTGTTTCGTGTCGAAGGATAGTGCATCGGTTGAGGCCCTCAGAGCGTATGCCGCTCGTCAAGCATCACAGTACCACAGGATGAGGGCCCATTGTCAGCATATCTGGCGGTTTGTACCCCAATACGTAGCGTTAGTGTTAGGGGAACTCCCTTTCGCGCCCTCCGACGCTCACCGATTGCCCCCCCATGCGATCGCTCCCCCGACCGTTCGCGATCCTGACCCCCGACGCTCCGACCCAAGCGTCGGCGTATATACTTACACACTTCCTGTCGTTTCCCATCTCTCCCTGCGTGCGCCCGACGCCGACGCCGACCACCCGACATCCTGACGTCGGCTGTCCCCACTCGTGTCCGTACCCTGAGCCACGAGGATCGGACAGCGTCGGGAACGTGTCCATACACGCACCGCAGACCATTCCTTGATTATTATGTACAGTACTCGTATATAGTCGGCCCACTGGCATTGGGGATCCTTAGTCTATTCTCTTCGGATTCCCCTCTGCCAGGTAAGCCCCTCTTTACATTCCTTACTGTACTTAATATAACTTCGGATTCCCCTCTGCCAGTATGACTCAGCTCTGCTCGTGAGGTCGCCCTAACAGCAGAATAGACTCCACCTGAGACCCGGCAAGGCGACCGATCGAGCTCCCGCGTCGAAACACGTGTCTGCTACACGCAACCCGTCCAACGCGCGTCCGCTCCGATCACCGCCCGAGTCCCGTCTCGAGATGTCCGAATTCGGTGAATTTGACACGCCATCGCCCCCCCCTGCGCTTACGCCAGAAGAACGACTGGCTAGCCTTGAAACCACGATATCGGCTCTCTCCCACACCCAAACCTCCAACTCGGCCACCCTGGACCGCATCTCCTCTCTTTTAGATACCCTCGTTTTGGGGAACCCCTCCGCTGCCTCCCCAGCAGCACCTACGACCCCCGCGGCGCCGGCGCAACCCTTGCCGACACCCCCTCCCCCTCCGCGATCGGGATCGCACATCCGACCGTCGCCTCCCCCGATCTACGATGGCGCGCGATCGGGCGGACGCGCCTTCTGGAATGCGTGTCAGCTGTACTTCTCGTTGACCACCGGGCAGTTCCCCGATGACCACGCCCGGATCAGTTGGGTGCTGTCGTTCATGCAGCACGGTCGCGCCGCCGACTTCGTCAGTCGCGTCTTTCAGTACGGATCGGTGAAGCGCGCGTTCCCAGCCTGGAGCGACTTCGCATCGAACTTCGAGAAGGAGTTCTTCCTGTTCGACGAGGTCGCCGACGCCGCACTCACCCTCGAGTCGACGGCGTATTTCCAGAACGGGCGCACCATCGACGAGTACATAGACTCGTTCAAAGCCCTATGGGTCAAGGCCGACTACCCGGATGGTCGCCACCTAGTCCTCAAGTTTCGTTGGGGCATAGACCCGAAGCTTTCGAAGCGACTCAGAAGCATCACTACGGGTCGGCCCGACGACTCCAAGATCGAGGACTGGCTAGCGATCACTCGCTCCCAGGACTTCATAATGAGGACCGAGGAGGACTTCCACCGCCATGCACCTCCGGCAATCCCGACAGGTAGTCGCCCGGCCGCCCCCATTCTGGTGCCCGCTGCCGCGCCCGCTCCCCTTTGGCGACCCACCGTACCACTAGTCGCCCCTGCTCGTGTGTCCGGCCCGACATATGTCGCGCACCCCCCCCGAGCGCCGGCTCTTTCCCCGGGTGTCCCCATGGACATTGATCGATCCATCGGTCGCCCTGCCCGCGACGACAACTGTCGTCGGTGCAAACAACCGGGGCACTTCTGGCGCAACTCTCCCTTGCACTTTGACGTGCGCCACATCACGCCGGAGGAACTGGATGAGCTGATCATGCAGCTACTGGCGCGCAAGGATGCGATCCCGGCTGACCCGACCCCCGAGTCAGCCGACCCGACCGCCTTGGCCACGGAAGAGGATTTTTAGTCGCACAACGGGTGAAAAGTACGCCCCCGTTGTCTAGTCGTAATCGGTTCGCCCCCCTGTCCATAGAGTACCCCAATATACTTAATATTGCTGCTACTTCTACGGGTGAACCAATCGACAAAGACGTACAATCCTCCCCCGACCCATCGCCATCTCCTTCGGTCGCTCCGGCCAAGCCGACCGCACCGTCGCGTCGCGGGCTACCACGCTGGGAAAAACGACTGCCCCGTCGCTTTGTGATCGCCGCCTTCCCCGACCCCTTATCCCTGTTGCTCAAGGTCGAGCTCCAGACTATCGACACCCAGGAGACACACGCGATCACTGCCCTTGTCGACAGCGGAGCCACGGGATGCTTCATTAACACCGCCTTCGTGGAGAAGCACAAGTTGAAGACCCGACAGCTGAACCGCCCGTCACTAGCCTATAACGTCGATGGGACCCCTAATCAAGCGGGCGCCATCGAATACGTTGTAGACGCAGTTCTACGCTACAACAGTCACTCCGAACGGGTGCTGTTTGCGGTCGCAGGCATCGGGAAGCAGGATCTCATCCTCGGATTCACCTGGCTTCGAGACCACAACCCCGACATTGATTGGGCAACGAAAAAGGTGAAAATGAGTCGGGCGCCGTCGCGTTGCGACACCTGCAAGGTTGAGGCCAAGGAAGAGCGGTGCTCGCGCACCAAACTGCGAGCTGCCATTCGGGCCTGTCAGGCGGAAGGAATTCCGACCACAGAGCCGGACCTGCGTGCCCCGGCCAGCCCCTACGTCGAGGACGACTCTGACACGGACGAATTCCCCCCCTACACCCCAGTCATGGAGGAACCCGATCCTGAGTCGGACGACTTCCTTGCGGAGACCTTCCTGAACGGCGACCGCATCTTTGCGACTGCGATCCACCCTCCTCCGACCGTGGCGCACATCCGTGCCAGTCAAACGACGTCGCAGCGACTCGCGGAAGCGCATGCCGCGAATTCTGCGCCCAAGTCGTTCCGCGACGCCGTTCCGACCCACCTCCACGACTTTGAGGACGTTTTCTCCAAGGTCGCGTTCGACGAACTCCCCGATCGCAAACAGTGGGATCACGCGATTGAGTTGGAACCGGGCGCGTCGCCGTCCGGCACCAAAGTCTACCCACTGTCGCCGGCGGAGCAAGTCGAGCTCGATGCGTTCCTCAAGGAGAACCTCGAGTCGGGTCGGATCCGTCCGTCGAAGTCGCCCATGGCTTCGCCAGTGTTCTTCATCAAGAAGAAGGATGGTGCGCTCCGGCTGGTGCAGGACTATCGGACGCTCAACGCGCTTACGGTGAAGAACCGGTACCCACTGCCGCTCATTAGCGAACTGGTGAACAACCTCCGCGGCGCGCGGTACTTCACCAAGCTGGACGTCCGATGGGGGTACAACAACGTTCGGATCAAGGAAGGCGACGAGTGGAAGGCAGCGTTTCGGACGAACCGCGGTCTCTTTGAGCCGCTCGTCATGTTCTTCGGCCTCACGAACAGCCCCGCCACATTCCAGACCATGATGAATGATATCTTCCGCGATCTGATCGCCGAGGGTGTTGTTTGCGTGTACCTCGACGATATCTTGATTTACACCAAGACTCTCGAGGAACACCGTCGGGTCGCGCGACTCGTGCTGGACCGACTCCGCGAACATAAGTTGTTCTTAAAACCCAAGAAATGCGAGTTTGAACAGACCAAGGTCGAGTATCTTGGGCTGATCATCTCGCACGGGCAAGCGGAAATGGATCTGGTCAAGGTCGCTGGAGTGTCGGAGTGGCCGGCGCTGGAGACGGCTGGTCTCCGCTGTTAGTCAACTTGAGTCCGGAAGGGAAACCGAAGGAAAACGGAGTAGGAACTGATGAAATGAATGATTATCTGTATCTACAACTGCGGACGAAGTTCTAAGTTACTTCAGACTCCGCTCGGCTGGCTCCGCCAGCACAGCCACATCTGCCCACCTCCAAGTGACGGGCGTCCCGACCGTCCAAAGTCCTCCTCATGTACGCAATCTGTTGCGCCGCCCGATCTACCACCCAGCAACACGTAACGTGGACGTGACGGATGACCGGGGAAGTATCGGTGTGCCACTGTCGTTAGAGGCAGACCGTTTAGGGAGCGTTCCCAGACGTGGTTCCTGGGTGCGTGAACACTGCGTCGTACATCGCCTCCTCTGCTGTAGCGATGTCGAGGTCTTCTGTCGTGGGTATAATGTCTTCTCGGGGGTTGAGAAGGTCGAGGGGGGTGCCTCGAAGGGGTATATAGTGTCGCATTCTGCGTGAATGCGTGATGCCTTTAAGTGGTAGACCACTCAATGTACTCAGAGAGTATGAATTAGAAAACTTAGCGTAGATTAGTCTGGGTTTGGACCATTTCGGGGCGATTTTATTACTGGATTTATGGTTGAAGTCTGAGGCTGAGTCGTAGACTTGGACTAGGTCCCCGATGTTGAAAGTAGTGAGCGGTGATGTATTGTCGAAGGACTCTTTGCGTCGCTCCGCGTCTTGTAGTGCACGTAGGTGTGCGTCTGCTCGGAACGTGTCCGAGAGCGTGAAATTTGTGTGTGTGTCAGTGGTTGTAGTTGGGAGTGCTGTTGTTGTTGGTGGGTTATCCGGGCGGAATCTGAGGCTGAATAGGAGCTCGCGGGGGGTAGCGTTGAGAGCGGGGAGGATGCGGTCGTTGAGTTGACGGATAGCCTCGTCAAAGTGATCTGGCCAGTTGCTGGGTATTGATTTGGGGTCGATGTCGGTCTCGTCGGCGATATTGTCGTGGTCAGGTGCGCATAAGCGCTTTAGTCGACCTAGAAGGAGTTTGTTAGCATTCTCGATGAGGCCGTTCACCCATGGCGCATATGCAGCTGTGGTGATGTGGGTGATTCCGAGCTCGTCGCAGAACGCGTCGACCTCTTGGTTGTCGAAGTGGGAGCCGCCGACGGCCATGAAGGTGTCCGGTACCGCAAAGTCATGGGAGATTCTCTTGAGCGATGTTACTGTTGTCTTGCCCGTGCCCGCCGTTTTGAGTTTTGTGGGCCAGACGTGATTTGAGTAGGCGTCGATGTATAGGCCGACCGTCTTGAAGCCGCCTTTGCCTACTGGGAGGGAAAGGTAGTCCCCTGCCACCAGGGAGAACGGTTTGGAGCGTCGGATGGGTTGAAGTGCCGAGTTTCTGGCCGCCGCTCCAAAGGATTTGCATTTGGGGCATTCGAGCTGGGCTTGCCGGCTGTCAGTGTACATACCGGGCCAAAAGAAGCGGTCTCGCAAATGTAGCTGTATGTGGTCAGGACCAAAGCAGCCATTAGTGAGGTGTGCCTCGAGTGCGTGGTCAAAACCATCCGCGCTCGGGATGCATTCTGTTCGGGAGACCCGGTCGTTAGCCTTGGTGCTGACTTTCCAGAGTTTGCCGTCCTCTATCATGAAGTCCGTAGCTCTGTGCGCAAATTTCCTTTGGTCCGATGGTGTGTCGCCCCGGGTGTGTCCGAGTAGATGTCGTACTATGGGGCGGAAGAAGATGTCGTCTTCCAAGCGCGTTTCGAGTGCGTGTTTCGGGCTGGGGAGTTCTGATACGCTCAGAATGTCGTTGACGATGCCCTTCGACGCCTCCCAGTCGGGGAGGACTGACCAGCTCGAGCCATCAGTACTCGAGCGTTCGCGGTCTGCCCACATGCGACTGAGACCATCGGCTACTGGGTTTTCGACACCTGGCCGATGACGGATAGAGATGATATTATGAGCGAGTATCATCTC
This sequence comes from Tricholomella constricta, assembly GCA_013368375.1. Classification (NCBI taxonomy): domain Eukaryota; kingdom Fungi; phylum Basidiomycota; class Agaricomycetes; order Agaricales; family Lyophyllaceae; genus Tricholomella; species Tricholomella constricta. The sequence continues at coordinate 816,719 of JAACJP010000005.1, read as the reverse complement.
TTTCCAACGACTATGGTGAATACTCCTCTTTTCTTGGACTAGGCAGTCGCGGAGGGCTTGGCAGTCTGTTTCGATTTCGATGGGCGACCCGTATATGTATGGAGCGAATTCGTCCAGACTGTATTTCAGTGCCGCAAACTCCAGAAGGAATGGTTCGTACTTTTCCTCACTCTTGGACATTCGCTTCGAGCAGTAACTGACCGGGTGCCATCTGGTGACCTCCTTGCCATTGCTGCTGATCGAGGTGAACGGTTGAGAGAGGAAGCCGGCGAAACCTGTCATGCTGCCGTCTGTCATTACACGGAATTGTCATCCATCGTATTGTGGGGCTTTCACTAGTGGTTCCTCCGATAACAAGCATTTTAGTGTGACAAACGCTTTTTGTTGTTCAGGGCCCCATTTGTCCTTCAGCGAAGCGTTGGTCAGAGCTCGCTTGTATGCTCCCTTCCTGACGCGCCAGTTGCTGCTCGGTGTCTCGACCTTGATGTCGCGTGTCAGGTCCGAAAGGGGGGCGGCGATGCGGGCGTAGTTGGCGATCAAGCACCGGAAGTAGTTGGTGAGACCCAGAAAGCTCATCAGTTGTTGTGCTGTTTCCGGGCGGGGCCAGTTCACGACCGCGCCAACCTTATCCAGGTTGGGTTTGATTCCGTGTGGACCCACCATGGCCCCGGCAAACAAGACGTCCGTTTGGAATAGTTTCGTTTTGCTGGGCGCCACCGAGAGTTTCTTCGTTCTACAGCGCTCAAAGAATTTGCGTAGGTGTCCCAGTTTCGTGTCGAAGTTGTCCCCAGGGATACAAATGTCGTCCATCCAGTTCACGAGTTCGCGTCCAATCATGTCGTCGAGGGCGATGGATACCATCTCGCAAAAGGTTGCTGGGGCGCCCGTCAAGCCGAAGGGCATCCGGAGGTAGACATAGTATCCTCTGCCTTCGACGTAGAAGGCCACATATGGTACCGAGTCGTCGTCGAGAGGGACAGCATAGTATCCCGCTGCGAAATCGATAACGCTCGCCCATCGGTGTCCCGCCGCATATTCTTGTTTCGCTTTCAAGTCGCCAGCTGGGAATGGGGGTACCTGTGTCGCTTTGTTCAGAGCATTAAAGGCGTGACATACCCTCCATTTCGTCTTAACTTGGTGTGGGGTTTCGCCTTCGACCGCTTCTAGTAGCGCTTCGTTGGTTTCCCCGGGTTCCATTGCTTCTTCCCAAAATGGTGGCAGTCCGTTCCGAATGCATTCCGCATTTACGCTCCGTAGGATTTCTGTCCGTGTCAGTCCAGTCTTACCAGCCTCCTTCGGTGCTAGGTTGGTGCTGCTGAGACTCTTGATGAAGGTGCCTGGGACCTTCTGTATGATGTGGGCTGTTTCCATGTCGTCGAGGATGTTACTGAACCACATCTTCTGGGCTTCGGTGACAGGGCGTTGGTTTATGCGGGTCGGAAATTTGGTGTCCGGAGGGATGTTGAGTTTGTGTTTATACCAATCGACGAAGAACACTTCGCTGAGTGATAAAGCAAAAACGTCAGCATATTCGCGTATGAGGTCACGTACTTTTTCGCGTTGGTCGTCGTTCAGGTCTGGTCCTATGTCGATTTGTTTGAGGATTTCCTCTACGCGTGCTTCCGCAAACGGTTCGACGACCCGTGGTGATTGGTTGTCGCCTCTATCGATCTTAAACTCGTCAGCTCGTACATCGCCTATCGCATTTACTGGTTCGTGGTCTTCAGCTTGGGTGTCGTCTCCCATCGCCGTGAGTGCCATGTCGCGGAGGGTGTCGATCTTGTTGCGGAGTTGCTTGATACGGATCTCGGACTGTAGTAGGTTGGCGAGTTCCTGCTTGCTGGATGTTGACCTCGAGTCGATGCCGAATAATTGTTCGACGTTGATCTTCTGTCGGTTGAGTCGCCATCGTTCCGCATCTTGTTCCGTGGCGGTGTCTCGTGTTGCCTTCGAGAACTTGGGGCGTGGTGCGCATCCTAGGGTGTGAGGGGTCTGTTTCACTGTGTGAATGTGAGCCGTTAGCAACACTTCAGCTTCCTTACGATCTCGTTGCGCATTCCATTTGTCCCGTTGTTGCTGGTGTATCGGGTGGGCTGGCGGTTCGGGTTCCGAGTGGAACTGTTGGAGCCACTCGTCGGCTGGCTTGTCTTCGCGGTCCGGGTAGCAGTTGCTCTTGTCACTTAAGAACTCGCCCCACCGAGTCTCCGCCCAGGGGTCAGTCGAATCTTGGAGGAGATGAATCCTTACCCATTCGTCCGCCATTTCCCTCTCCGGGTCCGATGTCTTAGCCGTGTCCTTCTCCATCATCGCCCGCTTTCGTTCTGCGCTCTCCGCCGCCTCGCTCTCTCTTCTCAGCATTCCTTCCTCAGTGCTGTTCGCCTCCTTTGCTGCCTTCTCCGCTTCGTATATATCCTGTCTGCGCCACCCGCGTTGTGTGGTGGGTTCGGTCTTGACCGTTGTTTCTGTTACTGCATGGACCTCCGGGATTGGGTCGTCCAGTTCATCGATTTGGTTGCTAATGGTTTCTGGTTCTCCTGGGCCCCTCATGATGATCTCGTCCGTGACGTAGTCATGGAGGGCGCGTACGTGACGGAGCCAAGGCTTCCCGAGGATGACGTCGAAGGCATCGCTGCAATCGAATACCTCGAACGTCGTCTCGGCCTCGGTGCCACCGACACGTACTGTCCCAGTCCACGTCCCCATGGCTTTGAGTTTGGCCCCGTTTGCTACTCCGATGCGAGTCCGGGATGGCTGTAATGGTGTTAAGCAGTGTCCATAGTGCATCCATCGCTTCTTGGAGATGCAATCGCGCATTGCGCCGTCGTCAATCTGCCCCGTCGCTCTCACAACCTGGTCTGGTCCTACGAGTTGGATGCGTTGCATGAAGGGTTTGGACTTGGGTTGGTTGTTGTCTTCGGTTGAGGTTAATTGCAATAACAACTCAGTTATGGGGGCGTCGTAGGCAAGAACGTTGGATGTGTATTGGCGTGTGCATCTGTCTAAGCTAAAAACGTCCCGGCCGGAAGGTCCATCTGCGGAGGAGGGGTCTTGGGTCTCACTCGACTCCGCCGTGCGCTCCGTATCCGAGGTTATTGGTATCGGAGATTCGTGTACCTCTATGCACGAACCTCCGGGCCATTTCCCGACTCCTCGTAATAGTAGTCGTCGTCGAACTTGAGTGACGCGGCGTCATATATCGAGGCGTCGTAAGCCACGGGGGCTTCCTCGCTACTGCTGATCTGCGCGACGACGGTGTCCATCAGCCTCCTTGCACGGAATAAGATGCGACCTATCTTTGCCCGCCAACGCTGCTCTCGCGCGTTGACTTCCTCTGCAGGTGTTACTCCGCACTCCCGGCTGTAGTGACCCTTGTGTCCGCATTTGAAACATTCTTTCGACCCAATGTTCACTGTTCCGGGTGTCAACGGGTACGGCGGTGTGGTGAAGTCGACTTCGCAGGCTGGGGTGTGCATGGACTCCCAAGTGGCGAGCGTGCGGCTGTATGCTTCGATCCCCTCCGTGGTCGCTGCATACGTCGACGAAAGTTCCACGGCTTTCCTCGCGAGGTCTTCGATGTTGGGGCGGCTGGGTGTCTGTGGTTAGGCTGCTGTGTTGTGTTGATAGAAGAGGGAGCCGGGCTTGGCCGGGGTCGTGGTGAGGAAGGGGTTGTCGGGGTCGCGGGTCGGGGTGGCGAATTTGTTGGTGGGGGCCCCTGGTCCTCGTGGTGTGCTCGCCGTCGACATGTGGGGTGGGGGTTGGCGCTGGGCAGTCTGTGGGGTGCTCTGGGCCGGTTGTTGCTGTGGTTGCTGGTGGTATGTTATAGCGGCCGGCCGGCTTTGGTAGGATGGCGGTGCGGTGCGGATTGGTGACTGGGTGTTCGCGGCATAGGCAAAGCGGTTGGTTAGCGTTGCCATGTTCTTCTGCCATCCTTCGTTGTTGTTCTCGACGATCCGGCGAACTCGCTCTTCCGCTTCGAGCTCGTCGTTGAGGGCGTCGAGCGAAAGCGACGTCATCTCTGCAAGGAAAGCAGCCCATGTCGCTAGGTTTGGGGAGAGGACTTTACGTACCGGGAGTGGTAGGCCACGGCGCACTCCGGCGATGAGGTGACCTCGGTCATCGTCGAGTGCGTCCGTGATCGCGCGTATTTCCTCTGCCCATTTGACGTGTGTGTAGACCTTGTCGTCGTCGTCACCTACGAGGTTGCCGAGTTCCTCTTCAAGGAGTACCGTGCGCGCGAGGCGTTGGAGTAGTTTGTCGCGGCTGGGTTCGACGACGGTTGGCAGGGGCCACTTGGCTGTAAACGCTGTGTAGAGAGCGGTCCAGCTCGCCTTGTCAGCAGGGCCCAGGGCTGCGTACCATACTTCCGCTCTGCGGCCGGGGTCGAGGTTCTTCTCGAAGCGGTAGAGTTTGGCCGCAAGGGTGGTCGTGTCATCGAAGCGGCCTTCGAGCTTCCGAAACCAGGTGTGTGGCCTTTCGCCACCGGAGTAGTCACCCCGGAAGAGCTTGGTCTCCTCTTTCGCCATGTCGTCGTCGCTGGAGTCTGTGTGTGGGTGTTTCTGGGGTGAAGGTGACCGGGAAAGGGATGAGGGTGAGCTGAGGGTCGGGCTGCTTGTTGCTGAGGCCGTTTTGCTTGTTGTCGAGCTAATCGATCGCTGGTGGATTCTTCGCGATCTGTCACGGGACTGGTTCTCTATGCGGTCTTTGTTGAGCTGTGCTGTGAATGCCACGCGTGCTCGTAGCTCCGCCTCTGTTTCTCTTCTGTGTGCCAGTGTTCAGACCAAAAAGTGAGAAAATAAAGCACGGGAATCTGCGAATCGTCTTCTCTATCACCAAGATGGAGACGGCTGGTCTCCGCTGTTAGTCAACTTGAGTCCGGAAGGGAAACCGAAGGAAAACGGAGTAGGAACTGATGAAATGAATGATTATCTGTATCTACAACTGCGGACGAAGTTCTAAGTTACTTCAGACTCCGCTCGGCTGGCTCCGCCAGCACAGCCACAGCGCCGAGGAACAAGAAGGAGGTGCAAGCGTTCTTGGGCTTCACCAATTTCTACCGACGGTTCATCCAGGACTTCTCGCACCACGCCTGACCCCTGTTCGATCTGACGGGCAAGGACGTCGCCTGGCGTTGGGAAGTGTCGGAGCAGTCGGCCTTTGACCTCCTGAAGTCTGCGATCACGTCGCGACCGGTGCTTGCATTCCCCGATGACGACCGACCGTACCGCATCGAAGCTGACTCGTCCGACTTCGCGACGGGCGCGGGACGGGCGCGGTCCTGTCGCAAGAGTCGCCGTCCGATGGCAAGTGGCACCCAGTCGCGTTCTACTCGAAGAGCTTGAACGCAGTCGAGCGGAACTACGAGATCCACGACAAGGAGATGCTGGCGATCATCCGGTCTCTGGAGGAGTGGCGACATTTTGTGGAAGGCGCAAAGCACAAGGTGGAGATCTTGACCGACCACAAGAACCTTGAGTACTTCCTCACCGCGAAGAAACTCAATCGGCGGCAAGCCCGCTGGTCGCTCTACCTCGCCAACTTCGACTTTACCCTCCACCACCGTCCGGGACGCAGCATGGGCAAACCCGACACCCTGTCGCGTCGCGCTGATCACGGCGACGGAAGTGGCGACAATGCCGACATTGTACTCCTCAAACCCGAGTTCTTCGCGATTTGCGCGACCGAAGGTCTAGTACTGGTCGGAGAAGAAGACGATGTACTGAAGGCAATTCGCAAGGGCAATCGCGACGGCGCACAGGAGGACGCGGTCGCGAAAGCGGCGCAACTGGTCAAGGCATCCAAGACTGCCGGTCGCTCCCTACGCTTCGGCGAGTGGGGGGAGGAAAGCGGTCTGCTCACGTTCCGTGGACAGATCTATGTCCCGAACATTCCTGACCTTCGCCGACGCATTGTGGAACAGCACCACGACTCCAAGGTCGCCGGTCACCCGGGTCGCTGGAAGACGTTAGAGCTGGTGTCGCGCAACTACTGGTGGCCCCAGATGTCGCGCTTTGTCGGTTCCTACACCAGCACCTGCGACATGTGCTTGCGCACGAAACCCCGCCGCCAACTCCCCGTCGGACAGCTGCAGCTGCTCCCAATCCCCGAAGGTCGCTGGAACGTCGTATCAGTGGACTTCATCACCGAGCTCCCCGAGTCCAACGGCCACGACGCGATCATGAACGTCGTGGATTCGGTCGGAAAGCGAGCGCACTTCATCGCATCGCATACAACCTGTTCGGCCTTGGGAGCTGCCAACCTCTACCGTCGTCACGTCTGGAAGCTGCACGGTCTCCCCGACGCATTCGTCTCCGATCGAGGTCCACAGTCGCGACACGCGCGAGCTGTACCGACTCCTGGGTATCAAGCTGTCAGCTTCGACGGCGTACCACCCGCAGACCGACGGGCAGACTGAGCGCGTCAACCAGGAGCTGGAACAGTTCTTGCGGGTCTTCTGCAACGAGCGCCAGAACGACTGGGAGGACCTCCTGCCCGATGCCGAATTCAGTTACAACAACCATGTACATTCGGCGACGCAGCAGACCCCCTTCCTGCTCGACACTGGTCGGCATCCGCGCATGGGCTTTGAGCCGCGTCGGGGCGCTTCCACGAACGAGTCGGCCGACGAGTTCGTGGAGCGCATGAAGGAAGCCCAGGAGGAAGCCAAGGCGGCGCTTGCAAAGGCAAAGGACGACATGGAGCGGTATTACAACCAGCGACACGCCCCCGCGCCCGACTACCAGCCTGGCGACAAGGTGTACTTGGACGCGACCAACATTTCTACGACCCGACCATCTAAGAAGTTGTCGCATCGCTACCTCGGCCCTTTCGTCGTGCAAAGGCGAGTCGGCCCGCTCGCATACCGCCTCCTGCTGCCTCAGTCCATGAAGCGCATCCATCCGGTCTTCCACGTCGTAAAGCTTGTCCCCGCCGTCGCTGACCCCATCGAAGGTCGGCAGTCTGATCCACCGCCGCCCCCAGATATCATCAATGACGAGCCCCACTACGAAGTCCACAAAATCCTCGACAGCCGCATCTTCCGCAAGAAACTTCAGTACAAAATCTTGTGGAAAGGCTACGGCTACGAAGAAGCTTCGTGGGAGCCCCGGGAGAATGTCGCCGCCCCCGACCTGGTGCGCAAATTCCACCGCGACAATCCCGACGCCGTGCGCCACATCCGTGGCATCTTCACTCTGTCCCCCGCCGTCTTCGCCACCGTCACCCCGCACCGAGCCGTTGCGATTCAAGAGGGGGGGTGATGTTAGGGGAACTCCCTTTCGCGCCCTCCGACGCTCACCGATCGCCCCCCCATGCGATCGCTCCCCCGACCGTTCGCGATCCTGACCCCCGACGCTCCGACCCAAGCGTCGGCGTATATATTTACACACTTCCTGTCGTTTCCCATCTCTCCCTGCGTGCGCCCGACCCTGACCCCGACCACCCGACATCCCGACGTCGGCTGTCCCCACTCGTGTCCGTACCCTGAGCCATGAGGATCGGACAGCGTCGGGAACGTGTCCATACACGCGCCGCAGACCATTCCTTGATTATTATGTACAGTACTCGTATATAGTCGGCCCACTGGCATTGGGGATCCTTAGTCTATTCTCTTCGGATTCCCCTCTGCCAGGTAAGCCCCTCTTTACATTCCTTACTGTACTTAATATAACTTCGGATTCCCCTCTGCCAGTACGACTCAGCTCTGCTCGTGAGGTCGCCCTAACAGTTAGGCCTAGACATAGTAGATGTCATACCCCCCGAGCTCAACGGACACGATGATGGCGAATAATGGATATTTTTTATTGGCAACGTAAAAATCGGGAAATGAATTGAATTTAAATATTAATGTTGGTATCCATATCGAGAATGGTCAGTGCGCAAAGGCGGGGAGCCAAGGAGGCGAGGGGGGCGGGGGCGGGCGGGCGGGCCTTGAGCAGTGCAGTTCGGAGTGAGCACAGTGGCGGGGAGGACAAGCATGGCGGGAAGGCCAAGCGTGGCATCAGCTCAGTTACAGACGAGTTTGCAAAGTACAGTCCTATAACTATCAGGCAGTTTTGCAAAGCACGTCGACTGTAACTACAGTATACTTTGCAAAAGGGTGCCAGCATCAGGTGAACATTCCGCTCGAGAAAATCGTGTGCGATGCGGGTTTCGTGCAAAGAACTAAAGGTCTTGGAGTAGAGATGAACTACATCAATCGAAAAAGGATTTAACACCAACCTTCAGAAAACATTTGTGAAACGCGTCCTCTCCTCCACCGTCCCGACGTCAGGCCAAAGCGCAGGCGGCCATCCAAGGTGAGGAGAGAGATTTTCCACCCTGACTGGTGTAAGATTCAAACTACACTTTAGTTTATCAATTGGGCATGACCGGAAAAGCAAGGCTGTCGAGATAAAATAAAATCTAGGACATAAATCGTGATTTCGGGGTCCAGCTCTGGCCTCCTTGGTATTCAGCACTTACAGAAACCGCAGCTCGTCCGTCCGTGTACAGCTATAATTTATCCCGGAAAAAATTAGATAGAAGAAAGAAAACTCGGAAGGGATTTACTTCATGATGGCGTCTCTACCTTGAGAGTCGGGCGCAGCATAATCTGCAGATATAGGCCGACACAGTGAAAATCAAAGCGGAGGTCTCGTCCATTAGACACCATTCGTTGAGGTCGACGGGTAGTCAAGTTAATCAGACAGCAGTTGCCAAGTCCACCAGCGGTATGGAGGAATCTAGCTGAATGACCCGTAGTTTTTAATGAATGAGAACGAAAGAGAAAACGACTAGCTAGGATTGACGGTCCTCCTTTGGCATCACGCCGCCAGTTTCAAATGCGTCGAGACTGAAGAAAGATATGTTTCGAATATCGATGACAAGCCCAAAGAATAAACCTTCATCCATCCGGTTCTGATTGGTATTTCAGAGAGCCACGGATATTGATCATCTTGGTGCACACGACTCAAAAACAATATTATGGACAAGTTTTGATTTCGATTTATCAAGACATTTGTGAACCCAAGGACAACTCCAACTAAATTTGACGGTGCTGAAGCCGAATACACCTCATCGAGCGAACGAGGAGACGTAGAGTGATGGCGATGCGACGAGTCGCGGAATGACGTGCGGAGGGGCTTACAACGACGGAGGGCGCTCGCAGTTGGCCGTTCGCAGTGTTTTGGTGTGACATTGCCGAGATTGCCCAAGCCAACACACCATTGGGCGATTACTCTGCGAAAAGAACGATCGTTGATGAATCGATGTCTGAAGCGCAACAGAAACCATAACTTACTGGAGCGTGCCCTCATCTTTCTGCGCTTGCGCCTGAGCCTGCGGGATCTCTTTTTCTTCCACTTCTCTCTCATGCTACGAAGATCATGGTGAATATCGCGGAAACTTAAAGGATAAAAGGGCGGAGCAACGCACTTGTGAAGTTAATGGAGGAACTGAGGGAGCAGTGAAGTGGTTTGGAGTGTCTTGGTACCGAGGTGCTGTATAGTTATTAGTCAGCGTTTCTCACCATTGCTCTTGTAACCCCATTCATTCCAGGCTGAAGTTTTGACTTCAAATGAAACGCAAGCTCGTCCCTGCAGCTTTACATTCTGAGCTCACTGAATATTCCTCGTTAATCCGCGCGCTGCGCACGAGTAACACTCTCGATGTTACTTCTCACATAGCTAAGGCGGGCCCTGGACGCGGAGGACCGGAGAAAGAGCTCAACTCGGACGACGACGATCTCGATGAAGATGAGGTCGAGGAAGCTCTACGTCTGAATGCTGGAAGCCAGGGGGAACGAGAATACGATACGGACACTATGACAAACATGGACTTCCCACCAAGCACAACTTATAACTCCCATGATGTCTCTCCTTCGCAGACTCCTGGTCCCAGCTCTCCGAATGACCATCTGTCACGTTCGGGAAGCCAAAAGCGCAAGAGAGAAACCTCGACATCCCCACTACAGCCCCGAAAACGGGATACATGGACCCGCTGGCCTCTTCTGATCAATGATGTACACGTACCGGAGTGGAGCTTTGAGGATGAGATCGGTTTTCTCGCTTCAAACGCATTGAAGCTTAATCCACGGCCCCCTCTCCCCTCTGTTGACTCTGAGGAACATAGTGAAGAGTCCGGCAATGATCTTTGTGACTTGGGCGACGTGGATGCTGATTCTTCATTCCTTCCTCATCTAACGAACGCCGCATCGAATCATCTCTCTACTATTCTGGCTTTGCTTGTGGCGCACACTCCAAACCGGTCCTTTGGTCTGCAGAATCGCGTCGAGCCAATGGGTTGGCGCGCTGTCCTGGATGTCTTGAGTTCATGTGGTGATTCCAGAGTAGCCGATCCAAAGTGTGTATTGTTACTCAAGCCTTGTAACATACTCATTGTAGCGATTCTGTACATAGGATGATTAACACTGTCAAATCCCGCATGGAGACGTTGTGCGGTCCATCTGATGAGAGTGACAAGCCTACCACCGATGTGCTGGGTTCGTCTTACCGAGTTTTCTTCATGCAGCAGCACTGACTGGGCGGTCATTCGCGATGTAGCTGCCCACAGGATCCAGTGCAGCATCAATGCGAAAGAAAAATTGAAGGCGCAAATCTCGCAGCCAATGGAAGCCCTCTTCAGGTTTCCGGCTCCGCCAACAGGATCGGCTCCGACATCCCAGCCGCGTAGATGCACAAGGAGAAAGATCCAAAAGCCGCTGCCGAAGAGTCCTGCCTATATTGAGGAAGAGGAGAATTGAAGGCAGAATGGTGGACTCTGGCCTTCGTTGCTTCGCGCAAGCGGGCGCAGAGTGAAGTTTGCCGACACAAGCTGTATAACCGCCTTCTGTGATTGGCTGGAGCAGCGATCTTATCAGATCTTATCTACTGCCGTTCATTTCCGATCACCGATATGGAGCCATGCGCATTTCAACGTCGATAAACATCCATGTTCTGACACCTCCGTTTTTCCCGGCCACCCCTCTGTTTTCTATTACCACGCCCCATGAAAGAGACAAACTCGACAACAGACCCACAGCCAGCTCGGCATCCTCGTTGTGATACTCATCACTCGCATCGTGCTCCTGTCTGCGAGTGTTCATATAATGAACTTTCAATGTCACTCTTGCCCGATACTGTTTACCGTTACAGCACAATCAGCCACTTGCGACTCACAATGCATAGCTGGGCATGTCTCCTTCCCCGGTACCCTGGGTAGAGGTGAGATTGGTATCATCGACATGCGGACAGGTCGTCAGCCCGGCAGCCGACCGGACATCAGTTACCATCTAGCAGATTGATATCTTTTACGGAGGGCCCGCGCAATCTCTACATAGATCGTCGAGGCGGGTGGATTCTGATCCATTTTTCCATCCCTTCTTCTTCCACTGCCAATTGAACTCCCTTCTTTTGATCGTACAATGTCATCCAAGGCAGCGCGAAGAGCAAGGTTCGAAGCTGTGTTCGACATTATCCGTGATGAGCTTGTCGGCCACTGCACGAAGGAAGGCCTCCCGACTGAGGCTGTCGGTTGGTACCGCAAGGTTTGCACTCTCGTCTTCAATCACCGGGAAAACCAACGCTGACCGCATCTCCAGAGTCTCGAATACAATGTGCAAGGGGGCAAGTTGAACCGCGGCATGGCGGTTGTCGACACTGTCGAGATCCTCAAAGGACGCAACCTAACCGAAGAAGAATACGTGAACGCAGCAATTCTCGGGTGGTCCGTCGAACTGGTACGTCTCTGTCCCTCCCCGACACTCTCACAATTGTTCATGGCATCATGATCTCAGCTACAAGCCTATTTCCTCGTCGCAGACGACCTCATGGACGGTTCCATTACACGCCGCGGCCAGCCCTGCTGGTACCGCTCACAGAATCCAACCTTCCCCCCTTCGTCGTCGTCCAAGAAGTACCCGGCTATTGGGCTGATTGCCGTCAATGACGCGCCGATGCTCAAATCCGCCATCTTCCAGCTGTTGAAAACACACTTCCGCCGCGAGTCGTACTATATGGACATCGTAGAGCTTTTCCATGATATGGCGTACAAGACGGAGATGGGCCAACTAACGGACATGGTTACCGCCCCGCCCGAGGTCGTAGACCTGGCGCGCTTTTCACTAGAACGGTATGTTTGATCCATCCCTCATGCAAAGTATAGGCTCATCACCAATCACGACCTGTTCAGGTATAGCGTCATTGTCCGCTTCAAGACCGCATACTACTCCTTCCACCTTCCCGTCGCCCTCGCAATGTACATGTGCCACATCCCTGAAACCTACGCCGTACGCCTGCCGGACTCTGTGGAGGACGCGACTAAAACACTGCATCCGTACGACCTGACGCTCTCCATCCTCATTCCGCTCGGCGAGTACTTCCAGATCCAGGACGACTTCCTCGACTTCTCTGCACCGCCGGCGGTGCTGGGCAAGGTTGGCACGGACATCGTAGACAACAAGTGTTCATGGTGCATCAACACAGCCATGAAACTTTGTACGCCTGAGCAGCGGAGCGTGCTTGATCGCAACTATGGCCGGAAGGGCGACATTGAGGCGGATGCTGAGGGTGGGGAGCATGACATGAAGGCTGAGGGACGAGAGGACGAAGCAGGTGGCCTGTGCGAGGCCCGTGTGAAGGAGGTGTATGAGGCGGTGGGCTTGCGGAAGGCGTATGCTGAGTATGAGCAAAGGGTGTATGCGGAGTTGAATGAGCTCATTGATACAATCCCGGAGGATGGCGTTATTGTGGATGAGAAAGGGCAGAAGGTGACAGAGCACGGGGGCTTGCGGAGACAGGTTTTCAGAAGTTTTTTGGAGAAGATTCATGGAAGGGGCAAGTGATGGGTGTTGATAATTATTTATTTCCTTATTTTCTACTCTTGTAACCAAAACATCTTGTATTTAACGACCACTATTCTGCGAGATTTACGTGTTAGTGGGGGCCTAACAATAAACGTTCAAATCGTTGCAGAGACTGACACCGGAGGCATTTGCCACGGCATGTTGAACAATATGAATTCAGTTCACTTGACATGTACATCAAGTGGCATCACGCAATTGATTACATAAAATTGACTTTTTGGTAGTCGGTAGTCGGAAATTCGGCAAATTTCGGCAAACTAGAATCCGAGTACCGGATTTTGGAATTTTGAAATCAAACTCAGAATCAAACTCCGAAATAGGCTGCACGCTCACAAATCACTCATAATCAGATTAGTTCTTTTCTCAACCTTCAGCCTTTACTCTCCCTTGTCCCCACATTGTGAGTTCTTGTCATAACTTTCAATTCATTTATTTCATACTGATACTGATGCAGTTTGCAACTTGTAAGGTGGTAGGTATACAATCAAATAACCCAGTATATCCGATCACTGATTATTTTTCTCTTATCTACAGATCTCAACAGCTGCATCCAGATTCTCTGATTTCTGGCATCTCTATCTGGTCTTTGAGAGCCTGAGTTTTGATTTCTGGTGTCTGGTCTGGTCTTTGAGAGCTTGAGTTCCAGTGTCTTCTGGATATTTCTGGCATCTGCTCTGCTTGCTTGTTGCTCTGGTCTTTTCTGGGTATCTGAGAAAATGAGAAAGGTCCTCTGCACTTGCAGCAAGTGTAATCAGTATACTTGTACTGATCATGGACATCGAGTTTCTGGGCAAAAAGTCAGTACTCAAACACGTAGAAATCATGAGCTTCAAGATCTACGATTTCCAAGAAATCGAGATAGTCAGAGAGCAAGAAATCAAGGTAGTCAGAGAGTTAGATCATCGTCTCCGTCTATACATTCAGAAAGGATTGGATCCTCTTTTACATCAGCAACACTGTCATCTCAGACTGCACATGTACTAGATCTTGCTGAAGTTGCTGCACCTGTTCTTGATCTCTGCTGTATTGTAGTTGCTTGGCTATCTTTGCATGCTGGAGTTAGCAGAAACACAGCCAATACTATGCTAAAGGCTTTTAGTTTCATCATTACAACAATGCTCAGGCTTATTCAGATTGCACTCAGATCGACTGGAGTAAATGTCACCGTCACTCAGAAAAAACTCGACAATTTTCCCTTGGATATCCGAACAGTTTATTCTTATAGCCAGCTCAACCCAGTAATTGTACGAACTGTCTGTTGCCCTCAATGTTTCAAACAATATCCTATAGGTGTAATTCCTATACGGTGCACATGGAAACACTCTCCACGATCTAAACCTTGTGGTACTGAGCTTTCTGTTGAACGGCAAACTCGAAATGGTACTCGCAGAGTTCCGAGATGTCTTTTCAATACTCAATCATTTGAATCCTGGCTTATCTTTTTACTTTCTCGGGCCAATATTGAAGAAAGTTTACAACAAACATTTGCAAAAACTCAGCACCTTGGCAACACCACTCGAATGCATGATATTCATGATAGTCCTATTTAGAATTCACTACGGCCCTATTTACAATCTTGTCATCATCTGATATTTGCTATTTATATTGATTGGTTCAACCCATTTACCAACAAAATTGCTGGCAAGGTTGTATCATGTGGTGCAATTATACTCTACTGTTTGAATTTGCCATTATCAATCAGATTTCTTCGAGAAAATACTTTTATCATCGGCATGACTCCAGTTCCTCATGCTCCAAATGTTTGGACAATTTCTCATATTCTTCATTCAATTCGAACTATGATAATGGAATTTGACCTTCCTGGAAAATTATTACCAACACATCAGCATCCTGACGGTACTGCAGTTGCTGCTCGGATTATTCCTTTAATTGCAGATCTGGGAGGTATAAAAAAGGTAACTGGGTTCTTGTCTCATGGAGCTGGTCCTTTTTGCTCTTTTTGTAAATGCAAGAAAAAAGATATAGAAAATCTGAACTATCACGAATGGGAGATGAGGCAAGGTGCAGAAGTTCGAGCTCAAGCTGAACAATGGCGAAACCTTGTTACAGTCAAAGATAAAGAAATTCTTGCCAAGCAAACTGGTGTTCGATGGACACCTTTACATGATATTCATTATTGGGATCCAGTCCGATATGTTCTTCTGGGTTATATGCATAATTTTCTAGAAGGAGTCCTTCAATATCAACTCCGTGTTCTCTGGGGTATTGGTCGTACAAAAGCAGCACTTAAAGCAATTGCAGATTCAGAAAAGGATGACAAAATATCTGATACCACTTCCATATCTGAAGAGCTAGATAATGAAAGTGATGTTGAAAATGCTGAAAATGCTAGTACATCAGGGCTAACAGCTGATTTTGATACGATGGATATTGATGAAGAGTTTATCCAATGGAGTTTAGACAACAGTAATACTCCTACTTCCAGTGCTCCAACTACTCCTGCTCTTGAAAATATTGTATTGATGTCACCTGAAGATGAAGATGAGGATATCGATAATCATGACTATGAAAATCTCACAGATGCATTTAAATTTACGGACCAGGAATTACATATAATTCGATCTTGTATATGTGAAGTTCAGCTTCCAACATGGGTTCAAAGGCCACCAGGAAACCTTGGAGAAGCTAGTCATGGAAAACTCAAAGCGCATGAGCTACTAGTCCTTTTTTCTGTTATATTCCCTCTTGTCATGCCAAAACTTTGGTGGAATAGAAACAATCATAAAAAACAGCTACTCGAGAGTTTTTGTGATTTAGTTTGTTCTACAAATATCATTGCAGCATACTCTGTCACAAATGCTGAAGCAGATGCATATATGAATCATTACATCAAATATCGTTCTTCAATGCAAAAGCTCTATCCTATTTTTCATTCAAGGCCTAATCACCATTATGCCATGCATAATGGTGAGATGTTAAAAGTTTGGGGACCTCTTTCTCTGTTAAGTGAATTTCCTGGTGAACGTGTAAATGGTGATATGGGAAGAGTTAAGACTAATCGTCGTCTCTGTGAGTTTTTATACTAAAAATCATCTAACATCTATTCATTTAAATCATAGATCAAATGGAGTTGACAATGCTTCAACAAACTGCACGTCGAGGACGTTTAGAAGCATTTCTCCATGATAACAATTTTAAAACTACTGCAGAATCTGAACTAGCTAAAATTCTGGAACCTGACAACTTTCAGTCTAAACCTACAAGTGTTCTAAATGACATGGAAATTGCTAAGGCTCATGCCAGTGCAATTAGACTAGATGAAAGGCATTATCTCATGCTTCTCCAATATCTCAAATTAATTGTACGAAAAGATTATCATTCCGTATATGAAACTATTCCTAAAGTCTTGGGAACACTTATTCTTCCACCTTCAGTTAAAAAACCACATCAGATTAACTTTGAAAATCGTACATACAGCCGAAACGATAGTCATACAGGAAACAGTCATATTCAGTTTTATATTCCAGGAGCATCAGATGATGTAACAGAAACAGGATATATAGAAGCAATTTGGGAACTTCCACTCGAAGGAATTTGGCAATCATTTCTTCTGATTTGACAACACCGAGCACTTTCTCCAACTCAATTAAAACAAAGCCCTTATACACATGAGCCATGCTCAAATTTGCAAACTAAAATTGTAAACTCAGAACCATCTATTCAGGTTTTTATTATTGAACCTCGACACATTATATGTCATCTTGCGAGTATCAAAAATCCATCTGGTACATATGGAATTATTGAAGAAACACTGACAATATGCTGGGGACTAAATCGAAGACGTAGATAGATACAAAAGAGATACTTTAGAATTATTTTGATTGCTTCTTCTTTTCCTTTTTCCTCCTCTCCCTTTCCTTCTTTGCTTTCTCTTTTTTTATAACCAATTTTGCTTTTAGCCAAGCATGATACCTTTTTTCTGCATGAAATTCCATTTTTCGACCTCGATGGCCTTGCAGTAACAAAGCCTTTGCTGTGACCTTTGCTGCTCGAGGTTTTCCTTTACGCCCAGTTCTGATCTATCAAAAGAATACGATCAGATACATAAATCAATAACCAATTGACAAATACCTTTGATGGACGTCCACGATAGATAATGCTCTTTATTTCCTTCATGTTGACTCTGTTTAACACCGTCTCATGAAATTGAGCTGGACCGATTGTAGTTGAATATGAGAATGCTGAAATGTCTTTGGTAACTTCCTCCTAAATAGAAACAAATTAAATTGACCAGAATAATGAGAAAGAAATTGACCTCTTTGCCATCGAGCCATCCAGGAGGTCGCTGAGCTCGAATGATTGTATAGAAAGGTGAAAGTGCTTTGATACGGACTACTTGCACTTTTTTTGTTGTGTGTTGGCATTTGCAAATCATTTCAGAAGGATATGGTTGGCCTGATATTTCATTTTTAATATTTAAATATAGTGAAAAAGCTTCTACATACGCACCTATAACATAATTAGGATCCAATAAACCTTCCGATGCATATTTGTCATATAATGCTCGAGGAACTATTACTGAAGCTCGTCGAAAAATGTCGACATATTTTGAAAGATATATGCGATTGGAATTTTCGTTGAATTCGAATGGGTTGTTGGTGTTTGGAACTGTAGTTTCATCTTTCAAAAATTCTTCAGAAGAAAAACGCGCCATAAAATCATGCAAAGCAGCTTTGAATGGGTAGGAACGCTTCTTCCGACAGATGAGACGTGCGGGCATGCCAGGATAGATGACTTGTTGATAAAGGAAGTCGTTAATGAGATGTTGTCCAAAACCTGCAAATGAATTGTTGCGATTTGAGGTCATTTCTTGAAAAATCGACTTGAAAAAAAAAATAAGCTAGTTTGTAAGCAATATAGTCAACTCCACTCACCTGCTGGCGACCTTTTTTCATTTTTCCAAACTTTGTCAATCCTCCTCCAACTACTTCTTGTCGCCAGGAATCCAATGCATCTCCGGCAGCAACTGGTTCACGAAACCAATCTGGTCCACCTTTGAATACTCCAAATGATGCAAGCCAACACTTATAAAATTTCTTCAGATGTATCTTGAAATAATAAAGGCTTTTACTTACTTCTGAACCAGTCTCAAAATCATTTTCCTGCCATATCTCATTTCGACTGATGACATGCATCCGCGATAAACGAGAGAAGTCCAGAAGTATCCAGGCCCATTCAGCAGATACAAAAGCTACAAAGATGGTGAGGGTACGTTGCGCAGGTGATGAATCTGCAGTTATGAATTCCTGTGGAAAGGGAAATGAACGAACTAAGTCTCCATGTTCTCCAGGCCCAGGTATGCTGGTATCCACAATTTTATTGTAGACAGAACGAGGTACACCAGTGATGTGGCCTTCGAGTGCAAAACTGATGGTTACAGCATGCTATATAAATTTAAATGTTCAATTTAAAAGCTGGACTTTGATAAATAAAATTTACGCACCTGTCCACAAGCCAGAAGCATAAGCTTCCCTCTCCCCTTGCAAATCAATGGTCCACTTCTCTGAGGACCCAAAAGATATCTCCAATCTTGGTTTTCTGACCGTAGAATATCAAATTTTGATGGCTGAACGTTGTCCAACGAAGATGACAAGATTTCGCCATGAATTCCAGAGTAATGGGCCTGGTCAACAGTCAAAACCTTGTAGGGTCGATTTTCAGAGCCAGTTGGATAATTTGATGGGTGGAATACAGCCTGAACTATCAATGAAATGCAAAGTTAGATGCAAAACACTGCTACAAAATTTGAAACACATACAGTCTGGAAAACATGTCTTTTTTGCATACGGAGTGCCCTTTCCAGTGCTGACCACATGGGCCATTGCATTTATTTCACCCCCTTCAGGCATAGGATAAGCTAGGAAGAAGTTTGGAGAAGGAAGAGGCCAAGGTGTCAAGCTGAGGAATGAGAGTTGACAATGATAAGGTAATCATGGTCATGTGCTTAGACCCTAACCCTAGACCAAAGTGCATGTGACTTGACCTCCATTCTGCAAACATTGATTAATACTCTTTGAAAGATAAGGGAGAATTGAAAGTCTGTATATGGTATTAGCATTGGACAATGCATGTGAAGCTCTTGAAAATATATGCAGCCTCAATGTTCCTATGAAATAATGAGTGGTGAAAAGTGCATGTATATTGTTTGACAATAGACTACAATGTAAACAAACCTTTGCAACTACAAATCAAGGACACATTGCGGCACCTTCATTCCGCTCTGATCTGTGACTACCATCAGCCCTGACGCCACCTCCAGAAAGCTCACAATACTTGAAAAAAGGTAAACTACAATCGGCCAACAGAGTGTCCGTCTTTGTCCATGGTATGTCCTCTGCCTCATTTTGCAGGCCAGCGCTTTCGATCCAGCGTTCATCTATGCTCAGTGTTACACACAGTATGCTCTCTTCCAGACAATGCAATCTGCGTTCATCGTGCTCGACACACCTTCATTGCACTCATTTACAGGCTGCCGGTGCTCATCAGCCTGACTAGACGTTCGAGCATGCATCTTTGCCCTGGCGGTACGTCCTCTTCAATCCACCTTGCCTTCATTACGCTCATCTACAGGCTGCCGGCTCTCACAATCCCATGCACTCATCAGCCCCAACACTGCCTACACGACCAAGCTCAGATGCTTCTCCCCTCAGTGCCTTTCACGAGACGTTCCTGATGCTTGCAAATATGCAAGAATCTGCAGTGGTATCGACGCAGTAGTAATCGGCGAACATTTGGAACATTTATGTAAGGATGGGTTGTAGACTTAAGGTTCACACCGGACTAAACACGACCGCGTATTGGATTGTGTGTAGTAGTGGTGTATATAAGTCTAAAGATTATATAATACAGAGGCGCTGTCTATATAGAGCCAGCGCCTTTAGAAATAAACAAAGACAAACAACGATCGCTACCTTATTCGGTAACGCCCGTTACAATTTAGGATTCGAGTGGGACATTTAGAATTCGAGCGGTGCGTATTCGTCCAAGTCAGAGCCTGGGATGAGCATGGCCTCACGGCACCCCTACCTGCACCCCTACCATCAGTCACCACCAGATCGTCGCCCTCACCAGCCTCTGCCATGGCCATGGCCCCTACCATGGCCCCACTTTCCTCATCTCCACCATCCCGGCATCACCCCTCCCCTACCTTCGTCGTCGCCCCACACACCAACCTTTGTCGTCGCCCCCACACACCACCCCACACACCTACCTTCATCGTCACCCCACACACCATCGTCTCCATTGCCCCACATACCTACACACCATCGTATCCGTCGCCCCACATACCTACCTTCATCACCTTCATCGTCGCCCCACACATCATCTCTGTCACCACTGGTATCGTCCTGCCTTCCGTCACCGGTTATCAGCCACCACTCCTTGGTCATCGCCACCATTGTCGCTGCTGTCACCACCACCATCATCGCCGCTGTCGCCACCACCATCATCTGTCGCCGCTGTCACCACTGCCATGTCGCCTCACCACCACCATCCACTGGCACCCACCATCTCTCCTACCGCCCCACCAGCACCCACCACCTCTTCTACCACTCCTCAGCACCACCACCTCTCCTATCGTCCCTGTCATCCGTCACTACCATCGTCGCTGCTGTCACCACCACAGTCGTTGCTGCTGTCGCCACCACAGTCGTCGCCGCTGTCGCTATCACCATCGTCGCCGCTGTCACACTGCCACATCGCCCCTCCACCATCTACCGGCACCCACCACTGCCACATCGCCCCTCCACCATCTACCGGCACCCACCATCTCTGCTACCGCCACCACTGTCGCTCCATCTTCTCATTGCTTCCACCACCTCTGCTATTACGACCATTTCCATCAGTGTTCTATATAGCATAGCATAATATCATATATTTTCATGTAGCATAGGTAAGATGGTTTGAATATATGAAGTAGGATGAATCATATTCGACATAGAACTTTTGCGAAGAAGGAGGAAGAACATGAAGGAAAAAAGATGAAAAGAAAATGAAAACATCATAATCGAAATCTGTGAGTATATTAAGCTGGAGCATTCACAAGATATTCGGTCAGACGTACCATGCCATCAAGTCCATTTGACTTGTTCCAATCTACAACATGTCCCCATCCTCATCCCCATTGTCCTTGTTATCCAAGTTCAACAGCTCTAATTCTTCCTCTGTCGGAAGGTTATAGAGTGCTTTGACTGAATTTCCATACTTTGTCATGAACTCGTCTTCGGGCATCTTCTTCCAGTCCGGAGTAGGATTTGAGTCACATGCGTCTTTGAGAGGAAGAGCGATCGGAGCTTTGATATAGAGGGCACGGAAAGTAATATCCATGCTGTTGAAATAAGCAGGAGAGAACCAATCCAAAGGACAGTTTTGAGGTAAATGTTCGGATATCCGGCTCGTCCGACCTTCAGGATGGGGAATTCGAGGCTCTTCACGCCGAGTGTTACGCTTTTGACCACGAAACAAAGGGGTTCCAGTTTGTCGACGAGAATCGATTGTGTGAAGGAAATGGGTGATGTGGATGTTACGAGCAGGTTTGTTCATAATAAGAAATCCAGGTCCAGTGGGATTGTCTTCCTGATCCGAGGTACATTCTGGGTCAACAGCAAGGAGCCGAACACGATCATTCCAACCATTATCATGGAGGTACTTGTGGCGGCGATTTGTTAGCTGTCAAAAAATAATAAGAATAGAATTATTGTAGAAATAAGCAATCTCATACCTCCAGACGATGTTTATAAGCCTTGTTCTCCTGTTTGGCTCGAACAAGGCTTCCAGGTTCCTTCTGTTCCTTCAGAACCAAATCCTTCATATATGACCATAGAAAGTTACGATACAGCTTCTGTATCATGATCGTATCCTTGAGGTAGCGAAGATTTGGTGAGAGATGTTGGTAAGCAAAAATGGACGCAGATTGCTCGAAAGTCCATATAGCAATGGATTCGAGAGCACCGTTATAGGAAGATGTTGGGGTACCACCGATGAGGTCAGGACACCATGAAGAAAGACCAAAGGAATGAATCGTGCCAAACATCATGCGAAGAGCATTTTCTGGAACTCGACCAATAGCAAGAACGATTAAAGAAGTGGGATCAGTGGCGCACTTGATTCGAAGCTCTCTGATAGCATTCAGTGCTAATTGGTCGACAGATTGGAAGCTCGTGTGATTGCCTTTCAGCAACCGATCAACCTCGCTAGCAATGGTGAACCGCTGCTCAAAAGTTCGGATGGCATGCACATCAGGTTGCTCTGGGACTGAAACATTGGTAACAGCACCCAGAAGTATACGAAGGTGTGTCTCTAAAGCAGTCTGCAACATAATATAATATTAGTTCAAGACAAAGACAAAGACAACGACAAAGACAAAGGTAAAGGCAAAAGCAAAGGCAAAAATGCAAGAAATTAAGAATTTACCTTGAAGCCTCTAGCATCATCTGGGATATCCCCTTTTTTCAGATGATAGACATTTTGCCTAAACCTTGAAGAATCAGTACCAGG
The DNA here is from genome assembly GCA_013368375.1 of Tricholomella constricta. NCBI lineage: Eukaryota > Fungi > Basidiomycota > Agaricomycetes > Agaricales > Lyophyllaceae > Tricholomella > Tricholomella constricta. The sequence goes on along the minus strand of JAACJP010000005.1, from coordinate 794,365 downwards.
GGGTATGACGCCTCGTTTCTTCCGCGGTGAATCTGGAGGATTCTTGAAAGAAGAAGTTGTTCTCTTTCGCTTGGGTGTAGACGGTCCTGCAGGGGAAGACATTGAAGAAGAGAAGATGTAACAAAGGAAATATAGGAAGGACAGGACAAAGGTGCACAAAGGTGCGCGTCGACAAGGAACAAATGAGGTCACATGCATTTCACATGACCATCATATTTCACATGACCATAATTTCATGTGACCATTCCCCAATTCCAAATCCGATATCTCGGCGTTCCGATTTCCAACTACCGAAAAGGTAGAATTGCACTAGACTTTTCATTATGTAATTGATTGACTTTTCCTCATCTCAATTTATCATTTATCATTTATCATTTATCATGATGGCACTTGATGTACATGTCAAGTGAAGTGAATTCATATTGTACAACATGCCGTGGGAAATGCCTCCGGTGTGAAGAAACGACGATTGCGTAAATCCTCAACGGACAGTTGGGTTCGCTGCAGAAGTTTCTCTGCATTTGGTTTTCGTACGACAGATTTCGACGGCGCGTCAATTTACGCGTCAAGAACCGTGACGACGCGCTTGAATCACGCTCACGTGACGAGCGGTTGGTATTTTCCGGTTCCAAGTTGCTCTCAATTGTCATCTTCTCCTGCTCATCTTTTCCTTCCTCACCATGTCGTCCTCATTTCTCGACCAGTACGACACCCTAGATGTCATAGGGAACGGATCCTTCGGGATAATTCGGAAAGTCAGACGGAAATCTGATGGTTTAGTGTGTCTTTTTCATGCCACTTTTTCGACACGTTAAACTCACCGAGCGCGACTGTGACTTCTCTCTACCTCCCACAGATATTTGCGCGCAAGGAACTCAACTTCGAGCGCATGAACGACCGGGACAGGAAGCAGATTGTAGCGGAAGTGTATGTTCACCCACCCGCACGTGTCCGTCGCATAGCATCGAGACTCAACCCTGCCGAAACGGCAGTAATATTCTGAAGGATCTGGGCCACGACCACATTGTACGATACCACGACCGTTACGTTGACCGGGATGCGGGCATCCTCTATATCCTTATGGAATACTGCGGCGGAGGCGACTTGTCCTTCGTGATCAAACAGGCGGCAAGGACGAATCGGCCGATACCTGAAGATAAGATCTGGGGCTACTTTTTGCAGATTCTCCTGGCACTTAACTATTGTCACCATCCGAATGGACACGCGAGGAGCAGCAGCGGCAGTGGCACCGGTATCAGTGCGTTTGAGAACGCTGGGAGTTCGGCTCGAGCGCAGATTTTGCATCGAGATCTGAAGCCTGATAATGGTGCGTGTTGGCGCGTTTTATTCTAAGTGAGATCTTACTGAGACCCGTGCAGTCTTTCTTGACACTGCAGACAAAGTGAAATTGGGTGACTTTGGCCTATCACGGGCCTTGACCCAGGCGACTTTCGCTAGTACCTATGTTGGAGTACGTTGGCCTTTGTCCGTTGTTCCCTTCTATCTAATGCGCGCGCCCCTAGACGCCATACTACATGTCCCCTGAACTAATGCAAGAAAAGGCCTACGATACTAAATCAGATATCTGGTCTCTGGGCTGCGTTATCTATGAATTATGCGCGCTTAAGCCTCCATTCCACGAAGCCAAAACACATCAGGAACTCAGCAACTGCATTCGGTGAGATACCTCGTCTTTCATGATCACCCCAGTTGTGTCAACTCTTTCGTAAGGAATGGTCGGATACCTCCTCTTCCAAGGGGATACTCTCAGGCGCTGGCTAGTGTCATCAAATCCATGCTAAGTCTCAACGTACGCCACCATCCAGTTTGCTAGCGCCCTAAGCTTACCTCGTCTATAGCCGGCCATGCGCCCATCCGCCGCCCAGCTCCTCCAACACGAACGCCTTGCACTGACATTGAAAGTCATCGAGGCCGAGAAAATGTAAAATCGCTTTCCTAATTTTTTCGAGCTGGCTTACATGGTTCATCTACTAGCCTTGCCTCAGTGAAAGGTCATCGGGCAGATGCCGCAGCGAAGGAGCGCGATCTGAACTTGCGTGAAACGCTGCTGCACGAACGGGAGCAACAGATGGTGGCTGCGGTCGCACAAAAAGATGCAGAGATCGCGAACCTGCAGCATATGGTGGCAGCGCTGCAGGAGCAGCAAGTACAGCAGCAGCAGCAGAACCACTACTCGCAACAGCAGATGGAGGCGGCGGTCAAGGAGGCGGTGGGACGGCGGGAGGAGGAGCTGCGTATTCTGGTGATGAAGAGGGAGAAGGAAGTTGCCGATGCGATGTCACGAAGGGAGGAAGAGATTATGGAGGCGGTGAGACGAAGGGAGGCGGAGGTGTGTGAGGCGTGGACAGCGAGGGAAATGGAGATCCGGAGAGAGATCGAAGAGAAAGTCAAGGAGGTTGATGAGCGCATCGATTGGATCGAAAAGAAGGAAGAGGAGTTGAAAGTGGAGGACGCTCGCTTGGATACTGCGCGCGTCGGGCTGGAGGAGAAGATGGCCAAATGGGAGGAGAGCGTCGTGAAGGGTCAGTTTGACTTGAGTGTATCGCGATCCTCACGCTCATCAAATCTGAATCCAGGTCGAAAGGAAAAGACGCCACTGGAGGAAGTCAAGAATATCCTAGCGCCACTTGCACGTCTTGCGGATGATACGCCCTCTCAACAAAGATGGAAGCTGGATAACCCTACGCCGAAGCCACCATTAAGAGCCCCATTTCCATCCCTCTCTACGCCTATTGCTCGCACACCTAAATTCGATGCCATGCCATCTGCCATGAAAGGCGTCGTACTGACCTCAACCGGCGAACTACTCGCCACGCCCGCTCCTGGGGGACTCACCAATCTGTTCAGCAACTCGCCAAGGGTCGGACTAAACTTTACTAAAATATTTAACTTTGAGAGCGGCGACGAGGATGAGGATGAGGAAGACACTGGAACAATCACACCTACGGCTATAGCTACAGAGCAAGAGCCGAGCCCGCCACCCAGTCCCAGCTCGAGAAAGGAGAAGGAAAAGGGGAGGGCAAAGGAAAGAGAACGCGACCCATCATCAGATACTGGATCTTCGACTTCATCCTCAACGAATGCACCTGGCAGCACGTCAAGCGTGCCCCCGACGCGTCTGCGTCGACCCTCCATTCGCTCGCGTCCTCCGGTACAACGATCTACGACACTTCCCTCCACTTCCACCCCAGACTCCACAGGGCTAGCATCCGGTAGTGGCTCCGCATCCACCTCCCAGATTATTCCAAAACCCCTGCCCCATCCACATCTGAATAACACCACCACGCGCGTCACGCCTGTACCTCGATCCCAACAAGCGCCGGAGTACGACCTGGCGGACGAGGAAAACCTTCCCAGTCCGTTTATAAAACGCAGCCTTGACCGTGCGACGATGACGACGAGGGCGTCTTCAACTTCTGCGAAGCCAGTGAAGAAACGGCCAAGTAGCGGACACACGCTGCGCGCCGTCGCGGTGGCGAACGCGGCAGGCAAACGCGTGTCTGCATCGGTGTCCTCGGAAGACGTGCCATCGGAATTTGGCGGGAATACACGACCGGCACTGGCGAGCGCCCGGAAAGCGAGTGAGGAGGCACGAAAGGCACTGTCAAGGACATGATGAGATGATGATGATCTTTGGGTACCAGGGTAGGACGTTTGTGCGACGCGGCATTTGATACCTTGTGGGAGTTTTGTGGCGTAGCTCTTTTTTCTTTTCCCGTTTTTCTCTTCATATGCGTGTTTCTTCTATTGTTGTTTACGGGCTTGCTTGTTGTACACTGGCGTTGTGGATATCATTCACGAATCATGAATTAGAGTAATAATTTTGACGAATCCAAAAGCCGCCTGAAAAGTTTGTGCCGGTTCATTTCGTCACTCTCACCCGTCCGAGTCTGTAATCGAGTCGAGTTCAACTGTCTGCTTTAATTTTCACCTCCACCGGCGGCTGTACTCAAGTAGAGCCTGTTGAGCCGACAACGCTGCAGGCAAATTCAAATCTCCTGAAGGCTATATGACAAAAGCTAAGAATGTGAGACTCGGCGCCCAACGGCAGATGGATGGTTGTGGACAAAACACGACGAATCCTGCCCCGCCAACTCAAACCCAATGCCCTTCAATATCGCCATAGTAGTCGGTGCAAGCCCCGTTGGAAGGCCCACTTCCTCCTCTATACTTACCTCCGTGCGTGTGTGACGTCACAATCGTCCTTTAACTCAATCCTTCATCCCTTCGTTCCCGCTTCATGAAATGGCTTCCGTCCAACTACACATATCGCTCGACAACGCATATATCCCCGTTCTGTCCATTCCCGTTGATGACTGCAATCGTTTTGCCGCCAAGCCTCTCCGATGGTTGCGTTATCTTGCTTACACCATCTACGGGAGACAGGGACACATATCTGCTATTGCAGGTGGCCCTCCAGTGGATTACGAATCGGCCGTAGCAGGAGGGGCTGACTATTATTTCACATCACCAGGTACCGGTATTCTTTCATCTTGGCAGTGGATTTGTGCAAATCATCTAAACAGAGCAGCCTCGATTGCTGGACGTCAAGTGTATCGATTACCGAACGTCTGACGCCAACACTACCGAAAGCCGCAGAGGGTTTCGTGAGAATTTGCAAGTTCGTGATGGGAGCTGTATTGTCACAAACGTGCCCGCCCGTGGTTGCGAAGGAGCTCATCTCATCCCGCACTCCAAGGGTAGCGAGGCGAGTTCTGTTCTGTAGTACCTCATTCCGTAATGATTTCTCACATTCACCTAGTACATAAGTCGATTGATGGCGATTCGAGGAGATGGTCAACGAGATGCACCTGATATAGATGACATTAACGACGTCCGTAACGGGCTATTGATTTGGGTAGCGTTGTACAAGCACCTTGGATGGGGTGAAATAGCTTTTCTGAAGGTGATGATTACGATCATTGAATGAGAGTGTTGATTAATTAGCTGAGTCCGATTTGACAGACCCCCAATTTTGCGATGAATGACGATGATGTCCCACCTTCCCCTCTCCCAATACCCGGCCCTCCGAGTGCTTCTCCTGGTCGCTTCATCCTGCAGCACTTTGTACCACTATATGAGGCTATAGAAACCCACGCTCCCCACAATCAGGATGCCCGTCTACCAGCCGATATGAACCAGTTTCCGCCTCCGACCATCCTGGACATGTTTTATGGATGTACCACAGTCCTGCGCTGGAAAACAATCGGGGCAGGCAAATACATCGAGTCGTTGGCGGGGCCTCAATATTATGACAAGGCAGGATCGGGCCTCCTGACGAGGGGTGAAGATGATGTCATTGAGGCAGCAGGTTCGCCCACGCTTGTAGAAGAATCACCCCGGTCAAGACGAGCCAAAGCAAGGGCAAGTCGACATTGCGACCAATCTGAAACGGGCTTACGCACAATCGAAGAAGCAATGGACTTTGTATCGCTTTTGTGGATGCGATCGGCTCCCAAACGTCAGGAGATGCCGCCATCAACAGAGGAGGAGGATTTGCGTCGAGAGAGAGTTCAAGCATGGCTAGAGACTCAGTGATTCTTTATTTTCCACTTTCTTTTAGACCATAAACAACTGAGCCCCGCCCCCGCGAACTGAACCCTGAGTCGGCGCTTTTCTCGGTCCTCGTGTATGATGTGTCGGCTAACGCGGTAGCGGTTGCACTAGGGCATGAGAAGATAAGCCAGGGCACGCGCATGCCTTATCTCGCAAAGATGTTCCCTAGTCGTAGGAGAATGCGGATACGGCGGAGCCCTTTCGCCCTATCCCATCGCCGGCTCATCCAGCACTTCGCAAAAACAACCGACCGTCGGGTTCAGCCTCAGCCTCAGCCACGGCTTGGTGTCTCTCGCCGATGGTAGAAGGGCCCGCGGAGCCTGACGCCTGAGATTGGACGCCTGCTGGAACCCTGAAGGTTGTTGCCTGTGTGTCTTCGTCATCGGAAACAGGGTCAATGGCGCGTCGCTTGCCCTTGGCGACCCTCGCTTGGAGAACTGGGCGCGGCATTGACGTCTGAGGTGGCTTCGGGGAATCGCTTAATCAACGGTGGAGACAACATCAGAGTTGTTGGTGGAGGGAGCCTCTGTATCACGACCAGTCGCCGAAGGTCCTTGCGTAGTGATGACTGCCCCAGCGGGAGGAACAGAGTAAGGTGTTGTCGCTCAGCAATCAGGCTAAGCGGGAAGTAGGAACTAAAGAAGGAAAAGGCACCACGGGCGGCGCACACTCATCTCGAAGGCGGAGGCGGCGGGGGCGGTGGACCAAGATGCGGCGACACATGCCTCTCCCTCTCCCTTTCCCTTTCGCCCGCCCGCTCCCATTCCCCGCCGCCGTCCGTCCGCTCCCCCCCGTCCCGTTCTTCGCGTTCCAGCGTCGGCGTCGACGTCCGTTCAGGCCTAGAAAGCGCAGAGTACGGCAACGGGCCCACGAGCATCTTGTTCGCGAGCGGGGATGGACAATCAAATCCATGCTATGAGTCTCAACGTACGCCACCACCCAGTTTGCTAGCGCCCTAAGCTTACCTCGTGTATAGCCGGCCATGCGCCCATCCGCCGCCCAGCTCCTCCAACACCTTGCACTGACATTGATAGTCATCGAGGCCGAGAAAATGTAAAATCGCTTTCCTAATTTTCTCGAGCTACGTTGACCGGGATGCGGGCATCCTCTATATCCTTATGAAATACTGCGGCGGAGGCGACTTGTCCTTTGTGATCAAACAGGCGGCAAGGACGAATCGGCCGATACCTGAAGATAAGATCTGGGGCTACTTTTTGCAGATTCTCCTGGCACTTAACTATTGTCACCATCCGAATGGACACGCGAGGAGCAGCAGCGGCAGTGGCACCGGTATCAGTGCGTTTGAGAACGCTGGGAGTTCGGCTCGAGCGCAGATTTTGCATCGAGATCTGAAGCCTGATAATGGTGCGTGTTGGCGCGTCTTATTCTAAGTGAGATCTTACTGAGACCCGTGTAGTCTTTCTTGACACTGCAGACAAAGTGAAATTGGCTGACTTTGGCCTATCACGGGACTTGACCCAGGCGACTTTCGCTAGTACCTATGTTGGAGTACGTTGGCTTTTGTCCGTCGTCCCCATTCTATCTAATTCGCGCACCCTTTAGACGCCATACTACATGTCCCCGAACTAATGCAAGAAAAAGCTTACGATACTAAATCAGATATCTGGTCTCTGGGCTGCGTTATTTACGAATTATGCGCGCTGATCATGAAGCCTCCATTTCACGAAGCCAAAACACATCAAGAGCTCAGCAACTGCATTCGGTGAGATGCCTTGTCTTTCTCAATGACCCCAGTCGTGTCAACTATTTGATAAGGAATGGTCCTCTTCCTAGAGGATACTCTCAGACGCTGGCTAGTGTCATCAAATCCATGCTAAGTCTCAACGTATGCCACCGACCAGTTTGCTTGCGCCCTAAGCTTACCTCGCCTATAGCCGGCCATGCGCCCATCCGCCGCCCAGCTCCTCCAACACGAGCGCCTTGCACTAACATTGAAAGTCATCGAGGCCGAGAAAATGTAAAATCGCTTTCCTAATTTTCTCGAGCTGGTGCTTACATGGTTCATCCACTAGCCTTGCCTCAGTGAAAGGCCATCGGGCAGATGCCGCAGCGAAGGAGCGCGATCTGAACTTGCGTGAAACGCTACTGCACGAACGGGAGCAACAGATGGTGGCTGCTGTCGCGCAAAAAGATGCAGAGATCGCGAATCTGCAGCATATGGTGGCAGCGCTGCAGGAGCAGCAAGTACAGCAGCAGCAGCCGAACCACTATTCGCAACAACAGATGGAGACGGCGGTCAAGGAGGCGGTGGGACGGCGGGAGGAGGAGCTGCGTGTTTTGGTGATGAAGAGGGAGAAGGAAGTTGCCGATGCGATGTCACGAAGGGAGGAAGAGATCATGGAGGCGGTGAGGCGGAGGGAGGCGGAGGTGTGTGAGGCGTGGACAGCGAGGGAAACGGAGATCCGAAGAGAGATTGAAGAGAAAGTCAAGGAGGTTGATGAGCGCATCGACTGGATCGAAAAGAAGGAAGAGGAGTTGAAAGTGGAGGACGCTCGCTTGGATACTGCGCGCGTCGAGCTGGAGGAGAAGATGGCCAAGTGGGAGGAGAGCGTCGCAAAGGGTCAGTTTGACTTGAGCGCACCGCGATGCTCACGCTCATCAAAGTTGAAACTAGGTCGAAAGGAAAAGACGCCTCTGGAGGAAGTCAAGAATATCCTAGCGCCACTTGCACGTCTTGCAGATGATACGCCCTCTCAACAAAGATGGAAGCTCGATAACCCTACGCCGAAGCCACCGTTAAGGGCCCCATTTCCCTCTCTCTCGACGCCTATTGCTCGCACACCTAAATTCGATGCCATGCCATCTGCCATGAAAGGCGTTGTACTGACCTCAACGGGCGAACTACTCGCCACGCCCGCTCCTGGGGAACTCACCAATCTGTTCAGCAACTCGCCAAGGGTCGGACTAAACTTTACTAAGATATTTAACTTTGAGAGCGGCGATGAGGACGAGGACGAGGAAGACACTGGAACGATCACTCCTACGGCTATAGCTGCAGAGCAAGAGCCGAGCCCGCCACCCAGCCCCAGCTCGAGAAAGGAGAAAGAAAAAACGAGAGCGAAGGAAAGAGAACGCGACCCATCATCAGATACTGGATCTTCGACTTCATCCTCAACAAATGCAGCTAGCAGCACGTCAAACGTGCCCCCGACGCGTCTGCGTCGACCCTCCATTCGCTCGCGTCCTCCAGTACAACGATCTGCGACACTTCCCTCCTCCACTTCCACCCCAGACTCCACAGGGCTAGCATCCGGTAGTGGCTCCGCATCCACCTCCCAGATCGTCCCAAGGCCCCTGCCCCATCCGCACCTAAACAACACCACGACGCGCGTGACACCCGTACCTCGATCCCAACAAGCGCCGGAGTACCTAGCCGATGAGGAGAACCTCCCCAGTCCGTTTATAAAATGCAGCCTTGACCGTGCGGCAACGACGAGGGCATCTTCAACATCTGCGAAGCCAGTGAAGAAACGGCCAAGTAGCGGACACACGCTGCGCGCCGTCGCGGTGGCGAACGCGGCAGGCAAACGCGTGTCTGCATCGGTGTCCTCGGAAGACGTGCCATCGGAATTTGGCGGGAATACACGACCGGCGCTGGCGAGCGCCCGGAAAGCGAGTGAGGAGGCACGAAAGGCACTGTCAAGGACATGATGAGATGATGATCTTTGGATACCAGGGTAGGACGTTTGTGCGACGCGGCATTTAACACCTTGTGGGAGTTTTGTGGCGTAGCTCTTTTTTCTTTTCCCGTTTTTCTCTTCATATGCGTGTTTCTTCTATTGTTGTTTACGGGCTTGCTTGTTGTACACTGGCGTTGTGGATGTCATTCACGAATCATGAATTAGAGTAATAACTTTGAACGAATCAAAAGCCGTCAAAGCCGGTCGGCACCCTCGACCTACACGCGGACACCGGCCTCGACACCTCTTAGACCCAAGATGGGATGGATGGATGGATGATGCGTTGACCTACACGCGGAAACCTCGAGACCCAAGGTTCGGCCACCCCTTTAATCGAGCGTTGAAATTTGAAACCTGTAATATTTATAGACTCAGACCTCCGTAGTATATGAAGAACCAGCCTGATTGTACCGTGTTTCGTAGACTCGGAACCCAACAAGAAATAGACGACGTAAGACCGTCTGTCTAGTGCACACAAGAACCTGAAGAACTGTCGTGGAGACTGTACTGCGGCGTGCACAAACAAGCTTCATGAAATGGCGTCGAATTCCATCCAACTACACATACCGGTCGACAACGCATATATCCCCGTTCTATCCATTCCCGTTGATGACTGCAATCGTTTTGCCCTCAAGCCTCTCCGATGGTTGCGTTTTCTTGGTTACACCATTTACGGGAGTCAAGGAGACATTTCTGCCGCTGCAAATGGCCCTCCAGTGGATTATGAAACGGCCGTCGCAGGAGGGGCTCAATATTATTTCACATCACCAGGTACCGGTATTCATTCATTTTGGCAGTGGATTTGTGCATATCATTTAAACAGGGCCGCCTCAGTTGTTGGATGTTCACTGTAATGATAATAGAACTTCTGACGCCGACACTACCGAAAGCCGCGAAGAGTTTCGTGAGGATCTGCAAGATCGTGATGGGAGCTGTATTATCACAGACGCGCCCGCCCTATTTTGCGAAGGAGCTCATATCATCCCGCACTCCAAGGGTGACAAGGTGAGTTCTGTTCTATAACCTCATTCCGTAATGATTTCTCACATTCACCTAGTACATAAGTCGATTGATGGCGATTCGAGGAGATGGTCAACCAGATACACCAGATATAGAAGATATTAACGACGTCCGTAACGGGCTTTACATTTACGAACCGTTGCACAGGCTCCTTGGAAAGGGTGCAATGGCTTTTTTGAAGGTGATGATTACGATCATTGAACGAGAGTGTTGGTTGATTAGCTGAGTCCGATTTGACAGACCCCCAATTTCGCGATGCATGACGATGATGTCCCACCTTCCCCTCTCCCAATACCCGGCCCTCCGAGTGCTTCTCCTGGTCGCTTCATCCTGCAGCACTTTAAACCACCATATGAGGTTATAGAAACTCACGCTCCCCACAATCAGAATGCCCGTCTACCAGCCGATATGAGCCAGTTTCCGCCTCCGATCATTGTTGATATGTTCTATGGATGTGCCGCAGTTTTGCGCTGGGGAATAACCGAGGCCAAAAGTTTCATCGAGTTGTCGGTGGGACCATTGTATTATGATTTCATTGAGGCGGCAGCTTCGCCCACGAATGTAAATGAATCACCCCGGTCAAGACGAGCCAAAAAGCATGAATCACCCCGGTCAAGACGAGCCAAAGCAGGGGCAAGTCAACATTGTGACCAATCTGAACCCCGCCTAGTGCGCACAATGGACGAAGCAATGGACTTTGTATCGCTTTTGTGGATGCGATCGGCTCCCAAACGTCAGGAGATGCCGCCATCAACAGAGGAGGAGGATTTGCGTCGAGAGAGAGTTCAAGCATGGCTAGAGACTCAGTGATTCTTTATTTTGGACTTCCTTTTTAAACGATAAACGACTTTGACGTTCCGCAATTCAAGTAATTACAAGAAATAGCATGGTGCGTAGTGTAAAAAGAAATATAATAACACTGTCCATTGACATTGGTTCCATTCGGCGCTAACTCTCCCTCAGCGCAAGCCCAGCCCCGCCCGCGAACTGATCCCTGAGTCGGCGCTCCTTGTCCTCGTGTATGATGTGTCGGCTAACGCGGGCGTGATAGGGTCGGCCGCGGAGGGGAGTGGAGGCCGATGGAATTTTGGCGGGAGGGCTGTTGGGAGGACGGGGGGCGGTGGTGGTCCGCGACCGTGCGAGCTGGCACTGTTACTTGCGTAGCGGTGGCTTGGGGAGCGGGTTCGGGGCCCTCCTTCGTGTGGGGGACCGTGGTAGCCCAGTGGGAGTGGCGGACCTCCTGGAAGAGGCCCTGAAGACGATGAGAAAGAGGAAGGCGGTATGCGAAAGTTGGTATCATCAGGAGGATTCCAAGTGCCCCGAGGGGACGTTGTGCCATTCATGGGGTTAGAACCTAAAGGAGGACCATGGTTTGAGGGCGACATCCCATGTGAAGGCGGAATGGCAAAGGGCATCGCGAGGGGTCGATCGCGATCGTCCATCATCACGGATGACCCAGGACCTGAAGGCGATGTTCGGCTGCCACTTGGGCAGTGTTTGTGTTCCCATTTAATTTCCCAGCAACCTGTATCCATTTTCGAGGAACGTGGCGCATCATGCAGGGCTGGATAGAGCTTCCAGACATCGTCGGCGTTTTCAACTTCGGAATCTACGTAACTTGAGTTTATCAGCAGAGAAAGATGCTTCATTAGACTTACCAACAACGCCACGGGTCAATGGGAACGGGTTGACATTCTCAAGGTGACCGAAATAGGCGGCAATAAGACGAATTGCCTGGATATAAATGTATGATTGTCAGGATGAGAAAATGGCGATCTCAATCTAACACCGACTTCGGCGTCGAACGCGACCGGCTGGAGAAAGAAACTTTGTCTTTCGGCCGCGGCTGGGTTACTACGGTGGTCTTCGGCATCGACTGCATCGCCGTTGTATAGGATGGAGTAGGATGAGTCAGCAATGAGCGAACTCATTCGCAATAAAACAAGAGACTATGAATTTCTGGGTCGCGAAGGATACCCCAAGCTTTCTTTGCATTACCGCCGTGCAGTTTCCCATCAAAGGCTTGACAGGACCCTCGTCAAATCCAGTGCTTGGCAAGTCGTAGGTTCTGACGTTCGCTGCCTCGGACAGGACGAGGTTGGTTGAGTTAATGCTCGTCAGAGCTCCATTGGCGTCCAATGTCGTCGGGTCAAAGAAGGGATACAAGTAGGAACGAATATCGTCCACAGTCTTGCTGAGGACGTCCTCCATGTAATCCGGGCCTGTGTAACTCCTCCAGGTGCCGATGTCCATATTGATACTGTCTGCTAGCGCACGAGGCGGACGATTTGGCTTTCCATGCACTTGGATTTTCATAATGTGGAACTCACCGTTATATATGGTGCACGGACCCCCTCAATTCGGCGCAACTACGAGCTGCCAAGGGTGTGGCCCCACCTCCACGCCGTCCAACGTCCCCCACCACAACTGTAGCGAGTTCAATATTACAGACATTATTTCACACTCGCGACGATTGACGGGGGTATGTACAATGGAGACGTGCAATTTGCTTGGAGTTGGTGGATCTATTGGAGTCGGTGGAGTTGCTGCAGCCTTTTACTCGAGGATGGATTGCGCGACAGCGACACAGGTCAACATGGTAAACGCGTGTCAAAGCGGGTTCCCCAGGTGCGCATGCGGAGAGAGGGCTTTGGGGGCATATTGAGATAGGAAATGGTTAGGAAGTAGAATCTGTAGATGGTGGGTTGTTGGGGCGAAGGATAAAGACAACTTGGACACAAGCTGGACGAAACTTGAACCACCTGCCGGTTCGGACTTGTGGGACTTGTGGTATATTTTCGCGCATTCGCGCAGAAAACGATTCGTGATAATTTGTATTCTGTGGTCGACGCCGAGAGGTATGTTGCTGAATGCCCTCGAGCCACCCATGGGTACCCCGTCGTTGTATGCGTCGTAGGCCCCAAGGGGATGAGCAATGTGGTTCATCTCCATACTAGGGCCACCGATAGGGGCACCGTTTATGTTTGGGTTTACTGTGCGGTGGTCATGCGGATCATATCCGACTCCACGGGAGCGTTCACGTTCCGTGCGCGCTTGGAGAAGGAATTCGAGGTCATTGGCAATGTCGGCGCTTGGGAACGCAGACAGGTCGGGATAGACCAACTTGGACTGGTTGGAGATGCCATGGCGATGTTTCGCGCGCTTGGACGAGGCCCCCATCGGGAAGGCCTTTACTATTTTGCGCAAATAGGGTACAGGAGGGAGATCTTGCGGGAGAGCAGGAATTCGGCGCACCATAGTAGTGAATATGAGCTAGGAGGCTTGAACAGGCAGGGACAATAGAACATACCTGGCTGAGGACGCTCAATGCCCGTCGCTTTTTCTCCATCTGCCTCCGCTTTCAATTCGTTTCAGGAATCATTTCTGTTTGGAGCTCGTCTCGGGCAAACTAAAAATACTCGTCAGTTAGAGGAATCTTCGCACAACGCGCAAATCCCACCTTCGACCAGTTCCAAGTGGCAGCATCGTCAGTTCATCGACGTTTAGTTACGCTCGCTATTTCATAGGAGCGTTGGCGTGAGGCCGACTCCATACGCTTGTCCCTCCTGCTCGAGAGCTCCCTGTGGAGGTGCAAAAGTTCCGGATGTGTGCCTACAAGAATATGAGTGTACATTCAGATATTACCAAAGAGTGAACATACCGTTGTTGAGAGCGCCTCTTCCCAAGCAAGGCCCTCCATCTTCTCCACATAAAGGCGTTCTCTGAGGAGCGCAAATTCGAGCTCGCTCGTCGCCAGGAAGTCAAGTGCCTCCGCCCGGTGCGCAGGCTAAAGGTCCGACTCGACCTCCATATCTGGATCATCATTTGGGTTTGCGTCATCTGCATCGCCGTCGTCGCCATCGCGATCCTGCTTGTCTGCGTCGTATGGCTCTGGCGTGTCAACCTCCATAACCTAGGGAGCAGTATCTGTGGCAGCATCAGCCTCCTCGTTGGTCGCAGCTTTTGAAGGGGTCGGAACAGGTGATGGTGAGCGGGATGTAGCGGGGTTAGACTCTGTGACCCAAAAGTTGATGAGGGGGGGGGGGGGGGTGGATGATCCCTGAGCCCGCCATGATGGACGAGGCGGCTGCCGCTGCTGCCAACGAGGCGATGTCCTCTAGTGGTGGGGCGGTGATGTCGATGTCGACGTCCATAAGAGGCTGAGCCGGTTCATCCGCCGTGGTGCAAGGATGTTCGACATCGATCTACAGGTGGAAGCGGGCTGACCTCGAAAGAACCATCAGTATCTTGTGCAACTCGTACGTCTCTCGCGGATCGATTCCTCCCTGTTTGAGCAGCTCTTTCAACTTGTTCATTTCAGGTAGCAATGTGAGTAGGTGGCAAGGATTCTCGCTGCTTACCCCGTCTCCCCCTCCCCTGCCCCCTCCCCTTCCCTCTCCCCCACCCCCAATCCACACCCAATTCCAAAGCCACCGCCGCCGACGGACGCGCCGACCCTCGCCACCCTCGCCTACATCCTCAAAGCGCGCCTGGGGGCGTTCTACGCGCACCACCCAGCGCGCGCGCGGAGGTGGGGCACGCGCTGTCTCGCGCCCCTTGTGAGGTGGGTGGTGCGCAGGCTTTGTTGTGGGGGGAGTGAGAGGGCTTGGAGGAGGTGTGTTTTCTTCCTCTTTCCCTCTTTTTTTCTGGTTTTTAGTGATCGTTTCTGTTTTAATTTTATACACAGTTTGGCTGGTTAGGTACCAGAACGTGCCTGAAGTGGACGCGGATGAGGTGCGAGAACGGCAACGTGAACGGCCCGGGGATGGAGCGAAGGACCACAAGAGCGCGGTCGATGCGCTCCTTGATGCCTTTGAAGACCTCGCGCTCACTTCTGCACACACACCCGCACACGCCCTCCCATCGGACGGGAAGGGGGACGCACAGGTGAGAACGATGACGACGAAGGAACAAGCGAAGACGAAGAAGAAGGAGAAGAAGACGTACACGATCAAGCTGAGCGCGGCGTGGCTTGCTGGTGGTGCGGACGTGGGTCTTGATCTGGGCACGGGCTTGGAGTGCGAGGGGTCGATTTGTACCGCCCACGACGCAAATGCAGATGCGGATGCGGATGCGGATGCGGATGTAAATGCGGATGTAAATGCGGATGTGGGGGTGGGCCCGAACTTGGATGTGGTGGCGGCCACAGACGCAGCAGATGCAGATGCACAGACAGCGCTCGGTACCCCCACCCCCACCGCCGACGTCGACGCACACGCACACGCAGCAGACTCCGGCTCCGATATGGAGTTCTCCGAGGACGACGACGACGATGACTCCGGCTCAGACATGCAGTTCTCCTTCTCCTCTTCCGAAGGCGACCCCGACTCCAACTCCGACTCCGAGGGCGGGGGAGGGGGGGACGGCGCAGCGGTGTCGCAGGCCACGTCTGCGATGCAGCGCCTGGGGCTGGGGATGGGGACAGGGATGGGTGCTGGTGGAGCTGTCGGGGAGGGCGAGACAGGCACGGAGGAGGTGGACGTCAAGGCCAAGGAGGTGAAGAAGGTGGAGGAGAAGGAAGGGGAGAGGGACAGGCCGGGATGGGCGTCCGCTAGCGTCCTGGGCTCGTTCCCTAACTCTGGCTCTGGCTCTGGCTCTGAGGCGGACGTGGAGCACGACGCGGACATAGGCTCGGGTTCTGACATGGAGTTCTCATCCAGCGATGACGAAGACGAGGATCATTCCCCACCAGGCGATGCAAAACCTCGAACGGCCATGGTCAGCCCCGGTCCGAATTCCAAATCCAATTCCAACTCCAAATCCAAATCCAAATCCAACTATAAATCCAAATCCGAATCCGAATCCAGTCCTCTCGATGATCCCACTGCATCTGCATCTGCACCTGCGCACGGAAGGAGGAGGAGGAGGAGGAAACGGATGGCCGTGCCTGATGCTCCGCTGGTGGGGTACGACGTGTCTGTTGTCCGCGTCCGAGTGCGAGTGCGAGGCGCGTGCAGGGTCGACGGATTGGAACTTGAGCCTGAGCCTGAGCCTGAACCTGGCGCAGTCGTCGACGGGGGATTGCTTGGGGGCGGGGAAGCGGGCGTGCGGTGTGTGGAGGAGGCGCCTGTGAGCTCAACCGGGGATGGGGACGGGGGTGGGACGTTCCACGAGAGGGGACCGCGGGCCCGGGTGCTAGCGCCTGTCGATGTGAACGTCCGTGCGGCGCCGCTAAAGGACGCGACGTTCTGGCCGAGGAAGGTGCGCGGGAAGTGTGCTACTGTTGGTGTTGGTGTTGGTGTTGGTGTTGGTGGTCCAAGAGCGGAAGGGAGGTTGGGCAAGTAATCAGGTAATCGAATCGACGTCTTGTTGCGCGCATCTTTGGGACATTCGATTTTGCAATTGGAAGGATTGGATTGGATTTTTTCGCAGCATGGGTATCAATATCGTTCGTAGTAGGGGCTTCTATATTATAATACGCTATCATTCACTTTCTGCCTTTTTGGTGATGGCTGTAGCGGAGGATGGTTTCTTTGAAATTCTCGGTACTCGCTAGTGTGTATGCTACCTGGGATACAAGGTGGATTATCAAAGCTCTGCCCATGCGGTAATAATTTTCTGGCGCAAACTATCAGTGTTCAAATAAACTCGATCGTTGTTACCATACTCTGCAGGCACCTGTCCTCTGAAGATGTCGTCGAGAGGTATGTATAGTGGTGCTGCTGCAACTGTCCAATCGGCAGCCCAGACCATGCGGGCTTCCCGTACCCGAGACACTGGGTGTCGTGGAGGACGTCGAGGGTCAAATCCTCTCCACAACTGGACGGTGATTCTCGGAAAAGTTGGGTGAGGGGCAATGGGGGGGTCGATTGAAATAAGGATGACCAGTCGTACCTAAGGAAGGTCTGGTGAGTGAGTTGCAAGAAAAAAATCGGCTAACCTCTTGGGTATGTTCAATCCAAAGCCTCGCATCAATTTTCAGCTGCGTAAGACTTTCCGAACTCCCAGCCTCAAGCACGACACTAGGAAGGCGAGAATCAGCTACAGTGGGCCGGACAGCAGCATCTGCCTCCTTCTTCCTCGGTCCAAGTTGAAAAGCTAGGAAGGAAGATAAACCGAGACTCAAATTATGTGTCCTATCAGACGTACTCATTGCTCCGATGTTTTCGCATCCAGGAGCCAAATCAGGATATGGTGCCGCAGTCAATCGCAGAAGAGCACTGTTGAGGAGGAGAGTGAAAGCGATATGGGCTCTTTCGTGGACTTGACTGGGCATATATCTGACGATGAAGTTGTAGTCATCGCTATAGGTAACCCTAAAAACAACGTCAGGAAAAGCACTTGCGTACGATGGCAACCAACCTGATTAACTTTCGTCCCTCCACTTTCTCAAGGAGGTCGAAAGCGGACTGCAATTCTTCCGGACGAAGATTGAAATTGTAGACATGTGCGCTTTTACGCGAAGCACTGCAAGTGTGAAATAGATGAGATAAACTATCCGCTTTCGAGCAGGCTCGCTCACTTTTTGATTTTGGATCGGATCTCATTCACGGCTTGTCGGTATGTGTGGGTTGGAGGACTTGCATGCATATTGTTCAGCCTTACGTATGGAGTTGTAGTGGAGTCGACGGAGACAGACATGGGGAGGTCAAGGGAGGTGCAGACCGCGTATTGCTGACATGTTTATTGGTCACAACGTGACTTCCGTGACCCCAAGCTCAAGCGGAAGCGTCGTTCTCCCGGCGCCAATCATGAATTCCAAGAAACGCGGTCCCTCAGAGCTCGACGGCGGCACAGACAGACCCCGGTCCAACAAGAAGCTAAAGAAAGATGACGGCGTCGCTGCTGCCACGAAGGACAAGAAGAGGAGGAGGAAGAGGAAACGCAAAGCACCTGTAGTCGCAACCGCTGCCGAGCCCGAGTCTCGTCCCAGGTCCAAGTCGAGGAGCGTCACGGTCGGAACGCAGAGCAGTGCACAGGAGGAGTCTCCCAGCATGTCCGTCACTCCATATGAACCCGCGCCGAAGACGGAGGATGTGTCAACGATAGACGACGTGGATGACGCGATGCCCGTAATCGTGAGCCCTCCCTGAGCTGGTATGGCTTATCAACCCTGTTTGAAACAGCCGTACGCCGACAAAGGAAAGGGTAAAGCCAAGGAAGAATCACCACAGCCACCGCCCGATTCTCCCAAAACACAGATAGCGCGATTAAAACAAGAACTTGCAACTCAATCTCTGGTACGACCGCTCTAGCACTCTCTCAAAGGTCTATCATTTCCTAAAATCATCACGATCACAGCTCCTCGGAAGACATCAATCACAATTGACCCAAGTCCACCAAGCCCTCACCTGCCAGATCTGCCTCGACAAGCCCTTCGCACTCGCACCCTGCGGACACATAGTCTGCCACGGCTGTCTCGTCCGCTGGTTCACGGCGCCCGAGAACCCCGTCCTCCACCCACTCGAGGAGCCAATCCGCGCCCCGGGCGTCCCCCAGCCCTCACACGTCCTCAAGAAGAAGAAATGCCCCATCTGCCGGGCGCAGGTGATCGAGGGTCTGGGGCATCAAAGGCATGGTCGCAGGCATCGCGCGCGCAGCGGCCTGATCGAGCTCCCCGCGCCCTTACCTGATCTCTCATCCGCGTCGGAGGCCTCTACCTCGGCCGGTGCGGATCCCTGGCGCAATATTTTCAGGCGGCACACGCATAATCGGTTCTCCGACATCTTCGCGCCGCGCCTGCCGCGGTACGTGAACGATCCGACGGTGGCTGGTGGGGTGAGAGAAGGCGGGCTGGAGGAGTTGGGCATGTATGATGCGGAGGACGGGGGGATATATCGATGCATTGATTGTATGCATGAGATCTGGGACGGGGTGTGCTCGCGCTGCCACAGGGAGTACCCTGGGCATCGGCGTGGAGGCGACGAGGACGATGATGATGAGGATGAGGACGATGTTGAGGAGGGTGCATTTAGGATGGGATTTGGGTGGCGGAGGAGAAGCAGGACGCTTCATGATCTTCTATTCTCTATTCCGAATGCAGTCCTCTCGATGATCCCACCGCACCTGCACCTGCGCACGGAAGGAGGAGGAGGAGGAAACGGATGGTCATGCCTGATGCTCCACCGGTGGGGTACGACGCGTCCGCGTTCGAGTGCGAGGCGCGTGCAGGATTGACAATTTGGAACTCGAAGCCGAGCCCGAGCCTGGGGCGGTCGTCGACGTGGGATCGCTTGGGGCCGGGGAAGGGCGCGTGCAGTGTGCGGAGGCGCCTGTGAGCTCATCTAGGAACGGGGACGGGGATGAGGCCAAGGAGAAGGACGGAGATGGGACGTCCCCCGGGAGGGGACCGCGGGCCCGGGCCCGGGTGCTAGCGCCTGTAGATGTGAACGTCCGTGCGGCGCCGCTAAAGGACGCGACGTTCTGGCCGAGGAAGGTGCGCGGGAAGTGTGCTGCTGCTGCTTCTGTTGGTGCTCCAAGAGCGGAAGGGAGGTTGGGCAAGTAATCGAGGAGTCGAGCTCGAGTCTGGTTGCATGCATCTTTGGGACATTCGATTTTGGATGCAGAACAGAAGGATTGGATTTTTTCGCAGCATGGGCATCGTTCGTATTCGGGGCTTCTATATTAGAATACGCCACTAGTAATCAGTCGTTTCTTGCTCGCTGCCAGCAGCTTAGCACACAATAATAGTACAATTCGAGGCATAGTTCACAAATCAAAAGTAGAGAGACATCGGCCTAGCCTATTCCCTTCCACCACCCCTAAACTCCAACTACACACACATCGTCACAAACATACATACAGGTGTCGGTACATACCAAGAATCAAGAAGAATTCGGGAAATCATGAGAAATCGGAAATCACAGATAAAACATCGTGTCCTTCAGCGCAGGGCCCCCAACGCCCCCATGCCACATCTGGACCGCCTCGCGCATGGTCAGTTCCTCCGCGGCGCTGCCACTCCTCGCCGACGATGCGCCCGCGTCGATGCCCTGCAAGAGCTTGTGCAAGTAGCAGCGCCCGCGCTCGCACGCGAGGTCGGCGTAGTACGCGGGCGAGACGAGGCTGACGGCCTTGGTCGCGCGCGCAAACATGTACGAGACGGCGTTCGTGAGGCCCTGCAGCTCGTCCGCGCGAAACCCAATTTCATCGTGCACGACGTAGTAGTGCGTCGGGCGCGTCGTGCCCTGCAGGCCGCCGTGCGCTGCAAAGAGATGATGTGAGCAGGCGGTGAGAGATTCGTGTAGAGTGGGACATGCATTACCTTGTAAGAAAAAGTCAAAGTGGTACACGGCAGTGACGCCGCGGTCGACTACGGTGCCGGGCTTGGGGTTCCCGTTATGGTCCGCGTTCTGAGCCTCCGTTGGGTAGAAGCGGGTGTGATGGCGTTTGCCCTTAATGATACAGTCAGATGGAAGGTAAAGAGAGGGCAGCATGAATGGAAGACCTACGCAAATAACGATGCTGAGCTTGGGACGGTAGGGCGCCTGAGCTGTGTCGAATTTCTTGAAAGCTGCTTTGATAGCTGGAAGCTCTTCATCGACGACGATGGGGAATTGGCCCTGAAATTTGCATTCGTGAGAGGAGGCAATGGACAGAGGGCAGCAGACTTACCTCGGACACTCCGTCGCGGTAGACAAGGACCCTTTGCGGCAGCTTTCCGCTGCGAGTCTTGAAAAGTGTGAGACGTTCGTGCATCATTTTCGCCAAGTTCGTGACCATCTAATTTCTTGTGAGCGCCGCGGAGGAAAGAGAATTTGCGTTACTACGTACTTCTTTCTTGGTCTCCTGAGTTTCCATGCTCGCAGGATACTGTGCATAGTGTTGATCGACGCTGGCGACCACAGCAGCGATAGAAGGAGTCCCTCTGACGCTTCCAGGCCCCGGATGGGTAACATCGATTCCAACGAGCATGGTGGGCATTTGAGTCAGCCATTTCATGTTGGTCGCATCCAGAGAATGGCTGTTTTTGAGACGTCAGAAGGTGTCGGTAAACTGGAAAAAAGGGCCGCACTTCACTCCGCCCATCTTCATGTTTACTTTCAAGGCGACATTTGCAAAGTATTGCAGTTGCCCTTTACGGCGTGAGTTCAGACACGTCACCCATGTAACAGACAGGACTGACCTCTTTCTTTGCGGATCTTGGAGGAGTGAACACACACCGTCGCTGTTGAATAATATGTCACATAGGCTATACTCGAGAAAAGGGCATACATACCCAAGTCCAAGTGCGAGTCACAAAGATGCTTGATGCCAGAGTAAACGTGCTTGTCTCCGTTCGACAAAACAACCATCACCAAAGTCGGTTTCGCCTTGAGAGATCGCAACGTGGTTCTGATGGCAGTGATAGCCGCAGCGCGCGTGGGGTCCGTACGATCCTTAGGTGGCAAGTTACAAGCAACGACCACAGGGTCCTTCTTATCGACGTTCATACCGCTTTGCCGGCACATCTGAGCAAAGCCTTGCATGGTGTGCAACAGCTCAGGATCTCCAGGCCCAGCGAACTCGTCACGATGATTGCCGTCTTTGATGACGAGCACCGCCCAGTTGTTCAGAGTCGCGCCTCGCGCGAAACGGACATTACGCAAGTTCCAGCTTGCACGATCGTCAACGTCGGGTGTGCCTTGGCCATACTTGATACCTGGAGATGGAAGAATGCGGCCGGGCACGACTGCCATCTCTGACCCGATGGAAATCCCAAAAGCGCCGAGTGGGGCAGCACCTTGGCGGAACCCGAGCTCGTCGAGTCCACGGCCAACGATCGCGTTCGCGTTCACATTGGGAGGTTGTGCCGCAACGAGGATCATGGAGGCGGTATGCTCGTCCGTCAGCTTCCCTCGGTATGGTTGATTCGGCAGAATCTCGCAGACTTCGGCGGGCAGATAGTTGGTCTTCAGGCCACCCACGTCAACCAATGGAAGATCCGGATACTGCAAAGTGATCTTGTACTCTATCGAAAAGGCAATGATCAATCAGTACGATCGCGACGAGGGGCAAAATTGGCGAACTTCGCTTGAAATATGTCTCCACCGACACTTTACCTCCGAGATCAGCGGCATCGAAACTGTATTGCCGTGCATTGACATTGGTCAAGGCTTTCACCGTCTTCCTATAGCCCAGGTGGGTTGTCTTCACTCTGACGCCCTTCACAAAAACATTCATGCGTGCACCGAAGCTCGAATCCCTGAACTCCGTCATGGCTCGCGCTAGATTTCCGGGAACGTAGAACGCCGTCGTACATACTGCAAGTGCAAAATATTTAGTCCATGTTACACCGCAGCAGAGGGACAATTGTACCGTTTACGTTGACCATCAACTGATGGTGAGAGGGCCGAACGGACGAGTAGAAACCCTTCCAGGCCTCGAGACCTCCACCAAGCCTCGAAGGAGCAGAGGCTGACGGAAAGAAATACCTGTTTCTTCCTACCATGACGCCGCTACCTCCAGAACGATTAGGATGGGCAGCAAGGATTACGTTCAATGCAGCGATGACAGGCAAAATATCGTATCCCCTGTACTGGGCTTGACCATCAAGATAGCTAGGGAATGACATAAGGACATATACGCTGGGAAAAGTATCAGGACATGCCTAAGGAGGCCCTGTGTATCGATGTTGCGGCTGAACTCGATAGTCAGGACATACTCCTTGCCTCCTGCTTTGGGTGCTTGTTCGTCTTCGTCGTAATACGGGACGGTAATGGTAAGAGGCTGCGGTAACTTCTTGGCCGCGATTAATTTACTTGAATGGTCATGGGCGACGGTGCCCTGAAGACCATTGCGCGCCCAGTCACGCGTTTGTTCAGCGAGTTGGAAGATACGCCTCTTGACTCGGCGCATAGTTGTCTTCATCGTCGGGGATATAGTGACCTCATATTCATAGAGGGGACCTTTCGGGACTTTGACAGGGAAAAAATTGGCGCGTAACTTGATTTCCCTTCCCCGTGTACCGAAGTCGGGCCGCAGAGGAAGGTCATCGCGTTCCAATTTGATATTGCGAAAAGCTGCGACCAACGCTTGTTCAGAATTGTCTGACAGACGTGCGTCGATCTTTGCAGGCTGGTTCGCGGCAAATATGCTGCAGAACCGTCAGAATTTGGCATCGGAGGGCAAAGTCCAAAAATAGCACGCGTACCCTCCTGGTTCACGTGGGGGACCTCCGCGACCGCCTCCAGGACCGCCTCGGAAACCACCACGACCGCCGTCCCCTCTGAAACCACCTCCACCACCTCTGAAACCACCCCTGTCTCCACCTGGAGAGCCGCCTCTAAATCCACCCCTGTCTCCACCTGGAGAGCCGCCACCTCTGCCTCGGAAGTCTGGGCTTCCTCGCCCAGGAGGGGGGCCCCCACGGCCGCGTCCTCGTTCTGACCCGCGGTAGGACATTGGTGCAGGGAAGTTCAATTGCAAGAGAAGTACACGGGTAAGAAAGATTCAAGAAGAATAGTCTGCGTTGTATAAAATGGGGAGAAGCTCTTTCGACCAGGTCCAGGAGACAACTGATACTGGCAGGAAGCGCTGAAAACAAAAGAAACGTTGACGGCACGACTTTATAGTGCCGCGGGTTATGTAAGCCTCGAATCAGCTCCGATTCATTTGTGACTGCGATCAGTGATATTTGACTGCGATCACGGTCAGTGATATTTGGGGCTGACGCCCAACTGACTGTGCAGCTGTCGATCATACATTTTGACGCCAACCGATGAGCACGAAGCGCTCAACTATCTCAGGGTTTGTAGATAAGCTATACTTCTAGGTTTATTTCTCGAGTACACACGCACAAATGCAGGATACACCAGGACGCTTCTAGTTGATGCCCTGCGCCTCCAGCTTAGCCAATATCTGGTTCTGAACAACCAGTAGCAGGGCGTAAAGCATCTCTACACGCTGAGGGTCACAGGACTGATCAACCGCTGAATACAATAGAAAGTGCTTTTTACTCACGGGCATGGGAATTTCACGTTCCTGAGCCATGCGCACAACCTCCCCAAGTATAACTTCGACCTCGATTGGCAGGCCCTTTTCAGCGTCAAGCATCATGCTTGGCTTATGAGTGCTTTCAGGAACAGTGTGGAGCCTGCGTGTGCTCTCAATCACGTCGTCGACTACGGAAGAGGGTAAACCATCCTTATCGTCCTGATACCCGAGGGCACGACCTACGCAATATTAATGAAGTCATTGGTTAGGAGAAATGAATACGTGTCGGGAGCAATAATTTTACCAAGTATAAGTAGCTCCTGAAGGGTGGCTCTAATCGTGGGGATGGTGTGCTTCGTGATGAGGTCCGCTGTCGTCGGTGATATATACGGAGAATAAGGGGAAGAAGGATCGGATGGAGGAGGTCGAAATAAGGCCGGAACCCTATGTCTAAAATATATTCAGCTTTGGCTCCCTCTCCAGATAAAGACACCTACTGCGTGAGGGTGGCGAAAGAGGAGAATGCGACGTTCCAGAAATTCTTTGCAAACTTGATGCGTTGCACCTCCTTAACGATCGTGACTTCGCTGCCGCCAGCCTCAAGTATCCGTGCGATTTCCTCTAAAATGGCAGCCTCTAAGGGAGTGTTGGTATTCGTCGTGAAGTCGTTGAAACGATACATCCCGAGGGTAACTCTGTCCTGTTTTTGAGTTCATATTAGTGGTGACTCGATACCAAGATCTCCATACAAAAAACTCACGAAGTTGTTGTGCTCAACGACATCGGGTGCTATGAGGTTGGTGTTGATCCAAAGAGCTGTGCTGATGATACTTGGTTCGCTTTTCCCTAGTTGCTCGAGAGCATGGTAAAATTCTGTCTCGACATTGAGCCCATTCTGCAAAAACACATATGTGGATTGCGGATGCTTGTCTGCATAAGGCGAAGATATCAGCGGCTTCAGGATGTCGGCCGTGGATATTCGTTCCGGTACAACCTTTGTCGTGATAAACACATAGGAGTACGGTCGATCAGCAGCCTCGGCAACGGACCTGACCACTTCCCATTGTCAGACAAAGATTAGAATGGCTACTAGCCAAGAAGACGTACAACGATCAGGCCGCCAACCCGTTTCCTGTCCATATTTACCGCTTTTGATTTGTAAACCGTGATCTTCGAAGGCAAGATGAGATAGGTCAAAATCTTTCGAAATCGCGTAGTACAGACAAACCATTCACCGCATCATAGTTACTGCGCGCCACTGATGTAACATGGGCACGGCGACTGCTCTTGAGGATGTAAGAGTCTGAAAATAATGGCGGGAGTCAAGTGGCGGTCAATTGTCGGAAGAGCAGTTCAATCACGCACATATTGCGCCCACCGCGCCAAATCCAACCACGAGAATGTTCGAAATTTTCTGAGCCTCCATGATGCCGAGGTGCTTGTAAGGGTAGGAATGGGAGATTCCAGGAGAGAGTTCAAACAAAATCCCAAGCGATAATCAAGATCCGAAGCGGCAGACCGGTCCGGCGGTCCGTATGCCACCAGCTCTGACAGACGTTCACGACATCGAATAAACGATGGACTCCTGACTCGTAAGGCAACGCACAAAAATAACTTTAATGCGGTGAGTGCTTATTAGTGTGGGTTATCAGCGAATGAACAAAGTTGTCGGTGGGGTCGGAGGTAGAGACAGCCTCTGGCTACCGTTATATTCCTGACAAATTGACGTAGCATTGGCATACAAATAGATTCGTCATTTCCAGTGATGTTAGCATTAGCACTGAGATGCGACGAGTACAATATCATACCGCTGGCAATCGCGCCACAAGGAAATTGTGAATTTATCTTGATCACTGCGATTCATGAACGTTAGTTGAGTGTCAGATACACGTCGATAGTTATACAGTTAATGTCCTTGAATCTTCTCTTTCTTTTCCCATGCAATTTCCACATGTACATCATTTGAGCAAGCTTTGGACTTCAGAATCTTCTTCGAACGTTTTCTTGACCTGCAGGTATGCAAAGTTGGATGAGGTTACGTGGTGAACTTGATCATTCTCATTACCTTCGCTAAGAACTCATCGTCAATCAGGACTCTCATACCGGTGGCAGCAAGCGCCTTGGTGATATCGAGGCAGGCGTAATGCGCCTGCATGGTCGCAGCGGACTTCGTAAACCCGGGGGTGTGGTTTCCACCGTCTTTGATTGTGGGAATGGCTACGAAGAGTAAATACAAGCTTCAGGGGGTGAGAAATTGTGTAGCAACGTACCGAATCCGGGATGGAGAGATGGTAGGGCTGGAATTTCTTTTTTAGTATACTCAATGCGCAGTCCGCTCTTGAAACATACCATAGGTAACATTTCCCTGCGAGAAAGATGTCAAAATTGCGAAATAGATAAGTACAGGTACATGGCCACTTACGAAGTCAGTCGACGCGCTTTTGATGCCGTACTCGTAATCTATTGCGCCATACTTCGCGGTGATAATGTTCGCCACTTCTCCGCCTGAGGATACAGATTAGAACCAGTAGACATCGGGCAACTATGCTTAATTTACCGAGGGCTAGGTTCTGGCGAAGGTCATGCGTGCCAGTCTCCTCTTGATTTATCTTGACCTCACAGCCTGTTGCTAGACCGGCAGCTCTGATGTGACATGAGAAAAAAAAGGTTCGGCGTGCGGCAGAATATCTTACTCAAAGCAAGGAAGTACCCGCTTCAAAGTGACCTGGAGCTCGGCGCGGGTTGGGGCACGCACGTAGCAGCTATTTTGAGTGGGTTCTGATTGTTCAGAAGAATTCCATATCAAGGACACGGAGACACGCACATCATCTTCGCATAATCGGGAATAACTGGAAAACGTTGAACACTCGATGTATCTGTGCTAAAGGAGAAGCACATCACGTACTATTAGGCGCCCAGTCCTTCCCTTCGAAGATACCGTGCACACGATGGGTGGGCAATAGTTGTTGCCGAAGAGCTGAGATATTGTTGTATCCAAGAACCGCAGCGTCTAGCGCGTTTTTGCCCTCCCAAGGAGATAGAGCAGCGTGAGCACTTCGGCCGACTCATCAAAAAAATGCAGATCGCCATCAAATTCAGTGCCTCCTTACGTGTGTCCAAAGTATTCAACCGTGATGCGTTCCAGAGCGAGGCAGCTGGTGAGACTGACTGAGCCCACTGGCCCTGGAGCAGGATGACACCTGGTGAGAATACAGGTAAGTTTCAAGGGTGATGGACTCCGTGCGATAGACAAACATCAAACACGCAGACATCTCCTTGTAAGCGCCCTTCTCTAAAAGGATAATTTTACCAGAACCACCTTCCTCCGCTGAACAGAACTTAGGCACGCGTCGAATTATAAAGAGACAACACCAATCCTACCAGGGGTCCCCAACAAAGCCACTTTGCCCGCGATGTTAAATTTCATAAGAGCCTTCTGGATTGCGATTGCAACACCAACACCTGGTGATAATCATGATGATCGGTATCAGTATTCCGTGTCAATAGAGGTAGATACCTGAAATCGCGATCAAGTTATGGCCACACGCGTGGCCAACGCCTGGCAATGCGTCCATCTGAAGTCAAGAAGTAACGGTTTCGTCACTGATGCGAAAAGGATCTAGAAATCTACGGTGAAGACCTACCTCGGAATTGACTCCGATGGTTCTTCCACCTTCTCCATGGGCAAAGGTTGCGAGCCATGCAGTCTCAAGATGGTAGTGTTTCGTGACCTCGAATCCGTGTTTGGTCATGAAAGCGGTAAGGGCGTCATGTGCATAGCTAGTTCAGGGCAGAGCTTGAAAAAGGGCGCGTAATGTTATTTCTTATAATGCATACCGCTCCTCATATTTCAGTTCAGGGTGGCCTATAAATACGCGTCATGTTCAGCACGTGCAGGGAGAAGTCTACGGGACACTTACTGTGTATATCGAGGCTGAGTTCCCTTAATTCACCATCTAATTCCTTGATCGTCGCCTCGATGTGCTCCAGGATATCGGGTCTATAGATGTCCTTCTCGCCATTTGGTCTGGTAGGAGTTGGTATGGCCTTGTCATCGGGATGCCAGACCGGGCCAGTGGTCTGGGTGGAGAATTGGCAGCCGCAACCGGTCATTGTGAATAAAATAGAGATGGGAAAGACTGAAGATGAAGATGGTGGTGTGGTGGGAGACAGGACGGGACATTCCGCTATCTGATAAGATAACACACAAACGGTTAATCGAAAGAGATCCTTGAACATTCGCAACCACACTATCGTTCTGACGCATGGCTACAGACTCACAAATCACAGACTTTCTTGCTCGTCAACGTCTCCTCCTCAAGAAAGAAAGAGATGCTGAAATCGAGCGGAGCTCTCTACTTCTTTCGAATTGCGGGCCGAAACTCCTTGAACAGAAGGGCTTGTCATTAGGAGGGCTTGGAATCGTTAGCATCAACATCGGTCTAGGAGGAAAGACGTACTATCTGCATTTCTTGCCATCCAGTCGTTCTTGACCTTCTGATGTCACGCAAGGGCAGTCTAGTGGAACTGGAACGACCCTCAGCTTATCATACCAATCCAGCCTTTCCACCACACACATTCCGGTGAGAACTGTTGAATCTGGAAATTGGGAACAATCTCATTGAGTGAGGTAGACCGGGAGACCTTGCGAGGATAGAAGCCAATGTGTCTGCCAATCCTGTGAAGAAAGCGAAGAAGGTCGCGGAGGACACCAAAGGAGCACAACCCGAAGGCGTAGTCTACAAGGTATGCACCTTGAACTACATGCGTCTAGCACTGTAAATGTGTTTAAAGCTACCAGGTCTCCGATACGAGGATTGTCGTTGCTGTGGATTCATCGGACACGTCTTCGGAGGACCTGGATTTGCCAGAGCGTTGCCGCGTCGTGAAACTCGCGAATAGCGTGACGTATGACCGGTGAATACTTTTTCTGTAAGATTCTTGAAGAATACATCCTCAATTATATAAGGATGGAGAAAGCATTGGACCAGCTGGAGAAACGCGTCTCTGGACCAAAGGTCAATCCCATTTGATATACGACGCTCAATCATCATAACTTACAAATTTTCAGGACGACAAGGCGTCCAACGAATCGATACGGCTTTCCCAGCTTCTTCTTGGCATGGTTCCCCGTTCTGAACCACAGCCAGTTCAAGACCTTAGATTTTTTGACGAAAGTCTGAATGACAGCCAGAAAGAGGCGATCAAATTTTGTTTAGAAGCTCCAGAAGTAGCATGCATCCATGGACCTCCTGGTATTTTACTATCCTTCTACTCTATCGTATGTATCTAATAATCGAACCCAGGGACGGGAAAAACGCATACCCTCATCGAGCTCATCCGGCAACTCACCTCAATATCGTCATACAACCCCAAACCTCTCAAGCTGCTAGTCTGTGGAGCCTCTAATTTATCTGTCGATAACATCCTCGAACGCTTGTTAGCTCTTCCTCCTGGAGAGAAAGGCCAGAAGTTGAAGGTAACGAGGATAGGGCATCCAGCTCGAGTCATGGCCAATGAAGGCATCCTCAACTCAACGCTGGAAGTCAAAGCGACGCGGACAGATCAAGTAGGAGAACTTAGTTTTCCTCCTTCATATCCGAGGATCGTCACTCAAGCTTATTGCTAGGCGGCCTTGGCGAAAGACGTCAAGAACGAGCTGGAGGAAACACTTGGCATTCTATCAGGAAAGGGCAAGGGCGTCAAAGGGAAACGTCCGAAGGGTGCTGAACGCAAGAAACTGTGGGAAGAGGTCAAGGCGCTGCGAAAAGAGTTTGGTTTTCGGTCACTTTCCTGGTGTTTGACAGATGTTTATGGCATACTTATCC
This sequence comes from Tricholomella constricta, assembly GCA_013368375.1. Lineage (NCBI taxonomy): Eukaryota > Fungi > Basidiomycota > Agaricomycetes > Agaricales > Lyophyllaceae > Tricholomella > Tricholomella constricta. The sequence continues at coordinate 764,385 of JAACJP010000005.1, read as the reverse complement.
AGATATCGTCAGCGGGAAGGAGGTGTCGTCAAGTCAGTTCTCTCGGAGTCGCAGGTAAGCTTTCATTTTCTCCCGATCTCGGTCTTGACGGACAGGACTGACACGATTGCGGACATCTCAGGTTGTACTTGCAACATGTCATTCCGCAGGCGGAAGGCAGTTATGGAATCACGATTTTGATGTTCTTATTATCGACGAGGCAACACAAGCTCTCGAGGCGGTACGCTCATACTTACCAAGACGATGGGCAGAATCACTCAGCATTCACAACTATAGGTCTGCTGGATCCCAGTATTCAAAGCGAAGAAGTTGATCCTTGCCGGAGATCCCATGCAGTTGCCACCGACTATCCTATCACTCAACAACGAGAAAAAGAAGAAAGCAAAGGACAGCCTTGCCAAGTCAAAGACGCCCAAAGTCTCAGCTGCTGCCAAAGGGAAGCCGAGCAAGCCTCAGCCATCGCAAGAGGCTGATGACATTCCGGAGGAGGAAACGGATTCCGAGTCCGATCCTTCATCGGCGGCGAGTGACGCAGAGCCGTCGCTCCAGGAGGTGACAGCCAAGTTGACTTTGGAACCGGCGACATCGCAGAAACCAAGTCGCGCAGCATTGATACCGCCGCGCACATTGGAGACCACCCTGTTCGATCGTCTCGAAAAGATGTACGGGTCCAGCATCAAGCGGATGCTCACCATCCAATACCGGTATGTTCATACCATCCCCAAAACCCCACCATTGATATGGAGCTCATATTACTACTCGAGGATGCATTCCCAGATCTGCGCATTCCCATCGAAGACTCTATACTCCTCCAAGCTAATTTCTGATACGTCTGTAAAGGGACACGTTCTGAAAGATCTCGCGAACGCCCATGCGGACACCGAAGACGACGAGAAGGAGATGTTGGCTACCCCCGTGGTGTTCTTCGATACGGCTGGATGCGAGTATTATGAAAGGTCGGACGGCGATGGCGACGAGGGAAGCCGGTGCAACGAGAACGAGACGACGGTCGTGAAGAACTGGGTAGAGAAACTGGTAAACTCCATTCTAAAAAACTCATCGGAGCAAAAAAATCAGAAGCTAACCGGTCCCCAAAGGTGGAAGTGGGGCTTACACCAGACCAAATTGCTGTCATAACCCCGTAAGTTTCGATTTTCGCTCGCTTGCCAGATCTTAGAGATGTGTGGTTCAACCTCGAAACCTCGAAACTTCACGTTCCCAGATACCAAGCCCAAGTGAACTGTTGTCATCCCTCCTCCGTCCACTATACGGGACAGCCCTCGAAATCGGAAGCGTCGATGGTATGCAAGGACGAGAAAAAGAAGCTGTGATCATCAGCCTGGTGCGCAGCAACGAAACGGTAAGGCAATCAGGAATACTTTTTCTTTACGCCAGAGAAATATTGATCTCCTGAATCAGAGAGAGGTGGGCTTCTTGAAGGAGAAGAGACGCCTAAATGGTGGGTAGTCTCCTCATTGTTGTCACCCTAGATCTACTTTGCTCATCACAAAACATTAGTGGCTATGACACGGGCCAAACGCCACCTAGTACGTCCTTGACCGATCGCGAAGTCGATTATCATGCTGACAATACGATATTAAGTGCGTCGTTGGGGATTCATCAACTGTATGCCACGGAGGCAGCTATCTGAAGAAATGGTTAGCATGGCTAGAAGCCAATGCAGACGTTAAATATGCGGGGCTGGAGTAAAGCTCAGTGTGGTGATACGGTTGAGCCTCCCGGCTCACAGGGACCGATGTAGGTAAAGGAACTGGCTGTGGTGTACAGTGCTGGTGAACTACTATGTAACATGTCAGACGTGGCGCGGAAATAATGATCAGGGACAGAGGAATGTACAATACAATACAATGGAATGAATGGGCAGAACTGCAATGAAAAGACATGACCACCATCAACGCTAATTGGACGACGAGCTCGCACACGCTCAGTACTCATCAACGTCCGAAAGCGAAGCGTACTCCGAGGCCGACTGGTCGTCTTCATACTCCTCCACCACATCCCGCATCGCATACCGCATGATCGGAGTCGTCGGCACCAACTTTGGTCCAACAACTTCCATCGCCTCCTCATAGATATCTCTCTGCCCGAGCTCATGCTCCGACACCGGCACCATCCCCTCCTCCGACGACGCCTGCGCCATCATGTCCACCGCCACCGGATCCACCCCAGGCGGCGAGTAGCTCGGAATACCGCTCATCCCCGTTCCCGTCCCCGCTCCTCCCTGCTGAAACCCACTCACCCCACTCCTCCTGAGCCCAGTCAACTCCTCCTCCTCCCCACCATTCTCCTTCGTCACCGTCTCCGTCCACCTCAAATCCAACAACCGCCCCTTGACCATCCCATCCACCGCACGCACCCCCAGCTCGCGGCACAGCAAAAAGTACGGGAGGTACGTCGTGTCCGGCTGCGTCAGCCGGCTCATCACCTTGAGCAGCTGCATCGCCGTAAAGTCCGCGGCGTAGTACCCCGCCACCAGCGCGTTCCCGCGCTCGCCATCGTCGCTCCCTGCGCCTGCGCCTCCGGGGCCGTGGGGGTGGGTGATGGAGGAGTAGATCTTGAAACCCGCGGGTCCGAGCCCTGGGTGCAGGGTCTCGGGGTTGCTGGTGTTGGCGGCGGCGGTGGTGTTTTGTGCTTCTTGGGCGTCGGGGGATTGGGAGGAGTGGATGATGTGGAGGTTGAGGAGTGCGTGGGCTTGGAGGAAGTGCGAGCTTTGCTTGACTGGGAGGCGTGAATGAGAATGGGATCGGAGGAATGGCAAGAAGGCGGGTCACGTACTGTCAATTTTCCCATTGGAGTTGACTGGTGAGGCAAGGAAGGTGCCGTTAGATACTTAGTGTGGCATAAGTTAGGCACGAGCGCTCACCATAATCAGTAACATAATCATGCCAATGCGCCAACTTGCCTCCAAATGCCTCATACAGAGTCTCAAACCTCAGCCCATAGCGCAGTCGTTCCGGTACACGAGGCAATATCTTGTCCCTGTAGAATGCTTTCGTCTCCGACCTTGAACAGTCGCCAATCGTGATGATCTAGCAAATACCGTGGTAAGTCAAGATTCAGTCTATTCGATGGTTAGTACCTTGCAGTGCTGCATGACATTGAATTGTCGAAGCCAGGTCTGATAGAAGGGATCGCTGGTTGCATGGATGACATGGCACAAGCGGTCTTGCTTCGTCAACACGAGCATCGAGTCAAGCAGGCACTTCATCGTGTCCGTGGACTGGATAAGCGCCGGCCTGCAAATGGTTCAGCTTGGGTTACGGGTAATTAAGTTGGGTGGAGCGAACAGTTTATGAGCCTCGTCGAAAAAGATGACCTACACCACAACAAACACGTCAAAAGGCATAACGTTAGCAAATGTGTTGTTTTTACTGACGGGCATTTTCTTGAGAACTTTTTCCTTCTGCTTTTCTGGATTCATTCCATTCTCGACGTTCGACGTTCGAGGTAGGTTTGATGAATCCCTCCCCTTTGCTTTGGACATCCTTCGGAAAGTCCATCGCCTTAATTTGGAGGAGGCCGCACCGTTGGAGCCCGAGTTGACATGGGTGTGGTCGGACGTCGCGTCGGACGACTGTCGTCGTTTACCATTACCACTAACATTTTCGTCGTCCTCGAACGGTTTAAATTCCCAGTACTTCAGAAGCGAGCTCTAGATAGATGTAAGTCATTCAAAATAAGTAGCGAAGGGTGTGTGGTATGCTCACTTGGAATAACTCCATGAGACGGGCTATATCGCTTGTTTTGACGTTGCGGGCTTTGGATTCGGCAGACATTTCTGCGACCCGATTTTGCACGCTTTGCCGGTCAAACTAGATAACGGGAAATTAATTAATGAAAACCGTGCGGCATGAGGGTTCTTTTTTTTTTTTTTTGTCAAACCTTGAAGCTCCACGCCTCCTTTTCAAATTCTTCATACCCGGGCATTTTCGCTGCAATTCCCTCGAAATAGATCTCCATCTGCTCGCTTAGACTCAGGTAGAGGCTTGCAAGGTCCGCAAATCCGGCGATCCGGAGGTCAAAGTGGAGAACATGGTACTGTTCACGTGAAAGGACCTCTCTGAGCAACGCCGTCTGTGTTCTGTGAGAAGATGGAAATTAGACGCAAGAGAGAATATCAGACCTTGCCAGTAGAGCTTGCACCAAAGAGAACGGTGAAGGAGGGTTCGCCTTCGAGAGCTCGTTCGAGAGCTTGCATCTCAGCTTTGCGAGGCATAAACCCTGGGAGCCGAGAAAACGTGTGTTTCGGGCGAAGCATCGAGCGTTCTCGGTTCTCTTCTATTTCTCGCCGGGCCTCTTCGAGGAGCCGTTTGGATTCCGTAAGGGAGCGGACTGTCTCTGCAGGCTAAGGAGGAGAGCAGGAATCAACGAAGAGAGTGTGGGGATATGTTAGAGGAACGTTACTTTTGTGATGACGCCAATAATTTCGCCCATTCCGAAAAAGTTCCTCTTGTGTATATCGGGAGGAAGGAAAGAGTTGCGCCGGCGAGGTATGTTGCTTCGGAATAACCAATGTATTGAGGGCACGCGGTTGCGGGACGACGACGCTTGAGGATTTCGAAGCCTGACGCTGCTGGGGTCCATAGGGTGCGATAGATTGCAAGTCGAGGAGTGGTTGCGGATTTGTATACAAATACTGACGAGTGTGGGGGGTGTGTTTGATTTGATTAAGTTGGGGGCGATATGTAGACACTAGCCATGCGCGTACATGTGTGATTGGTTCATGCATAGTCCTGACGTGCGAGGCGCGTTTCGCGGCATCGTGTCAGATGTGACGGGTGAAATTGAGGATAAACCACGTTGCAGACATGAGGATTTCGAGCCAACATCGAGGAAAGTTTTCATGTTGCTGCGGCTTGAGCGTGGTCTTAGCAGATGCCTAGAAACTGGCGCCTGTCAATTGTATGTAGGCGATGCAAGCCTGAGCGTCAACGGAGCACAGATAGTCTCTCAGTAGTTTCCAAAGAGACGCTAAAGATATGAGTATTAGGGAGTCTCGAGGTCAAGTGGCAAGTTCCTCAATCGTGGTTTGAGTGCAACATCATCCGCGTCGACGACTCGGAGCTCTGACTTCCCAAATCTAAACATAAACTCAGAATTACGTAATTACAAGTAATAAAGTGTCCGATCCTCATGTGAATCTATACTTTTCTTTACCATTCGTCGTCGTCGTCAGCGTCCTCCTCGTCCTCGTCCTCGTCCTCAAGACCATCATCCTCTTCCATCATTCTCAGAAGCCGCGATGACGGACCTGCTCTCGACCCATCATCTTCGTACGACCTACAACGGTGAAATAAGAGACTGCTGTTAGTCCTCCTGAAATGAAAGCCTGAATGCATTCCACGGACCTCAGATCGCCAACCTCGTGGTCTGACAAATGCCTAGTCATCGTGTGTTAAGCTGGTGTTCTTATCAGAAGTGTGGAAGGTAGTACTCACTCATGGTCGCTGTCCTCGGAGCTGAGGCCTTGAACGAGTCTAAAGTGAGAGGCCATGGTTCAGTAATGATTCAGGGCAGGTAAATTGGATACGTACTCAAGGGCACTCCCCGCATTGCCCTCATCTCTGTGGGGAAAGATTAAATATGTGAGAACATAGATGCTGCGGGTTGTAAATTCTGCTTACGACCGCCGCCTCCTGCTGCTCGACTGCTCGTTGTCTGACGACACGTCGACCCGAGACCGAATGCGTCTCCTAAGCATCTGTATCTCCGGAGAACTCGAACGTGCTTCCTCCCTATCCTCGTCCTCGGAGTCGTGCGCAACCACAGCAGGTCTCCGTGTGTGCCTCGTCTCTCTGCCCATGCGTCTCGCGACCCTCTTAACAGCGAAATTATCGCTGTCGTCGTCATCGTCGTCGTGCGCGTTGTGCTCATCGTCGCTCACGATCGGCGCCTCTGGCATTATGCCTGGACTCACGCGCCGGCGAATCCCCTCCACGATGTCTCGCGCGCTGAGCTGGGCACCATCCCCGTCATCAATGAAGCTGCTGTCGTATTCATCCTCCTCTTCCTCTTCTTCGTCATCCCGGTCCCATTCTTCCTCGTCCGGCGCCCATTGTTCCTCCTCATTCCCGCCAAAGCCCGCCGCCCATTGTTCCTCTTCAATCCTGGCAATATCTGCCTCGAGATCCTCATCATCAGGTAACTCAACCACACGTCGCGGTGGGAGAGGAGGTAGAGGAGGTAGAGGGGGGACACGAGCAGAACGCGCTGCGCCATGCGGGAGCCAGGGTGGGGGTGCCATCTGGAAATGAGAGAGATGATCTAGCTCTCCGTCGTGCTCTTCATCTTCATCCTCGTCCTCGTCCTCATCGCCGACGCCAAAGGCCCCAATGTCGTCCGATTCCGACCCACTGTCGTCGCCAGCCGCAAACGGATCAGGACCATGTGCCACGATATTCAGAAGATCATGAAGCGTCCTGCTTCTCCTCCGCCACCCAAATCCCATCCCAAATGCACCTTCCTCACCCTCGTCCTCGTCCTCATCGTCCTCGTCGCCTCCACGCCGATGCCCAGGGTACTCCCTGTGGCAGCGCGAGCACACCCCGTCCCAGATCTCATGCATACAATCAATGCATCGATATATCCCCCCATCCTCCGCATCATACATGCCCAGCTCCTCCAGCCCGCCTCCTCTAACCCCACCAGCCACCGTCGGATCATTCACGTACCGCGGCAGGCGCGGCGCGAAGATATCAGAGAACCGATTATGCGTGTGCCGCCTGAAGATGTTGCGCCAGGGGTCCGCACCGGCCGAGGTAGAGGCCTCCGACGCGGATGAGAGGTCGGGTAAGGGCGCGGGGAGCTCGATCAGGCCGCTGCGCGCGATGCCCGCGACCATGCTTTTGATGCCCCAGACCTCGACGGGGCGCTCGATCACCTGCGCCCGGCAGATAGGGCATTTCTTCTTCTTCAGGACGTGTGAGGGCTCGGGGACGCCCGGGGCGCGGATTGGCTCCTCGAGCGGGTGGAGGACGGGGTTCTCGGGCGCTGTGAACCAGCGGACGAGACAGCCGTGGCAGACAATGTGTCCGCAGGGTGCGAGTGCGAAGGGCTTGTGCAGGAGGTCGAGGCAGATCTGGCAGGTGAGGGCTTGGTGGACTTGAATCAGTTGCGATTGGTGTCTTCCGAGGAGCTGGGATCGCGAAGATGTCAGTAGATAAACCTAACATTTGAAGGAGTGCTAGAGCGGTCGTACCAGGGATTGAGTTGCAAGTTCTTGTTTTAATCGCGCTATCTGTGTTTTAGGAGAATCGGGCGACGATGGCTGTGGTGATTCTTCCTTGGCTTTTCCCTTTCCTTTGTCGGCGTAAGGCTGTTTCAGACAGAAATGATGAGCCATACAAGTAGGGAGAGCTCAGGGTAGACTCACGATTATGGGCATCGCGTCATCCGCGTCGTCTATCGTTGACAAATCCTCCGACTTCGGCGCGGGTTCATTTGGAGTGACCGACTCCTGTGCACTGCTCTGCGTCCCGACCGTGACACTCCTCGACTTGGATCTGGGACGAGACTCGGGCTCGGCAGCGGTTGCAACCACAGGTGCTTTGCGTTTCCTTTTCCTCCTCTTCTTCTTGTCCTTCGTGGCAGCAGCGACGCCGTCATCTTTCTTTAGCTTCTTGATGGACATGGACCGGGCCCTGTCTGTGTCGCCGTCGAGCTCTGAAGGACCGCGTTTCTTGGGATTCATGGATGGCGCCGAGAGAACGACGCTTCCGCTTGAGCTTGGGGTCGCTTGACGCGTCGACTCCATTATGGATGTAGAGACTGAGTTTGAAAAGGAGACACAAGCACGGCAGGTTAAGCGCGTTCGATCCAAGCATGGACAAATACTACAATTAACCCAAAAACATATTAGATTTCATTCATGCTTTAAAATTCGACAATGTCTCGAGTCGCGATAAAGGGGCAAGCACAATTTGGACAACTTTTTCAGATGAAGTGGTTGCAAAGCAAAAAATAATTCTGTCCGTAGCAGGATTCGAGCCTGCGGCTTCTCGGAGCGAGGTGGCGCCACAACGAGATGATTTGACCACTAATCGATACGGACCTAAATATGGTAACTCCCAACAGTGTTTCCCAGCCAATTCCCAGCCCTCCACTGCCCGATATTCCCGCTCGTTTATGCTTTTGCAACTTTCTTTTATTCTATAATCACGGATACACATCAACCTCCTCTTGTCCCCCAAAACAGCTTCCGGAAATATAGATATCCTGTCCATGATCACGGAAGTCACGTTGTGACTAATAAATCGGTCTGCACAGCCACTGACCTCATGTCTGACTCTGAGCCTCCTAGACGTTTCTGGTCGCTTTCTGTCCTAGATCCACTACAACTCCACACGTAAGGCTGAACAGTTTCTATGCATCCTCCAAGCCAAGTTACATACCGAAAAGCCGTGAACGCAATTCGGTCAAAGATAAAAAAGTGAGCGAGCCTGCTCGAAAGCGGATGGTCTATCTCATCTGTTTCACACTTGCAGTGCTTCGCGTGAAAGCGTACATATCTACAAGTTCAATGTTCCTCCGGAAGAATTGCACTCCGCTCTCGCCCTCCTTGACAAAGTGGAGGGACGAAAGTTAATGAGGTTGGTTGCCATCCGTACGCAAGTGCTTTTCCTGACTTTGTTTTTAGGGTAACATACAGCGATGACTACAACTTCATCGTCAGATATATGCCCGGTGAAGTCCACGAAAACATCCAGCTCGAATTTGCTCTCCATTTAAACATGGCTCTTGTGCTATTGACCGCGGCACCACACCCTACAAAGCCTCCTGGATGCAGAAACCTCGGGTCAACGAGTACGTCTGATAGGACGCATAATTTGAGTCTCGGTTTATCTTCCTTCCTAGCTTTTCAACTTGGACCGAGGAAGAAGCAGGCAGATGCTGCTGTCCGGCCCACTGTATCTGATTCTCGCCTTCCTAGTGTCGTGCTTGAGGTTGGGAGTTCGGAAAGTCTTACGCAGCTGGAAATTGATGCGAAGCTTTGGCTTGAACATACCCAAGAAGTTAGCCAATTTTTTCCTTGCAACTCACTCATCAGACCTTCCTTAGGTACGACTGGTCATGCTTATTTTCATCGACCCCCCCCTTGCTCCTAACCCAACTTTTCCGAGAATCACGGTCCAGTTGTGGAGAGGATTTGACCTTCGACGTTCTCCACGACTCGCAGCAGCGTTTCAGGTACGGAAAGCCCACATGGTCTGGGCCGCCGACTGGACAGTTGCGGCAACACCGTTTTACATACTGTTTGATGACATCTTCAGAGGACAGGTGCCTGCAGAGTATGGTAACAATGATCGAGTTTATTTGGATACTGATAGTTGGCGCGAGAGAATTATTACCGCATGGTCAGAGCTTTGACAATCCTCCTTGTATCCCAGGTAGCATACACACTAGCGAGTACTGAGAATTCTAAAGAAACCACCGGGCTCTCGAGCAGATGCCTCACACATTGACACACAAGCCCTCATCGTCATTTACAACCATCAGTTGAAAGCAATGACAGTCTCCGGGATCGATACAAAGGAGCCACCTGGGGAGACCGCCTCTGGTCGAACTCGGGTACGCCTAGCGGTTTTACAGGATAGGGCCCAGAATGAGGAGTCGTCCAGTAGCTTATCAGGTCGCTGCTGTAATTACTGGAAGCTACTTGAAACACCCTTCTGCGTCTAGGATTCTGTCCTTTTTTTTTGGCCGACTTTATCACTGACCGCCAGGACTGTGCTCTTAGGCATTCTTGATGGCCCCAGTCTGGAGATTCTCAGGCATGGCGCCGGGCACAGACGTGAAACGGCGGTAGCTCTCGTTCTTGACGGTTAAGCCGCTTTGTCATTCCGAACTACCACTTTAGTGACAGGCCTTTTTAATCGGGGTACTCGGGCGTTAATTCCAGAGACGAACTGACCCGAAATCCTTGCGGCCGAACGAGGAAAGGGTTGATGCGAGGAACAGTTGGCCATAGTGAGAATCCAAGGTGAGGTGATCCACGCGTCTTTTTCCCGATAGCACACCCGTTGAGATTTCGAACTGGTGGCCTAGTGAACCTCACGTTGAATACGATGCAGACAAGACAGGCTCTAGATTAGAAGGGCGGCTGTCGTTCGCGACGCGTCCACAGGGACAAACAGGGCCCCACTCTTCGATGAATGTTGACCGCGTTGAATGATGAGAACGTTGAACGTTCCAAGCCGTAAAACGCTGAACAATAAATTCTGAATCAATCTCCCTCGTACCTGTAGACCTCCAAGACACCAGCAGCTCGTCGGCGCCCAACTCGCCTTTGTGACGGTGCTCATGTCCATCCCCAATCCTCCTGCAGCCCCGAGGATCCTTCCACCTTCATCGAATTCGCTCTCTATATCGGTTCCCTCAACTTCGCCAAAATATCCGTGGTTCGATCAAGCAGCCAGCCACGAGCATGACTTTGCTCCGAACGCATCATTGACACCATCTCGCAGACCAAGTATGCTGTCGACGACCCCTGTACGCGACTTGTCACCAATCGGCCTTGGAGACGACAGCGGCAGCAGCAGCAGCAGCAGTGGGGCCACATCTGTTGAAGAAAAGAGGAAGAGGAAGGCTCTGAGCGTGGATGAGGTTCAACAGTCTCCCAGGACAGGCGCCATCCGGAATCGCCCACTCCGATCACATCGCCAAGTTCGCGTTTTCCATCACGATCAGCCGTACCCGCAGCATCAACAACTTTCGCCGACACATAAGCCTCACAAATTACCGCTCGAGCTGCCTCCCCCGACGAGCCCTACACGACGCAGGGCTTTCAGGCGGCGGCATTGGTTTTACCGGCAACTGGCCAGGGCCCGACGATCACGCTTCCTTGCGCACCCCACAACCTACCTTGCCCTCTATTTCACGCTCAACCTCAGCCTCACTCTGTATAATAAATCGCTGCTTATCAACTTTCCTTTCCCATATACGCTCTCTGCACTGCACGCCCTCTGTGGCTCTATCGGTACCTTTATTCTCGTCCGCACTGGATCGAGCCCTGTCCCACGGCTAAACGCGCACGAAACACTCATTTTACTTGCGTTCAGCGGCCTTTATACAGTTAATATCATAGTCAGTAATGTCTCCTTGGGTCTCGTAACGGTCCCGGTCAGTCCTGCTTCGCCCATCATCATCCTTATATTGGTATCTAATCCCTGCCTACAGTTCCACCAAGTCGTCCGGGCCTCCACACCACTCTTTACCATCTTGTTCTCTGCATTAATTCTTGGCACTCGAAGCAGCCGCACGAAGCTGCTGGCACTCCTCCCCGTCGTAGCCGGCGTCGGATTCGCGTGCGTCAATGCCGTCCGATCCATTTCCTAAAAGAAAGCTAGCTAACTTGAACGAACATGTGCAGGACCTATGGCGACTACTATTTTACCCCCTGGGGCTTCTTCCTGACCCTCCTCGGCACAGTCCTCGCATCGCTCAAAACAATCTTCACCAATTTCCTTCAAACGCCCTCCCCTCCCCCACCACCACATATGCAGAAACGCGACCCTGCAGCTGCCTCGCCATCTGTCTCACGCACGACAAGGCTGCTGCCGCCCCTCACGCCCCTGCACCTCCTTCACCTCCTCTCCCCGCTCGCATTCGTCCAGACCACCCTCCTCGCGCACTTTTCCGGCGAGCTGGACCGGGTGCAGGCGTACGCGACGGCGGCAGCAGGGGCGCGGTACTCGCCCATCAGCGGTTTCGCGCGCGGGCTCGGGCAGCAGCAGCCGCCGTCCGGGCTGTCAAACACCCAGCTTGCGCTGCTGGTGATCAATGGTGTGATGGCGTTTGCGCTCAACGTCGTCAGCTTCAGCGCCAATAGGAAGGTCGGCGCGCTGAGCATGACGGTTGCGGGTGAGTGCTGTGCTGTTCTTGTTGTTGTGGGTGATGGACGACGAACTGACGGATTTGGATGTTGTTGTTGTAGCGAATGTCAAGCAGGTCCTGACGGTTCTTTGTGCGGTCGTGCTCTTTAGCCTTACGATTACGCCGATGAATGCGGTTGGGATCGTGTTGACGCTCGTGGGCGGTGCTGTTTACGCTGCGGTTGAGCTGAAGGAGAGGCGGGAAAAGGTCGCGGATTGATGTGTGATGTGGTTTGGAGCTCGAGAGTCTTCGTGGTTGGCTATCGTGAGTTATGCCTCCTTGTAAATTTCCATTGTCGAGTTTTCGACTGCACGGTCCGGTTTGATGGGCCTACAGAGCGTAGCAGAGGCTTTTTTTATGGGTTTTTTTTTGGCAACCCATTGACAATGTTGTAAGTATAATAACGGACCGCAGATAGATTTGTACTCTACAAATAGAACGTAGCTACCTTTTTGCTCGTTATAGGACATTCGAGGTCTGCAGGACGTCGTTTGTGATCTCTGTCGACCGTCTCCTCTTGTGTCGATTGACACGTTACTAGGAAAAATAAGCCATCGACACACCGTAGCTCCGCCTACTCAATAACGAGTAGGTCTTCATGCAACTCCAACAACTTTCCCCACCGCCCATCATTCCGGGCCTTCAGCGCCTCTGATTCTTCCTCCGGCGAGAGCGCCACAGCCCACAAGAACGGTGCCAGCAGCATAAAATCGGCGTACGACGTGCGGCCAGGAATGACCCTCAAATTCTGCGCCTCCTCAACCCCATTCTCATCAAGCGCCTCAGCGACATGGTCCAGCCCTTCCTGCACCATCTTCCATGCCTTCTTCCGATCAGGACACAGGTCGATCAGGGGCATGAACCACGCCTCCCGCGTCGTGACGAAATACTCCTTGCTCCTCGGCGCCAGGATGTTGGGACACACCGGGAGCATCAGGTCCACCAACGGATTGTGGATGTATTGGGAGACGAAGCGGGCCCAGGCTTTATGCAAAGCGAATGTGCCTGTAGGGAAGAGCTGGGGCTCGGGGTAGACAGTATCGAGGTATCGCGCGATGTGGTAGGAGTCGGAGAGGACGGTGGGCTTTCCCTCGGAGTCGAGCCGGTTGGGATCGAGCAGCATGGGGCAGGTCCAGTACCCGTCCCCGCTCCCGTCGGGTTTGAGCCCTGTGGGCTTCGCCCCGAGTTCCTTCCCGACCTTTTCGATGTCGGGGTATTCGACCCATTCGGTTCTGTACCGGAGGCCTTTGTAGTTTAGGGCCAGCCTGTGCCCGACACGCAAGGAGTCAGTCTGGCGAGCATGGGATGTACTAAGAGAGGGTTGGGGAGTCACCGGGTTCGCCAGACGTTGGGCGACCATGTTTTGGCGCCCTGTTTTGTGGGAATGTCGTAGAGGACGAGGAGCTCTTGGTTTTGTGTCGACATCTTTGACCAAGTCCCACACCAAAAGTTCACAAGCGTTAAGCCAAGTGCGCGGCTATGTCAAATGACGTCAGCCGTTCTCTCATTTCAAAAACTATCTCCATACGTATACGTGATGATCGCGCCCCCCATGGCAAGATAAATAAAAAAAGAGGTACTGTGTTATGTCGCAGGACTACTTTAAGTGGTGACTTGTTCGAAAAATCAGGGAATGAGAGGATTTTATGAAGACTTAGTACAAAGCCTGTGTTCGACCAGTCATGGCGCGACGCCTCAGTAAATTTGGCCAGCCATTCATTAGTTACAACTTACATGGATACACTCCGACAGGCGGATACACAGCTACTCAACATCCAACCCTACCACCGGGCGTAACAACGAACGTAAACCCATTAAACGAATTCGGCCCCGCATGAACCGCCTGGGGCCTGGGGCCAGGGTACATAAAAGGGTTCATCTCAATCGGATACTCCGCCTTCGCCATCTCCCTGACCCTCTCCTGCTCAGCCGCACTCAACTCAATCGCAGGCCACATTGTTCTGTACAGCACAGGAAGCTGGCGGAACAGGAGCCGGATGTCGCTGCGAAGGCTGGCTTCGCTGTAGTCCGTGACGGCGAAGGGGATCCCGAGGGCGCGGGAGGCTAGGACTACGGGGCGCCACTCGGCGTAGGTGGCCAGGCCCGCGTTTAGCGCGAGCAGCGCATCAGGCTTTTCGCGACGCAGGGCAGAAATGTTTGTGCCGTCGTAGAACGCGCCCGCGCGTGATAGCTCGATGCGTATGGTTCCTGCCCCCGAGGCTTTTGGGGCTCTGTACGTGTAGACAAAGGGGCGAGAGGCGAGGCAGGAGGGGTAGGCGGTAGCCTTCTCTAAGAGGTTTGCGACGCCTGGTCCGAAGATGACTAGGTCCAGATCTGTATTGGGGAGCAGCAGCGCTAGTTCGCCAAAACTTGAATTCACTGAGCAAAGAGCGAGATAGAAGACGAACATAGAACTTACATAGGCAGGAAGTCGATCTCTCTTTCTATCCCAAGGAGGTGCACTGTGAGGTGGCGCCTCTCCGTTGACTGCTTTGAGGTAAGCCCCAGAAGGTGCAAGAGTCTGTATATCGACAGTGGCCAGTGCAGCAGCAGCACCGCTGGCGACTGGAGAGGCAAACCACGCCAAGCATAGTACATTTCCCAACTCTGCTCAGCTGGAGGCGGTGCTTTAGGAGGTGTTGCAAGCCCAAAGGCAAAGTCGAGCCAGGGCACGTGTTCCTCTGGGAGCTTCCACCCCTTATCCTCTCTGAGATGCTCGTCCTCCAGCAGGAGGAATCCCCACACATAACGGCTGGCGTCGGCGCAGCACGGAATTCGCGTCCACCACCCAAATTCGCGCCCAGAGCCCAATAGCCCTTGTGCAGCCTGGAAGATGGTAAAACCAAAGGTTCCGTCTCTCTCTTGTCGCGCCCATGGGAACTGCTTCGCGATGGCTCGCATCTCGGGTGTTCGTACGTTCGCAGCCTGCACGCAGGGCCGTGTCCAATGTCAATGTTGAGAATGCGAACGAGAGTTTGTGTAGAAATTGCGTACCTTGATTTCCTTGCACACCTCCTTGTGGCTATCATGTTTTTGGCCACTTAGCGCTCTTGTGCCTTTCCAGTCCATGGCTGCACACTGCGGGTATCATTGCACATTGATTTGAACACTGATAGCGGAAATGCGGAGCAGAGCGCACCTTTTGGTCACAATACAAAGCAACTTTGCATGCTGAGCATTGGAGGAGTTTCTGACCACAACACAGTCAAAAAAAATCGTCATGAACAATCCATTGCGGAGTTGTATATACAGCTACAGAACGAAGGACACACACCTTTCCCGGTTTTTGAAAGTTGTTGCAGGCGAGGCAGATCGGGGTCACAGTATTATCCACCGGTTCACCGCGCCGGAACTGCGCGACGGCTAGAGCGATGGTCAGCGCATGCGAAGCAGCGTGCATCGATGTCGCCATCGTTAGTGTCTGTGCTCCAGTACTAAGTAGATGATATTTCCGAGTCCGGGAAGGGGAAGAGAAAAAAAGGTTATTAGAGATGTGGCTGGGGATACTTAATCACGTTAGACCGCGTGCCACATCGCAGTTAATTATGTACGTCTTGAGTGCATTGGGTTCAGAAGCCCTGAACAGGTTACAGACGCCGCAATTTAAAGAAGCCCCCAATAAAGGATCCCTGATCAGAAATCAAATGGCGATAAGATTCATGAGGGAGAAAGGCGGGCCTTCCCACGAACGAATTTGCCCATTTTATTTTTTGTAGCGTCGTATCTTGGTCGTATCCTTGGGGCTTGCATCCAGCTGGATATGCCTGGGCGTTTATTCCTCGTATGGCTCAGACTCACGTCATCGCGACGGAAAGCAAAGAAGACCACCTGCGATTACATGACAGTATAGCGTGCCGCTAGCCTTGGCTTGCTCAATGAGCGTCGACCGTGCCTCCCAAGGACCTTACCTCAGCTGGCTTGTCCATTGGGTCCAATATTAGAACAGCTGTCTAGGTTTTCTGCCAGCGCCTTCATCGGGGACTGGCTTCAGACTTTGTCTTGCTGGCAACTTGCAAGGAGTTGTGACACCGACAGGCTACCACGTGACAGCGACGCGACGCGTCGCGTCGCGCTCTGAGCTGCGGGTATGGCCTCTCAGAGCAGACTTCGAGACAAGCCAAATTTTGGGCCGTCACCTATTCTGTTTCGACTAGCCGACGATACGGAGATGAAGGCGTAAATTTGTCTCGGGCCGTTGGGAGCACGCTGTCTGCGCGTGCCTTGTATATCAGCCTATCAGTCTCAACCTCTAGTCTCTGTAATGTCATGTCTAGCCCCGACAAGTAAGCTTAGGGTTAAAAAGTCATATCAATGTTTTGCACGCGCCTTCTACGATACTACAAGACACACAATCTCGTTGGTAACCTTCTAGCCTTGACTTCGGTGCGTGGCAGGATTCTGGGCTCAAATGATTTGTCGGGTGACCTATAATTCCACAGGCTTTTTCTGATGCATGAAGTGTTCTGGTCTAATGCTTTGAACAAGTGGTTATTTGGAAAATGTCCTGTGTTTACCTCAGCATTAGCTCAGAGGATTGCACGTTGTGGCCATCCCGGACAATGGGTCATGGCCATCGCGGTTGTTCAAATGTCGTAAGTCACATGTTCAGTGGCCTAAATATCGCGTCTCCTACTTCGCTCCTCTCTTTAAACCATTGACCAGGTGTCACGATTCATCGCATTTGTATATCTCCCTTCATTTCATTAACGTCCCTCCTACTGCTCTTTTCCTGTATCTACCATGGCACATTCTTTTTCCACCACGACCCGCAACGAAACATCGATATCACAGGTCGAGTTCAACTTGTTCATGCACAACATTTCCACGTTGGCGCATAAAAACGAAGCGAAAGCCCCAGCCCCAGTCGAGACCACTACTTATTGCGGCACTTCGGCCGCAGATCTGGCGAACGCCCCTACTTATGAAGACACCCAGGCCATTTTACATTGGATCGATGTACATGGACCGGTGCTTGGACCCTATGAACCCGACAACCCGAATGCCTGGCACCAGCTCGCGCCGACCAACGAGGAGTGCACTGAACGGCAGAGTACTCCTGCGTTGCAGGGATATCCTCAAGGGCAACATCAGGCAAGCTCTCGTGCCACTCCTCTCGCATTCAGCCCTGTACTGACTACGCAGCTTGCTCCGCTCCAGCCTCTCCCATCTGTTGGCTCACCCACTCAACTGACCGACGGCCGCTACTCCCCAGCTCATTCTCTAATCCATACCAACAATGATAGCCAGGTAAACATGACTGCCTCAGCCAGCAGGCGATCGTTTTCTCGGTCTACGACGCCCTTCGCGAATGTTACGTATCCGCTTCCCTCATCGCCTATGACGGCACCCTTTCTTGGTTCGCCGGGAATTACTGACGCTGGTCGTCATTCGCCGGTCGTTCATGCGGAAGGGACATTCGACGAGCAACCCATGCAGACGTATGGTCGACAAGCATTGCAACATCAGGTAAATTCTCATGCCACCCACCAGCGCTCGGCCATTTACTAATTATGCCTGTCTCACTCCAGCCTTTCCCATCCATGCCAATTGTTGGGCCATCCACTCCGTCAAACAACGGTCGCCACTTCCAAAGCTATACTACTCTCGACGATAAAGCGAACGTTCTTGCGTTGGCCAACGAGGGAATCATTTCTCAGTCTCCAACATTATCCCCCGCGAACGTCACGCGTCTGCTCCCCTCATCTTCCCTGTCCCTGGGTACTGTTGGGTCGTCCACTCTATCAAACAACGGTCGCCACTTCCAGAGCTATACTACTCACGACGATAAAGCGAACGTTCTTGCGTTGGCCGGCGAGCGATTCATTTCTCAGTCTCCAACGTTATCCCCCGCGAACGTCACGCGTCTGCTCCCCTCATCGTCCCTGTCCCTGGGTACTGCTGACAATGGCCGTCGTTCGCCAGCCGTGCAAGCGGTGGGCGACCAGCAGTGGAGGCAACGCTCCGCGACTGCGAGCCCTATCCCTTCGCCGATGTTTTTCCATTATCGCCCCGACAAATCCCTCAGAGCACGATCACGTTCGGCGAGCTTCAGCGAAAAGCCACTGACTCCACCGGAGGACAATGCCGCCTCCTACCCGCTCGTTACGAAAGATTCTTTCATCGAGGTCTCTGGACCAACGGGGCGAGACAAAGGTTTCCTATCGGAAGAAGGGCCCGGAACACCTCCTCTGATTGGAATACAGAACGTCCTGCCCATCGCCATGCCCATTCCCCAGGCGCAGCCTGCTCCGGACCCAACGCCCACCGTCAAGCGCAAGCGCTCCCAGTCGCTGAATGCTAGCGACGCGCGTCCCCTCAAGAGAGCGGCAACGATTAGTAACGCGATGGGCAGCGGCAGCGCCAAAGGCAAGCCCAGGACTCTCCGCCGTGAAGCCACAGAGCGGGCTGCTGCCTTCCATGCGACTGGTTCCCAGACTAACGTAATGGCACCGGCGGCCCCGAGCATCCCTGCTTTCGCTTATAGCGCGCCACAGATGCTATCATCTGGACCCCCTCAGGTTGTTTACTACCAGAATCAAGCCCCGTTTTTCAGTCTCCCCTTCCCTGCGGCAGGACAAATCGGAGCTGCACAGACCTTTTACGCCGCCTAGGCCCTCCGGATCCCTGATGCGTTTTATTGTTCCAGCATCACAGCAGACGTAGTCTGATGCTCATGGTGTCGCCGCATTCTTCCCGGTCATTGAACCCCCCCTCTCCCTCCCCATTCCCCCGAACCGACTCTCGCCGCCGAAATTATCTCGATCAACTGTCATTCCTTTCGTTACTTCGCATCCCCACATCATCGTCACTCCTTCAATTCTCATTCACTCTCCGCTACGCAACCTCCCGCGTCCTTCCTCTGGCGCTCGCGCCATTGCATCGCTGTGTACTTGTTATCACCATCCATTCACGCATTACGCATTACCAATATCCGCATCTCATTCAAGTTACTGCTACTCGCCATCCTCGCTGTCTCAATCACCATCTAATGTCTGTCTGTATCCATCGTCTAAACGTACTATGCTGCTTACTATGAACTTATGTACTTATGCATTTACTCATATTTCGAACTCCACCTACATGCCTATACATATGCCTACATTCACGGGAATAATTCACTATGATACTGTTATAAATGTTATTTCTCGAAAACAGCGGGACTTGTCACATGCTTTGTGCAGCGCGAATGTGCGGCCTGCAAAGAGCTTGGGCAGTCCGGGTATCTCGATGTCGGTTCTGTCTTGTAGCGAAGACCCTTTGAAATTTAAGGCCAGCCTGTTTGCGACGCAAGCGTTAATCTCGCGACCATGTCACTAAGTCACCGGGTTCGCCAGACGTTGGGCGCCGTTTGCTGTCGGTAAGTCATACTGTATACGATGATTAGCTCTTGGCTTTGTGTCGACATCTTTGACTTGGCAAGTCCCACAAGTTCACCCTTCCAAGAGTGCCATGTCCGAGTCAAATTTTCGAAAAGTACCATGCTAGCAAGCACAAACCACTTTCACGAAGACTGGCCCACTGGTCGCTTGTGCGCAAGTACCCGAGCGGGCTCACAATTATCCAGTGATAGTTCCGGTCACCTCGGTGCTTATTTCAAGTATAACTTATAAGCCTCATGCGCGATTACAAGGACAACCTACGGATGGGCTTGGAACGGCGGACTGTCAGGGATTCAATCGATCGAGGAGATAAAAGTGTTCCTCGGTGTAGATGGATCCTGGGCTACTCGACTTGTGCTGTCACGGTGCTTCTCGTGATCGCTTGGGTGTAACTCTCGGACCATCGCCGTGGCTCCTCCTTTCTCTCCTAACGCTACTGTGCTTTGGCCCCTGCGCTATCACAGTGCCCATGTACGTCTCCTTGGCAATGATAAGGAGCAATTGTCAGTCGCGCTTGTCAAAGCAAGTTGGACACCGCACGGCAAGCAAATTTTTTCTACCCTTCAAGGCAAAGCATTTCTGGATCTCATTAGTGACTGGTCTCGTGCTTTCCACGGGCACTTTTGCTATCCATGGTTGTGTTGTAACGTAGTGCTCAGTTCGTTTATCGGGGAAACGACTATATTAGTATATACCTGTTGTAACGTAGTGCTAATATAAGTCGTAAGTATAAAGTCCGTTATTTGGTAAATACAAGTCACATACCTCAGTTCGTTTATCGGGGAAACGACTGAGGCATGATCTGGGGCGCGGGACACTACCTACGGTGGTACTGTACAGTACCACTTTTGCCTCCGTGCGTTCCACGCCTTTCCCTCCTATTCTTCGATCGGGGCGCGCGCCGTCACGTGGTCTCCGGCGCGTCAATTAGCGCGAGTCGCGTCGTTCAACAACACTCCCCCTGACTCGCGCAACTCCCCGATTACTCCTCGCACAATCTAAGCGCGACACAGATCTGGTGGTGAGCTGGGCGCGGGAGGGGTTTGGTGAGGAGGTCGGCGAGGTTCTCGGCGCTGGGTACATATGATACCGTTATGTTGCCCTCTTCGACGCGTTCACGGATATAGTGGTGGCGCACGTCAATATGCTTGACGCGCGCGTTTCCTTTGGTGTTCTCTGTGAGGGATATGGCGCCGTTGTTGTCTGCGTAGAGTACTGCTGGTCGAGGCTGTGGGAGATCGATCTCTGCGAGTGATGAGTACATCCACATCAGTTGCTGTGCCGCGCGCGCGATGGACATATACTCTGCCTCGGTGGTTGAGGTGGCTACGGTCTCCTGGAACCTGGAGCTCCACGCTGTCGGTCCGCCCGCCTGTATGAAAACCATCCCCGTCACAGACTTCCTGCTATCTGGGTCGGCGGCATAGTCAGAGTCCACATATCCGTATGGTGCGATGTTGGTGTCGCTCCCTCCGTATCGGATTCTGTAGTGGAGCGTGGCTTTGATGTACCGGAGGACGTGCATAAGTGCCTCCCAGTGCGCTCGTCCTGGGTTCGCGCTGAAGCGGCTGAGGGATGCGACTGCGAAGGAGAGATCTGGGCGGGTGGCCACCTGCGCGTACATTACCGCCCCGAGGACCTCGCGGTACGGCTTGTTCCTCATGAACTCCTTGTCTTCCTCGGTCTCAGGCGCCTGTCCGCGCGTCAGAGTCGTGCCGGTGGGGAGTGGCGTGTACTTTGGTGCGCATTCGCGCATCCCATGGCGATCGAGCACCCTCTTGAGATACTCTTCCTGGTCGAGAGTGAGCGTGAGGTTTGCACGGTCGCATTCTACGCGTATGCCCAACACCATCTTAATCTCCCCCAGGTCCTTCACCTCGTACTTCTCCCCCAGCTCCCTTTTCGCAATAGCCGCGCCCGTTGTCGTGGAGGAAATGCCTGTTACGTCGTCAGTATAGGTGCACGTAACCGTTGTTTCGTCCCCTCGTTTCCTCCAACGCACGGACTGGTCGGCTCTCGACTTTGTGTACCCGAGCCTCGTCATCTCGGCGTCCAACGTCTTCCACCAGTTGTGGGCGCCGTCCATGGTGCCGTAGATGGCTTTGTCGACGAGGGCTACAATGTTCTTCGCGTCCCCTGGTTCCTCTGGACCGGTGTCGTCGCTGCTCACTCTATTCCCCGCCGCTATCTGTATCTCGTACACCTCTATAGAATTCTTCTCGTATCCTTCCGGTTGTTCCATGAGGACGGGTACCTGGTTTGGTGAGTTTAGGTATGCACTGGTGTAATCAACTTGCCAGGTCTCCATGTCAAGCGCCGCGGCGACAGCCAGGTTGATCCGCAGGGACTCGTAGCGGACGACTGAGGCGTACGACTCGAAATAGTCAACGCCGGGTATCTGGGTGAACCCCTTCGCCACCAATCGCGCTTTGCGTTTGACTGGTCGGCCGTCTTCGTCGTACTTTACCGCGAAAGTCCACCGGTTTTTCATCGTCCTCGCCCCCTCCGGTCTCGCGACCAGTGTCCAGACCTCCCTCTCCGCCATCCTCGCCATCTCTTCGTCCATCGGTTCTTTCCAGAGGTCCGGGCGGGTCATCGCCTCGGAGTACGATCGTGGTACCCAGGCTGGATCTGAGTTGGCGGCGGTGGTCATGAGCGCTGTATTCGTCGACCGTTTGTTCTCGCGTGCCCAGTCCAGCTTGCGGGCTGCCGCGTCCTGTGCATCGCGCTCGGTCTCTGCGGCTGCGACGGCTCCGGCGGATGGGGCGGCTATTCGAGTCGAACACCTAATGATGGTCTCGGGCGCCTCAGATTCTGACGAGTCGTCTTCGTCGTCGCTGTTAGCCAGGGGTATGTCCTCGGCCTCCGATGGGCCAGGGGGGTATGCCGGCAGTATGTCCTCCTGGTCGCCCAGGGTGGCACTCTCGGTAGGTGGGCCCAGCGTACGATTTGCGCGTCCCTCCTCGAAGATGACGTCACGGGACCTAATGATGCTTCCGTTTGATCGATCGAGCAGTTTATAGTCGCCCGGTCCGAAATATCCGATCAACACGCATTTGATTGATCGCCGGTCCAGTTTGCTTCCGCCGAGCTCCTTCGGGACATGGGCGTATGCCACACATCCAAACGGTCGCAGGTAGGATACGTCTGGCTTTGTCTTGGTTGCGATCTCGAAGGGCGTAGTGCCGGGGTGACGGCTAGATGGGACAAGGTTCATTATGTACACAGCGGTTGCCATCGCCTCGCCCCAGTACGTCGCAGGTAAGCCGGACTCAAACAGCATGCTTCGTCCGCGGTCGAGGATCGTTCTGTTTGCCCTCTCGGCTACCCCATTTGCCGCGGAGGAGTATGGTGGGGTCGTCTCGTGAGTAATGCCTTTCTCCTTGCAGAACGCGTCCCACAGTTCGTTGACGAACTCCCCTCCTTCATCGGTTCGCACCACCTTCAGCAACTTCTTCGTCTGACGTTCCTTCAGTGCGACGTACTCCTTGAGCGGGACGACGGTCGTGGACGCCTTTTTGTCTGCGAGTAGGAAGATCTCTGTTCCGGCGCCACCGTGATCGCTACCCAGCATCATCCAGATCTTTCCCCCGGGGGTCTGGACGCGAGCTGGTCCCCAGAGGTCGAAGCATGCCCTCTCATTTGGCTCACTCTCCGGCTCCACCACTGCATCGAACGGGCGTCGGGCATGCTTGCCCATGATGCAATCCTCGCATCGCCCGTCGGTGCTCCTCTTCAGCATTGTCATGCCTCGCACAAGGTCTTTGCGAAGCATGCTGAGGACGGTCGCTTCCGAGATATGCCCAAGTCGGCGATGCCAGGTTTCGAGCGAGGCTGGGCTATTGTTTGAGCGTGCTGGCTGGGTGACAAGGGCGGAGAACCGGGACGGTATCAGGGTGGCGCTGGTGAATCGGATTCTGTACATGGTGCCGGTGGCCACTCCGTGCATGAAAGGTGCGCCGGTTGGGTCGAGGAAGCGAGCACCGTCCTTGGAGAATGTGGTGCTACATCCCTTCAGGCTGAGGCATCCGATGGATATGAGGTTGTGCGTGAGGTCCGGCGCGTGTATTGCGTTTTCGAAGGTGAGCTCTACCGTCCTCCCCTCGTATTCCACAAACTTTCTGACTCTGCCCATCCCTGCCATCGTGAATCCTCCTCCGGTGGCCGTGGAGCCCTCCGTCTCACCATCGGGGATCGGTCCGTACGTCTCAAACGCTCCTCTGTCCGCGAAGAAGTGGTTGCTGGCGGCGGAATCCGCATATGTGAGGAATGTGGCGTCGTTCGCTGGGTTAAGTGCGGCGTTGGGCTTGGCGGTGGCTAGTGCGAGGTACATGGGGCTCGGTGTGGTGGATACGGTGGAGTTTGCGGTAGGTGTCGCGCTTGTGGCTGGGGTTGGCGTGGTCGTGCTATTTGACGGTTTATTCTTCCACCAGTCCGGGTATTGTCCAGCTTTTCCCCCTCCCTCTCGATAGCAGTCGCCTTTCAAGTGGCCTAGTTTGTCGCAGTTCTCGCATTTGAGGTGCGGGTGGCGCACTGTGCGACGTCCTCCCCCTGACTGCGTCGAGAGGGCCTGTGTTGACTGGGACGTCGATCCTCCTGCTTTGGCGCGTAGGAGTGTGGCGTGCAGCGTAAGGTGCGTGATGACGCCTGCCGATTCGGGGACGTGCATCAGCGTGGACACGAGGACTGCCCATGAGGTGGGCATCGACTTCAGGACGATCATCCTGAACTTTGGGTCGCTGATGTTGGCACCCTGCGCGTTCGCGTTGCTCCACGCCACACGCAGGGCGGCAAAATGGCTGTCGATGTCAGCCCCCTCCGTGTATTGGATGTCAGCCAGGATAGCCTCGGCGTTGATGAGGGCGAGGTCAGATGTCGCATCGTGCAGCGATGTCAGGGATGCCCATGTATCGGCGGCGGTGCCGTCCATGTCGACGCCCTGTCCGATGGGGTTGGTCACGTTGAGGGTTACCAAGCTCTGTGCGTATGCATCGCGCTGTTCCCACTCCTCGGCGGTGGGGCTGTGTGCTCCCCAGTACGCTGTAGGTGCGATGAGGGCGTTGGGGTCGGGCGCCGTGATGGTGCCCAACAGGTATCCTAAAAGTCCACGGGCTTTGGCGGCGGCAAGGACAGTCGTTTTAAAAGCAAGCCAGTTAGAGCCGCTAAATTTGTCGTCGGGGGACATGAGGAAAAGGGCCGGGTTAGACATTTTTTCCGTTGTGTTTCAGTAGTCGGGGTATTTAATTCTTTGGTTCTCAAATCTTTGTGAGTGGTTTCCCGTGGTTATTGAGCGGGAGTGTGTGAAGCGCAAGCAAGGGCCTATAACCTGTTGTAACGTAGTGCTCAGTTCGTTTATCGGGGAAACGACTATATTAGTATATACCTGTTGTAACGTAGTGCTAATATAAGTCGTAAGTATAAAGTCCGTTATTTGGTAAATACAAGTCACATACCTCAGTTCGTTTATCGGGGAAACGACTGAGGCATGATCTGGGGCGCGGGACACTACCTACGGTGGTACTGTACAGTACCACTTTTGCCTCCGTGCGTTCCACGCCTTTCCCTCCTATTCTTCGATCGGGGCGCGCGCCGTCACGTGGTCTCCGGCGCGTCAATTAGCGCGAGTCGCGTCGTTCAACAACAGGTTGCACATTTGAAGAGGGCCGCATGGGGCAGTCACACCTATGCACACAACGGCGATCACTTGAGCTTCGAGTAACAACCCCTGATCCTGACCGCCGACTGTCATTCACATTGTAGTGCGACCTGCCGCTGCCTGTCGTCTTTGCCTTTATCAAAAGTCAATTAGGCGCCCCCCAGGATATGCAGCGGTAACTGGTCGTCGCCGATTCCCTCTCGAGTTATGCAACAGACTAGTTGACTCGCTCGTCTCTACATTCGTTCCTGATTCAGGCCTGCAGAAGTCTCTGTAATCTAGAGAGAATGTTACTGGAGCGATAGGCTCCGGATAGCAACTGTGAAGCCGTCTGTTTACTATGCCTCGTGCCTATTCGACCGAGGAAATGACGAGGCTCTACATGTGGCTTGATCGCAGCTGTCAGAAGTGAAACATCGGAACTCCTCGATTCGCGGGATGTAAACTAGCGCTTGTATCTTGGATGCATTGCACATCGAACGTCAACTGATAACTTGGCGTCAACCATTCAGTAACTCACTTGTGTCAGCTTTATAAAGACTCAGACGGCAGAGCGACAATTCGACACGCCTCACACCTTCCAGTCTGTGTAGGGATCTCTATCTTGACCTTATAAAGTATCACCTCTCATAATGCTGTCATCTATTCTCTTCTTCGTACCCCTACTATCACTGGCCGAAGGTATGCATCACAAGCATTTCCCGTCCTACGCTTGCGAATTGTGTGATTGATCGTTGGACAGTATCAGCTACCACTCTCGCTCCACGTAGCATCCACCAACTTCTCTCGCGCCAGACGACTCTCGACCCCAGCATAATACCCGCCCAGTGCAAAGCTCAATGTGCTACTGTCGTTTCTACCGTCGCTGTAAGTATCTCCTTGCCCAAAATTTTCAAAAAAGGACATCAGCTGAGATCTTCCTCATAGACCTGTCAACCACCTGCGCAACCCTCGTGTGGATGTTCTATCGCTGAGGAGCGAGGCTTCGTTAATTGCCTGAACTGCCTCTTCGGCCTCGGTACACCTTCACAAGCGAGTATCGACAGCGCCCAGAGTTCCGTTGATCGTATGTCCCTTCCTAATTTCGTCCTGAGCTTGATTGCCAACCACACGTCTAGAATACGTTCAACTATGCAACAGAGCCGGTGTGCCCCTTCCTGCGACCACAATTCGTGGCGGTGTGACCGAAATCACGTCCACCTCCGGAAATACACCTACATCTGTGATCAGCCTCGGCCGCCCACCTTCTGCTACACTCGGCCCCACGCCCATCACCACGCGCCGGCAGAGCACGTTCACTGGCCTCGATCCGGCGGAGACAGAGGCTGCCGATGATAGTGCCCCCACGTCGAACCCGGGCAGCCCCTTTGGTGACGAGGGAAAGAACGGCGCGTCGCGGCGGGCTCTGGGGCGGGAGGCTGCCGCTGCAGCGGTTGCTGCCACCATCGCACTGCTGGTTTTCTTTTGAAATGGATTGGAATCACGCTCCTGAATAACCTCATCCTATGTCTCTGTTTCCTTTTGGCTTGTACGTTTACTGTATATGTATCCGATAGCTACTTAATGACGGTCCAGATGATATTCTGATGACGGCATCTTGTGCTTGTTATACACTGGTAATATTTTTTTTCGAATCCTGAGTCCCAGTGAATAGCTTTGCTAACGAGTGGCCACTTCTCGGGGATGTATGTTTGATGATGCATGGCAGGCAATGTGCGCAAGCAAATTTTCTTGATGTCCAACGCGCACGGAATCAACCAACCTTGAAGCTTAAAATTGGAGTTTGGGGCCTAAGGCGGCTGAGCCTCCTTCCCAGGCCTTGCTGCGCGGCCAAGTGCATACGGAGCGGCTGAGAGAAACAAATTACAATGATGAGGGACTCCATAGATTTTGAACTCGCGATTTCTTCTCAATCGCGTAGTAAGGCAAGAAGGAGGCTGCGTTTAACCCAGGTCACCCGCGTGCACATCGCAACGAATTTCTGATTTGCAGCCTGGAACACATTGAAAGAGAATGATAAGCGCACCTTCGACACAGGCTTGTAAAGCTGTCAGCCTTTGAGCTTATAGTAATTCTGGACAGACGAGAACTCCGTGGAATAGCCAGCTTACTGCCGATCGATACTGAGTTTGAAGTATCTGGAATCTCCGATACCCAAGCACGTTAGAATCGTCATGCGGAGGCGAAATGAAGTGTGGCGTCGTAGGGTCTTACTTTTACGAGCAATCGAGACTCCTGGAAATTGGTAGGCTTGAGCGATGATCATCGCCGAGGTCAAGCGACCATTAGGTTGGCATTCTTCCGCAAAAGAAGGAGACAAGGAGTCACATCAGTCAATTAATTTCAACATAGCGACGACAGGCAAGAGGGAGCCGAGAAGAAACGTGACAAGAAAGAGAGCAAACATCGGTTCGACGAAGTCACAGGGACGGCGGAAACAGCACTCTCCAACAATCGCACGATATCT
The DNA here is from genome assembly GCA_013368375.1 of Tricholomella constricta. Classification (NCBI taxonomy): domain Eukaryota; kingdom Fungi; phylum Basidiomycota; class Agaricomycetes; order Agaricales; family Lyophyllaceae; genus Tricholomella; species Tricholomella constricta. The sequence goes on along the minus strand of JAACJP010000005.1, from coordinate 736,991 downwards.
AACCAGCGACAGCTCGACCAGGCGTAACAACGAGGGTAAATCCATTGTACGAGATCGGGCCTATACGAGTAGCCTGCGGCATCGGGCCAATTGTCATGAACGGATTCATGTCAATCGCATACGACTCCACCCTATCCGCCCGATGCACCCTGCGCTGCTCCGGCTCCGTCAGAATCACCATCGGCCACTCCACGATCTGGAGGATCGGCAGCCTCGTCAGCAACAGCCGCACGTCGCTGCGGAGGGTCGTCTCGCAGATGTCCGTCAGGGCGAAGGGGATACCCAGGGCGCGTGAAGCGAACGCGACGGCGCGCCACTCTGAGTTTGTTGGGAAGAATGCGTTTAGGGCGAGTAGGGCATCGGGCTTTTCTCGTCGTAGCGCGGGGAAGTTGAGACTATCGTAGAAGATCCCGGCGCGTGACAGCTCGATGCGGATGGTGCCCCCGCCCGCGACCTTTGGGGCTTTGTAGGTGTAGACGAAAGGACGCGACGCGATACAGGAGGGGCGCGCTTGGGCTTTCGCCGTGAGCTTTGAAACGCCTGGTCCGAAAAGGACGAGGTCGAGATCTGTATTGGGAAGAAGGAGTGCCAGTTCTCCAAAACTATATTTTAAACCCCAGTTCCGATGAGAAAACGAGAAAACGCACAAAAGGAAATGGAAAACTCACACTGGTAAGGCATCGAGCTCTTTTTCGACGCCAAGGAGGTGTACAGTGAGGTGGCGCCTTTCATTGGAGTCCAAAGGCACTGACGCAAGCCCCAGGAGGTGCAAAAGTCGATAGACAGATAATGGCCATTGCAGCAGCAGCATTGCTACCGACTCCATCGGCAAATTTCTCCAAGCATAGTACTTCTTCCAACTGTGTTCCTGAGGGGGTGGCGCATTTGGAGGCGTCGCAATGCCAAGCGCCAAGTCAAAATCGAGCCAAGGTACATGATCGCTCCGGAGTCTCCACCCCACGTCCTCTCTAAGATATTCGTCCTCCAGCAACAGGAACCCCGAGACGTAGCGGGAGTCGTCGGCGCAGCATGGTATTTGCGACCACCACCCAAATTCTGGCCCCGACCCAAGGAGGCCATTCAATGTGAGGAAGGGTTCAAATGTGTAGGTCCCGTCTTTCTCGAGCTGCGTCCAGGGGAATTGCTTCGCGATAGCTTGCATCTCTGGCGTTCGGAGATTCGCAGCCTGTGCAGGTGCGCGCGTGTGGAGTCAATCGGGGACTGTGATGGCCGAGGCGTACCTTCAGATCCTTGCAGACGTCACGGTGGCCCTCCAGACCATTTATGCCTTTCCAATGCATCGTCGCACACTGTGTTCATAGCCGGAGGGGAAAAAACCGATACCCATATATTTGCCTCAGTCAAACTCATCATTCAAAAACGTAAAAGCACGCACTTTCTCGCTGCAATACAGCGCGACCTTGCACCCGGAGCATTGAAACAGTTTCTAGTTAACAAAAGAAAAGACAGTCGAATGAGCTACTCGAAGCCACATCGAGTCTCAGAGGCAATATGAAAGGCTTCCGAAAAGCTTCAGGGTGAGACGCACTTTTCCCGGCTCCTCAAAGCTGTAACACGCAAGGCACATCTGGTCCTGGGTGCCATCCAGCGGCTCGCCTCGACGGAGCGCGGCGGCCGCATTAGCGAGGGCAATTGCGTGGTGAGCAGCATGCATTGCAGTCGCCATCAGGTCGGCGTTGCTCTCTTAAGTAGAGATTCAGGCAGGATTATAGGTCTGTTGTGAATGTGTGAATGAAAGGTCGCGTCTTGAACGTTCAATTCAAAGAAGACTATTTATTTTTTGTGTTCAGGCCTACTATATACGCCTCTTAGTGTCCCAAACGTTTATATAGCACTGTAATGTTTCAGATGAACGTTGTTACGCATTACTGAGGCTTGAGAGAAAAATTGTAGACTTCGAGGGTCGAACGACAGGTAAGATCCTTAAGGGTGCATTGTGAGTCCTTAATCGATATCGTTGAGCACGATCGAGCATGTGTGTGGTGTGGCCAGGTTGAATTATACAGATCGAACAGATAACAATACAGAGAGCTAGAGCAAACAGAAAGGAGACAACCAGACACAGACACAAGACAACGAAGGAAGGAGGGGAAAAAAAAAAAGGTCAAAGAGTAACATAATCGTCGAGAAAAAACCAAGTCAGTAGTTAAGGAAAGGACAGGCTATAGGTATGTTCCAGAAGGTCACGAATCCGCCCCATTGTTTATCCGATCATTTACACGCTGGCGATGCTGCCTATTCTTCAGATGCACTTCGTAGTTGGCCAACGTCTCTCCTGGACCGGGGGTATACAGCTGTGCGGGACGGGGCACGTTAGGTTTTTGACGCGGCTTCATAACAAGGAAGGATAAAGCTGTACCTTCCCGGGACAGTCTAAACATTTGATGCGCCATTCCGGCGAGCTAGTCGCGCTGACTTTACGCAGAATGATCTCAAACTTGTCGTTGGGGTATCGGGCCATCATAGCCGCCTTTGCACTGGAAAGCCATTGCGGCGGCTATAACAACAGCAACAGAGTCAATTACACCACCCGTCGAACATCATCTCATAAACGCGGTGAACATACCACAGCGAGTGGCCTGGCTGGACTCGTTGGCGACACAGTCGCTGCGTCAGCCATTTTTGTATCCTTACTTGCAGGCGTGTTTTTTATCGGAGAACCATCCCCCTTCGCAGTCGACGTCGGAGCAGCAGCGGGCGTCCCGGGCGCAGGCGGTGTCGATGCCCTCCTACTATACGAATTCGATCCATTCAGCTTGATCCTCTGCGCAAGGGGCGGCTCTGACGCGCTCGACGCCGTAGACACGGGCGAAATGGCACGGTCGTCCTCCGATGGCGCGATCGTGGGGATGGGCGATTGGCGCGCGGACACATCGACGTCTCCATTGGAGCGGGCGGGCGTCTGTGCTTCGGACGTCTCGGCGGGCGTGTGGGGGAGCGTCGAACTCTGCGCACGCAGCGCTGCAGCCCCACCCTTCTTTTTCGCGGACGCCGTGACCTTGGCCACCTCCAGCTCGCGCTTGATACCATTGTGGAAGTCTGGATCTGGATTGTACTCGACAGGACGGGGTCGTCGATGCCGGTGCCAATATCTGCCTACACCACGCCAAATTGCACGTCAATCAGTACATTTCAGCGAAATAGTTTTCAGAAGGACATACCGCATAGACCGCATTGTGACTTATCGCCCAATGGGCCCTTTCTCCGTCCAATAGCGATGCTATCCGGGCATCCACAATTCGAGCAGTGCCACACCCCATCAATCATATTCGGGTGCTGGCCATCCGCAAATTCCTTCTCCCTTGCCTCTCGCTCGAGCTCCTTGGCCCTCTTCGCCGTGATCACCTTCGCGACCTTGCTATCTGGCGGCTGCGCAGTACCGATGACCACAGACGACGAAACGACGGGAGGTGGGGGATCATTCTCCAACGGGGCCGGGAGTTTTGAAACGTCCGCCGCGGTAGACGACGTGGGCGCAGTAACATGTGCCCTGGGACGCAGCACCGTCGGCGGATAAGGCGGCGCTTTGAAGTGTCCCTTTGCCGTCTTTTTGTCCTTGGGAGCCGGAGGCGGCACAGCCGTAGAGGGCACTGCGACCTGTGGCAGGAATGCCGTGCCGTTCTCGGATGCGACCATGTTGGCGATGGTCAGCGTTGCGGCGGCGGCGGCTGCTCGGCGGGACATGGGAGCATTGGCTGCGACGGCGAGGGCGAGTGTGGCGGGGTCGAGCTCGGGGAAGCCGATGGCGGGCGTTCTGTAGGTTCTGATGGGCTCGCGGTCTGGCAAAGCGATGCCGCGTCGGCCGCGTGTATTGCGTTTCCTGCGCTTGTTCATGTCCTTGTCGCGGTCCTTTTCGGTCCTCTCGATCTCGCCGTCGCTGAGGTAATTGAGGAGAGGCGTGTAGGACTGAATTTGATCGAGCGGCCGTGCGGCGGAGGTTAAACTGGGAAGGAATGAGAAACGGAGATCGTCGTCCTGGATGGCGGACCCATCGGAAGGGTGACCGACGAGGTAAAGGGATTTCTGATATGTTTGGACTTGTTCGCGGATAGAGTGGGCGATGGCAGTTCTGCAGAAGAAAGCGTCAAACCTTCGCTCCCATAGACACACGACAAACGGCACATACGTGAATTCGCCATTTAAGCCAAGCTCTTGAGCATACACCCCCGCAAACTCCTCTGGAGACGCGTTCTCGTTCTCCAAGTCCCATTCAAACTGATCATCAAGCTTCATAGACCCAACTATAATATCCAGCTATTCCAATAAAAAAGTGCATCAGCATCCACTTCACCACGGAATGAGTGATGAGGAAATACCGTACCTTGATCAAAATCCGCATCTCCTCATGCATCGTCGCTTCATTGATCTCCATCTCCTCCAATCCCACTGACTTATCCCAATCCTCCTTCCCAGTCCCAATCTCATCCAACCCATCCTCCACATCCCCGTCGATCCCATCCTCACCCTCCTCCTTAACATCAACAACGACCTTCCTTCTCTTCTTGCCCCGCCTCCTACTCCTACTCCTCTCTCGCTCCACCTTATGCACACGCTCACGCCATCCCGTCCACCACGTCTCCTCCTCCCCGTCGAGACGTCCGCGCTTCGGGCCTGGGTCTTCAACATCTGCACCGACGCTGGTACTGAAAACAGGCGAAGGAGGGTCCCCGCCCTCGCCATCGTTCTGCCCCGTATGCGCCTTGAAGTCACTCAGCTGGTCCTGGATCGCCTTGGTGATCACCGCGTGGTAGCTCGCCGACAGGTTGTAGTCCTCCACGACCGTCTGTGCGAAGTTCTCGGGCGTCACGACCGGATCTGTTGGCGGCGGACAATGTTGACGTGAGCCAAATTGTCGATGTCAAGGAAAGTGGGAAGGAGAGACGCACCGTTGAGGTTCCAGACGAAAGTATCCCGCATCTTATGGTGTTCCACATCGAACTCGAGGCGGATGGGCACGAGCTGCTCAGGGCGGTTCACGTCCCTCAAATCCAGCTTCCTAGGCCTACACGTCACAAAAAGAAGATAGTAAGGGCGAATGAGTCACAGTCGAAACAAAGACAAGAAGCAAAAAAACTTACAGCCGTAAGCCCTCCCTCCTGATGCCTCTCCTCCCCCTCCCCTCGCCCGCCTTTCTCGATCTCGGATACCGCACATCGAATCCCTCCCGCGGCCTCCTCCACCGATTCACATTCCCACCCTCGCTGCCGCCGCCCTTCTCCCACCAATCAGCCCTATGCAGTGCCACACGCGCCTCAGCCCCCATGCGCTCCTTCATGCTGCGGAACGAGCCCTCGTACGCCTTGTCCACCTCCATCCAGCCCTTGACGTCCTCAATCTCGGGCGAAGAGAGTGCGGGAATGGTGGAAAGGGAGGTGAGAAGGGGCACGACGGTGACCCGTGTGACGGCGGGGTTGAGGGAGACGTTGGCGGGGAGCGGTGGGAGATGGGGGATCACTTGGGGTTGAGGTGCTGGTGGTGGTGGTGCGGTGGTGGTGGTGCTGGTGGGTGCAGTGGCCGCTGTTGACGTCGACGCGGGCGTTGTTGACACAGCAAGAGCAGGGGCAGAGGTAGGCGTGCTTGCGCTAGCAGTGATAGAAGCCGGCGTGGTGTTGGCCTTGGCCTCTGCTTGTGCAGGTACAGCGGTGGGTGGGACGCTTCCTGCTTTCGCCACAATAGGCACCGATCCCTGGCGCGACACCGACTGCCTCTGCTGTTGTTGTTGCTGTTGGGGAGGCTGCGTCGGCGGCCTGGGAATATCCCCCCCTCCTCCCCCTGCGCCATTCATACCCATACCCATGCTCGAAGGCGGGCGGTGTCCGTGTCCATGCGTCGGTGTCGGCGTCGGCGAGGGTTGTGGTTGATATCCATTGGCCGGTGCCGGTGGGCCCATGCCCGGCCCCATCCCTAAGGGCGACCCGGCATCTGCGGTGACCTTGCGCTTGGCCCCGCGATACGGCGAACCTGGGAGCGGGGGGGATGCGGAGTTCGGGCCTGGTGCTGGTGTGGGTGTCGAGCGCAACGTCTGCGGCGTCATGGGCTGTTGTTGTTGGCTGTGATGCCCTGGACTACTATGCGCGAAAACTTGCTGTCCCTGACCCACGAACGGCTGCTGTTGCTGGTGTTGGTTCTGCGGGTACGGGTTCGCACCCATGCCTTGGCCTTGTTGCTGCTGCTGATTCTGGCTTGGCGACATCCCACGCCCGTTCACATTAGCGCCGTTGGTGTTGACGGGTGTCGCACTCATCGCGCGGCTCGGTGGACGCATCGCGCCTACGCCTCCAGCACCTCCCGGCACGTTTCGCATCCCCGTCCCCATATTCATACCCATGCCCATTCCCGCGCTCATCCCGCCAGGCCCACGCGGGATGGATGGCGGGAGCATCATCCCACCTTGGACCTGGCCTTGTTGTGGCTGTTGTTGTTGTGGTGGTGCGCCGGACGCAGAGCCAGCCGAGCTAAGGGGGCGGTCGTAGAAGCTGCCCATCGCAGACGAGGCGCGCCCGGGCCCGCCCATGAGGCCTTGTAGAAGATCCTGGTTCATGTTCTGCTGCTGCTGCTGATGTTGAGTTTGATGCGGCTGCGGCGTCCCTTGCGTTTGTGGTTGTTGGTTCGAGTACATCCCACCGACACCCATGCCCATTCCCGTGCTGCTACCCATGCTCATGCCTCCCATACTGCCCAAGTTCATACCCATCCCCATGTTGCTCGCCATGTGCTGCTGTTGCTGTTGCTGAGATGGATGTTGCTGCTGCTGATACCCCTGCAGGATCTGCTCGCGGAACTGCTGCTGTGATGACCCACCACCACCACCACCACCGCCGCCGCTGCCGCCCATTGCACCCATATTCATCCCGCCCATATTCATCGCATTCATGTTCATACCCATCCCGCCCATCCTATCGCGGAGCTGCTGCTGTTGCATGCTGTCGCGGAACTGCTGCTGTTGAGCTTGCGGTGCCATACCACCACCGCTACCCAGCATGCCATGCAGCTGTTGGGCCTGGGCCTGTTGCTGCTGTAGGAGCTGCTTCTCGCGAAACTGCTCGCGTATGGTTGCCTGGTGCTGCTGGGACGCGGCGACCATCATCTTCTGCTGCTTTTCGAACGTTGGGAGCGCGTTGAACTGATCTGGGGTAAGGCCGAGGAGCGTAGATAGATTCTGGCCGGGACCAGCACCACCCGAGGCAGGGGATTGTGGGGGATGCGAGGCGGGGTTCGGATTTGAGTTACTTGAAGAGAGGGCGGCGGGGTTGATGGATCCCGTCATGTTGTTGTTGGTGTTGCTCCCCGCCATGCCCATGCCGTTCATGAGCTGCTGTTGCTGGAGGAGCTGGGCAGGATTTATGGACATGGGGTTGTTTGTATGCTGCTGCATGCCCATACCGCCGCTCATGCCGCCGCCCATACCCATGCCCATGCCATTCATGAGTTGTGCGGGGTTGACTGCGCCACCCCCGCCGGGTGGGTATTTTGGTTTGTTGGCGTTCTGGTTCTGGAAGGCGGCGAGCACGGCGGGATTGATGCCGCCGCTGGCGCCAGCGTATGGTTGGTGGTAGGCATGGGCATTAGAGTTGTTGTTCATAGTCGACGGGGAGGGATTGTTAAATGCGCCCCGTGGGCGGACGAGGGGCCTTTAGCGCGATCTGTAGGGGGATGCATGAGATGGGAGGAGGGGGAGGGGAGGAGGGAGGGAGGTGGTGGTACGGGACAAAGAGGGGCGGGGACGGGACGGGACTGGACATACCTGTATTACTCGCGTACCCGGTTGGAAATGGAATTACAGGCTGGACGGACAGAAGCGCACGCCTCAGCTGCTCTCAGTCTCAAAATTCCAACAACGAGAGTCCAAGTCAGATCAACACGTCACAGCTTGTGACGGGGTAGAGGGTTGTTTGTCACACCTCCACAGGCGCATATACCCAGCACACAGACAGCATACAGACAGTCTACGGACAGCATACAGCATATACTCAGGTGCGAAGTAGTGCACTCTATCTACGTCCCCCTACGGCCCGATCCAAACGCGATAACATGATTCAATCGCATGATTACCGGTGGCCCGATGTGTATCTGTCATAGCCAAGCAACCAACTACTCCGATGAACCATTCCTGTTCTTCTTGTCCCCCCATCTCCCTCCTTCTCCCCTCCCCACCCCATGGTGAGTTATGACAAGTGAGAATCACTCCACGCACTGCGACCATTGCCCTCCTTCCCAGCAAGTACAAGTGCACGCTCATTTCGTGGGATCGTCGTCGAGACCCATATACAGGGTCATCCAGGCCCAACGACGAAAATTAGTCGGAACAAAGTTGCCCAGGCTAAAAAAGCGGCAATAATGCTGCCCCAGGACCTGCCGTTTTCGTTAAAATGCTCTGATTCTCGCCCATCGATCTCCCACAAAAGAAGATGCATCTGCGCAGAACTGCTCGCCTGCAGATTGGCATGCAAAGAAGCAAGTGGCCCAGGTGTGAAGTATACTTTCCAGGCACACGACGGGCAAATCCAGGCATCGCGTGGCGTTGTTTGTTTTCCAAGCCTCCGAAAATCCTTCAACAACGAACGTTCTTGCTCCCCTGCACCTCCTCAAGAGTCGCTATAACAGAACGTCGAATTCGAGATTCTTCACACGTTGTCACTGCGCACCCGGGACAATGGCACACGGAACTCCCGTTATCGACACAGGATTACTGCTTCCGAGTCTCCGCACACATCCAGCGGGGCATAACCGTGTTGAACATGGCACCTGCCACCCAAGCCAATTGAGCAGGCGGATTTGCATCTTCCCCAACATTCATCCAATGTATCACGTCTCGAGCACACATGACTGATTCTGGCCTCCGAAATCTCCGAAGTCCTAAATTAAAATCGTAACTCCCGGGTAACACATCCACCGTCCATCCATCCGTCTCCTACATTCCCTACAATCTCGGGCCACGGACGTTAGCCAGCCGCAGTACCGAAACCATAACTTAATCTTGTACGACGCGGCATACGTTTCTCGTCTCATCGTTCCCCCCCTCTCGCCGATCTACTATGTCACAAAGAGCTCTCTGCGGTGCTGCATTCTTGCAGAATAAAAAAGCAAAAAAGAACACAAGAAGAAGAAATGTACTTGCAGAACTCTCGCTTTGGCTCCACTGCATCTCCGCTTTGGTTTTGACTCATCTTCATCGCTATTCCCTTCCATCTCCTTTCTCTCAAGGAGAAAAGAAAACTGATTCTCTTCTGATGGGTCGTTTTTGACTCTGCTAGGTATTCGTCGTCACAGTACTTGGTGTGACGCCCCTCTGTCGCACGACTAGGTGGGCTCCAGGTCGTGTGGCTCAGACTGAGGCTGATGTGTCTCCCGCGACCCGCTGTTTCGCATTCAGCTCTCACGCCCCGGGCCTTTCTATGACGGCACGAATTTGGCACCGTGGGCCTGTCCGTGACCCGGAATGCTGCCCTATCGGATTCGCGTCGCGCACTCTAGCCATCCCCTTCATCGTCAAACTACACCGAGCTGTGTGCCGTGCTGATGTGCCTTTCAGGCCATTGAGTGGCCCACGAGAGAGCTGACGGAGACGGAATCAGACCCAGTGTATCACCCACACATAGTGGACTCGCACCGGGTTGATTTGATTCTACTCGAATGCATCCTGGTCCCAAGCCGCAGACCACCCAATGCGGGGGCCGAATTCGTATAATAGGTATACCCTCGTCGTCACGCCAAGTCGGCTTACTTGAACTGTTCAATGAAGCTGGATCCACCATCAACAGATTAATATTCCTCTTTCGCTTGTCGTACACCCGTGTCTGCCTCTCGATCGCTCACAAGAGTCAAAGAAAAGTAAAGTAGATATCAATTCATGTAACGCGATGGCTGTTTGATAACTTACAGTAGCTTACAGTTCCATTCAGAACAAGTTCGTTGACCTGACGCTGACTCGGGGGAACATGACTGACAAAAGAAACTTTTGCCATATATGGACACACCCGGAATTGAACCGGGGACCGCCCGCAGACACTTGCAAAGTGCTAAGCGGGCGTGATAACCAACTACACCATGTGCCCGTAAAATTACGTCACCACAGATAAAATCAATTGAGTGGTCTGCACAAGGTCTGCACGTTTTGCGGACCTGTTCCAGCACCGTGATGGCTGGACACAACATGTCTTCAGAAGCCAATGATCGTAATTCACAAACCAGCGCAAGTTCCTCAAGTGCTTATCCAAAGGTCGTAGCGATCGCACTAGGCTCTAATCTTGGTGATCGCTTCCATAACATCGAGCTCGCGCTCCGCCTCCTGGAGGTTCCGAAGGGTACCTTGTCGCCCGACGATCTGGAGCAATGTGGTCCGGATGCGTTCGCCACGATCGTTGACACGAGCTTCATGTACGAGACATCTCCCATGTACGTTACGGATCAGCCCTCGTTCATCAACTGCGCCTGTCTTGTGCGTGCGTCGTTGTTCTGTCACATCTCGGATTGCCGCCAAACTCATCCTGCAGGCCGCGCGCCATACCTAGATCGAGACCAACATCCCGCCAGCTGTGCTTCTCCGTTTTTTGAAGCACATTGAATCAGTCGTTGGACGCGTTCCTTCCGTTGTGAATGGCCCACGCGCCGTCGATCTGGATATCGTACTCTATGGGAGCGATGCTATAGATACCAGACCGTTCGACGCGCGAATGACACTGGATAGCTTGAAGGGACAACTCTTGGTTCCCCACCCGAGGATGGCAGAACGAGAGTTTGTCCTGAGGCCCCTGAACGAGTGGGTACTGTACCATTCGATCTTCTTTCACTTATCTTAAACAAAGACTCGCAGTATGATCCCTGACTTTATACACCCCACTTCCCAAAAGCCCATCTGGAAGATGCTCGACGAGCTTCCAGAACATGACCCCTCCATGCAAAAAGTCATACCTTTCCCCCGATACCCCCTTCCGTCGGACTATTCCATGACATGGGCTCATCCTGATGTCCTCCCCGTGCCCCCAACATTGACCCATTGGACATACCCCATATTCGGTAGCACAAAACCATCGTCGAAGTCCGGTTTAAAGCGCAAGACCCAACTCATGGCGACGCTCAACGCCACGCCCGACTCCTTCTCCGATGGCGCGACGCACAATACGCTGGCCACTGCCCTAGCGTACGCATACGAATCTGTCGACGCCGGCGCCTCAATCATCGACATCGGCGGCTACTCCACCAAGCCCGGCGCAGCCTTCGTCTCTCCCGAGGACGAGACCAACCGCATCGTCCCCATCATCGCCGCCATCCGCCGCCATCCCATCCCCAGCTCCAGCTCTCCATCATCAAACCTCGATTCGCGCCTGAGGGAAATCCCGCTCAGCGTCGACACGTTCCGCTGGGAGGTGGCGGGCGCGTGCATCGTGGCGGGCGCGAACTGTATCAACGATGTGTATGCGTTTACGGGGCGCGAAGATGTGTATGACCCCGTTCCTGATAAGGCCGCGGTGGGGCGCGCGGAGGAGGCGATGAAGGGCATGAAGGCTGTTGCGCGCGAGTTTGCGGTGCCGGCGGTGTTAATGCATTCGCGTGGGGATGCGGGGAAGAATAAGGATTATAGTATGTATGGGAAGGGGCCGGGAGCGGTGGTGCGGGGTGTGCAGGTGGAGCTGGGGGCGAAGGTGGAGCGCATCATTAAGGGGAGGGGAGGCGTAAGGCGATGGATGGTCGTTGTGGATCCCGGAGTGGGATTCAGTAAGACTGTGGAAGGCAATCTGGAGGTGCTTAGGGATGCGAGGAGGCTTGTAGCTGACCTTGACATCGATCTAGATGATGGGAGTGCGTAACCTCATTTCCTCATTGGGTTCACATGCTGACACGAGTTGTGGTGGTCTGCTCTGCAGCGTCACGGCGGAATCCTCTCAGAGGATACCCACAGCTGATTGGGGCTTCGAGGAAGTCGTTCCTGGGCGCTATACTCGCGCAGGGCGAGAGAGGCAGAGAGACGGTTCCGAGAGAGCGCACATGGGCTACGGCCACTGCTGTTGCGTGCGCTGTGCAGCAAGGCGCAATGGTTGTGCGTGTACACGATACGAGGGAAATGGCTGACGTTGTTGCCGTGGCGGACGAGCTGTGGGCGTGAGCGGGTGCTTGGGGAGGTATCTTTCAACATGAGGTGAGGTATTTGGCAAGAGCAAACCTCAGTGCGTCCATGAGCAGTAATTACAGCTTGTATCTTCTGAGTCCATTGTATCTATGAATTATTTGCCAGAGTCGTTTCGCGCTATTTTAAATGTTGTACTTATTATACTGACTGACTTGTAGCGTGGCCGATAATTTGCACTGGAATATTGCTTAGATCACTCCTTTAAGACTGTCGCAAACACAAGTGCTCTAAGTTCAATTGCCACTCTCGAAAACTAGACGGACTTTTTGTGGTGCGCGACAAACTCGGATCAAGCAAATCAGATGTCGAGTTGATCGGAAGCGTTGTTTGGCACCAGCGGAGGATCTAAACATGACACGTGCTTGCGCGTGTCCCCAAGGCAAACGTTCCCCAGCCAAACTCTGGTCCTCCTACTGCAAATCGCGGGGACGCCTTCCTCTCCTTAATACTTCCACCTACTCGACGTCTATACTTAATGTTCGGCGAGGAATTAAAAGCCTTTCGGAGGCTGGGCTTTCGCCATGTGCGTCACGGAAACTCGTCATTCGCGATCCCCTTCTCAAGAAATCTGTTGCGCAGGTACTCCTTCAAGTGCTGAACTTTGCCTCAGTGATCGCGTCGGGCCTCATGATCTGGAAAGGACTGGGATTAATCACGAACTCGGAATCGCCGATTGTCGTCGTCCTCAGGTGCGTTGCCCGTTTAAGTGAAGAGTAAACTCATTCATAGCTTGCGGGCTTGTGGCTGGGTAGTGGTTCGATGGAGCCCGCGTTTTATCGTGGAGACCTTCTCTTCCTTACCAATCCCGTCTCTGAGCGCTACCAGACAGGTGATATCACCGTCTACAAGATTCCCGGAGGCGACATTCCTATCGTCCATCGTATACTGGAAACGCACGATCTCGCGTCGAAGCGAAAAAAATCAAGGTTCATTTCCTTGTTTTCACTTACTTCTGTGATCGTGTTCTTATGCGCTTGTTCACCCCAGCGTGAATAACGGACTGCCAGCCGAGCAACTACTATTGACGAAGGGGGATAACAACAACGTTGATGATATGCAATTGTACCGCGGACTAGATTGGCTGGAAAGGGAGCATATCGTCGGTAAAGTTAGAGGGTAAGTCGAACGGCCGTTTGGCTTCCATCGCAACTTGCTCAGGAATGGCTCACCGCAGGTTCCTGCCATACGTTGGATACGTCACGATCGCCATGGTGAGTAGTTCACTTGAACGTTGAAACGCGCCACCTAACGCATGTGTTTTTTTTTTTTTCTCTCTAGAACGACTTCCCGCAGTTGAAATATGCTCTGATAGGAGGACTGGGTCTTTTGGCGCTCATACAACGTGAATGAGATTCCTCCTGGCCATGCTTAGGAGGGACTCTTTCCACGTCTCCACTCGCGACGGTATTTATTCCGCTTTGCATGACCCTGTAATATTAAAGTCTACAAAAAGGCTCACTATTCTACCTTTAATTGACTTCGTAACTGAAGCTGGGAAGCTTTACATGCGAGCGGGTAAGCTGACTCAACGATTGGGTGCAAATGATACTTGAAGAGATGATGTTGGCTGTGCTCTGCGTTATCGAGTTCAATTGGCACTTGCTCTAATTTGCATCAACCGGTTTAGGTCGCGAGTCTCGACCAGCCAGGCGCGTGTCCAGCTTCAAACGACACGAAATTCGTTGGTTGTTCCATCCTCTGTCATTCTTCCCGATTTATCTCTTGCCTAGATATTTTTATCTCCACGCTGTGTTGTCAAAATCTCAAATTCTGTCAAACTATGCGCTTGAGACTTGAGCTTGATCAGCCGTGGCGTAAGACGTTCGGGAATGTGAAGGACATATATGTGTCATGTACGTCTCAATCTAACTGAGTTCTATCCAGGTGCTTATCTCGCCTCCTCGAGCGGTGCCGCCTAGAGTTATGAGCGACTGGGCATTCTTTTGAGCCTTGATACGAATCGAAAAAAAAGAATTATTTCACATTACTCTTTGTCACGCAGCGTCAACACACCTCGACTAGTGGATCAACCTCCTGCCTTTGGAATCTGTGACGTGGTACTGATAACAAACTGTGCATCTGCTCTTGCTTTAGACATCGCGCTCAAGAGTGCAGCTCAGCCACGTTGCAGGTGACATTTTCCAAGTTTAATCCTGCACACCGCTGCGCAACGATGAAGTGTACATGCGCGCCTTACGACAAGCGGATTCAGGGCACAGCGCGCAGCACGCAGCATCATGGTTTGGCCGAGCGAAGTGTTTCTGTACTTAATGTCCCAGGAGCCTCATTGGACCTATTATCGTTATCCAAACGGCTCCAGATGATTCTCGACCACCTGGGTCCTGTGGTCCACTCCCTCCAAGATGTGATACTGTAGTGGTCTGGAAAATTGTCCAAGAAATTCAAGGCAACCTTTTGGTCCTCAGGACTCCCAATATCGAGAATTGTGGGATATCGTACACCGAAAGAGAGTGTGTCCAGATCCAGCTGAGCACCGAATGCTCCTACTCTGATGGGATTCTTAAAGCATGTGTGATGACAGCGCCTGGTGGGAGGAGATGACTGTTCACAGAAAGGGATTTCAAATTCGGAAGGCTGTCGGTGATCGTCTCTATGAGAAACGTTGGAAGTGCCGTTACGCCGAATTCCAGTGTTTCAACATAGGAGCCGAGTCGTAATATCGGTGCCAATTGCGTGGGATACTACAAAATGGACAAAGTATCCCTAGGACTCCTAGATATCCAAAGCTTGAAATGACGGATGGCGCGATCCTGTGCGAATGAAGCAGCGAGAAATGGGGGTCCATGGTAAGCAACAAGGGCTTGAAGGACGTCAGAAGGGATAGGTGCCATTTCTATAAAAATGCATGCTGGCGTAGCTGGGGCTCGCAGGTGCAAGGTGGCAAGACGAGGGCACTGTCGCATCGCAGGGACGAACTGCGGGTAGGAGACGAAGGAAACCGAGATGTCGAGTGTCCGAAGGGAATGAAAAGTGGATGGTGAAAGGGACATCGCAACTAGCATGATCTCCGTCCCATCAAGGCCTGAATGAATCTCCTCTAGGGTATCAGGGTGTACGGAATTGGAGCGAGAAAAGCGATGGTACAAGTCTTTCGTGAAGGCCTGCATTGCAGTTGAATGAAATCACCCATCGAGCTGGTATTGGCGTCGATGTGCTCCTTCTCGTTGGGAAGCCCTGCAATATGTCATCTGCTCGAATTTCCAGCTCAAAGGTGTCCAACGACAGGTTCTGAAGGATTGCGATTCTTTGCGGAGTAAACGGTATGGAATGGAGGACAAGGCTCCTCAGGTTCACGAACTTTGGGAGCGTGCTGAATACCAGATCTATGAGATCATTCTCAGGGCTATGTTGTGTTCCAGTATATCTCGAGAATCTGATAGCACCACATGGGTGAGGGATCAAGGAGAAATTTTGAATGTAGCATGCGATGCGTGGTGAGGAGAAGAAGTTAAGGCGCTCAATGTAGGAATCCAGGTGGAGTTCCCGATGGATGATGGATGTCAGAAATGGATGGACAACCAGATTTTGGAAGAGAAGGGGTTGAGCAACTCCCCGCAGAGAACGGCAGGTCAATGATATCGCTGCGATAGAATTTCGGATTGACAGAGATAGAATGTCGAGCCAACATTCCGTTGGGAAGAAAATGTCCGAGTTGTGCTTGGGTTCCTGTTCATCCATTATCAGTGTTATGCGGGCAGCGTCGTGGGGCGAGCACTACAGATTGGCGCACCGTACTAAATGGGCCATCAAACTTGGATTGCAGCGCTCGCTTGTTATGTTGTATGTCCATATCTAGTATGAGGTATAACGGGGGCCTTAGATTCAGTAGACGGTATTAATTGTGTATCTAGAAAGGTGCTGGTGGTTCAAGTTGACTGTGGTTGATTGGGACGAGTCCAGACGTTTGCCGCAGCCTCTTGCGCCCTGCACAGCTATTCAAGTGATGGACGCTAAAGTCGAAACCATCAATTGACAACGGCTGAAACTTGCTGAAAGACGCCTGACACCAGCCACGTTAACTTGGTTTGATAACAGCAAGCAGTCAGAGGTGCTAGCCCTCACAAGTATTCCCAGAACAACCAAAACAGCAAAATAAGGGGTATGCGAAGCATTTCCGTCGTAAGCCTGCCACCATTGCCAAAGTTAAACGGGGCGAGCTTCCATCTAGGGGGGGAATGACATTGGAATTTGGTAACAAATGAGCGACGGCAGGTACCGATGTTTATACAACTTGAAAGGCGTCTGTCCAGACGAGGATCCTAACAATATCACAAGCCGGATAGTATGGAAGGCGTGGGGTAGATGTAAGGAGTGAGGTGCTTTAGTTACCCACAAATAAGACCGCGCAGATATCGCCTGACCGAAGACGGGCGAGGACGATGACTATGGGTCTATTTCAGAGAAGCGTAGGTGTTGAAAGATTCTGTGTGTTCTATACTTAGTGTCCCAAGGGCCTCGTTGTATCTAATATCTTTATCCAAACGGCTCCACATAATTTTCGACCAAGCAGGTCCTGTGGCCCACCTCAAAGACATAACTCGATTGTAGCGATGTGGAAACTTGCCCCAGAGACTCAAAACAATTTTTTCGTGCACAGGACTCCCGATAGGAAAAGTCGCGGGAAATCGTACACCAAGAGAGAGATTGTTTAAGTCCAGCTGGGCACCGACTGCTCCTACTGCTCCTATCCTGGGCGGGCTGACCTTAGTCTGTATGATATGTGTGATGACAGTGCCTGGAGAATTCGAGGAGAGATGGCTGTTCACGGAAAGGGATTTCAAATTCGGAAGGCTGTCGGTGATCGTCTCTATGAGAAACGGTGGAAGTTCCGTTACGCCTAATTCCAGTGTTTCGACGGAGGAGCCGAGTCGTAATAGTATCGGTGCCAATTCCGTGGGACACAAAACGGACGAAGGATCCCTGGATGTCCAAAGCTTAAAATCACGGATGGCGCGATCCTGCGCGAAGAAAGCAGCGAGAAATGGGGGTCCGTGGTAAACAACAAGGGCTTGAAGGATATCAGAGGGGATATGTGACATTCGTGGTAAAGAGCGTGCTGGCGTGACCGGGGCTCGCAGGTGCAAGGTGGCAAGATGAGGGCACTGGTGCATCGCAGGTACGAACTGCGGGCTGTCGATGAAATAGACTGAGATGTCGAGAGTGCGAAGGGAATGAAAAGCGGATGGTGAAAGGGACATCGCAACTAGCATGATCTCCGTCCCATCAAGGCCTGAATGAATCTCCTCTAGGGTATCAGGGTGTACGAATTGAAGCGAGAAAAGCGATGGATTGAGTCTTTCGTGAGGGCCTGCATTGCAATTGAATGAAAATACCCGTTGAGCTGGTATTGGCGTTAATGTGCTCCTTCTCGTCGGCACACCCCATATGTCACCTCTTCGAATATCCAGCTCGAAGTTGTCCAACGACAAGTTCTGGAGGATTGTGAGTCTCTCCGAAGTACACAAGATGGAATGGAGGACGAGGCTCCTCAGGTTCGTGAACAGTGGGAGGGCGCTGAATACCTGAGCGACGACATTAGGATTAGGGACATTGTGTTTACGTGCCACTGGTGGGTAAGGTATCACGGAAATACTTCGAATGTGGCACGCGATGCGTGGTGAGGAGAAGAAGTCAAGACGCTTATGGCGGCGCGCTACGTATAGAGTCCGACGAGGTTTCCGATAGGTGGTGGACTTCAGAAATGGACGGATAACCAGATCTTGGAATAGAAGGGGTTGAGCAATCCACCGCAGAGAACGACAGGTCAATGATATCGCTGCGATGGAATTCCGGGTCGACAGAGACAGAATGTCGAGCCAAAGCTCCGTTGGGAGGAAAATGTCCGAGTTGTGCTTGGGTTCCTGTTCATCGATAACCAGTGTCATATGGGCGGCGTCATGGGGCGAACACTACAGATTGGCGCACCATACTAGATGTACGATCAAACTTGGATTGCACCGTACTAAATGAGCGATCAAGCTTGGATTGCAGCGCTCGCTTGTTGTGTTGTATCTCCATGTCTAGTGTGAGGTACAACGGGGGCCTTGGATTTAGCAGATGGTGGTAATTGTGTAAGTAGGAAGGTGTTGGTGGTTGCCGCAGCACTCGCAGCTATTCAAGTGCTAGATGCCGTCAAAGTCGAAAGCATCAATCGAGACAGAAACGATGGCTGAAAAGACGCCTATTACCTGGCCACGTCTGACAAAAGCAAGCAGTCAGACCGTCAGAGTCTTTAACTCGCGCCAAAGGCTGCTTACAGGGGATAGTACGAACATGAGGAGTCGTGTGAAAATTTCTCAGGTTGGGTCTTCGCCACCTCGTTCTAATGCCAAGGTCGTTTGGTCTTCCAGCCATCCTTCAGCCTATTGTTCGCTCTTCTAGACTAGCAACAGTAGCCGCGACAAGAGGGTTTTTGGGACAGTCCGACACTCCTTCTCGCCAAAGCGACGCTGATTTCGAAGCTGCCCGACGCCGACGGAAAACAGAATGGAAGCGAAAGCAAGGAGTCAGTATTCTACATGCACCGACTCCTCTCAACCCTAATTTCTCTGTAACAGGGGCAAAGCTTTCTAGACAATGTTATCATAAATGTCCGGGGAGGTATGTGACTTATGACCTGTCAGTCCTACGCGTATGAACCTTTGGTCAGGTAATGGTGGGAACGGGTGCGCGGCATTCCATCGAGAGAAGTTCAAGCCATATGGACCTCCTTCTGGCGGAAATGGTGGACGAGGAGGCGACGTATACATCCTCCCAACCCCCCATCTAACGACTCTATCCTCCGTTCCTACGCGCATTCGTGGTGAAGCCGGCGGACACGGTCAGGGGACCTGGCAGAATGGCAAGAGCGGCTCGCCCTTGATTATCAAAGTTCCACTAGGAACGGTTGTGCGAGAACTGAAGCGGGACGACGCAAGGCGCGCGAAAGACGAGTGGGAGGCGGAGGAGGAATCTCTCGAAGGTCTGACGCCGTCGGAAAAGCGGGACAGGATGCGCGAAAATAGATGGGTGCATTATCCCAGGTTTGGTGAAGCAAACATCCAGAGAGACTCGTTTAAAGAAGCGGAGGCTGTGTTGTATAAGCAGGAGAGGGAGAGAAGATTAGCGAGGCGAAGGAGGATATTGGAACGACCCATATTCCTGGACCTTGACCGGGAAGAGCACGTCGAGCGTGCCGTGGACGCACCCTTGGGCATAAAGCAGCACGAACCGACCGGTCATCTCATTGCTTCCGGAGGACTAGGTGGCCTTGGAAATCCCCATTTCACATCAGCCGTCAATCGCTCTCCAAAATTCGCATCGCGCGGGCAGGAAGGAGAACGGATAACTTTATCGCTGGAGCTCAAGCTCCTTGCTGATGTCGGGCTGGTTGGGATGCCTAATGCAGGCAAAAGCACCTTGTTGCGTGCTCTCACGGGCGGCAGGGCAAAGAGCGAAGTCGCTGGTTATGCGTTCACGACATTGAACCCCGTTGTAGGTGTCGTGCGTGTTGCCGAAGACGGGACCTTCGAAGGCGGCATCACCGGCAACCTTGTGCATGATGAGACGCGGATAGAGAATCAGCAACTTCAAGAGAAGATGGAGAACGGGGAGTTGGTGGATGCCTTGACGCGGAACCAGGTGCCGGAAAGCGAGGCTGAGGCTACCTTGGACGGGAACGTGGTCGCTCGGCCAGGCCACCAGTTTGACCTCATCGAGAACTTCCGCTTCACTATTGCCGACAACCCCGGCCTCATATCGCGCGCGTCCGAGAACGTGGGCCTTGGGCATTCCTTCCTCCGATCGATGGAACGATCCCTTGCTCTCGTCTATGTCGTGGACCTCTCAGGACCTGCACCCTGGAAGGAACTAGAGGTCCTACGTGAGGAATTAGAAAAATACCAACCTGGCATGAGCTCGAAGGCTCGCATGGTTATCGCGAATAAGGCTGACCTCCTTGCCGGCGATGGCGATCCCTTAGCGGTCCAGAAGGCTAAAGAAAAGCTCAAAACCCTAGAGGAGTATGTCAGGACGCAGATGATTGTGAAGGACAACTCGGACTTCGGGTTCACTTTGGATGTTGTTCCTACCTCGGCGAAGTTCAGCCAGAATTTGTTTAAGGTCGTGGGTCTGATGCGGACATACGTCGAGCAGGCTAGAGAGCGATAATTGTACTCATTATATGTATATATCTTACCACCCATCTCAACTTACGGAACGGATGTTATAGTAGTAATTCATCCCCATCTTTATAATGGCTATATAGCCTGGCCTCGCAAGGCCACATTGACTCGATTACGTCCATGGACATGCTGGAATAAAGGTTGACTCATGACAATATCTAATCGCGTCCTAGGGATCGGGAACCCGCTGCCCGAAGACATCCAAACCAAGGTCCAAACCAAACGTTAACACTCGAAACGAAAGGCTCCGAAGTCGATGCGTTATCCCAGCGGGCCGGAAAAATGGGTCACATGGAGGCATGTATAATGAATTCATTCATACCCTTGTACATGCCAGTGACTGCGGATAACACAAGTACCAGCAGGAGATGACTTGAAGCACAAAGCGCGACGAGTTCGTGTAAGGCGCCGTCCATGGTCATGTACTATGTCCTTTGAATAATGAACGGAGCCGCCGGTGTGGGCCCGACGGCTCACGGGGTTCATTCAGCTTTGCAGCCCGAAAACCCAGGACATATGATACCAAACGGGAAACAAAACGTCCACGCTGTTCGACCATGTTGCGACCATGGGTAATCTGGACATTTCGGAGAAATGAAACCCATGATGCCGCTGACCATCATGAGGTGGTCCCTGCAATTGAACGGGTTTCACCCCAGAAAGAGTGCGTCATGGATGTCAACGTGGTGGGTTCTCGCTTTAGACAAGGACAAGGCATGATGATCAATTTTCAGGCTCGCAGCCGGTGGGAAGGTCATACCCATGTCCCTCTCCGTACTATCGCCTTTCAAGTAATAATGAAAAACATGCCGTTATCTTGAATTCGAATGGTCCAACAGGACGTGATGCTGCGACGCCTTGTGCTTCTAGATGGTGGGAACGAACTTCCAAGTGATCAGGAGCCTTGTTACTGGCGAGGGAGATTAGTGCAGCAAAAATGGTGAGTAAATCTCACGCATGTCCCTCCCATAGAGTATGTTTTCGATTCCAATTGCCTGACGCCATCGGGCTGGTGTATGGTTGTTCGTTAGACGGGGTGATCAACGTATGTATGTGGCCGTCTTGGTGCATCCAGGGAAAGGCATCCGCTCGCACTGTGTCATTCATATCCCGAGAAGAGTTGATCGTGGAACCGAAATCATGCATTGTCTATGAATAGCACGGTATCAGCAGCACTTATTGCTGAGCCTGTCCTACAAATATCATTTGAAGTTTAGGATGACATGACTCCGAATTTCACACCTTTTCAAACTAAACTGACGCGGTGCTAGGTCATATGGTCTGTCGTGATAGCGGACTACGCATGGAAGACCTTGTTTCAGCATATCACAACATCATGCGATTGGTACATTCGATACTAACCTAACTTTTCGGTAGGACCTTGAGGTTTGAAATTCGATGTGAGGAACGTAAAAGAGCACTGCTCGTTGATGAAAAGGGGTGATCGTACGAATGAGCGCTGCGCGTCTGCGTGACGGGCCCCCGGTCTAAAGGCTTCATTCGAAAAGTGTGCTCCAGTGTATCCGAGTAGGTATAAGGGATATTGGCACAATGAAAGCTTACCTGATCAGCTAGACTATCGATCACCACGCATCGGAAAGAGCTCGTGTTTTAAGTTCCCAACCTCACGCAAGGCTGCGTCCGACGATCGTACGAGTCAAAGATCTGTAGCTGGAGCACACGATGATGATTTGAATCTCATTCAGGGCACCCGCCTTGTAGTCCTCGGAATCCTCGTCGTAGAGAACTTGAGCGACAACATTGGATGTCAATCAATAAGACTAGATATACATTGTCGGGGAAATACCCATTTGATCCCATTTCAATGTCACATCGAGGTCGCTGCCTCTCAAAAACCGCATTCTGTGAAGCTGATTTCCGATTGTGCTGAATAATAAATATTCAGTCATCACGTAGAGCAGGGAAGATCAAGCGTGCACACTCATCTCGCAAATTGATAGTTGCTCCATTGGGCGCCCTGAACACCTCTCCCGCGAACAAAACGAAGAATCAAGGCGCCCCCACGAAGTAGAGTTTACTCGACTGGTGTATGATGCATCCCAAAATAACCAGTTTTCGATTGCAGAGATCAAGCAACGATGTTCATCTTGTCGTTATAATGCCATCACGAGCGAAGAGCGGTGTAAGCGCGCACCATTCATCCATTCAATGTTCAGACGGCGACATCACCGGCCTCAGTATCGTCCGATGAGTTTTCTCCGGGGAACTTTCCGCAAGGGTAATACAAGAGCCCCGTGAACGAGCGAAAAAGGGATGCGCTGCGCCCGCACCGTTGGATGGTGAGACAGGTGAATACATTGCCTAGAGCTTCAAAGCTTTTATGTTTGCGACCTGAACGGGCTGAAAAAAGTTTTGGATGATTCTAGCCTGTGATGATCATCATGGACGAACCCGCCGAAGGAGTTATCGAGGGGTAACGAGCCTTACGGAACAGGCATGAGAGGATTTCCAAACTCAAGTAGGTGAACGATCCAGACGATAGACAGATCGTCTCGAAGCCCCAAAAATCCTTTTGCACCCGGACCAGTTAGGATCGATTCGGAAAAGGCACACAGCACTTTTGTATCAACGCTGTCTCCACCCGAGAATACACGAGCGTTGAGGTCCAAACTTGGATGTGATCCACAGACACTGTCAGCCTCGCGGGATGTTGGGCACGGTGATGATTCCGAGAGCAAAAAAAAGCAAGTAGCCGTGATACATGGGACAAAGCCATAGCCCGGGCCCAAAGACCTCGCCAAGTATCAAGAGTCAAGAGACCGGTATCTTTTGACTTCTGGATAAACGTTGATCAGTCATCGGAGTTCAACGTTCAAATTTCAGACGTCGGATTGACTGAAGCTCCTTCGACAATCCTTTTCGACAATTGGTGACAGAAGCTCCAAGGTACGCGAGTTGGTGGTGCCTGAACGTTTGAACCTTGAGCCCACGATGACGATCTTTGAAGGAGGGATGATTTCCAGTTGCGCTTTTCGATCCCGCTTCCAAAACAAGCGTTAGTCGTAGTGGAGAGCGGAAGATGGCGGGATAATGAATCTGGTGATATAGCATCGGAAATTCTTGGAATGTATCTTCCATCGTAGAAGTAAGTAGCCTCGCAAAATAGACCTTCGTCTACGTCGTATGGCGTTGAACTCGAAGTCAAAATGAACGGTCGCGTAGGCATCACGTGGACGCGTGAGAACCATCCGCCGTCCAATCGCAATTTGAATCCGGGGTGAACTTCGGAAGTACTTCATGATGTACATCTGCCAACAGGACAGGATAAGCTGGGTTTTCATGTGTCTCGACGTTAGACAGGCTCAGCATACTCTCCCCGCTATTCAACCGCCTGCCACGGCTACTATTCGCGTTTCATCTCTTGAGAAGGTGAAATGAAAGGGCAACCTGCCAGTGGCACAATCCTTCTGACCCGCGGCCCTCCTCATTTGGTGGCAATCTCTTAACGTCCAGGGCGATCGGGTCGCAGGACGTCCTCATGCTCCTAGGCTATGTACATGAAGATCTCTTGGGGCGCTTCTATCTATGGCAAGCCACGCGCAAGTAACGACAAAAATGCTACTCCTATGGCGTCCCAATGCGAGCGAGAGGCCCCTGCAACCAATTTTTTGTACTTACAGGGACTTACGCCACCGGAATATCAGTTAATCGACATGCCCCGACGCGCCCACGCTTGACCCACATTTCTCCGTGGAGAGTCTGTATGTCAATTTCTAATCGCCTGTACCTGACCTCAACGCGTCCAGTCCTAACACATGTCTCATCATCATGAGACACAACATATGATATTATACACCCGCCGGAAAAATTTGCTTATCCAGCCGAATCACGCTGTGCACATGTCGATATCCCCAATGCGACCGACGATTGGACAAAGGCCTGAGAGAGCTCTAGGGAGATGGGATCAATAACAACGCACCAGATCGACATAGCTGCATTTGCGTCTGATCACCGTCATCGCGATTGCTGTGTCACTGGTGCTGGTATGTGTGTATCTGCCTGCCTTTCCTGCGCCAGTCACAAGGCTAAACACTGAGCGCTCTCCTAAATTATCTCGCGCCCTTCTTCAAAGGTGTGGGCCGCATCCACGACGTTGACAGGCTTAATCAGGCTGTTCTTGCACTTTGCTCTGATATGAGAGTGCACATTGATCGCGGCTTCAAGCAGGCTTATATATCCCCAACGTGAGCACCTCATTTTCAATGTATCTCCCAATGTTGTGGTGTTTGTCGTTTCGGCGATGAGGCGGGTTTAGTACCGCCCACAAATCTTCGTCACGCGTGGTCTCCCATCACCACATCATTTTTGTCGCTTTCTGAAATTCTTCTTCATGAGAGCATTCTGACATTTTTTCTCTCTTTGTGTATCAGGTCGCCAAACAAATAACGTACATGTGCAGCACAGTGTGGGGATGTTACTGCGACCCCACGCAGCACCATCCCGTGTAATGTTACCCTCAGGGATGGCAAAAAAACGAAAATCTGGAGTTGCGGCATGTTGGCGGCAGCGGCTGATATGCCGCCGGGAGAAGACATATTCATTCGTAGCGGAGTCGGTTGATGTCGATCTTTTTGCGTAGGCATGTAGGGTGCGCCTGCATTGGGAATTCTCCGAGTTTATGGGGCTACGGGGCGTTCTGGGCCTCGAGAAATCTACTTGAGGCAAGGGAAGGTGAGTTTTGTGCTTTTCGCACAATGTTACGGTGCTGAAGAAAGAAGCTGGAGGTCCGCGGTCTTCTTCTGTCAATCACAAAGACAAAAACATATGGCCCTAAAATAACGGTTGATACAACCCTGGACATTCTTCTTGATGTGCCACATCTGTGCATACCGAGGTGGCTATGCTCCTTTTGATCATGCAATTACAAGGGGACTTCATTGTGATTGCAGACAAGGTTGCCGCCGGATCTGATAGAAGCTCCATTTCCATGTCATAAGTATTGGACCTACAGAACGAGATTAATACGACATCGACTCAGGGTACAGTGTCAGAAGGACATGAGGCTGCCATCGACGAGGTGAGCGCCCGTCAGTGCACATAATGTGCCACCGTTGACCACTACGCTTAGTGTTGCGTTACTAAGTTGGTTACATGGAGCATTCGAGATAGAACTATCAAGGATAATCCAACTTTCCGAGAGGCACCCGCGGGATATTATGGCAGCCTGCTTTTAGTCCAGCCACCCGGCTGGAAAACTCCATTTATTTTCCATGGAAATGAAAGGTACCCGTTGACATTCAAACTAGACTGAAACTGTTTTGGTTCCGCACTTACTCAAAAGTCAGCTGGTTCCCTGGTGACTCACAGTCAAGCCACGCGGACCATCTATGGACCCACAACACCACATTCAGCTCAATTTCCATATCTTCATCTCTCGAGTTGGGTTAATTTACCTCGCTGCTGAAGGATATGAAAGCGTAGCAGGAGGATGGGACCATAATTCATGGAGGTCCACGCCCCAGCATCCCCATTTTGCAGGAGCGGACCGGGAGGGGACAACCTCGGTCATGATGCGAGTCGACCGCTTGGAGGATGCCGGAAGCTTGACCAGAAAAGAACAGATCTTCTCAGGACGCAAGGACAATTTAGGATACTACAGGGTCGGGCATGGGGAATGGGGGATGTGCTGAATTTGGGATGAGGTGATTGAACTGATTGCGAGCTGCGGCAAATGCCAGGGGAACGAAAGGATATACTTGACAGAGCTGGGTAGCATAAGTAATACAACCCAGACTGTCTGACTTGACGAGTCGCAAGAGAATCTGGTTGCGACAACTGCGCTCGCGGTCAGCCAGGTAAAACGCAAGAATTGACAGCCCACGCCAGGCCAACACACGTAAAACGGGGAAATGCAGGCGACCGAATCGGGCCAGGAGCGAGCGCCAGGGCGCAAACCAGGATCCGACTCGGAAATGCAGGGACAGCCTCTCCACCATGAAAACCAAAATACGGTCCTGGGCTCGACCTCCACGACCACCACCATGGAAGAACAGCCCCAGCAGCCAGCTGTCCCCTCCGCTGCCCCGTAAGTCGTCGTTCCAGCGCTCTCCATGTCTCGTGCTCATTGTTTCCAGCCAAATCCGCGCCAGGATCACCGTTGTCTGTGCAGAGGTGCCTTTCTTTGCTGTATTCTTCTGCTGCCAGCTCAATTTCGTACCTAGTGTAAGCGCCTCAAGCTGAAATGCGACAGACGGACGCCCTGCGGCAGTTGCACGAAGCGCGACACTGTCTCCCGCTGTATCTACTCCCCGGCCGCGGCTGAGAAAGTTGACCTCCATTCACTCAACAACCGGCTCATCCAGGTCGAAGCCATTCTCGCAATGGTGACGGCAGGGAAGACACCTCCCCCTTTCCAGTCTTCCTACCCACTCGCCCAGGTGGCGTTGCCCACAACATTGTCCACGAAACCGCGAGCCACCCACACTATCGCCTCCTCCCCTGCTACCTCCATATCTATCCAGCTCAACGACCTTATGAACATTTGGCTGGCGCATTGTCAGTTGGATCTCTTTCCACACGGGAATCAAACGCCGCTGAAGGCTGCAATGCCGTCAGATGGCGCCTACGTTAAACTGGAGCCATCTCCTATAGAGACGCTTCAGCTAGCCTCGCCTTATCATCAAGGGAACACCATCATCATTGATGAAGGTCCTTCCAACATCATGCCCACTCTCACTACGGGGCAGCATAATCTTCCCCCGTTACACATGTATTATCCAGCCCCGCAACAACAAGAGTCTCAAACAGGCCATTACACGTATCCCTCGCAAAACCCTTACCCAACGGAATACGACACTCCCTTCCCCCCACAACGAGAGTACGAGTTCCCGGCCGGTCCCCAGAGGTCCGCTGCTCCGCCACCAGCGTCTACACGACCAGCAGCATCACCAGCCCTCCTCGCCCTCCTCCCCCCTCCCTCCACTCGCACAAAGCTCCTCGCCAACGCCCGCTCCGCACACCCACACCTCGCCCTCCTCGTCCAATGGAGCAAGATCACAGACTTGGCGGACCCTGACGCTGCACTGGTCAAGGGGCGACAGAAAGCCTTGGCATGTGCCATATTCTTTGGCGTTCGTCCGGGTTCGCCTGCGGCTTCGTCGAGTGCACCTCCAGCCCCAGCCAGCGTCTCTACTTGTCTCCCGCTGTTCACGTGCTTGTGTTACATTTTGGCCTTGGGTGCGCTGGAGCCTAGTCAGGATACGTCGGTGGACCATGCGTTCTTGTATGCACTGGCGGGACAGGCGATGAATGTGTGGGAGGAGTGGAAGACATCTACGGAGGCAAGGGAGGAGGAGGCGAAGAATGGTGGGAGTGGGGAAGGTGATAGGAGGATGAAGATGGCGACGAAGGAGAAGGAGGAGACGAATATATTGGTTGCGTCGCTGCTGCAAGTGAAATATCTCTTGCGTTCCGGATCTTCGACGATGAAGAACTCCAGCACTATGTTGGCGACGGTGTTTCCTTTGGTGTGTTACCTTTCACCAGTGCTTTGTATCGTTATCTCATGTGTCTCACCTCTGCAGATCGGAAGGCTGGTCAATTCGGCGCGGGGGTTGGGTCTGACGCGGGATCCGGAAGAGGAGAGTGGACCGGGCTTGAGGAGAAGTGCAAAGGCTGAGGAAAGACGGAGGATGATATGGTGGGATATTATGTTCTACGACGCGTGCGTCCCTCTTTCCTTTCACTTCTCCTTCTTCTCAAGCTTACTCTCACGTTACATGTACCCATCTGACTGATTGTTTGCACCAATAGATTTATGTCTGACGCCCTCCACCACACTCCTCTGGTTGCCTCTCACTCATACACGACGAAATCCCCTGCCATTGCTCAATCCCCATCATCTGACCCCTCCAATGCGCCATCCAATTCATCGTCACGCAAGTACTCGTACCCAGCAGAAGACAGCGCAGACGGCGGTGATGATAGTGACCCTTCGTGCGAGACTGCGGATGTTGATAGGCCGACGATAACAAAGGGACGCGCCGCTCCTCGATTTGCGCCTTCCAGGTCTAAGGGAAAAGGCCGAGTCTTTTCAACCCACGTCGTTGACGATATTGATAATGGCTTTTTTGGCGTGCGATGCTGGTATGTTGTCATCTACGAAAAATTTCTTTCACATCGCTCACAGAGTCCGCTTTTGACAGTCTGACCCGTCTCGCCCAAACCGTCAAGCACCGCTTGTCCCATCCTGCTTGTGATTGCTGCACTTGCGGTAACGGGTATTCCCTCGACCAAGCCGCAAAGCTCGAGGCAGAGATCCGCGCATGGGTCGCCGACCTCCCAGCGTCTCTCAAGCTCGAGCTCTCCGCCTACTCACCCTCAAGTGCCCAAGAAGATTCCAAACGGGACCTCATCAAGTCCCCGAAGCACGCCGCTCTCGCCGCGGAGCTCGCCATCATCGCGAACCGCATGATCATCTCCGCTTACCTGCCCCTGATGCGCACGTCCTCCGACGCTCCCAGTTCGTCCAGCGCATACTCCGCCGCGCACCCGTGGAGTCCTGCGAGCCGCGCGACAGTGGAAGCGGCGCAGGGTGTGATACGCGCGGCACGGGTGGTGCACCGTCTGTCTCAAGCAGGGAACACCCTGGCCCTGTTAGGGGACTACTATCCATTGGAGAAGGCGGTGGTTGACGCGCTTGTCATCTGCGCGCATTCGGCGTTTGCGACGGGTAAACTGGGGAGGCCTGTGATGGAGGAGGTGGCGCTGGCGCTGGAAGTGCTGGGGGCGTTAGGGACATGTGAGGGCGAGCTGGGGAGGATTGTAGGGTCGTTGAGGAAGAGGGTGGAGGCGTGTGAAGTGGGGAAGAGGGGTGAAGAGAATGTTTTGAAGAGGAAGCATATTGTGCTTGAGGGTGGACAAGGGGAGCAGGGCGACAAAACGTGCGCAAGTAGGGGGATGGGGATGGCTGTTGACCTTGGGGGCATGTATGGCAAGATGGGCGATGGAAGTGACGATAATGTTCTTCTGACGCCGCTGCAGCAACACCAGCAGCATCGACCTGTTCCTCAACCCCCGACGCCGCAGAGAAACGGCACCATACCTCGTCCAAAGGGCAGCGACAAAAAGAACACCAAGAAAAGCTATCCTGTGTATCCTGCCATCGGTGTTCGTGACAGAGGGAAAGAGGGTGCTCCATGGATGGCGAAAAGATCGAGTATGACGCCATCTAAGCCTGACGCAGACCAGAGCGGTGACATCGAAGCACGGATGAACGACATGACGTCGAAACCCACCAGTGAAGGCGGCACGAACTTCCAGTCATCGAACGCATCTCAGCGATTGCCTTCCGGCCAGCCCATGTTGGACACCGGCTATCGATCCAGGTCATCGTCAATCACACAGCCACCCCGGCTGCAAGCTACCGATTATTTAATGCAGTACGGCGGGTCTGAAGATCGGCATTCGGACATGCATACCCACCAGCGTCGGCGGTTTAGCATCCACGACAACGGCCAGCATCAGCCACAGGAACAGACACACATGCAACAACCTTTCGCCGTCTCTCCCACTTCCCTCTACAACCCCAGCCAACAATCATCTCGAGCTGGTTCGTTTGACGCCCCCCGCGGATTTGACCAACCCCGCGGATCGTTTGACCAGAACGCCGCAAGCGCAGAGGTATTCCGTAGCGGATCGAGCCCCTACCAGAACTCCAGTGCCCCAATCTCCACGGCGAGCTCGCCATATGGGTCAGCGACTGGGCACCCTCACACGCCCACGTTCAGTACAGGCTCTCACCGTCCCAGTCCTCCTATTTTTGGTCCACAGGCGACAGTCGCCAGTCCACAGACCTATTATCATATCCCGTCGAATTATGACGCGGGGTATGACGGTCACGCTGCACCGCAGCACCAGCAACAACAAGTCCTTGGCGTAATGGCGATGGATACTTCGATGGGCGTGCAGCAGCAAGCCGATTGCAGCGGCGCCATGGGTGCACCTCCGAGTGTCCCACCCACACCGCTCTATGAGAAAAGCCAGCAGTCGTTGTACGACCTCAAGCCCCCTTTGGATCTGGCACAGCAGCAGCAGCAGCAGCAGCAAGCCCTGCGCCATTATCAGGTGGCCAGCGGCCGCACCACCCCCGTCGACGCTCAGCATCACATGTCGATGAATCCGTCCACACAATCGGCATGGTCTTCGACACCTCAGTATATGCAGCCTCAGCCCATCACTGAGCAGCATGGGGCGCAATATTGGAACACGGACGTATACTACAGATAGTGGGTGCGCCCCCGCCTTCTAAGCCCCCTTTCCTCAAAGCATCAAAATCCTGTTCTTGCTGTCCTTAATGCTTTCGTCCACATTCGCTAGCCTATGATCTTCTCGATGCCCCATGTGCGCCCATAGTCGCTCGTTTATGCTTTGCGTTGTCCCTTGTCCTCCCTTGTCCGCTGTCCGCTGTCCCTATCCCAACCTCGTCTCAATCTTTCTGTCTGTCGCTTTGTATCTTCGCTATCGCCTAACACGACCGTCACGACCTAATCTATACCCTCACTCACTCTCTGGCCCTCCATTCTGAGGGAGCGGTGGGGCCTTTTATACCTGATTTATTGACCGTGCTCGTAGATGATGCTAATATTATGGGGGTGAGCACCTCTCCTCTTTTCCGTCTGTCTCCAGACCGGGATTGCTGATGTCTATTTATCTTTGTGAAGGAAAATACACGTGGTTCCCGGCGGGATGAATTTTACTTACTACTTCCTTTTCGTGGGGGTATTTCTGAATCTTTTCTTTATATAGAACTCTCTCTCTCTCTGAATCTCGTCCCTCTGTTTCTGTCGATTAATTGCATTAATTACGTATATCTCCTTTTGTTGAACATCCATCCTATCATTGTACCAATATATATATTTTCTTAACCTTTCTGGTGCCGATGTCAAAGACGATGAGTTTGAAGATTGAAGATATTCACTGTCAGAATGAAGAGACCCTGCATGAGCAAAGTTGGGTCTAATTCATCAGATCCGAGTTGATCATTGAGTTTGGTAAAGTTGTGAGGGTAAATTTCTGTACATTTAACTCTTTCAATTGCTCGATAGCCCGATGCCGATGTCGAAACGCGTGCTTTGCTGTGACTTCATCAAGGAACCCACCGAAATTCGACTGGTTCGGAAGCTTGTTATTATAAGAAATGTTCTCGAGTTCCTTCGTGAGCGAGAAAATTTGTTCGAGAGGGAGTCGGCGTTGGTTGGCGATGACTCTGAACGTATGGAGAATGTGCAGCTAATATGGCGACACAGCCTAAGTGATGCACGCTCCTTGTATCTCTTCTCTCCTGTCATCGAGAGACGGCGAGCGATATGATTGATTCTTAGGTCCTTCGATGGATAGCTTTTGCTTCATTAATATAGTCAATGGCTCTCTTTAGGCAAGGTGCGCTCGATGCGTTTCTCCAACATTGTGATTGTGATGCAACTTTTCGGTGGTAAGGGTCCGCAATAACGCACATATGTTACAGGCATGTCTGGATGCAAGATGAGAACGTAGTGGAGGTTGCTTTGAAGCTTTAGGTTGGCGGCAGCAGAGAGGATCTTCGATAGACTTCCTATGGTCATGTCCCGGAGTGCGCTGGATAGTACTTCGCCTTTGAAGTTATCTAAGCATGGGCATAAGTTGGTAGGCAGAGCGCGCCGAAAGACTGGTGGTTCAAAAAATTAGCGAGGTGGAAGTGCAGACGCCAGAGAGTTTTGGAGACGGAACCCGCAATGGGTTAAGCGCATGTTTCCCCGACAATGAAGATGACACGCACCCGCATATCAGTTCTGATAATAATCAAAACTTAAGAGTCAGTGTTATAGACCGAGGTGTGGCTTCCATATTATTCAAGTTGTTTTTGTCGAGGAAACGGTCGCATCTGAGCACAGCCTGAACAGTAAGGATGCCCGAGGACCAGAAGGCACTATTAACGCCGAGTAGTATCTTTTATTAGAGTCCACAAGAGCCCATACCGTGCCCTGAGGATCTTCCAGTGACCAGCGATTTCCCGGTCTGGCGGGTGCACGGTCATAGCGCCGCGCGCGCTGAAGGGCTGGAATTCATCGGGTTCATTTTGACAGATGGTCGGCAGTTTGGCATGGAGCCGTTGGACAAGCACGAGATAAAGCCAAGTTCTCTTACCTACATAACATCAAGTTAGTCGCACAAGCGTAAATCTCCACGGGAAAGTGACGGGCCAAAGCAAACACTGATGTTCGTTCTTGTCCTGTGTACAGTGGAGGAAGGGGTTGATAAAAGTAAGACTGACGGAATCTTAGGGGATATGCGAGTGCTTCCAGTGCTACTTCCAGTCCAAACACTGAAAGGGTTGCCGGAGTGGCCTCCATGTAATTGCCATTAACGAGGAGATCCTTCAGTCGAGTATCTCGGACGCAGCTGCAAAGATTCAACGTTGAAGGGAAAATAATGTCCTGCCAGTGGGATTTGGAGGAATATTCCCTTGTCAGCGTTGCACGACGCGTGCGACGGCATCCGTCTCTCCACGAGCCTTTATCTTATCTAATCTAAAGTGCACAAGGGCACATGGTGTAGTTGGTTATCACGCCCGCTTAGCATTTGAAAGTCCTCTGAAAGGAGGCACGGGATGAGAGAGGAACACGTTTTGGGCCGCGACTGGCACATGACTCACGTTCCTTGATTCCTCTCTCCCAACATCTCCTCCACAGACGCGTACACTTGGCGCTTCACGCGCCGCGGCTCGCCCTTTCCGGAGATTTGCAACCTTTTCGCCGCGTAACCTACCTGTTACTATCTCTCTGGCGTCCCTTCGCATCGCCTTTGTATTCGCTTTTATCCTATGTCGCGTCGCATTACTCGCTCCCAATCTCGCGCTCTCTCTCCTTCCGGCGATCCCTCTGCTCCCAGCTCTCCACTTTCTCCAGTTCCCGAGCGACCTTCTCGTTCATCTTCTTCCCAGGACAGCCATTCTCCCTCTCAACGCCCTCACAGCGTTTCTCCTTCTGAGAATGGGAAGATCTACAGTGGTTCCAAATCCCCGCGTAGACCCCCACTGCGTTACGTAAATCTCGGCGGTTCTTCTCTTCCGTCCTTTCCACCTCTCGCCACTGGACCTGCTGTGAACCTTAATTCCGTTCCTTCAACCAACATTCCTCTCGTTACATCATCGAACGTCACTTCCTTGCCACCTCCCTCGCTTCCCGGCCCGTCCACATCCACTCTTCTCGAGCCTTTTTCTGACTCGGATATTCGGGCCGCTCATCACCGTGTCCGGACAGTCCTCAACGACGCTGCGGCCCCCACCGCTGGTGCATCTCATGCACTCCATTTCGCTCCCCCTCCTGCATCTCACGCACCCCCTCCCTCCAATTCTGTCGCTCCCTGCGCTCCTTCCCCTCCCCGATTTTCTGCAGCCGAGAAGGGCAAGGAAAAGGCTCCCGTGCGCCCTCCCCTTGACCCTGATACAGTCGACCGCATTCTCGAGTCGGCTGTACCCCTTGCTCGCGCTGCCGCTGTACACAGTCTTCCCCCTCGCCCTCCTGCTGCTGTCTCCGCCTTTTCTTCATCGACTCGCGCCCCCCTCATTTTCTCTCGCCCTCCTCGTTTCGGCGCTACCCCTGTCAATGCCCCACCTACTCGGCGTGTTCGTATCGCTTCCCCTCCCATCACTCGTGCTCCCTTGCGCCACTCTCGCTCCGGAGGTACCTTCGGGGATATACCCCGCCCTCCTTCCCCTCTGCAACGTCCCTCTGCGCCCAACCCCAGGTACAACCAGGGCCTTTCCTCTCGCGAGCTCGCCTCGGAATATATGCCGTCGCGTTTTGAAGAATTTCCTGACCACGTCTCTTCGCGTCGTCCTTCTTCTTTCTACAATGCACCTCCGCCCGCCCGCGCTTCCCCAGCCGATGACCCACACCATCGTTCTTTCAAGCCGCCTTCGGCTGCCGCAGACCGCACCTACTCACATCACGCGTCCGCCGGTGGGTCACATCACGCGTCCACCAGCGGGTCCCATCACGCGGCCACTGCCTCTGTTCCTTATCGAGGTCGTGCTCATGAGGATTCTCCTCGTAGGTTTCACAGTTCTGCCTCATTACCTGCGCTTCTCACTTCTCGCGCATATACAGCCAGCAGCTCACGGCTCCACGCCGCTGCCCCGCCCTCTCCCTTCCCTCGCGATGGGAGACGTCCCTCACGCCGGCGCACTCGTTCCCACTCCGAGGATCTGCCGATCTCCCCCCCGCATCCTCGAGAAAGAGAGAGTGGCCCTCGTCGCCCTCACCGACGCACTCGTTCTCACTCTGAGGACACTTTGGACATGCATACTGCCCGCTACAATGTTCCGGCATATGCCCCTGCCCCTAGTCTCAGACAGCCGTCCTCATCCCGTCGTCCACACGACCATGACCGACGGGATTACTTGGACCACGCTGACTGCTCACCTGCCATGCCCCGTCGGCGACGACGCCCCTCCCACTCGGACGACTGTGACGGGCACTGTGAACCACCTCGCCCTCGCCGTCGCCCACGACACTGTGACAGTCCTCGTCGCCACACATCTTCCCGTGGTACATTGAGGCGTGCCGCCTCCGATGACTTCGCTCCACGCCGCGCTACCTCCCGTCGTACACGCAAGGGAAAGCTCGATCCCAATCTCATTGTCATCCCTGAAAAAGTTATCCGCACTCTGCGCAATGGGTGGTGGGATTACATCCCTCTCGACGCTCTCAGCAACGCGGCTTGTCGGAAAGCGGCCTTCGCGCCCGTCCGACAAAACGACGGTTCGATTACTGTTAGCGCAAACGGTTTCAACTTCCGGAGTTCCGGGTTCAACTGTGAGAACGAACTACAAATGACTCGGGAGGAGTGGTGCCAAGCAGCTCGCAATTTCCTCCTCGCTCTGCAAAACCACCTTGTTGCATACAACGAATGGGACGAAGACGAGGCGGACGACATCATTGACGGCTTCTCGGCCCACTTCCATGACATCCAAGCTCGTTCTGATTTCGAGGCCAATTTTATGGTCTACCTTATGTACGACATACAGATCCGGCGTCAATGGCTGATTGTCCGCGGCTCTGACGACCCCGACGAATTCGATCTTATGGAATTCCAAGAGGCCGTGTTCATGAAGCTGGATCGGCAACACTCTACCGACCTTCTCGCCTCTCTTGCCGCCACTACGGCTTCCCTTGCTAAACCTGCTGCTTCCAACACCTTCTCTGGCAAGTCCTTTCCGGACAGCTTCGCGAAATCGGGTGATCGCACCTCTTCCCGCAAGGGCGAGAGTCGCGGCGGCCGTAACGGGGATCGAACCAAACCCTATACAGTTGGTCGCGACCGCGACTCCCGCGCTGTCATCTGCATGTACTGCGGCTCCTCGGATCACAAATTCAAGTCCTGCCCCGGCCCTGGAAGATATCTTACCAGAGGAAGTGACGGAAGGTGGTCTGGCATTAACGGCCGGGCTTGTTGCTACAGTTTCAACGGACCGTCTCCATGTCCCCGAGGTGATTCATGTACCCACGCGCATAACTGTTCCCTGTGCGGCCTTGGCGCTCACGGTGCGCAACGATGTGTTGCGTGAACTGCACTTTCCGGTCTCCACCCCGCTCAAACATGCTCGCTGGACCGCGCTGCTTGACGAGACTGGAGGCCTGCCTCAATTTGCGGAGGTTCCGATTGGCCTTCGTGACGGCTTCAGCCTGGGGCTTGAAGATTTTTCTCTCGACCACACGTTTTCCCCTCCCAACCATTATCGCTCCCCCGAACATCACGCCTTCGTCATCCATAAGTACGCGGAAGAAATCCGCCTTGGCAGAGTCTCTCCTGGCTACCCCCCCTCCTTAGCTACGCAGCTTTTTGGCTTCTATCGTACTGCACCTCTGAACGTAATTGAAAGTGCCTCTGGCAAACTTCGCATAACCGTCGATCACTCGTTTCCTCGCAATAATCCTCTTGTACCTTCGGTTAATTCAGTAATCGATTCGGCTCGTTTTCAATGTTCCTGGGGTACCTTTAGTATATGCTATCTCCTCGTTGCCGACGCCCCCCCTGGCACTGAAGCTTGTGTCTTCGACGTCGATGCAGCTTTCCGTAACATTCCTACTCACCCCCTTGACCGCACGGCCACAGCTATTTCCATAAATGGGCTCATTCATCTGGACGGACGGCTGAACTTTGGCATCTGCCCTGCACCCGGGATCTTTGGTCTGGTGGCGGACGCTATCGTCTGGATTTATCTACATAAAGGCATTGACGCTGTCATCAAATGGGTGGATGATTTCATTTTCTTTCGTTATCTACGTGGACATCATTCCGACGGCTCGCCTATTTTCAACTACGACGAATCCCTGATTTGGTCCATCGCGGCTGATCTCGGTTGGCCTTGGGCACCAGAAAAATTCTCGCCATTCTCCACCGTGTTTACCTACATTGGTTTCCAGTGGTCACTCGCCTCTAAAACAGTCTGTTTGCCTCTGATCAAAAGAGAGAAGTACCTCAAGAAAATGGTGCCATGGTCTCCTCGCGCGCCTGTATCCCTTCGTGATACCGAATCGCTTATCGGGACTTTAAACCACGTTACTCTAGTTGTTCCGCAGGGGCGGTCACATATGCCCGCACTCTACCGCTTTCGGGCTAGTTTTCCTCCATCTGCCCCTCCCTGGCTGCAGCATCGCGTAACACCCGCTGTCTCCGCCGAAATTGAATGGTGGACAGACACCCTTCGCAACTCACCTTGTTCCTTGGACATTCGGCGTCCTCCCGAACCCCTCGATATTCCTATACTCGTTGACGCCTCTACTTCATGGGGCATCGGTTTTCTCCTGAACGGAAAGTGGCTTGCCTGGAGGCTGTTACCGGGATGGAAGGCCGACGGCAGGGATATTGGCTGGGGTGAAATGGTTGCTGTTGACCTTGCCTTGCGTGCTATCATTGCGGCTGGTTATTCAAATTGTCACCTCATCGTCCGTTCTGACAACGCCGGAGTTGTTGGCGCGCTCGCGGCTGGCCGATCGCGTAACAGCCAACAAAATGCGGTCCTTCGCCAAATCGTCGCCAATTTCCAATGTCACAACCTGTGGCTTACGCTCGCATGGATACCGACTGCGGACAATCTCGCCGACGGTCCTTCTCGCGGTGTTTTCCCATCGCGTTCCCTTCTGTTCCCTCATCCACCAGCTATCCCGGGATATCTGAAGCCTTACGTTTCCCCTTCCGTTGGTTATCACGACATACCTTCGTAGTTCTTCCTTATTCTCCGTGTTTCTCATTGCATA
The DNA here is from genome assembly GCA_013368375.1 of Tricholomella constricta. NCBI lineage: Eukaryota > Fungi > Basidiomycota > Agaricomycetes > Agaricales > Lyophyllaceae > Tricholomella > Tricholomella constricta. Next base: position 699,399 of record JAACJP010000005.1, on the reverse strand, counting down.
GCCGTACATCTTTTTAGTCTCATGTCTACCGACTATCCTTCCCAATTAAACACAGCCTTTGAGTCAGACTGGCGCTTCACGCGGCTGACCGTTTGTACGGTCCGGACACTTTGAACTCAGCTTCCCTTGCCTTGCTCCTTATGCCTTGTATACGCTCCACCCGCTCGTCTGCTTCGTGCTCCCGCCTTTCTACAAAAGGCATGCTCTCTCAATCATACAACCCCTGGGTTGGTGATCACCCCTTTGACCCATGCCCGCTCCCGATGCAACACGGCACTCTTGACCCTACCTTTCAATCATGGCAACCGGACAGTTCTGCCCGTGAGCGCATCAATCGCACCATCTCACAGGCTTGGCGCCCCTCGACGGCGGAGCGATACGCACTTGCAGTTTCCCAGTTCACTGAATATTGCGCTGCAGAAGCCATTCCCCTCTCTTACTGCCTCCCCGCTTCTGAAGCTCTTCTTTGTGCCTTCGCTTCGTCGCTTGCGGGTCGCAATGCAGGCGGCACCATTCGAAACAAATGTTCGGCGCTTCGCGGCTGGCACATCCAGAACAATGTGCCATGGTTTGGCGGTATTCAACTTTCATACGTAGTGAAGGGAGCCGAAAACATGCGGCCGCCGGATTCTCGACGAGCTGAACGGCCTGCTGTCACATCCGAAATGCTTGACATCCTTTCCTCCAGCCTTGATCTATCAAAGTCCTTTGATGCCTGTGTGTTCTTCGTGGCTACTAGCTCCTTCTGGGGTCAAATTCGTCTTGGAGAAATACTTCCGACTCGGGAGTCTGGCTTCGTTGCCAGCAATTTCCCGCGGTGGGAGGACTTGAAAGTGCCCAATGCTAACGGTTCTCGCTTACTGCACCTCCCGCACACCAAAACTGGAGGCACAGTGGGCGAGAATGTGATCATTACTCGTCAACTCCAGGCCGACCCCATCGAAGCTCTTTTACACCACCAGTTCATCAACGGTTCCGCGTCAAACGAGCATATTGCTTCCTACTGGTCAAATCAACATGCTCGCGTGGCGCTGACCAAACGAAAATTTCTCAAACGCGTTAACGATATTCTCATTCACAATGCCTACGATAAAATCTCCGGTCATTGCTTTCGAATCGGTGGTACTACACACTTCCTTCTCGCGGGTGTCCCTCCTGATATCGTTAAGCTGATGGGTCGCTGGTCCTCCGATGCCTTCTTACGTTATTGGCGGTCATTGGAGATCATTGCGCCATTGCACGCGGAACTTCTCCGGCCTGTCCTCCATTCATAAGGTCGCCCTTCGGCTTAGGTTCGGGTTCATCATCTCGAGCTCGATGGCACCTTCGGCTCCCTTCGTTCCGGGTTTTCTTGCCTGCTCATTCAGACCCCTGCTCACGCCGAAAGGCCGTTGAGTCGCCCATTGTTACATCGGAGTTTGTATGCTTATTCAATATCATCTATTTGCCGAGTCAGAGCAAGGAACCAGCACGAAATGAAAGTCCTCTGAAAGGAGGCACGGGATGAGAGAGGAACACGTTTTGGGCCGCGACTGGCACATGACTCACGTTCCTTGATTCCTCTCTCCCAACATCTCCTCCACAGACGCGTACACTTGGCGCTTCACGCGCCGCGGCTCGCCCTTTCCGGAGATTTGCAACCTTTTCGCCCACCCTCCCGCAACCTTTGTTATATGCTCCAAAAGTTTTTCTTTCTTTTCTCTCTTTCTTCTAATTCGGTATAAAGAAGTGTTGAATATTTGTACATGCTCTTGTGTACTGAGTGTTCTTGGGTTTTCTTGCCTGCTCATTCAGACCCCTGCTCACGCCGTGCACAAGGGCACATGGTGTAGTTGGTTATCACGCCCGCTTAGCATTTGCTAGGTTTGCGGGCGGTCCCCGGTTCAATTCCGGGTGTGTCCAATAGTTTTTATGCCGATGACATCATGGTAGGACGACGCAAATGACGTCTTTCGTTAACCTTACCTTGAACCACCATGGACGCTCTGCCGATCGACCTATCGCACCCCGCCGTGCGCGACTACCTCGCTCTCGTACGCCTTCAGGTTTTGACCCCGCTCTCGCTGCTCATCAACGCCGCCGCGCTCGTTGTGTGCGCCCTCCTCACCAATCCCACCATCACTCATGTCGCCCGCCTCTACCCTACAGCAATATCCCCACACCCACCTACCATCGCCGCCTATGTTCTTGTCATCTTCCTCGGACAGCTGGGCTACTGTTTCCTGCTTGTCCTGGCGTCTAAACCAGAGACAAAAAGCACCTTGATCAAGGGTGTCGGTCTATCCCTTGTCTTTGCGAACTGGGTCATGGCGTTTTGGGCAATCGCCTGCGTGTTCCAGTGGTTCCTGTTCGCTACCATTTTACAAGGCCTTCTGCTTCTCCTCCTCATATACTCGAATATCGCTCTCCTAGTATACCACCCTCCAACCTCCGAACGACCCATCGACACTGCGCTCATCCATGCGCCACTCAGGTTCTTCCTTGCACTTCCTTTCGCAATTCTCTTCCCATACTCCCTTTTGTAAGCTTAGCCAATCTTCTCACTCGAGGCATTGACTAATATAGATTCAGCGTGACACTTGGGCTCTCATTCAAACCAACTGAACCCGGCGTCCCGCGCCACTACTCTGGGTGGCACGCATGGGCCGGCTTCGCAGTAGTCATGTCCACCAACCTCTTTGCGCTCATTGTCATCGCTATCCGACGCGACCTTGTCTGGTGCATCGCCGCCACCTGGCTCTGCGTGAGCATCTGGCTGGATTCGCCGAAGCCCCCGCCCGTCAATGTACGTCACCGCTTCTTTCTCGTCTCTCTTCTTCCACCTCCGTATCGGCTCGTTCTCATACATTTACGTGTGCAGATAACTGTGATCATTTTCACGGCGCTTCACCCAATCGCGTTCTTCCTGTCGCATGTGTGGTCGCACTTCTACAGCCGCCGGCCGCAGGCGGTGGCGCTCCCGCCCGGAGACGATGTGCTGCACCGTGAAGCTCTCGAGAGGCAGAGGAACGGGACGGCACGGGAGGTGGATGAAGAGGCAGTCTGGGGTGGTCAATAACTTCTTCATAAATTTTGGTTTGCAGGAAAAAGACTGGACGACTCGCTGTTTTCTTTCCATGTGTTACCTCGCGATCTATTATTTTGATCTTTGTATTCTATGAGTCATAATAATCGATGATTCAAATTTCAGTGCAAGCCACCGCTTGTCGTCCTTGGGAAGGAACCTCAACGGCAGCGCATCACATTTTCGTAACAGTAAAACTGAACTGAATTGATTCTCGACTTCCCCCCTCCTATTCGTACATTGCATAAACATCCACGAAAACGCTTCCCTCACTATGCACGTCCATCACCATCTAAACCGCGCGGCTCCCGCATCCCCTGCTCGCGCAGCACTTGACCATCTCACCCGTATCAACGCTGTTCCCGAGGTGCCCGCCGTACGGCTGGCACTGCTTCTCCGCCTCGTTGAAGTAGGCCTGTTGTTTGACCGCGGCGCAGCAGTCCTTGGTCACCTGCTCGTCCGTCTCGCCGCTGCCGTCGCGGTTGCTGGTGCAGATCTCGGGGCCGCCTGCGGGTGCGGGGGAAGGTTATAATTAGTCAGGTTGAACCGATACAGTTCCGTGGATGCGTAACATCATTGGATTGAGGGAGATGGATGCGGGATGCCCCAGTGGTGGCAGTGGACTTACCGCGCTTCACTAGCTTTTCGGCTGGCGGGAAGAGGCGTCAGCGGTTGTCGTTGATCATGCGCGCCCCGTCAGATGTTGGCACCACTCACCGAAATCGTTCTCGACGGGCGTGGCGAAGGCCGTGACGGCTGAGAAGACGAGGGCGGTAAAAAGAGCAAAAGAGGTACGCATGCTGATGATAATAGTTGGTGTAAGTGTTGCTGTAATTTCTTCTGAGTTGTGTGTTGTGTGTGGGTTGAGGGAAAAACCTCGTCGTTGTCCAGGTCCTTTTATACCCCTCGACCCGATTCTGCAGTTGGTACAAGCAAAGAACAAAAACGAGATGAACTAGTGAGGTCATCGTTCGCCGCCGCACCACAGGAGCGCCACGTCCGCTCAGCATGTACTCCATGGGTGGTCGTGGAAGGAAGAAGGATGGGATGCCGAGAAGCCTGTAAGCAGAACCTGGCAACTTCTCTGCTCGGACCCGGACACAATTCGGTTAGAATACGATTACGCTAGACGCTGCGTCGAGGCATGCATTGGAGCTGAAGCGCAGTCCGCCGTGGTGTTAGGAAACTTTCGCTGATGTGCTCAGAAACTTACTCCGCAACCTCGAGACTCGAGTTTTACTTGGTGCCGCTGGCTTGCTAATAACAACGACGGCCTTTCCATTTTCATCAGTTGCACAGAATGCTGGAACCAATAATAATAGAAACTTACTCCGCAGATCAACCAGCTTCGAGACTTGAGTTTACTTGGTGCCGATGGCTTGCTAATAGTAACAACGATGGCCTTCCAAGTTTCATCAGCCGCACAGAATGCTGATAAAAATAGACTTACTCCGCAGATCAACCAGCCTCGAGACTCGAAAAGGCTCGGCAGTGGCTATGCTGAGTGAATACAGTGCTGGACACGGAGAGGTTTGAATCTCTGTATTTAGAATTGCTGCTCAGCGCGGTTTCATCCACAAATCGATGCCCACGGCTTCGCAGAGCAGTATAAGTCCTTTGATGCAAGTATTACCATCTAGTGCTTTTAGATATATCTGTTGGGGTGTTACTCCAGTGGGGGGCGAGGCTATCCAGGTTTCGTTGCTCATAGTGCGTAGTGTGTTTAGAAATATCCGCGGGGAGGATACTCCAGTGGGGCGAGGCTATTCAGATTTGGCGAAGAAGTTACTTCTTGTCTCGTTAATTTTCCAACCGACGATGCTCCATCATGCGAGGTGCACGGGCTTGCGCGCAGCGAGGATGAGTGCGTCATGTCTGGGCAGGACATCGATGGATACTTTGCAGACAGTGGGACGTCGCATCTTCAACACACCACTTTGCACTCCTCGATTACGCTTCCATCCTTCGTCCGCTCACCCTTCCATCGTCAAGCCTGCACTTCTTGGTATAGTCTTAAGAAGTAGTTCTATGCTCTTGTTTACCGTGGGTGTCTGCTCAATACTATGCTTACAACAGCAATATCAATGAAGCAAGCAATGCAGGATTGGGGAGGAATGTTGACCCACAGTAAGGCATCTGCCCGATGTGTCGGGAAAGTAGCGGGCAACGACGTCGAAGAGAATGCTGCAGAAGTGGTGCTTCCCCCGAAACCGCCGAACTCGCCATTGCTCGAAAGTAAGTGTGGCGTTGAACGAGCGGCCAGCGCTCAAATAAGCAATGACTCTTGGTGGGAGCGAGTAGTCCACCCGGCGATTGTTGAACTGATGTAGAACTCGTCGTATGAGAGGAGCCTCGTGACGAAGGCAGAATCGTGATAGTAGGAAGAAAACGCGGAGTTCTAAATGGTTGGTCCAGTCTCTGGCAGTCTCCAACGATAGGCTGTTACTGACTACATACCTTAGACACGAGCGTGGCAAGCAACTGTAACAAGCAACATTCAATGACTGCGATTTCGCGTAAACTCACCTCAGGCGCCCCTGTGGCGCACTGGCACGCCGCGAAGTTAGGGTTGCATTTTGTGACTCCGAATCTACTTCCGTCGAACGATCTCCAAACTAACTGTCACTCCGCAAAACCCACGTAGTTGAAACATCACGTTCAGAATCTCGGATCACCCAACCAAATGCACTGCGGTCAACAACGACCACGATAACGCAGTGTTCGTTGATAGATAAATCGTCAGGATAGAATCCCCGCGCCTTTCCATTGATTCGCAAGGGAGTTGGATACAGTGTAACATAAAAAAATTAAACTCAGTTGCAGAAAATGCTGGTAAACTTAATAAAAACTTACTCCTCGAGTGTAAGGGCGATGCTCTACTTGTGTTGGGCGAGGCTATTCAGGTTTCGTTGCAAGTAGTGCGTTCTAGGTGTCTTCTAATATGTCCGTTGGGGCGTTACTCCAATGGGAGCAAGGCTATCAAGCTTCCTTGCAAGTGGCATGTTCTAGGGTTCTAGAAGGTAGCTGCGGGGGTGATACTCCAGTAGGGCAGGTTTGGTGATGAGATCGCTTCCTGTCTGGATTACCTTTCCAACCGAGGAGGATTCTCCATCACGCGCGGTGCACGGACTTGCGCGCGCAGTGAGAACAGTGATTGCGTCATATGATACAGATGGATGGATGAATGGATGGATGGATAGTAACTTGCGGGCAGTGATCATCGTATCCTCAACTTACCAGCATGCAAGGGGGTGAGTGATATTCTGGTGGGGCAGTCATTTGAGTTAGCGAGGAAGTTACTTCTTGTCTAGGATACCTTTCCTACCGAGAAGGGTGCTCCACCTTGCGAAGTGCTTGCACGCAGCGAGAATGAGTGCGTCATACCTAATCAGGATATCGACAGCGAGAATCTTACAGATAGTGATCGTCGTATCCTCAACTTACCGCCTCCATTCCTCGCCCGCTCACTTTCTCTTCTCATCGTCATCTCTCCAGCCTGCACGCTATCAGTGTTTCTCAGCACAGCACACCGCGAAGGTGATGCTTCTGATTGACAGAGGGCCATCTCGTCAATGCGCGAAAGGGCGACGACCTCCTCCTTCGTATCTGTGGTCTCTCAGACTCACCGATGATGGTATAGCAAGTCGGCGCGAGATCTGCACGAAGAACCTCGGCGGCTCGGGAGAGGCCGACTACCAGGTGATGAAGGACTGCTGCACCGCGGTCAAGCAAAATTCGATTTTTAAAAAATGTTTACGGTGAGCGTTGGTCGTCTGCCGACCCTGCTGGGAATAGCGTGGATACCGGAGAGGTGGTCAAGCGTTGTAAGAGTAGGGCGGCTGGGAGTAGGTAGATTCGTTGAGAGACTCAGGTTGGAAGGATTGAAAACCCCGCGAGGTCAGACATTATGTCCGCCGTCCGGGAGCCAACAAGTTGCGTCCAGAAAGAATTGAACTTGGGATGAAATTGACCTTTCATGAAGGGGTATGTTTAGCAGAATTGGGATAAGGCTTTGAGACATCGACAACGTAGTGTCCTCTTCCTCTGCACTGACCAAGAGTCCAGCAAAATGACAACGAGCTGGAAGGAAGTGTCAATGAGAAATGGTATTTGCCGGAGCCTACCGGTCATATATTTTAGATTGCCGGCGGCGCGCGTCAGGCTCAATCGCCCCACTTTCCAATTTTATTGCACTCTCTACAACCCAACTCTCCAGGGTAGATATTGTAAAAAGAATCGCGCGCATAACGGTCCAGACATTGGTCAGGCAAGAATCCTCTTCAATGATCCAGTCCCACGTCGACACCACTCGGACGGTCTCCATCCTGCTGTTGCTTCATGCAGCCTCTCTATGTTGAACACATGCACCTCTATTCAATGCAAGTTTTTTTTACCGCGAATCTCAGTGTTCATAGGCTGGAGAACGCTACGGAAACACTGAAAAACGCGCCATATTCCCGGCCCGCTCTCGGTTTACCTCCTTCAGCCCTTTAGCCTACAGGGTACACTCTGCTACACTGCTGGGACATCTACCTTCTCAAAATCGCCTTTTGTCTAGTTTGGCCGATACTGTACTGGAAGCACTCACCTTGCAAGATCTACTTGAATTGAACGCAAAAAAAATCCTGTGCAAGTGTGACGACGCCTTGCCTGACTTCTCGGCCTATCCTACGGGTGTCGCACTTTTTTTATATGCTGAGCAGTCCTCTCTGGTCTACAATATCTTCTCAGTTTTTGACTGCTGCTGTTCCCCGGAGTGGAATGACTTCGCTAACCACTGCGATGGTACTTGAATATGCGAATGACTTACCTTGAAATTTCTATGACGTTCGAGCATCAAATTCTTGTCCCCCGTGAACCCGATATGCACTTACGATGTGTGTCGCGGTCAGGAATGGAGCGCTGGTACCTGGCCTGTTGCTAGACCTCAGCGAGAGTATACAACATTTTCTGAGCATCCACGTGTTAGTGAGTCCACGAGGTTTAGAATATCCAGTTGCTTTACATTATCCCTATGCCAGGTCATACATGTACAGATATGGCGGATGATGTCCTTCGACGTCCTCTGCCACCAAAGACCGGTACACGGTACGACTTGACTTCCCTGATATGGCTAATTCATCCCTCTAAGTGCAATTCCTCCCAGGGGAGTGAACAATGGTGCATCATCGGCTGGCAGGATAGTGGAAGCTGGCCAGAAACCTGATTTGGCATGTGCACATGTAATAGTGGCCAGGCTGTTACTTGCATTGTCTTCGATGCCTGGCCATGTCCTAGCCGAACCCACATATAACCATGGCTGGGCTTCAGAGAAATCCCACCGCCGTCGTCCACCACACTTCTGCGTCTGTGTTCTGTGACAGCTTTATTTTTCGCTCTCTCTCACACATCCTCCGATCTTATTCCACAATCTCGAAACCACAATGCGTCAGGCTCTGCGTCTTACTCCGAACGCCACGCTCCGCCTTGGCCCAAATGCCCCGGCTACGATCTCACCCACCACGAGAAAGATACGTATCAAGCTAAAAGCATCTCCCCAGCGCGCGCCATTGGTGGGCATCTCCAACACCATCGCCCACGTCGAATCAAGGATCGCCAATCCGTCGCCGCATAAGGTCAAGTCCGAGGGGGAAGTGGACGACATACCCGTCCCCCCTTCGTTTTTCGAGCCAGAGCCAGATGTAGAGGTCAAGTCCGAGGAGCACGACTTCGCCGTCCCTGCGTCCCCCGTACAGGCGCCGTGGATGCGGAACACTGCCACCCCCGAGCCAGCGCCCATCGAGGACTGTGACCCCGGGCCGTTCTTGCAGGTCCACCTTGTCCGAGAGGAGCTGCATTCGCAGGTCGTCGCGGTGCGCGATATGGACGGTGGCCGCACCCTTCGAAACGGGCGGCCGCTGTGCCTGAAGATTTTGCGGAGGGGAGGACCGAAGGAGGAAATGTTGATCACAAGGGAGTTGCAGGCGTACAAGGCTTTGAGCAAGGCCGCCGGAAATGCCTGGGTCCTTTATGTGATGCGGTTGGAGGCGTCCCTTGAAGAGGCCTACCATTTGTATTTCGTCATGGTATGTCCTAGATATTTCTCTACCTTCGAACGACTATTCAAATTCCAATTAGGCGTTGATGGACTGTGATTTGATGGATGTGATGATGTGTTGGAATCTCGATGTGCGACAGGCTCGCAGGAGGCAATGGGTGGCGCAAATTGTACGTTGCAGGCCTCAGTTGTTCGTTCTGTATATGTTGCTGACAGTTCTTTAGGCCACTGGGCTCGCCGCGATACACGCCGCCGGTATCATCCACCGCGACCTGAAGCCAGAGAACATTTTGATTGACTTCCACCTCAACATTCGCATCAGCGACTTTGGGTGCGCGTACGTCAATCCCAATGGCCAGGCCATCCACGCCTTCGGAGCATACGGCGACGAGGCGATAGGCACCTGGCCTTACATGGCCCCAGAAGTCATCTCTAATCGAGGCAACAAGTATCCCAGGCACCTGCAAAAGTATTCGCTTCACATCGACTACTGGGCCTTGGGATTGATCGTGTTTGAGTTGGAGCGTGACATTGACCGTCCTTATGTGCGTCAGCCTTACTTAACTCATTTCGATTCCTGATTCTTAGTATTGTGATCTAGCCTCTCTTCGACACGGAAGCCGACCTGTGGGCATACGTCAAGTATCGCCCTGTGGAACATAAGGGAAGGTCCTACTTTGTCTCAAACGGATATGACTTCCCCCGCGACGTCGAGTCGCTCCTCGATGGGGTGAGTACATTCACGACTGCTTTCTTTGATGTGTGCTGATTATTACCCTATGAGCAGCTGTTACGACCAATCCAATTTCTTCGTTACGGTGACCGCGAAGTTCGCCGGCACCCGTATTTCCAAAATTCCCAAGGGTACGCAACGTTTCCCCTCACAGCTGACGCCGTACAAACTAGGTCCTGACACACACTCCCTTTTTTCAGATACAATGAATTCGATAAAATCGAGGAACGAGGCCGAGGTCAGTCTCTTTCAACTTTTTGCTCCATTCCTATACAGTATTTCTTACAACCTATATCGTCGTTATACAGAGCTCAACAATATTCCCGTGGGCAGCGACGTCCCCCTCGACCGCTTAAAACCCGACGGCATCCGCGAAATCCACACCCCCATCGCGTATGGCCCATACGACCACCCCGGCACCAACTTTTCGTGGATCAATCCCCACGGAATCTGGGGCGGCCCCCAGGCCCGCCCTGTATATGAAGAGTAAAAAAAAAAGAAAACCAAATCTTTTTAAGCTATATCTTGCAACTTGTACTTGTACGTATGGGCATCCCTTCTCTTTTTTTTTCTCTTTGATATTTTTGATATCTCGTCAACACTTGTACATACATCACTTACATACATACATACATACATATATATCCACTCTGGATCCGCATCGCATCGCATCGCATAGCTATAGACGTCATGTCAGCAGCATTCATTCACCTTCCCCAGATTCCAAACTCCAGTCATTAACAGGCCTGTATGTATGTAGGCATGCGTATCCATCCGTTTCAAATATCCAAATGTTAACATATCCATATCTCTCTCTTAGCGTGAACAAATGTGCTATAATATTATACACCCCCGCCCACGGCCCCCGTGAGCGAGGGCATTCCAAAAAAAACAGATATGGCACTATCGACGTTGTTTTGGATGGGGGGAGGGGATGAATTGGTATGAGTTGAAATGAGTATATATGTAGTGTACAGGGAATTGCATATGCAACGGAGCACAAGTCCAGAATAAACCAAGAAACTAGGGGGGGGATATGGATATCGTGTGAGGTCCAGAGCGAGAATATGATAAGGAGACACGGGGGGGAAGGGGATGTGTGAGTGAGTGAGTGAGTGGAAACGAGTGGAGGAAAGGATGAATGAGAGAATGGATGAAGCTCCACTGTAGTAGCGAGGGGGAGAAGATAGAGTATAGTATTGACAGACGGGATGATGCGAAGGAGAACGAATGTGGGGTAAGATGTCGATTGTCGATGTCCTTCCGTGCGGGGTGTCGAGATAAGACACGAAAATAGTGCAAGCTAATAAAATATGGGAACGGAACCAGAGAAAAATGAGGTAAAGACTTTTCCTCACAAGTTTGGAAACGCTCAATTTCGAACGAGGGTTGTGGCGGGGGAAAAGCCGAAGAACCCACAAGTGATGACATCATGTGTATGCCGTGTGTGATCCGGCGAACGGCCGGAGCTTCTCGAGGACCTCGTCCATCGTCGGCGACTTTTGCAGGACCTGCGCGATCGACGGCGGACGTCCCCGCCTGAGGTTCGCCGAATACGCGCTCGTCGCACCCGAGGATGACGACGAGAATGATGACGTAGATATACGCCGCGCCGCACGCTGCGCGGAGCGTTTATCGTCCGTCTCCCATTCAGATGCCGACAAGGAATCCCTCGTGGGTGATACCGATATCCGGCCCACCTTACTTGAAGACATGGTTCCTGCCTCCGGAATCGCGGACAGAGACGATACGGGGATGCCGGGGCTAGGAGGCATGAGCGACGAGGCCGAGGAGGTGGCGCTCGTAGTAGATGACGAGACCGAGTATACCGATGTCCGCTGGGAGTAATCCGAAACGCCGCTGTCAACGGCCGGGCCGCGCCCCGCGGCCGACGACTTGTTCGACATCGAGGACCGGTAGATGCTGTAGCTTGTTGATTCGCCGAGAGTTAACGGCCGCAGACCCTTCTTCATGCGGCCAGACATGGACGACTCCGAAGCCCCTGAGCCGCGCACCGATTCGGCACCTGACGTCGCATGGGATTCAGCACCGGAGTCATCCGTGTACTGGAATCGGCGCGAAGACAGCTTGCTCGAAGCCATCGAGGGGCTTCTGTGCGCGCGAGGGCCGGGTATCTGGGTATACGATTCACCGTTGTCAGCAGGTGCCCCTCCCCCCCGGTTATTCAGCATCCAAGTAAAGCCTTGAATTTCCTTGTCTCTCCTCGCCGCCTCTGCTTCCAACAGCGCAATCTTCTTCTCCAGCGCGCTCTTCTCCGCCGCGAGGTTCTGCGTGACTTCGAGAAAGTGCGCCGCGAGTTCGTCGTACTGATTATTACGCGTCACCAGAGCTTGCTTGAGCTGTTTTGGTGTCATCGCGTCGAGATCGGAGTTTTCCTTGTACGACGAGCTCTTTTTAGCAGCAACATTCGGGTTCTCGTTGGAAAGTTTGACAGTTCGCTTCGGCGACGAAGGCCTTGCGATGATGATGGTGGCGGCGGTCTGAGGGGGAAGGGGAACAGATCCTATTGTATTGGCTCGAGGACGCATCAAAGTCTTCGCGCTAGAAGTTGGAGTCGCAAGTTTGGATGGGATGGACGTTGTAGAAGCAAACACAGGCATTCGGGTGTTTGGTGGAGCAGGTAATGGTATAGAGGGGGGAGTGCTCGCGCGGTCCTTCGCTGACGACACCGCTCTCAAGCGTGATCGGGGAACGGGGGATGAGGCTTTGCTAGGTGGAGGGGGAGGCGTGTCATCGAACACAGGTGCCGACGACTCGGCCGAACGTACTTGTCGCATAGATTCCTCCGTTGAATCATCAGGTGTAGAATCTTCAGGCCGTCTTGTGCTTGTAATACGTTTCTTGGCGATTTTGGAAGATCGAGAGCTATCCGCCAAACGCCGGGATTCCCAGTCCTTGGCCTCACTCCGAGAAGAGCTAGATGCACGGCGGTTATGTGCGGGCACAGATTGGTTCGTCCGAGGACTGTTCGGGGTAGACGGAGTCAGTGTGACACTAGACTCTGTTTTGTGGTAATTGTCCCTGTACTCCGATGCCGGGGTGCTTGGCTGGCGCCTTGAAGCGGCAGATTTCTTGTGGCGCGGGAGAGTGAATAGATCCTTGTAGTCTTCCATGTTATCGGGTGATGGAGAAACAGTGATGGTGGGGCGAGGTGTAGATGGCGAATTTGCGCTGGCGCTGGTCGAGGCAGAGTCAAAGGATGCGGCACGGGGGGTCATGGGGGGCGATAGCGTGTCCGACGTGCTCCCTTCGCTAGGACCAGCCTGTGACGAGCGAGGAGAGGGAGCGGCTTTGCGTGATTTGACATGACTGAAATGGGCTACAAATTTGGATCCAAGTGATGGTGAGGCTACATTGATCTGAGGAAGAGCGGCCGGAAGTGGAGGATGCCGAGAGGCTGGCTCCGGGGACGGTACGGGATGCGAAAGTCGCCTGTCGTAGTGTGTCAGTTGATATGCGGAGCAGGCAGAGATTCAGATAAGGGCATCGCGAACGGAGTTTCGACTCTAGTGAGTGACTCCCCATTGTGCCCGAAACTTTGGGACCCTGTGGTCCCTTGACGCCGCGAGGTATTTTCCAATGTGCGTGATTGCCGAGCAGAAAGTCGCATTCCGACGACCAGGATAGGAAATAAATTTTGCGAGCTCACCGATCTTTCTTTGAGGCCGAAGACTCAGCGACCTCCGAATCATATCCCCGACTCGACGATAACAAACCCCCAGACTTTGTCGGGTGTGTAGACTTCTTCCTGGTGCGCCCGAGGAAAGGTATCCTCGTCGTCATTTTCTTCATTGATGATTCCTGAGCTTGTGGGACGGTAAGGAGAGTCGACTGGGTCTGAGGACCTTCCACGGGTTCATGTTGTATATGACGCGACGGTTGGCCGCGGAAAAAGTCCGCGAGCTCGGAGGTTTTGGTGCGGACGCGAGATGGTGATAACCCAGACATGATGGCACGTAAAGGGAAGTGGAGAGAGAGAAGAAAGAGCGACGAGGTGTCCGTCAATCAAGACGACAGCAGAGTGTAGAGTTGAAGGACGGCAGCTTATAAGACTCCGAATAGTTTCCAGGCAGCCCTTCGTTGCCGTACAGACACCGAAGGTGAAATGAATAGCTTCGACGCCAGACCCAGGTGGGAAGGGGAGAGGGGATCAGGCTGCAGGCCCAAGACGCGCGTTGCTGGCAGAGAACGGAAACAAGAGAGCCCAACTCGCAGCACACAGAACGTGTTGCATCCTAAACGCCAGTCTCACGGTTGTAAAAAAAACCAGATCTCCGTATTTTCTTTTCGCGATAACCGACAGAACCCTGCAACTTTGTGCTTCCTGATGTCGATGACTAAGCACCAGGTCCTAAGATCTGCGTACGTACGCCTCAAATATGTCCATTATACATCCACCTGACACCGAGGTACGCCGCTCATTCTTCATTGCGTTCATCCATCCACATGCCACAAATATTGTACTTCAACAACGTCCACCACGATAGCCTTTTTGTTTTATTCCACGTGGCGTTACTATGGCCGCACGGGCAGTGAGGGGATCACGTAATTTTGGGTTGGTCGACAATCGGGCATTCCATCTCTGTCCCTTGGCCCAATTATCAGCAGGGAAAAAAATGAGACGACGCCCTCGATAAGAAGTCGAGTCCACGAGAACATTGCTTACGGCGATTTTCAGCTGCAAGTAAATGTGATATTTTTCTCCAGTGAAATTCAAATAAACCTTCAGATCAGAATATTCATTGTGGGTTCACGTCCAAAACATATTAGTGGCGTTTCGGGACGACGGAGGCAAACTTGCACCCTAAATTTTCTCACCCATCGGCAATGTTTAGATAAATCTCTCTGAATCTCTCTTGTCTAGACTACAGAAATCGCGCTCTATTTCTCTCTGATTTTTTAAAAGAGGAATAGAGTTATGATTAGCTATCTTTGTCCAAGTTATTTTCGTTGGAATCCACATGGTGAGCTCCAAGTTGTGTTAAATGAACACCGTTTTGGCTTAGCTTCCCCACAGAACCCGTTCTTCTGTTGTGGAAAAACCTTTGGCAATGCTATGATTTTGTTGAACAACGATTGGTCGAATCGGCAGTAATCCGACACCGTCGACCAACACCACGGGGTCCGACTCGCGCGGACCGGGTTCCGATTTCTGCATTAGTACCTTGAGTTGAGGCTTGTCAAACGTCCACTTCTGACAACTGACTTCACTTAGTCTTTGTCGTACGCTCTCCAGAAATGGCTTGAAACCATTCTAGCCTGCCTGATTGCGCCAGCCAGCGTACGAGAGCCGCCCGTGTTGATAAACCCTGAGCCAATGCCGTCTCTTTTTTTCTATACGCGTCGTCCCGATCGCCGCACCACTCGGTCTCGGGCTGAGGTTATTCCATGACATAAGTACGTAGCACGATGCCCCTTCGTCGTCCCTGCAATTCTCGCGTACTTACGCACCAAGTATCGTAAAGCCCAAATGGCTTCGAACTTCGGCACTCTCCTTGAACGCACCACAGTGACCACATGGTTCCCCATTACGCTATCCTGTCCCAATCCAATCCTGTCCCAATCCAATTCTATCGCAGCTGCAATGTCCCCACGCACGGTCATCACCTTCTCCTGCTTCCCTTGCCTCCCATTGGCCGGGAGCATGTACAGTCGCCGTCCTTTTTCCCAAATCCCGAACGAGACATTGCAGCAATCTTATTGTTTCTTTCGGTTACACCACTCAGCACCACCGTGACGCCATTGAGCTTTTTAAGCATCGCAGCCGCGAGGTTGAACCGTTGACGCTGACGCTGACGCTGACGCATCCATCTGTCTGGAGCGGGCGCCTTCCTTTCCCCTCTCTCGTGAGCACACTGCGTAATGGTAATGGGTGGTGTTGCCCTGCATCAGATCAGCGACGGCAAAATGACCTTCTGGGCAGCGGGCGCAAATTGAATCCCTTGGGGGTGGGTTCGACGATCGAAGGCGCCTATTAGCTCCCCTGCGCGTCCCGACCGTCCCGTTCGTACCTGACAATCGAAGCACGTCCGTACATAGAAACTCCAAAATCGAGGAACATGTTCGTCAGTGGGTTAAATACTGTTAAATACTCAAGGGGTTAGAATATTAAGTATCGTGTACTTCGCACTGACCTTATGGGGTTCAAGTGCACGGTGAAGTCGGTAAAGTACAGTTCTTGTTTCGAATAAAATGGGATAGGTGTACGATTGGGGAAATGTACTGAATTCAAATATTGAAGCGCTCGTTTATTCCGCCAAGGCAGAGGCTCAGAGATAGTAAGCGCTTGTTGGGGTACTTAGTGGGGGAATCAATATCATTGTTTGTGATGTGTGATTTACAGGCGTGCGACCGTAGTAGATGAGGCCTGAGGCCTGAGGAGTAAAGGTCACCATGAAGGAAAAACAAAGTTAACAAATACACGTGGTCCAAACGAACATATCCGGTGAAAGGTGTTTAGTGTAGGACGCTCGTGCGGCGGCGTTGCTGAGAGCTTTCACGGAGGGCACCAATCTAAGTGTAGACAGTTCTACAAGGTAATATATGATGGCTGAGAGTCAATGAGATAGAACATGGGCAAACGAGATCCTCAGTCACGGTGTCCGTGTAGTAGGGAAATAAAAAACTAGATTGGGAATATCTGGAACACGGGTAAACCAGCTAGGATAGAAAGTACTGGTGTGAATAGAGGCAGATAAGTGAGAGTATAGTATACTGTATCTGCATCCTCAGTCGAACGCGGAAGTATATCAGATGATCACGCGAGACGGCGAGACGATACCGAGGGATGGATGGATGGATGTAGACTAACGACGCGCGTGGCCCGCGTTGATCTGTCCCTGGTAATATTCAATGCTTTCCCTATGGCCCTCCAGCGATTCCTGTGCGGTGTGCAATTTGCCCTTCGCCGAATCCTTCTGCTTTTTAGTCGAGTTCGGATCATTTTTCACGGCATTGCAGTGTGCTTTCGCATTGCGCACCGCCTCTTTACAGCCAGGAATCCGGTCCTTGTGCCATTTCTTCTTTTCTGCGTTGGTGGCAGTATGTGGTGGGGGAGACGGAGTATTGACGCGAATGCTGAGGGGCGAGAGACCTCTGGTGGACACTTGGTGGCCGGGCATGAAGCTCCTCTCCTCGGGGTAGTTTGAGGAAGAGAGATCACGAGCATTGTACATGCCATCTTCCGCATAGAGTGTAGGAGCCGCGATGGCAGCGCTGACAGCGAGGAGGGTCTGGAGAATTATGCGAGAGGAAACCATTGCGGGATAGATTATACGTGATTTGTGCTATTGGTCGCAAGAGACTGTGAGTTGAGTAGCATAGGTATTGGATGGAGCTTGGACTCACTTGTAGTTGAAGCGTACGACCAGCGCCTTTCAATGGAAAATTTCGATGATCTTGTAGTTGAAGCGGACGACCAGCGCCTTTCAATGGAAAATTTCGATGATCTTGTAGTTGAAGCGGACGACCAGCGCCTTTCAATGGAATATTTCGATGCTTGTCGTTGGCATCGCAGAACGCTTTATATACCAATTGCCAGAGTAATGGGAAATAGATTCCCTTCGAGGAAGCCGACTCGGTCGGTGCTTCAGAGGACACCTGAAGGCATCAACGAGTATCGCGCCCACAGTAAAACACTGATCATGATTGGTTTCGAATAGGTTCATGATGGGCTGAGGCAGATGCTGGCAAGATCGAGATGGCTGAGACGGTGTTCGAGCTGATCATTTAGGGTGTTGCGGCTCGTGCTGTGTCCGTGTTCGTGAACGTGTCCGGGTGTGCTGAGCGCTCATCGAGGTGTTAGCATCCTGATTTCTGACCGTTGGACCGTCAGTGAACAAGACTGAGCCCGGTTGAAATTTGGATTACTGATACTAAATCCAGTGACTGTGGCCTTATTCTAAACGTGTCCGGGTGTGCTGAGCGCTCATCTGCGGTTAACAAGTGGGTGGAGAGCGAGGCGTTGGCATCCTTGATTCCTGACCGTTGACGACCGTCAGTGAACAAGACTGAGCCCGGTTGAAATTTGAATTACCGATACTGATGTGGCTCGTGCTGTGTCCGTGTTCGTGAACGTGTCCGGGTGTACTGAGCGCTCATCTGTGGTCGACAAGTGCGTGGAGAGCGAGGTGTCGGCATCCTGACCGTTGACGATCAGTAAATAAGACTGAGCCCGGTTGAAACTCAAATTACCGATATTAAATTTATGTGCTGCACTTGCTACAGCTCTACTCTCCAAGCTTCAAGCTTCAAGGGCCGTTACAAACGGTTACATGCTTTTGGTCCAACGTCTGGCCTGGCTGATCATTTCGGGTAATGTGGCTCGTGCTGTGTCCGTGTTCGTGAACGTGTCCGGGTGTACTGAGCGCTCATCTGTGGTTGACAAGTGCGTGGAGAGCGATGTGTCGGCATCCTGACAGTTGACGATCAGTGGACAAGACTGAGCCCGGTTGGTATTTGAATTACCGATACTAAATCCAGTGACTGTAACCTGCTGATGTGTCCGTGTTCGTGTACATGCTGTATGTGTCCGGTCATGCTCATCTGCGGTTGATGATGAGGAGATGAGGAGCAAGTGACCTTTGACGATCAGTGAATAAGAAAGCCCGGTCGAAATCTGTATTACCGATACTTGTAACCTGCTGAAAATTTCGGGTAATGCGTGCTGTGTCCGTGTCCGTGTCCGTGTCCGTGTCCGTGTCCGGGTATGTGTCCGGGTATGCTCATCTGCGGTTGATGATGAGAAGATGAGGAGCAAGGTGTTGGCATCCTGATCGTTGAAGATCAAGACTGAACCCGGTTGGAATTTGAATTACCGATACTTCTCCTCATTGGCCTCAATTGCAAGGCTCAGGTTGGCATGCTGCACTTGCTACAGATTTACTCTTCAAGCTTCAAGCTTCAAGTCTAAGCTTCAAGGGCCGGTGCATGCGTTTGGTCCAACGTCTGGCCTATCCGCTCACAGTGGAGGCGTTTGATCGTTATCCTTTGGTGCACATCTTGTTCGTCGATTGACTTATTGACGTCGACGTTTCGAACGTGGAAAAGCATGCGATGAGTCTCGAAAGAATGCCGGTTGGACTTGTAATTTTCCTGTGCGCGTTGCTCGAACAGCCTCTCCAGCCTATTATAAGTACAACATCTCCAAACGAATTGATGGCCTTTCCACAACGTGATGCATCTGAATTTCATTTGTCCAAAATTACTATTGACGACCGAATCGCGTCGCTTTGTATTTGACAGACTCAGACAGAGAAATAATTGAATATTCTCATGGTACGTTGGTAAGAACTAGTCGCATGACATTACAATTCCTCTTCGACCACGACATTTGGTTGACGTTCGGCGACATCGGCGAATGTCATCAAGCCCACAGATCTTTGCGTAAATCAGGCGAAACATGTCAGGTGCTGCGGTAGGTCCAAGAATTTAGCGCCCGAGGCTAAGACTTTGATGCGTAGTTTCATTCAAGTCCCGCCTTTACACCACTTCGAGGGTGAACCGAATCTATAGCATGTCATTTTGGCTTGTGTAAGTGTAACCTGTGCTAAAGAGTCGTCATGAGCATAAAGGCTGAGCAACAGCCGACTGCTGTCGAGGAGCTCGAGCTCGGGGTGATGACCATCTAATCTAATCTCTTCCTATCTAGCCGTTGCAACCTGATGGATTTCACACACAGCCATCTTAATGATGTGCCCGAGGAAATCGTTGCCACTGTCAGAGCTGTCTCTGTACCTGTTGGCCTCTTTCCACTATTTTCTCTAGCATATTTTCCGGTGCCCGCCGGCCTGGCTCTGAGCCTTCCGACAGCTCTGATCGCGAGTCGCGAGCCCCGATGCCTGTACTTTCCTCCTTCATATCCTACAGGCCGAAGCGCAGAACAAAGGCACCTATTAAAGTCAGCCCGCCATTTCCAGTACAAAATTACAACCCCGCTTCGTCGCCCCATCCGTATGCCTCGCCCCGCATTATTGACATTCATGACGGACGGGTGCCGGCGCCCAGTCCTATACCCAAGCCAAAACCACTTTATGATGTAACGAGCACCCAGAGGGTCAAGCTTGATGTGGAGATCAATCCAGAGCCGTTGACGGACTGGTTTCCGACACAGTTCCTCGACTCAGATCCGTTTACACTATCGCTCGAAGGAGAGACGCCAGGAGCGAGTGGTAGCGGAATGCATTATGGAGCTGAACATGACGCGTCAGACGCAGAGAGGAGTAATGGGATCTTTTCGGCACAAAAAGACAAGGAGGAGAGGACACATGTGGAGGACGGAGGGGATGACGAGGAAGGTATCCGTGTTCTATCAAGACTTGAGGCGATGGATGTACGTTGTCATCGCCATCACATTTTCGAGTCAATCCATGGCCTGTTGCTGACATATCCTCCAGGCGTCTAGCTTTATTGGTCAATCAGGAATGGTTAGATACCTTGTGAGTTATTTTATGGATACGTCGGACTGACTAACATTGGCTTAGGAACCTCAGCCTACGTGGAAGAAGCCCGCGCCCAGGCCAATCAAGATACCCAACGCAGCTCTCCATGGTCCACAAGTTCAGGTGGTTCGAACCCCGGAGTTTTCGCGCCCTACTTCGCAATTGTCTTCCCCAGAATCTTCTGCGGTCTCAGGAACTACTCTTGCACGAGCACTCCTTGCAAATCCTTATGTGCTTTCTGCTGAATCAAGGGCATCGCGATATCGAAGTGGGGGGTCAGAACTGACTCGCACAGACTCAGCGACGCTACCCCGCGGTGAATTTTCTTTCATCCATTCTCCTAACAGGCGCGACGGGGCTAGTCTCGATCTTGCGCTCTCACCAGGAGCTGTACTCATTGGACCTGTGCCACCTGTACCGGAGAATGCTGAAAAAGTATATGTACCTCCTCGAACCACGCGGCAGTCGACGGATGCTCGCGAGCGGCTCAAGACACCACCCTCATCCGGTCGTGAGGGCGAAGGAGTCCCTTCGAAACAAAAGCGTGCGGAGGAAGGTAGTTTTGCATCACGTCAGACTCCGCGCATCATCGAAGCCACGTCTTCCCTGCCACCTACCCCGCAACTCGCCTATACATTACCTGACACCGTAGAAGGACGTCCTAGCAAACACAAACGCGATCCAAGTCCTCCTCCCCCGCCGCCAGCGTCTGAACCTGAAACGTCCCGTCGGGATTCGAAAAGGCCAGATTCTGGAGCAGAGTCGGATGGTATTTCAGAGGCCATCGTCTCGCCTTCGCTGTCAGACGCCCCGTCCTCCGCGAAAGACCTTGACATTCTCAGCTATTACTCATTTGCAGAGACACCCCCACCAAATGTCGGTATCTTCCGCTTGCCGTTTTCTCCTATACCAGAGGAGCAGAGCTCATCTTTGTCTCCTCCGATCCCATACGTACCCGATAACCGTGACTCAAAAAGCAGCCTTCCTCCTGGGAGATTCTTCTTGGGAACTACTCCCTCAGCTTCTATCAATGGTGGTATGTAGGAGCAATGAACTAATTTTACCTCAGCCTTGCGAGCTCAGTTTCATTCACAGCACGCCTTGACTGGGACGTTCGC
The DNA here is from genome assembly GCA_013368375.1 of Tricholomella constricta. Taxonomy (NCBI): domain Eukaryota; kingdom Fungi; phylum Basidiomycota; class Agaricomycetes; order Agaricales; family Lyophyllaceae; genus Tricholomella; species Tricholomella constricta. Next base: position 677,987 of record JAACJP010000005.1, on the reverse strand, counting down.
ATCTCAGGCCGCCGAGACACTAACTCAAAGCAATTGTTGCCCATCGGAGATCACCCAGGAAACCAGGTGATTCGCTTTCGCGTTGAGTGTCATGCACATCCACTGACGCATATCCAGACACAGACCTCATCCAGCGCGTCCGCCAATCATCGCTCCAGTTTTTCCCCATCGTCCACCTCGTCGTCCAACAACCTTCCCGACATCGACGTCAATACCCTCTCACCGCCGAGCGTCTTTAATAACCTCCGCTCCGGCATTACTCCTAGCCCCATCAAAGTCGTCCGCGATCCACGCGACCTTACCGCCTACAACATCACCGTCACCCCACGCTCCAGTGGAGAAAACGACAGTCCCCCCATAACCGGGAACAGCGACATCATCCAGCAGACCTTTCCCGAGACGCCCAACGCCTTTAGCCCTGGCTTTACGCCCAATGGAATTGCGCTGTCCCCTGGAATGCATGGCTCAGGCGTCATGAGCGATTACATGTCCATGGTACCCCAAACGCCCATGTCGGCTTTCTTACCGGCGGCGGGCAGCATCCAGCCTAGTTTGGCGCAGCAGGTGCTGCTGACGCGTGCGGCGACGTCGGTTCATGTTTCTAGGCATTCAAGGCAGATGAGCCGCGAAAGGCTCGTGCGCCAGCAGGTCCACCCGCATCCGCGCCCGAGCTCGGTTGTGACGCATGGTACGACGGCCGCTGAGCAACCCGTCCTTGCTGACCAGGTCGCGCCGCCCAGTGACTCTGATGCTCCAGAAAGTGCATTGAATGCATCCAAAGCGTCCGTGGAAGATGAGATCCGCCAAGGGTCGAAGCCTCCTGTGGTCAATGAATCCTGGTCACAGGTGGTGGAGAAGCCTCTGCCTATGGAACCAGCACCCACTCCTTCTCCTCAATCGGCTTCTCCTTCTCCTCCAGAACCACTCGCACCCGCGCTTGGGACTGTGAGCTTGCCCCAAGTGACGCCAACATCATCGATGCAGACGACTCTGCCCAATACACCAACGACCCTAGCCGAACTTACCACTACCCCTTGTTCTTCCTCCCACGAGGCACAGGAGGCGATTCTGGCATATGATGAAGTTGCCCCAGGCCAAATTTCGGGCGAACGCAGCCGCGCACCGAGCAGAGCAGCAAGCAACCGCTCGAATGCCCCAATTGACTCTCCGACGAGCACGACAAATCTGTCTCTTGAATCCCCTGCCTCTCGTATACCCTCTCCAGCGGCCTTGAATCCGCCGCCTGCCTCAACGCTTGAACATTCTTTGGGACGCAGCAATGATGGACCATCGACGTCAAGCACCTCGTCATTGGGAACGCTAAACACGCCCGCCTCAAGCCACCGCAGCGACGCATCGCCTATGCAACGCCACGAACCCATTCAGACACCGACACCCGTAATCACGCCAGTAGCGAACACTTCAACAACGCTACGTGTACCGCCATCTCCATCTGCAAGGCGCCCTGATATGATCACTCCCCCTCCCCCACACGCTCAAGTCCCATCCGCGCAGCTCTCCGCATCTTCCTTGTATTCTACATCGTACGATGTGGGGATGTCACCTCCTCCCTATTACGCCGTCATCAACTTTGACAGGTCTGCTGGAGATTCCTTCACGCCCAGCACCGGTGGAAGCTCTGACCCGAATTACAGGTTTGGCACGCCGAATCAACCCCACTCACCTGCTCCAAACGCCGGGGAGTTCGTCGTAGGCAGTAGCAATGGGGTGCTGCCGAAGGGTCAAGGTCAACCCACGGGCAATCTTCGACGCCCTAGGACCAGGCCACCGCTCCCTGCGGGTCCACGGAGGCCGAGCCAACAACACGGACCATTGTCGTTCTCCAACATTATCGGCATGAGAGAACGCGGCGGCTCGGTGTCTTCCGTCAACAGCCAGAACCATGTACCTAGTAATCGGAGAGGACCAGCTGCGCCTCTACCATCTCCTCGGTTCCACACACCGCCGCCCAGATGGCGCGGCTATACAATGGACGCGGCGAAATGGACGTTCACTTCGACGCAGCTGCAGGCGATTGTGTCTCGTGCCATCAGGCAATCCTCAGAGGCGTCCTCGATTCGGCTGTTGCGTTTGGAGACCTTGGACAACGAGATCCCGGAGGAGATTGAACGCCTGAAGACTGCGCGGACGGACACGAAGATGAGGTACAAGATTCTGGCGCGCAGACGCGCGAACATGCTAGAAGCTCTAGCCAACAGTGTTGATGGGCTGGACCAGGACGGTCCTGCGCTGGCTATCCGCCTGGTGGAAGAGCTTAAAGAGCTTTCTGGTGCCATGGACAAGCTCACGGAAGAGCTACACAGCGTTGATGGGCAGCTCGCGCAGTTGGCCCAACTGTGCCAGGCGCATTCGACCAGCGCACTTGCCATGGCCCTGCGGAAGCTCAATGCCAGTTTCCTGAAGCAGTTTGCAGAAGCGCAGGCTCTTCGCCAGCAGGTTGAGACGCTGGAGGCTGAACGCGACGAGGCGTGGAAGCAGGCGGAGGACGTCGCTCATGACTATGAGGATCTCCGGAGTGGGAAAATCGAATCTCCTGAAGCGGAAAAGAGGTTCATTCGCGTCGCGTCGGTGCGTAAATCTAGCGTCAGGGCAAGCAAGGCTGGGCTTCGAACCACCAGTATTCGTTCGAACCAACGTTCTTCCACCAGTAGCAGCAACAGAGGGTTTGGTGCGAACGCACCTTTGAGCTCTAGGAACACGTATGCGGACGACTTGCCTCCTGTGCCTCCAGTACCACGTCGCCGACCAGTGGACATCAAAACCAATCTACCATTTAGAAGTTCCACGATAACGGTGTGTTTGCTGCCTGTACGATGAAGTGACTTTTTGACTGATTTCACATGTTTTATCAAGGGGTTATCTACTGAAGGCCCAACGCCTACCTCGGAGACCAGAGCCATGGTTCGCGCCCAGGAAGAACTTTATGAAATGCTTGGTATACAGCCGAACGACCGCTCGAGGAGACCACGATCTGTCATCGGCCTCCCCGGCGAGTCGGAGCTTTCACAACAGGCAGCTTCACCCTCGTACTCGCATTACGATGTCCCACCAAACACCGGAAGACGCGCTTCTCTCCCCGGAAGCGCGGCTCCACCATCGGACCCTTACAATACCTTCACGGCCGATGTGAGCATCATCTTGACTTCGGACAGAGCAGGCTGGATCTGAACATTGCTTGCTACTTATGACCATCTTTGGAATTTATGACTAACTTATATCCAATCCTTGTGCATTTTGTGTTGCTTTCTGTATCCATCACTCGTCGCTCCTTCACTCTCATCCGCCAAGTATATATATCGCATGAGCTAGCCTCAATCAAATACCAGTATCTATGTTATTACATCTTGTAATCATCTTACATCGACAGCACAAGCAAAGCACGACAGAGGGGTAAGAAATAATAAGATAAGTAAGTAGAAAAGTCAGACATCCCCTAGTGCCGCACACGCTTTCTGCGAATCTGGAATTCACCATCGGCCGGGGGCGGTGTACGCAGAGGCACCTGCGAATCTGGGGCCTCTCCCGCAGCATTTATCGCCGCTGCATCTTGCATCTCCTCATCATCATGTGGTCGGGCTCGTTTGCGTGAAGCTTTAGGCGTCTCAACTCCATTGATCGGAGGCTCCTCATCGATATTCGATGCGGCAGGCGACTGGGGAGCAGAAGCTTGTTCGTTATTTTCGGGGGCAGGCTCTGCAGGTGTCTTCTTCTTGTATGTCGCTCTGGGCCGCGGCCGAGGTTTTGGGGTGGTGGGTTCGGGCTCCAGCTCCTCAGCAGTCTGCTCCGCATCTTCCTGAGGCTCAGCTGCAGCTGCACGAGTACTGCGTCGTGGTCGTGGTTTTGGAAGTGTTGGTGGTTGTCGGGCCTCAGTTTCAGTGAGAGGTCCTTCTCCATCCGTGCCTTCCTCATCGGTAGAGACACCAGCGGCAGACTTCGAGCCTTTCGCCCTGCCTTGACGTCCACCCGTCGCGAGAGCTGCAAATCCTGGTAAATATGTCGCTTTTGGGTGGAAGCACGATGAGCAAACCTTTCTCTTTCGACATAGCAGTGGCCAGCCGCTTTTCGTAAGCTCTTTGAGGTTCCCAAACTTTGGAAGTGGGCGAAACTTCCACCTTTGCCTGCGCTAGAACCTGATCCATGTGTGCTTTGCTAATTTCTTCGTCAGTCTCAGTTTACACATCAGTTTCAATAGTGACGTACATCTTCAAAGCATCCCGACTGGGAATTACACCCAATAATGGCACAAGGACTTTGAAGAACAGTATCGCCAACTTCAATGCCTTCTTGTTCTTGTTGCTCTCGTAAAGTGCCAAGCGTTTGGCGATCCACGATAACAGCTCCGTATGGACTCGCACGACATATTGATTGTCGAGACGACGAATAATTGACAGTTGGCTGCCACGAATGACAAAACACGTCGCAAGGAGTTTCGACAATTGCAAGGAGTTAGTCTCGTCGTGAACGACGCCGTCAAGGACTAACGTAAATGACTTGGGGATGAAATGTGAATTCGGCTTGAAAGATCGCGGATGTTAAGCGACTGACCTCTTGAAGTGCCTGAGTGAGTACAGACACTACCACATCGCCGTGGTTATTCATCATCCCTTCTTCCCGAAGGACGTCGACAACTACCTTCGAGCACGCATTGAAGGCTGGACCCAACCTGCCATAATGTGCAAGCAGGATAGAACCGTGACGTATATGAAGAGCGCCGGCGCGTATGGCTCGCAAGAACGTTGACATAACGTCGATAAATAAATATTCCTGCTCTAAATGAGCTCGCGAGGTGATATCGACTGTAAGAAAAACATGTCAAACATTGTAAGGCAGTGTCTGAATCTGACAGCATACTTTCGGCACGCATTTTCTTGCCATTCCCTGCTTTGGTGGCCTTCGCTGTGCCGTCGTCATCGCCACTTTCATCCCCGCTCTCCTTTGGTTCTTGTTCAGCATCCTCAACAGCGACTTCGAGCGTATCGGCGTATCGCTCGATCTCTGCCTGAATATACCCCGCACAGCGATACTGGATTTCGTCATCAAGGGAAAGCGAGATGGACGCGATTGGTAGCGGGTTTCCGTTCGCATCAACGGTCTCCGCTGCGGAGAACAGAACATGGAGATCGAGAAGATTTTTGAACGCCTTGACGGGATGAGCGTTAGCATCGTATCGGGCCAGTAAGTGGATCAACGCCCTCACCGCCCTCTTAACATTATCAGCAGTGTTCGATTGTGTGCCCACTGCGTATTCAACCACTTTTTCAAGCAAAGTTTCGCGTTGAGTCACGAGGGTCTCCTTAAAGCGGATGTCTTCGGGTGATGGATCTGGGTCATGGGCGAGGAGTTTCCCTTTCCAGATAATATGGAGAGTGAGAACTTGAAGCGCTTGTTCAATCAGCTGGACATGGGTGGCAAAATCTGAGATTAACGCCAAACATAGACGCCTATAGGAGACCTCACCGTTTCTTCTTCCTTGTAGCCAAGCCTCCCTCTTTCAATAAGCGCGTTGATTATATCCCATGCACTGCTCTGTTTACCGCCCTCGTCTTCTTCGATCCAGGCCGTCATATTGCGACTTCCGAAAAGAACTGCAAGGCGGGTGCAAAGTGCACTCAAGGAGAGAACTTCGTCCTCACTGAAGGATGCCACTTCGATCTCATCGCGGCCGGCTACGGTATCGCGGAGGATAGTTGACAGCTCGTCTTCCAACTCGAGGATCTTCGTGCTATTGGTGTTTGACAAGCTGGTCGCATCCATGAAGTGACGTATGGCGGCCATTGCGTGAGTCAGGACATTCAGTGATGAATGTGAGAGAAATTGTTTTGTAACGTCATCCCATAGACTGGCATAACTCTGAATGACATAGATGAGTATGTCACGAGAACATAGGCAATAATGACATACAGTTATCATCCGCATCTCTAGGTACAGATCCAGATTCATTAGCGTTGGTATCAAAAGGACATCAGCGATGCGATTCTGGTCAGTTTGATGCTTGATGAAAAGCCGGGGAAGCCCCTTGATTAGTTCGCGCGTTATGTCATTCGTGACGGTCTCTTCTTCACCCTGACAATACAGCAAAACCAGGAGATCAGTCAAACAGAACGGGTGGATCACCGTTTTCGAGGTTACCTTCTTGCTACTAGCAGCCTCCGCCTTCGCTCGACGAAGTGCAGCGACGAGGACCTCGATCAAGACGCTTTCCTCCAGTTCATCCAGCCTCCAGGCTTCGTCCACGGCAGAGTCGGGCGTGTGCGCCTTGCCGTTTGCATGCCCTCGCGATCGACCAGTCCTCGTCTCCTGTAATTCTTCATCTTCAGCTGCGGAATGGTCAAGCAGTAACAGATCGAGTAACGGCTCCCAGTCGCGGACAACATCCACTTCGTCCCAAAGTGCCTCGACCGCAAGAGCCGTGCGGCCTCTATGGTCCATCGCCACCAACGCCGCAACCTCCCGCCTCTTGTTGGACCGGGCGTTCCCTTCACTTTCGTCATCTTCCTCGTCCATATCTTCATTATCCTCGCCACCCACGATTTTGTCAAGGGATTTACACCACTTGACCAAGAGCACGGCGAGAGCTTTGAGGCCGGCACGTTGACGGTCTTCCTCGCTCGGCTTGTCCTTGCCGACAAGTCGCTCTTCGACTGCCTCTTCCCACACACCCTTCACAAATTTGCTGACAGTCTTCCGCACCTTCGCCTCCTCGTCAAACACCAAGAGGCACAGTTTCTCGCGCTCTTCGTCCTCGAGGAGAGAATGGCTATCGATAGCCCCTAGAACTTGAATGACTGCAACTCGGATGGATACCTCAGTGTCACTCGTCGCCATCTCAATCAAGCGAGGTTTGAATCGTTCCGTGAAATGGTTGAGCGAGCCGATATAATCAGCCTGGTCGTAGACACCAGACAGGGATTTTACAGCTTCGAGACGAACATGAGTATTCGAGTCTGAGAGGACCCAGCCGACGTAACGGAGGTATGCCGCGTCGAGGAAGTGGCCAGGGTATTTCTTGAACCAGAGACCAATAGCACGAACACATTCAGCGCGAATATTGGGATCGAGATCGCGATAGCGATGCACAAAGACACTGGGTGCACCTTAAGCCTCCTAGATGCAGGGTGAGAATATATTTTGGTCACTCACCCATCAACAAATTCTTTCAAGAATTCAGACAGCTTCGTCCGGCGTTTCCTGATCTCCTTAGCCTTCGCCTCAAGCTCCTTATCCCGGGCACCGCTTCCCTTATTGGAAGACTTCCGTTTCTTCTCCCCTTCACGCTGGCGGCCAACAACTTCAGCCTCTTTTTCAACTGCAGCTGCGACGTCGCATAATGAAGTTTCGACTTCAAGGGCCACCACAGTCGCCGTATGCCTGAAACTACGGATTTGAGATGATGACATGGCAATGACCCATGTTTGTAAAGTCTCCATCAAGTCGGAGGTGTACAGAATACCGAGGTCGGCAGAGGAGGCGATGAGACGTTCGATAAACTCGGACAATGATCTGCGGAACTTCTTGAAGACTGGCATTTTCGAAGTTAAAGGGTATACTGGAGAGTTGTCCTACATTTACGCGTCAACCATTGAGTACGGGGAGTGCAAAGTAGGCGGACCTGTTTTAAACCTTCAGTGAAGTTGTCAAGGGCGTCAACGACACCATCGAAATCGATGACTTCGTCAGAATTAACGGAATCGTTGCACCCGCAAGCTCGCAAAATGAGGTTGACAAGTTCCGCAAGGGCGGCATTAGGAGATTGTTCGAGGGACTCCAGAAAGTCCTCGGCGGTAGACTGCAGCGCAGCAGAAGGGTTCATGACGGCGTCTGTGAGATGCAGGTCAAGCTATACTTCAAGGAAATGATGTCGACACATACTGAATAGAGGGTTATCGGCCGTGATTTTCGTGTCTTTCGCGACTTGGGCCGCATCGTACGCGTCGTCGCCTTCTTTAGGCTTTCTTCCTCTTCTCGTTATCGTAGATTTGGCGGGTTTTTCAGCCGCAGTTCTTGCGATACGAGGCTTCTTCGTAGGAGGAGGGCCCTTGGCCTTGCGGGTTGATGTTTTAGCCTGGCTCTTCTTTGGCTGTCTCTTGGGTTTCGGCGCGCTAAATTCCTCCTCTTCCTCATCAGCCTCGTCTCCATCGTCTTCAGGACCACCATCGTCGTCTTCTTGGTCATGTGCATCCGTTGCCTCTGCTTCCGTATCACTGTCGTGGCGCTTGCGCTTGCCTTTGCTCGACTGGCTCGCAGCTGGACTTCTGGTGTCAGATTCGTTCTCGCGAATTTAATTGTATCGTACCTGGAGCGAAAGGCTTTACAACCTTTCTTTCTCTCTGTGAACGACGGGGAGCAGGAGAATCTGCAGGACTCTCAGACGCCATGGTGGTCGCGTCGCGTCAAGATGGCTGTGCAAACAAGCTGAAACAAGTCAAACCCTTTCGACTGCCCATCATGCACGACAACCAACTCCCTTTGTTCGACAAGGTTTGCATCACCTCCTGCTTTGCTTTGGACTAATACCCTCCTTAGTGTGTATCACAGGTATTCCGTTCGTTTCTCCGAGTTCGACATATATTCAAATAAGTTAAATCGCGCAGTATCTCCGTCGGCGGAGACATAGACTTCGAAACAAGCCCTTAGACTGGACAAACTTAGGGACTGGTTCTAGATGATGACAGGCCCAGGTGCAATACATTCGTCGACACAAACCTTTGCCGGTTTCAAGATCCACATTCACCAGTACCAGCCCACCAAACGCCCCATTGAAGACAGGTTCTCCATCTCAACTCAGCAACGCCCCGACAGGCTGATTCTTGGGGTTTACGATGGTACATACCCAATAATTTATTCTTCCTGCCAACTTAGCACCACCTCATTCATGTTCTAAACATTCCAGGACACGGCGGTGCAGCAACTGCGCAGCACATCAGCTCCACCCTTCCCGCTGCCCTTATGGCAAATTCGCCCGCGCATCATGCACGCATATTCCGGGAAACGGACAATTCCATGGTTCAAAGTTTTGCCCGCGACCATTCCGTCTTTCGGGCCAAGTCGAAGGATTGGGTACAGCATGCCCAAGTCGTGAAATCCGGATGCACGGCTCTGATCCTTGATATCAACATCGAAACTCTAACAGTGTCTTTCGCAAATGCAGGCGACTGCAGAGCTGTGTTGTTTAATCCCTCGGAGGCTCAGTTACAACAAACAGAGGACTTAAATGCCAGAACTCCTTCGGAGAAGGAACGGCTTGCCCGTGAACACCCCGGCGAGGACACGCTGATCGTCGGAGGTCGTCTCTTTGGCCGTTTAATGAGCACGCGAGGTAAACTTATCTGACGCTCCGCTTGGCAATCATGGTTGACGTTCAATCGCGCTTAGGCTTCGGTGATGCGTATTACAAGCTCCCTCACGGCCTAATTGGCAACTGGCAGCACAAGAGATACATTGAAGCTCTCTCATCAGTTGAGGACCCTGGAAAGGTCACTATGAGTGCTCAATATCACTCCATGTTTTACCTATATCGGACGCCACCATACCTGACCGCAACACCTGAGGTAGGTACTATGCAACTGCAGGAAAACGCATTTGTGATCATGGCTACCGATGGGTTATGGGACTGCGTATCTAGTGAAGTGGCCGTGGAGATTGTGCGTCGAGGTATGGAGCAAGGCGTCGACAATCTCGCCGAGTTTCTGCTGCACTCTGTGATGGACATCAGAAACCCTGGCGACGATGTTACGATACTCTTGCTTCAGGTTCCTCCGAGTCCTCCAATATAAAGCTCATCGTGAAGGTCTAACACTTCATGTTCTTCTCATGCCTTTCCCACATAAACTTAACCCGGTCCGACGTACCTACAAGTGTAGTTTGATACCATCAACGTCTTGAACTTCAAGCACTCATATCCTTTATTCATTTTCAAGTCTATATATTGCCTACGGAGCCGAACAGGACACCACATATCCGTAGGGGCTGGGTTGAACTACCATGCGGACTATTTTCCAGTCAAGCCACCATCCCCCGCTCCATTCAGCATGTTCTTAAAGACTTATCGCTAGGTTGCTGTGCATAAATCGATCTGATCTTTCCGCCTACATCGCTTTTGTAAAAGCATTTCGCAGGACTTCTTCTCCGCTGCCCGTCCGTCGGGCAGTCAGTCAATCAGGGGAAAAAAATGCCTCAATTGAAGATCGATTTGCCCGGACTAAATCCGCAAACTATTCGTGGCGCTATGTGCTCCATGGGTTTGGCGATCAACCAAACCCGCGGTAATTTTTGGTACGTTACCCATATGTACGAAGGCGCCCACTCGCCAAAGGAGACAATAGCCAAGCGTAGAGCGTCGGGTCCTGGCGAAATGACCATGCGTTCTGAGCGTCACTTTTTTTCGAAACCCAGTATGCTTTCCATCAGGTCAGGAGCCAGGACTGAGCCAGCATGACGAAGATGCTTCCTGTTTGATGTGTCAAATTTTAAGCCCGTCCTTCTGTCCTTCGTTCCGTCTTCTTCGCACAGTCACCGAGCGGCCTACGGGTTTTCGGGGAGGCTATGCCTCCAGGTGTGATCCGTTTGCCACATGCCAGCAAGATAACAGCATTAAAACCAAGAATAGGTTATGTGGAAGGAGAGCGAGGATCGGATTGAAGAAGGCTGCGGTGAAACTCGAAAGGCCAGCCTCGAGGACAGGTCTCCACGGACCGAAGTGCCACTTAGTTGTTGAGGAGGCTGATGTTTAGACATCTTGCAACGGTTGCGCTATGAGCTGGCAAACGATGTGTGGATCGCGAAGCCATGTCTTTGTGCTTTCCGTCGAAAATATGTTCTAACAGCCTTCCCCAGCTCGAAAGACGGATCGAAGGCATCGGAACAAGGGTCTGTTCCTGGCAGGTTTGCAGGTACGATGGGCTGTCAGGTTTTCACCCGCGCTGTCCGTCAATTGATCCACATGGCGTCGATGCGAAACGGAGGATGGAGAGGACCATTCAACCCTTCTGTAAGCTCCTCCGCGCTTAGAAGCAGGATCATCACATGGAAGCGCGGGCGGGCGTTCATGAGAATGTACGATTCTGGTCTTTCCCGGGCAGGGATTGTGGATATCCGGATTTTGGCAGAAAGTAGTTCGATCAGGAATTCATCAGGACGTCAAAAAACACAGAAAATGATGTAGTAGATGGTGGGGAGACAAGATGTCATGACCAACAAAGTGATCGTCGGGGTCATAACGGGAGGGGAACCTGAGCTGAACCTGAGAAAATATCACGAGAGGCCCCGACAAATCACTCAAGGGTCCCAATTATTGGCGATATCTAAGTTACATTCCGTCATCTACCGACTTGAAAACACGCTGCCATGTTGCGGCGTTTATTCAATTATTATACACTGTGTACTAAACAGGGCTTGACACAGCAATTTCCCGGTCAAAAGAAAATCAGGTCCTATCTCCTACTCTAACTGAATACATGGTTCGGAACGATCATCCATCTCCGCATCCCAGCGATCTAAATGCCTACATCGTCGGGAATTAAGCTATAAGTAGCAGGGTTTTCTATGCTCCTTCCATCTCCCAAGGACCCCTCCACATGTCTACTTCAGCAAAGCAGAATGTCACCGGCAGTTACGCAGACACTGTGAGGTCACTAAACGCGCCAGACATCCATGGCGACCTCGATAACGCTTGCGGGCAGCTCGCTTTGACGGCCGTCAACCTTTTGGAGAACTTCGACTACATCGCGAAGCAGCTTCATACGATCGACCTGCTGAGGCTAGCGTCGCCGTTCAAACCCCAGTGGGACTCACTGCGCAAGGTGAGCAACAGATTCTTGTCGCTCTCTCCCCAGGGCTCCATCGTTGATCCAAGAGACCATCAGGACTTCAAAGACGTGCTCTGGAACTTCCGCAGCAACGCGGGATTTATATCTGGGCGGCTCAAAAGTGAGTCACTCTGACGCGAGTGCAACGACCTTCGAATTGAAAGCCCTGTTGGCCAGTGTTCTGTACTGTGGTTCTTCCTCTGACAGCACGTAACGCGTCCACAAGCCGTTCGCATGACGAGAAGTTGCAGGTCCTTAGATCTTTCATGAGCGTATGTCGCGTGTCTCTCCACCTGTTCCATGCGGACCAGTCTCGAGGCTAACGTATTACGTTCTTGTGTCCAGATTTCTGCCGACCATGCAGCCATCACACGAACACTCGTAGGCAATGCAATGAAATTTACAAAGGCCCTGAACACGTTCCATACCGATTTTCTGAAATTTGCAAGCCAGAGGGTCACCGCAGGACAGAGAGAACTGCGCGAGCTCGCACAAAAGCTAACAGACCTCGAAAGCAATGTCCGACAGTATGTAACTCTCATCGCCACGACGATGTCCTTCAATGACCTTTTCCCCATAGATTGTGTCAAGCAGTATGTTGCATATCACTCACCGCGACACTTTCCTTGTTTACGATGTTCTCTGCAGAATGGGAACTTTCCAAATCCGGATGTAGCGCATTTTGCTCTTTCCATATATCGAACATGCGCATCGTCAAAGCGAAAATCCACCCGAACGAGAACAAAGCAACAACGACTGGTAATGCATAGTTCAGACCAATCAGAATAGCCAACCAACCCAACCAACCCACAGACGCTTGACACGCCCGACCTTGCAACTATCGGCCGACTATATGAACAGCTCGATCGTACGTTATCTATAATTGTTTCGAAGCAAGGCCGTGAGATGCTAACAATATTCCTCAAGTCACCCGCAACGCAGTCGCCCATGCGCAATACACAGCCCAAGTCTGTCACCGCAAGACAGATGCAATTACAACCGCCCAAACGACATTGTCCGCACTTGTCTTTGATGAAATGATCGCCATGGAGTCTGGACTCGGTTTCTTCTTGTCTATATGGTCAATGCTCCAGTCAGACTGCGCCGACATCCTTCACTGGCTTCAAAATCCAAGAAATCACCCCGTAAGAAACCCGGCTCCCCTTCCTCGTATCGTGTATTGATTGCGCCGAAACTGACTCGACTCCGGGATCCGTTCTTTAGGAGACTCCTTGTGCTATCGTCGCGCTATTGGATGGTGGTCAGACGCTCTACGCAACCGTGGCAGATGCACTTGATGCTTGTGTGATGGGAATCGATCCATCTCATTTCGCCAAGCCGTGATACCCATTGATATTTATATACCCTCCGCCACGGATACACACGGACTTTTTTGTCGACGGACTTGGGTTTGCTCAATTACACGTAGGTTGGAGGGTCTGTGACCTCTCCCTAATGCCGTTAAATTAATTGAATTACATGCTGTCGGTCCTCGCGAAAGGTACAAGTAAGCCGAGAGTTCTCATCTCCCCTAATCCCGAATGTAAATGATGCGTGTTGGCTCGTAACCTGCTATAAATGATACAACGAGGGGACTTTTTGATACATCTCTACCCCAAGGACATGGGATACGGAAAGCTGGAGTTCTGGGGTAAATTAAACATGATCATCGGCTGGAATACATGATCTCTCCATGACCCTTCACGGCCTTGCCCCATACGCCTTTATTGTTGATCCAGCAGAAAGGCTTGAACCGGGCGTCGCAGTCCTTGTGATCCTCGATTTTGTCGGTCGGCAAGTATTTTTCCGGATGTGAGGCCTTGCTCTCAAGCGGGATGTATGGTGGATCTGCATAATGATTAGGTCGACGTCGCTGATAAATTGTTTCGCAGGCAGCGTACCCTTAGGCTTCCACTGTTCGATCTCCGCATATTTGTTATCCCTGCCAGAAAACCAATGGGGGTCAGGAACTCTATGTCATTTCCCAGAGAGGGCGGGAACAGACCTGTTGGTGGTGCCGAAATATCGTTGCTTCTTCAGTTGAAGGTGCCCAAAGCGAAGTTCTGGGTAAGAATTGAGCAGCTACACAAAGTCAGATTTGAATAGATATCCACTGTGAACGGAACGTACCCCAGAGACGAGTGCAGTAGCCTCATCGTCAAGGCCTGGAAATGTCGGGTATGCGGTGTCGTACCATCGACGAAAGGCTTCCCCATAATTAACGTCGAACACCCACTGTTGAATACCATGCGTTAATGCCGCGAGAGAGAAGATGGGTAGACAATGACGTACTCTGGTATGTTTACGTTCCGCCTCCAATCCGACGACAATGACACCTAGACCCCAGTAGTCGATAGCTTTCGTGACGATAGTGCCTGGTGTCCTGTTCCAAGTTTCAGGCGCCGAGTATGGCCACTGCGGCTTCTCGTGCATCCGGTTCGTGAATGAGCTTGCGGGCAAACTCGCGCTTAAATCAGTGACCTTGACGTTGCCGTCGAAGCCGACGAGGATGCTTTCGGGTCTAAGCGCTCCATGGATTATTTTTCTGTGATGGATAACGAAGAGGCCTAGGTCCTAGAAAGACAGAGTTCATTAGCGATGTCACCACGAGTATACGATAGTGATAGTTACGATTTGAGCAATCCATTTTCGGATCGTGTTCTTTTCCAAAACGTTCTCCGCGATCTCCTGTAGTAGGTTACGGCACATGAGTTCCTGTTGATCATGAACATTTAAGCAACAAATACTATTTCATGTCAACCTGGACTTACCGTCGCGAGAAATACCCGAGACGCGTCCACCAAAGACGCCTCAATGCGCAAAACGAAAGTCTCGATATTGCGTTTTTGCGTGCCTGCGAATATGACCTTGTGCGCATCCACTTCGCGGAGGATTCGCCGACGCAACGCGTCATCACGGAGGATATCCGTCTTTTGGTATATCTTGAGACAAACAGCGCGCCCGGCCGACCTTCCCTGCGCCCACGCCCAGTCCAAGTCGCGTACAGCGACCATAGCCGAGTAGGCGCCGATATGGAGGTCATGACAGTATACGAAATTGCCAGGCCTGGTGTCGAACATTAGATCGATGTCGTTGGGATTGGATGATATCGGGAGAGAGTAAAGGCGCCCATTAGCGCCTTGGCCCTTGTCGATTCTCTTAGAAGGTGATTCAGAGTAGTTTGGTCTTGGTCGAACTTTCAATGGCGACCAGCGTCTGTCAGTCTTGGGGGTGCGATGCATGTTGAAGGTATAGTGATAGGGAAGAGAGGACGACAATAGACAGAGACGGGGAATTTGAGAATCTATGTGCCGTGCGCTACGCCTTTATACCCCCAGTAGTGGACTCCACAGACCATAACTGGCCTCCTGGCCAGTTGAGCATATGGTGTATGGCCAGAAGAAGCGAGCCGCCAAAAGTCTCGAACAATGGATTATTGCCATAAGCAGGAAATGCGATATGGCCAGCTCGAGTACTCATTGGGAAACATGGCCTGAAACTGGCCGTCGCAGACTCCATTGTTCCTTGAGCTGAGGCAAGATACGAGCCTTACATCGGACCGCTGCCGAAGGTACCATGGATAACCCAATTGAGCAAAACTCGATTTAAAGATAAGATCCAGTTTCAACAGTGAGATAGTTGGGCTGTATGTGTTCACCCTCCAGGACACGATCCTCATAGGACGAATGTCATACTCGAGTTTGCAATGCTGGCAAGTTGCTTGTCGCCGACTCCTGTGGAATCTCTGACAGAGCCCTATCTCACCAAGAGACCAAGATACAGAGAGAAGGGAGTGTTCAAGAGAGACATCTAGCCTGGTCCCCACGGTTCGTGCTGTGAAAGTGTAGCTTGTGCCTCATCAAGTAGGCAAACCGTCAGGAAAAGGTCATGTCAAATATTCAAAAGAGCGTCTTTTTTCATCCCTTGATGAAGATTCAATATTCAATATTCAATAGTCAATATTCAATAACAAGGCTTTAATTAAAGAAACAAATAGAACTCATCGTACGAAAAGACTCGTTACTTGGACCAGCTTCAAGCCTGTATGACGTTGGTTGTGAGTCGGAAAGACGTCCAAACTGTTTTTCCAACTCCGTGATGTAATATTCTGACTCCGCGAACGCAAGCGCGGCCTCCCGAATTGGGGGCGCACCCAACGCATGCATGCGCACTGGCTATAGCCTACTCGGAGTTCGTTTGTCCAATTATCTGGTTCGCGATAATAGTCTCCGCCATCACTTGCCAGACGTAATCGTATTCCACTCCTCCATCTCCCTTGTTCTGTATCATCCCTGTCTAAAGGCATATGCAAATAACAGCGCCGAGTATTGCAAGCACGACGCGGATCATAAGCCTGAACAAACAGATGACAAGTTCGTTGGGTCATGATATGGTATAAAATGATGTGCTTTTAAAAATAGTAAGGACCGGTATGTAGACTAGGAGGATCCTCATAACTGTCATAATAATGTGTATAAGCGCAGATATCATAGTAATCGTGTGCGGTCATGGGTCATTTGTACGTGGGAGTAGGGTGATACGCGTGATACTTGTTATAGAGATGGAGAGGGCGCAAAAGAGGGCGACGCAACTGCAGGATCAAAATACCCGCAAGACGAGATCCAGACGCACTCTACCCGAATCTCCGTGAAATCGGCCCCCTACTTGCGCCCCCACCCGGTTCTGAATCTGCATAAGGGGTCGGCCTCTGAAATCCACCGTGCATCTGATACCCACAGTACCCACCATATGTTCCCGAGCCGTACCGACCCTGTTCTTGCCCTGTGGGATATCTAGGAAGGGTGGGGACGAAAACGTCACGGTGCTCCACAGCTGTGCTTCCAGCTTTGGGATTGCACCAGGCTTCCAGAGCAGTCATCTCCGTAGCCTCGGAAAAACGTCCAGGTCCAGGTTCAAGAGGCGCCTTCCAAAAGCCCATTGGTACCGATACAGAGAGCGGTGAAAGTCGCGGAAGCGCAGGTGTTGTCGCGAATACGGATGTAGGGACCGGTGGTGGTTTCCACGGCGCCAATGTTGATGCGAATGTTGGCCATGCGGGTGGTAGTATGGGTGGTTTTGAGGGGGGCGGCACCCAAGCGGAGGCGACAACCGAGGGCTTGTATATGTGCTTCTTCTTGTTCCGCCTGGATCGATCATGGAATTGACGGTCGGGGTAGAGGTTTTCCTTGTTGCTGCCGCTCGACCTTGAATGTGAAGCCGAAGGATATTCCCTGGCGAGCCTTAAGCGTTTCGAACGCCTTTGATCTTCGACTTCCCAGGAGCGGGATCGTTTGCGCTTCCTCTGTGCGGAAGAATGCTATACGTGTGTTGGTCTTCAGTTACGTGTGGCTCCTGCAAGCAAAATGATAAGAATTTTACCCAGGAGTTCGCGGCACCTGATGCAGACAACGCTGAGCGAACAATCTGAGAGAAAGTCTGTGAAAGCATACCATATGCCTTTCGTCGTCGACGTCGGTAAGATTCCCATCGTCCCTCAGTGCTGAAGCTTTGAATTGAGACAGAAGAATTCAACAAGGGGATTCAATCACCGAACGCATTGTCCAACGCACGAGTAAAGCGCGGCCTCGAAGAAATCACTGAACAGATCACGGAAAAATTCGCTGGCCTCCGCCTGCGTTTTCTCAGATATGATAAACGCCACCATAGCGTTCCAGTCGCTCTTTGTGAAGGCCCCTGCGCTTCTTGGTATAGTCTGGAGAAGTAGTTCGATGCTCTTGTTTGCCGTGAGTATCTGCCCAATATGCTTAAACAGCGATATCATGATCAATACTAAAGCAATGCACTGGGGTCAGGGAGGAACCTTGACTCACGGTAAGGCATCCGCCCGATGTGCCGGGAAAGCGGAGGGCAAGGACGTCGAAGAGGACGCTGCAGAAGTGGTGCCTCCCCCGAAATCGCCGAACTCGCTGTTGCTCGATAGTTAGTGTGGCGTTGAATGAGCGGCCAGCGCTCAAGTAAGCTATGATTCTGGGTGAAAGGGTGTAATTCAACTTGGCGATTGTTGAACTGACGTAGTACTCGTCGTATGCGACGAGCCTCATGATAAAGGTAGATTCGTGATAGATAGAGGAAGAGATGGATGAAGACGCGGAGTTCTAAATGGTTGGTTTGAATCGAAATGCTTCCACAGCCTCTGGCAGACGCTCAGTGTAACTGACCATATAGTACTTGTTGACACGTGCGTAATAAGATAGCCGTACCAAGCAATATTCACTACTACGATTTCGTATAACCAGATCTGTACACGTCGACCGCGCTCTCAACATTGACAACGAATTGCAAGACCTGACAGATCGTCTGAAATAACCATCTAGTGGCTTGATATCCCGCGTCGACACAGAGCATACCTTGAGTGTCTCTATCGGATAAATACCTGGGTCTTTGCTCCTCCGTCCTGCTCATTGATACAGTCCGAGTCCATTAATATTACAGAACCGATCATGTGGATAGACAGACCTACACGGGTCGGGTAGTATAGTAGAAAACACGACGGTAGGGATGTGGATTTCGCGAGAAAGAACGCCAGGCTAAGGCCATATACAAGAGTTGTTACATATATATAGTCATGAAATGGGCGGCGATGGAATAGAATGACTGTTCGCTCTGAGAAGGATAGAATAGAATAGAATGAGGCGAGGCTAGGAGAGTTTCGGGTCGAGCTGAGCTAGATGTGACGACAGGTCTACACAAGGACAGAGGAAAGCTCAGATCTCAGAAGCGGCGGCCTGAGGAGTGACTGTTGTCGAGAAGGGCACAATCATTGATCGAAGGGCCAGCAGCAGTAGCGTTCTGAGTGGTGTACGCTGAGTTGTGCGCTTGTACCGAGGGCGGAAAGA
Organism: Tricholomella constricta; assembly: GCA_013368375.1. NCBI lineage: Eukaryota > Fungi > Basidiomycota > Agaricomycetes > Agaricales > Lyophyllaceae > Tricholomella > Tricholomella constricta. The sequence goes on along the minus strand of JAACJP010000005.1, from coordinate 659,305 downwards.
AAGGTGAGCTAATGATGTTTCTGAGGATAGAGTGTAGTGCGAGTCCGGGAGAGCTTGGTGTGCGGTCTTCGCCCCTCCCACGCTGGTGCAGGGTGTCATTGAAAGGTAGACGATACGGAGCATAGTTTGGTGAAGGAAACGAAGTGTTTGAAGAGCCGCCAGGCAGATAATTAGATCCATATATCCCGATCGATCGTAAATCGCCGTTGGCAGGTTCGACGGAGCCATGAGAAGTCCAGTCGAGAGCAGCAGCTAAAAGGCCCGGGTGTGTCACGGGAGCAGAGTTTGCCGCAGGCCGGGAACGGAGGCGGGAAGTTGACATGCCCGAGTGAGAACTATACGAGAGCTGGCGGCTAATTATGAACAAGGGATTTGTATCAGGTTGAAGTTTCTGCTCTGATGAAGGACTAACCTGTCCTGCACAATGCAGCTGGGACGTGTGCAGTTTCAATGTGAACAGGCTCGTTTAAAGAATTGAGAGAAGGGAGAAATACATACAAAGCACTGTACGCCGTATGCATGGCGTCTATAAGGGGGCCAAAGACCTTTTCCGCCCATTCTTCCATCGTGGAGAGCGGATTCTCTTCGTACGAAACACCTAGGATGTGCTCGAGCTTGTCGGCCGTGTATTTCGGTCTCGTCCTGACCCTCTTCCTGTAGCCAATTTGCGCCCGGTCCATGAGGGCAATAAGATTGCGGTTACAGGTCATGGTCTGCATCGCTAGCTTGAATATTGAGCCGTCAGAGTCAAGGTCAGCACGAGAGAGCAGGGTTGAGTCAGAGATAGATTACTTCGAGAAACTCAGAGGAAAGTCCTTGTCGATGATCAGTCAAAACGGTGGCCAAGAGACTGTACAAATAACGATCTCCTGCGAGTTCGTATCGGCTTGCGGTTATGTCGTTGGTGGTCAAGACCAGTTCGAGCCGCTTTGTGGGAGGGAGCACCATCGCGTACCCAGGAGCAATCAGAGCGTTGGAAAACGCATTTTGCATAGCAAGTCGGAGGTTAGCCCTGATCTCGATGGTCTCGCTGTTGATCATGGGACCGCGGTTCGAGGTCTTTGGATTGAAGAGTTTGTGGGGGAAAGGAAACGTTCAGTGCATGAAAGTCCTCTGAAAGGAGGCACGGGATGAGAGAGGAACACGTTTTGGGCCGCGACTGGCACATGACTCACGTTCCTTGATTCCTCTCTCCCAACATCTCCTCCACAGACGCGTACACTTGGCGCTTCACGCGCCGCGGCTCGCCCTTTCCGGAGATTTGCAACCTTTTCGCCGCGTAACCTACCTGTTACTATCTCTCTGGCGTCCCTTCGCATCGCCTTTGTATTCGCTTTTATCCTATGTCGCGTCGCATTACTCGCTCCCAATCTCGCGCTCTCTCTCCTTCCGGCGATCCCTCTGCTCCCAGCTCTCCACTTTCTCCAGTTCCCGAGCGACCTTCTCGTTCATCTTCTTCCCAGGACAGCCATTCTCCCTCTCAACGCCCTCACAGCGTTTCTCCTTCTGAGAATGGGAAGATCTACAGTGGTTCCAAATCCCCGCGTAGACCCCCACTGCGTTACGTAAATCTCGGCGGTTCTTCTCTTCCGTCCTTTCCACCTCTCGCCACTGGACCTGCTGTGAACCTTAATTCCGTTCCTTCAACCAACATTCCTCTCGTTACATCATCGAACGTCACTTCCTTGCCACCTCCCTCGCTTCCCGGCCCGTCCACATCCACTCTTCTCGAGCCTTTTTCTGACTCGGATATTCGGGCCGCTCATCACCGTGTCCGGACAGTCCTCAACGACGCTGCGGCCCCCACCGCTGGTGCATCTCATGCACTCCATTTCGCTCCCCCTCCTGCATCTCACGCACCCCCTCCCTCCAATTCTGTCGCTCCCTGCGCTCCTTCCCCTCCCCGATTTTCTGCAGCCGAGAAGGGCAAGGAAAAGGCTCCCGTGCGCCCTCCCCTTGACCCTGATACAGTCGACCGCATTCTCGAGTCGGCTGTACCCCTTGCTCGCGCTGCCGCTGTACACAGTCTTCCCCCTCGCCCTCCTGCTGCTGTCTCCGCCTTTTCTTCATCGACTCGCGCCCCCCTCATTTTCTCTCGCCCTCCTCGTTTCGGCGCTACCCCTGTCAATGCCCCACCTACTCGGCGTGTTCGTATCGCTTCCCCTCCCATCACTCGTGCTCCCTTGCGCCACTCTCGCTCCGGAGGTACCTTCGGGGATATACCCCGCCCTCCTTCCCCTCTGCAACGTCCCTCTGCGCCCAACCCCAGGTACAACCAGGGCCTTTCCTCTCGCGAGCTCGCCTCGGAATATATGCCGTCGCGTTTTGAAGAATTTCCTGACCACGTCTCTTCGCGTCGTCCTTCTTCTTTCTACAATGCACCTCCGCCCGCCCGCGCTTCCCCAGCCGATGACCCACACCATCGTTCTTTCAAGCCGCCTTCGGCTGCCGCAGACCGCACCTACTCACATCACGCGTCCGCCGGTGGGTCACATCACGCGTCCACCAGCGGGTCCCATCACGCGGCCACTGCCTCTGTTCCTTATCGAGGTCGTGCTCATGAGGATTCTCCTCGTAGGTTTCACAGTTCTGCCTCATTACCTGCGCTTCTCACTTCTCGCGCATATACAGCCAGCAGCTCACGGCTCCACGCCGCTGCCCCGCCCTCTCCCTTCCCTCGCGATGGGAGACGTCCCTCACGCCGGCGCACTCGTTCCCACTCCGAGGATCTGCCGATCTCCCCCCCGCATCCTCGAGAAAGAGAGAGTGGCCCTCGTCGCCCTCACCGACGCACTCGTTCTCACTCTGAGGACACTTTGGACATGCATACTGCCCGCTACAATGTTCCGGCATATGCCCCTGCCCCTAGTCTCAGACAGCCGTCCTCATCCCGTCGTCCACACGACCATGACCGACGGGATTACTTGGACCACGCTGACTGCTCACCTGCCATGCCCCGTCGGCGACGACGCCCCTCCCACTCGGACGACTGTGACGGGCACTGTGAACCACCTCGCCCTCGCCGTCGCCCACGACACTGTGACAGTCCTCGTCGCCACACATCTTCCCGTGGTACATTGAGGCGTGCCGCCTCCGATGACTTCGCTCCACGCCGCGCTACCTCCCGTCGTACACGCAAGGGAAAGCTCGATCCCAATCTCATTGTCATCCCTGAAAAAGTTATCCGCACTCTGCGCAATGGGTGGTGGGATTACATCCCTCTCGACGCTCTCAGCAACGCGGCTTGTCGGAAAGCGGCCTTCGCGCCCGTCCGACAAAACGACGGTTCGATTACTGTTAGCGCAAACGGTTTCAACTTCCGGAGTTCCGGGTTCAACTGTGAGAACGAACTACAAATGACTCGGGAGGAGTGGTGCCAAGCAGCTCGCAATTTCCTCCTCGCTCTGCAAAACCACCTTGTTGCATACAACGAATGGGACGAAGACGAGGCGGACGACATCATTGACGGCTTCTCGGCCCACTTCCATGACATCCAAGCTCGTTCTGATTTCGAGGCCAATTTTATGGTCTACCTTATGTACGACATACAGATCCGGCGTCAATGGCTGATTGTCCGCGGCTCTGACGACCCCGACGAATTCGATCTTATGGAATTCCAAGAGGCCGTGTTCATGAAGCTGGATCGGCAACACTCTACCGACCTTCTCGCCTCTCTTGCCGCCACTACGGCTTCCCTTGCTAAACCTGCTGCTTCCAACACCTTCTCTGGCAAGTCCTTTCCGGACAGCTTCGCGAAATCGGGTGATCGCACCTCTTCCCGCAAGGGCGAGAGTCGCGGCGGCCGTAACGGGGATCGAACCAAACCCTATACAGTTGGTCGCGACCGCGACTCCCGCGCTGTCATCTGCATGTACTGCGGCTCCTCGGATCACAAATTCAAGTCCTGCCCCGGCCCTGGAAGATATCTTACCAGAGGAAGTGACGGAAGGTGGTCTGGCATTAACGGCCGGGCTTGTTGCTACAGTTTCAACGGACCGTCTCCATGTCCCCGAGGTGATTCATGTACCCACGCGCATAACTGTTCCCTGTGCGGCCTTGGCGCTCACGGTGCGCAACGATGTGTTGCGTGAACTGCACTTTCCGGTCTCCACCCCGCTCAAACATGCTCGCTGGACCGCGCTGCTTGACGAGACTGGAGGCCTGCCTCAATTTGCGGAGGTTCCGATTGGCCTTCGTGACGGCTTCAGCCTGGGGCTTGAAGATTTTTCTCTCGACCACACGTTTTCCCCTCCCAACCACTATCGCTCCCCCGAACATCACGCCTTCGTCATCCATAAGTACGCGGAAGAAATCCGCCTTGGCAGAGTCTCTCCTGGCTACCCCCCCTCCTTAGCTACGCAGCTTTTTGGCTTCTATCGTACTGCACCTCTGAACGTAATTGAAAGTGCCTCTGGCAAACTTCGCATAACCGTCGATCACTCGTTTCCTCGCAATAATCCTCTTGTACCTTCGGTTAATTCAGTAATCGATTCGGCTCGTTTTCAATGTTCCTGGGGTACCTTTAGTATATGCTATCTCCTCGTTGCCGACGCCCCCCCTGGCACTGAAGCTTGTGTCTTCGACGTCGATGCAGCTTTCCGTAACATTCCTACTCACCCCCTTGACCGCACGGCCACAGCTATTTCCATAAATGGGCTCATTCATCTGGACGGACGGCTGAACTTTGGCATCTGCCCCGCACCCGGGATCTTTGGTCTGGTGGCGGACGCTATCGTCTGGATTTATCTACATAAAGGCATTGACGCTGTCATCAAATGGGTGGATGATTTCATTTTCTTTCGTTATCTACGTGGACATCATTCCGACGGCTCGCCTATTTTCAACTACGACGAATCCCTGATTTGGTCCATCGCGGCTGATCTCGGTTGGCCTTGGGCACCAGAAAAATTCTCGCCATTCTCCACCGTGTTTACCTACATTGGTTTCCAGTGGTCACTCGCCTCTAAAACAGTCTGTTTGCCTCTGATCAAAAGAGAGAAGTACCTCAAGAAAATGGTGCCATGGTCTCCTCGCGCGCCTGTATCCCTTCGTGATACCGAATCGCTTATCGGGACTTTAAACCACGTTACTCTAGTTGTTCCGCAGGGGCGGTCACATATGCCCGCACTCTACCGCTTTCGGGCTAGTTTTCCTCCATCTGCCCCTCCCTGGCTGCAGCATCGCGTAACACCCGCTGTCTCCGCCGAAATTGAATGGTGGACAGACACCCTTCGCAACTCACCTTGTTCCTTGGACATTCGGCGTCCTCCCGAACCCCTCGATATTCCTATACTCGTTGACGCCTCTACTTCATGGGGCATCGGTTTTCTCCTGAACGGAAAGTGGCTTGCCTGGAGGCTGTTACCGGGATGGAAGGCCGACGGCAGGGATATTGGCTGGGGTGAAATGGTTGCTGTCGACCTTGCCTTGCGTGCTATCATTGCGGCTGGTTATTCAAATTGTCACCTCATCGTCCGTTCTGACAACGCCGGAGTTGTTGGCGCGCTCGCGGCTGGCCGATCGCGTAACAGCCAACAAAATGCGGTCCTTCGCCAAATCGTCGCCAATTTCCAATGTCACAACCTGTGGCTTACGCTCGCATGGATACCGACTGCGGACAATCTCGCCGACGGTCCTTCTCGCGGTGTTTTCCCATCGCGTTCCCTTCTGTTCCCTCATCCACCAGCTATCCCGGGATATCTGAAGCCTTACGTTTCCCCTTCCGTTGGTTATCACGACATACCTTCGTAGTTCTTCCTTATTCTCCGTGTTTCTCATTGCATAGCCGTACATCTTTTTAGTCTCATGTCTACCGACTATCCTTCCCAATTAAACACAGCCTTTGAGTCAGACTGGCGCTTCACGCGGCTGACCGTTTGTACGGTCCGGACACTTTGAACTCAGCTTCCCTTGCCTTGCTCCTTATGCCTTGTATACGCTCCACCCGCTCGTCTGCTTCGTGCTCCCGCCTTTCTACAAAAGGCATGCTCTCTCAATCATACAACCCCTGGGTTGGTGATCACCCCTTTGACCCATGCCCGCTCCCGATGCAACACGGCACTCTTGACCCTACCTTTCAATCATGGCAACCGGACAGTTCTGCCCGTGAGCGCATCAATCGCACCATCTCACAGGCTTGGCGCCCCTCGACGGCGGAGCGATACGCACTTGCAGTTTCCCAGTTCACTGAATATTGCGCTGCAGAAGCCATTCCCCTCTCTTACTGCCTCCCCGCTTCTGAAGCTCTTCTTTGTGCCTTCGCTTCGTCGCTTGCGGGTCGCAATGCAGGCGGCACCATTCGAAACAAATGTTCGGCGCTTCGCGGCTGGCACATCCAGAACAATGTGCCATGGTTTGGCGGTATTCAACTTTCATACGTAGTGAAGGGAGCCGAAAACATGCGGCCGCCGGATTCTCGACGAGCTGAACGGCCTGCTGTCACATCCGAAATGCTTGACATCCTTTCCTCCAGCCTTGATCTATCAAAGTCCTTTGATGCCTGTGTGTTCTTCGTGGCTACTAGCTCCTTCTGGGGTCAAATTCGTCTTGGAGAAATACTTCCGACTCGGGAGTCTGGCTTCGTTGCCAGCAATTTCCCGCGGTGGGAGGACTTGAAAGTGCCCAATGCTAACGGTTCTCGCTTACTGCACCTCCCGCACACCAAAACTGGAGGCACAGTGGGCGAGAATGTGATCATTACTCGTCAACTCCAGGCCGACCCCATCGAAGCTCTTTTACACCACCAGTTCATCAACGGTTCCGCGTCAAACGAGCATATTGCTTCCTACTGGTCAAATCAACATGCTCGCGTGGCGCTGACCAAACGAAAATTTCTCAAACGCGTTAACGATATTCTCATTCACAATGCCTACGATAAAATCTCCGGTCATTGCTTTCGAATCGGTGGTACTACACACTTCCTTCTCGCGGGTGTCCCTCCTGATATCGTTAAGCTGATGGGTCGCTGGTCCTCCGATGCCTTCTTACGTTATTGGCGGTCATTGGAGATCATTGCGCCATTGCACGCGGAACTTCTCCGGCCTGTCCTCCATTCATAAGGTCGCCCTTCGGCTTAGGTTCGGGTTCATCATCTCGAGCTCGATGGCACCTTCGGCTCCCTTCGTTCCGGGTTTTCTTGCCTGCTCATTCAGACCCCTGCTCACGCCGAAAGGCCGTTGAGTCGCCCATTGTTACATCGGAGTTTGTATGCTTATTCAATATCATCTATTTGCCGAGTCAGAGCAAGGAACCAGCACGAAATGAAAGTCCTCTGAAAGGAGGCACGGGATGAGAGAGGAACACGTTTTGGGCCGCGACTGGCACATGACTCACGTTCCTTGATTCCTCTCTCCCAACATCTCCTCCACAGACGCGTACACTTGGCGCTTCACGCGCCGCGGCTCGCCCTTTCCGGAGATTTGCAACCTTTTCGCCCACCCTCCCGCAACCTTTGTTATATGCTCCAAAAGTTTTTCTTTCTTTTCTCTCTTTCTTCTAATTCGGTATAAAGAAGTGTTGAATATTTGTACATGCTCTTGTGTACTGAGTGTTCTTGGGTTTTCTTGCCTGCTCATTCAGACCCCTGCTCACGCCGAAAGGCCGTTGAGTCGCCCATTGTTACATCGGAGTTTGTATGCTTATTCAATATCATCTATCGACACTGGCAGATCCGTGACTCACAGACCTCACGCGGGCCGTGAGGGGCCGAGCACGTGACCAAGGGCGTTGAACGAGGATACGGTGGTTGGAGGTTGTGGACAACAGCGATGAATGGGAGTCGGCACCGGCGACACAGCTCGCACCCAGGGTTCTCGCAGTTATTGACGACTGTCCTGGGCTCGCCCTTTCTGACGACGTCGGATCTGCCCGAGCTCGTCGACGGTGCAGCCATGTTCGTCCCACACAACCACACGATAACTCGCCCGTCCTCGCCCACTCCCACCGTCGACTCTTCCTCCTTTTCCTTCATCCAGTACGACTCCCACTCCTCCCCGAACCGCCCGCCCCTCAAGTCCATCCTCCCACGCATCTGGGACGTCCTATCGCCCTCCCGCACTTTCCCCCCGTCCCCCGCCTTCAGCTACACCTATACCTACAGCTCTGTTAAAGCCCGCCCAAAGGCCCGCTATTTTGACGAGCATTCCGCCTTCATAGATTACAGCGACCTCGCCCCGCTCGACGGTGAAGAAGGCGAACTGATCGCCATTGATGATGAGGCCTGTTTCTTCATCGACCACGCATACGGCTCGCGCGCCGTCACAGGAATCGGTGTGTATCATCCCACCTGGCTATCACCCAGGCATCTAACCCGTTTGCTACAGACATCCTCGCCGTTCTACCAACAGAACTAGCACTGCACATCCTCATCCTCCTCTGCTGTGCCCCCGGCGCCCCAATCGAGTCTCTACACACCCTCCTCGCATGCCGTGCCGTCTCACGCACATGGCGCACCCTCGCATCCGACAACACCGTCTGGCGCGCCCTCTTCCTCGCCCGCTGGAAAGTCGATCTCAAGCGCCGTACCCGCCGGTGGCAGGACATGCCGCCGGAAATACAAGCCATCCCGCCTTCAACACCCCCTGCCGCTCATACCGCGCTACCAATTCCGACATCGACGCCTATCGCAATGCCCGCGCCCGCACCCGCACCCACACCCACGAGGTCTGGGAAACTGCGGGCCGGGGTGACCATGGGGCTTACCGCGGGCATGGGCATGGGCATGGCTAAGAAACGGAAATTGAAGAAAATGTATTTTCCTACTGGTGCCCCACCCCCTTCATCTCCCTCTCCCTCCCCCTCTCCGCCGTCTTCTTCGTCGTCATCACCAAACCTATCGAGGACACCTACGCCGCACCACCCCCACCCCTATTCTTTCTTCACTCTGCCTCCGAATTCGAATTCGAACTCGAACGCGTCAAGCTCCCAACCCCAGCCCCGGCCGCCCTTACCCTTCCATTCTGCATCTGCATCTGCATCCCCATCTTCATCTCAATCCCAATCCCAATCTCAACTTGTACGGTCGTCCTCAGCCGGTTCCCCGCCCCTAGTCAAAAACGCAGTGTACGCGTTCCTCCCGAACAGGTACCTCGCTGAAGCACATGTACATGTACATACTCGAAACAATCAAAGGCAGATACGGGGACGGGAGCTTGTTTCGCGCTACGCCCCCCGCACAATTACAAGCACAAGCACAAGCAGGAACCCAAGCACCAGCACCGGCACCGGCACGCGCGGGAGAGCGCCGTTACCTTTTCCCTCCCGCGTCGCATCCCCAACAACCGTACATGTAAACGTAAACACAATCTCAAACACAAGCACGAGTACGAGCGCCGCCGACGCGAAAACAAAGGCGGACGCAGACGTAGACGCCCATACGGAGACAAACGTCGTGAAATCGACGATGACGCCAAAGAAAGACATGGCTCGGGGTGGGGGCGGGGGCGGTGGCCAGGACCTTGCACATGCCCCGCTGCAGGTTGACTGGCATGCTTTATATCGTGCGCGGCTTGAGCTTGAGCGGCGGTGGGCGGGTAATGGGACTGCAGTCGCAGTCGCACCCGCACCTGCACCTGCATCTGGGCCAGCGATAGCGCATCCTCAGCGGGCGCTCGGTTCATCGCAAGCGCAAGCTCAACTGAACCATAACGCCGCTTCGCCTTTGCCTTTGCCTTCTCCTGCCCATCCATCTGCACTTCAGCACCAATTCTCCCAGTCCCAGTCCCATTCCCATTTCCACCATCAAACTCAACTCTCTTCCCCATCCCAAACCCAACCATCCCAAATGCCACCCATACCCTCGCCCCCACCCCCACCCCCACCCCAACCTCAGCAGTTCACCCCCCAAATAACGACGATATCCGGACACGTCGACAGCGTTTACTGCGTCGAGTTTGACCGCTCCCGGATCGTGACCGGATCCAGGGACCGCTCGATCCGGGTGTGGAGCTTGAGGGATGGGGCGCTGTTGGGGTGTTTTGGGGCCGGGGCGGGCGCAGTACCAGGATCAGTTCCAGGGCAGGGGCACGTGGGAGTGGGAGTAGGAGTGGGACAAGGACAAGGACAAGGACAAGGAGTGGGGGGTGGGCAAGGAACGGAGGAGGCGGAGGTGCAGACGGAGATGCAGATGCAGATGAGGGTACAGGGGCATTTGGGGAGTGTGCTGTGCCTCAAGTTTAGTGCGGATTGGGATGCGGATGATTCTGAGTCTGAGTCTGGGTCTGGGTCTGGGTCCGACTCTGGCTCTGATTATGATTATGATTCTGGGGATGGCGATGAGAATGATGGAGGGAAGGCGACATGGAGAAGCAGGAGGAGGAGGAGGAGGAGAGGGGGGAGCAGGAGCAGGAGTAAGCAGCGCAGCCGCGGGTTCATGGTGAGCGGCAGCTCGGACTGTACGGTGTGCGTGTGGGATTTGTGGACCGCACGCCGGATTGAGGCGGGTCGAGAGGCAGCAGGCAAGGGAAAAGCCAAGGACACGGGAACGCCAAGGGGAAGAGGTGGGGGGCAGCGGGAAGTGAAGGGCGCGATCCGGGCTGTGCTGCGCGGGCATGCGGGCGGGGTGTTGGATTTGAGGATTAATGAGAGGTGGATCGTTAGCTGGTGCGTTTTTTTCTTTTTCTTTTTTCGAGTCCTGGCCTTGTTGGTTTTGTTTCCGAAGTGAGGCGGTTTATTTTTGGAACAGCGCTGCCGAGCCGAGCCGAGCACAGCATGATCGGGCGCCGTGCCTGCTTTAGGACGATCTAGATCGTGGCGTATGGCGCGCTCTTGGGTTTCCTTCTTTTTTCTGTTATCTCTGTTCTTTCACCTTTCCTTCACCTTTGGTACAAGGATTGGAAGGCTAACCTCGAACTTATTATCCAGCTCCAAGGACGCCGTCATCCGGGTGTGGGACCGCGAGACGCTGGCGCTGGTGCGTACCCTGCGGGGCCACGAGGGGCCGGTGAACGCTGTTGGGCTGCAGAGCGGGCGCGTCGTAAGTCGTTCTTCCATCTTTCTGAAAACTTTTATTTCACTGAACGCGGCGCACATGTACAGGTCAGCGCAAGCGGGGACGGGAAGATGATCCTTTGGAACATCGAGAGCGGGGAGCGGATCCGGACGTTTGAGGGGCATGATCGGGGGTTGGCGTGTATTGAATTCAAGGTGCGTCCCTCCCTGTCTCCCCAGTGGTTGGTTTGCAGTTATTCATGACGGGGGTTAGGACGATCTGATTGTGTCGGGCTCGAATGATTGCAAGATCAAGGTGTGGTCGGCGGCGACGGGGGAGTGCCTCCGCACGCTTGTGGGGCATGAGTCGCTTGTTAGGGCGTTGGCGTTTGATCCGGGGAGTAGGAGGCTTGTTAGTGCGAGCTATGATCGGTCTGTTAAGGTGTGGGATTTGGATACTGGTGAGTTTTCTGCCCGATGTTCTTGAGGACCTCCATGCACCACCCACCACCACTATCACCACCACCCAAAGTGAAATTCGAAACCTGTTCTTACGTTGTCTTTTCTTTACAGGTAAACTCGTGCAAGAGTTTAAGGATGCGCACTCGAGCCATATTTTTGACGTCAAGTTTGACGTAACCAGGATTATCAGGTGCGTGCGCGCTGCTGCTGGTCATTCGCTCACGTTCACGGCCTCTGACGACGAAACGTGCTTTTCCGGTGCTGGTATAGCTCGTCTCATGATCAGAAAATTTCCGTCATCGACTTTTCACCTGGTCTCGACACTTCCCTTTTTGTCTGACGTAGCGTGGTCGCCTCTTTCTACGGCTGCTGCCTCCCGGGCTCCCGGGCTCCATCTCGGTCGTCGTCTTCCACTTCTTGTTTTCTTCTCCTCGCACTTGCATATCTCACACACACCCCTTGTTCAAAGTCTCGGACTCTCATCGCCTTTTGTACTTTCTCCCTCCCGTCACGGATTATCGCATCCAGCGGTCTCTCGCACCAACGCACGAACTTTTCTTCTTCTCTTCTTCTTCCAAGGAGTAACTCGGACTTTTCATTATGTACCATGGCATTGACAGCCGATCGCATCTTGTTTCTTGTTTCTCTCCCATTCTCCATTCTCCATTCTCCATTCTTGAGCCTACCCTTCCCCTCCCCGGTCTCGCTGTTTTTCTTTTTGTATGTATATATGTAGCGTCGTTCATGCACGCAGCATTTGGTTGTATTTTAATTTCTTCTCTACTTCTTGTTACCACTGTATCCAACTGCCTTTGGAATCGAATCCGAGTCGAATGGAATTTGGAAAGGCGCGGGCTGCTGTTGTATGTATGTATCTTCACGGATTCTATCAACGGATTGGTCGTTGTTGATCGCCACTGCACTTGATCCGAGATTCTGGACAGTGGTGTTTCAACTACTAGTACGTGGCCTTTGCGGAGTGACAGTTAGTGAGGTTGGAGGTCGTTCGACAGAAATAGACTCAGGCTCGGACTCGGGTCACAAAATGCAATCGCGCGCGGCGTGCCAGTGCGCCACAGGGGCGCCTGGAGTGAATTTACGCGATATCGCAGTTATTGAATGCTGCTTGTTACAGTTCCTTGCCACGTTCGTCAAGGTATGTAAGTGAGCGCCTATCGCAGAGGAATGCCAGCGCCGATGGTGCATTTCAGGTTTGCAGAAAGCGTGTGCGGCGGCTCTGAGGGGCATCTAGAATGTCTGACTTTTGGACAGATAAGCACAAACGGTCCGAGATTTTTGGCAGGCATTGCCCACCCCTTAATATACACCCACACGATGCCAGGACTACCTCCGCGCCACGAACGGCCGACGCTCCCACTGCGATCTGCTTCTCTGTTCCCTGAACGCGCTCTCAGAGTCTACTTCTGGCATCCTGGCACCGATCAACCTTTCTTATCCTTGCCCGCCAACGACAACTCCGACGTTCCCAATGTCTTCGGACTACACCATGGCACCGCACTTCTAGCATGCCAGGTGCTCGCCTTCAACGAGCCAGGATACTTATCGACTTCCAGAGATGCCGAAGATGTTTCCTCTCGACACGACGGGGGCCGAGACTCTCTGCTGCTTCAGCGCAAATATTATTACTTTCTACTCATTTCTGAGCCACACTACGACATCTGCGAGCAATTTTCGGAATGGCCTTTCCCTCATGCTTGGTATGAGGAGGTTTGGGGATCAGGGGATGTGAAAACAGGTGTCGAAGGAGAGCTTCACTCCAGCGGGGCGAGTGTTTCAATCGAGCTACGAGACAAAGTATGCGCTATTTCAGGATGCAATGATTCCTTGACAATGTCGCAGCTAGTGCCGAGGGCAGAGGCCGATTGGGTACGTGTACTTATTAGAAATGATTTACGCCCGCCTGGCGTATGGGAAAAAACCGCGCCGAGACCTGGGGCTTGGCCTGATCGGTCGGCAGGGCCAGGCTCGATCAAATGACGGGACCTGCTGACTAATTGATGCCAACAAGGGTCTTGTTTGGCGGCCTGCCCCCGAACCAAAGCGCGGGGCGCGGTCCGGACACCTCGTGCTCGGGGCCACGCCAGTTTTTTGATGGGCGTCTCCAATCTCTCGCTCGGTTGCCCCCTCCCTCCTCGCCCGCTGCTGCCTATCTTTCAAGCTTCTCTGGCGCATCTTCAAGCGACGATCTCTATTGCAATGATAACCTCTATGTAGTATTAACTATTAACTGAAATTATATGAGATTAGAATCTTTTATCGTGACCTTTCTGCTCTGCATGGTGCATCTGGAGTGTTTTCATCAGCTTTCTGCACCGTGCTCACTCCCGCTGCTGTCGACGCTCACTCCCCTGCTTCTGGCTCGCTCCTCCGGCGTCCCATTCCGGCTTGTCCTGGGCTTAACAACGTCTGCAAGCTTCTTTCTGATAGCATGGAGCAGAGATTTCATGTTTTTCGTGGCCTCGGGATAGGTGGCCTCGAAGGCTTTCTCGTCTCGCCCGACACTTGGGTAAGGTACGTCTTCAGTCTCTTCTCTTCTTTAGACGATGCGCAACTCACCGGTTATAGGCGATCACGATCAGCTCCCTGTCCCGGCGCTTCGATCCTGTGAACGTTCGCATCCCACGTGTGTACCACTCTGCTGGCCAGTCTTTCAGTGCCACAAGACCAGCTACGTCGTCGCCCTCCTCCCACTGCTTAACGGCCTGCTTCCACGCGTCAGGACCACTTTTAAGGTTTGGAATAGCGACACCCTGAATGGGTGCAGCGCGGCGCTCGTTTTTCTTGTTCTGCTTGCTACGTGAAAGTGAGCCGCTGGATTCACTGACCAATCCCCCCCCTTCAGACTCATCGGAAGCACTGGTGCTGATAGAACTGGACCGGGACCCCAAGTTGTAAGGTGCTGCTGAGAGTCTTGCAGTGCGAACGGACAGACTACCACGCTCCCGATGGCGAGGCTGCAGTATGCAGGGTCCAGCAAGGTGAGCTTCAGTGAAGCTTGTTGTGATTCGGCCAACCATCTCATCCATCTTCCTGCCCAGGTTCTCGTCTATGGTGTCGAACTTCTCATCAACCGACCTTTTCAGTTCCCGAACTTCGCCCGCTGTCACCGGCGATGCTTCCACATCCGTGCCCATGAAGCTCTCACCAAATCCCTTCGGCACCGGATGTAGCGCGTCTCCGTGCCCATTTTCATAGCTCTGCAGTGAGTCGAGGAGATACTTCATCAGTGTGTCCACCTTGAAAAACCGCAGCATAGACCAGTCGTGAGTGCCACTATACTGTAACTAAATACTGTAGGAAGGCTCACATTCTCACCTTCGGCCCAGCCTCCCCACCAGCGAACTTTGTTGAGCGACCATTTCCTTGGAGCAAACACGAAGCGATACTGTGCCCCGCCCCGACGGAACGAGTGCGTCGTGAACCATCCGACCAAATTGGCGCCACTCGTAAACTTGGTGAGCAGCTTCGAGAAGGTGGCGTAACTCATCTCTTGCTTTGGGTAGATGGTTCCGTTGGCCGAGATATGAGGAAATAGCTGGTCTCCTGGTTCAAGATCCCGTCCCAGTAGAGCGGCGTAGAGCTTGAGCCATCGGGGAAGATGAGTGAACATGTCAATTTCAGGTATGTCCTGAGGATATATTTCATATATATTGCCTGACTGCTTGTCAGTTTGTTGAGTTCAGGTATTGGCTCGAAGACACTTACTCGTTCTGGGGCCTTCGTACCCCTGTGCATTCTGCCAGCCCTTTCGGTTATACAGGTGGACCTTGAAGTGTGGTGTGTACCATGGTGCGCGGCCTCGACAATTCTGTGTGAGGTCTCCATACGTAAGGCTAAGAAGTTCAAAGCACCTGTTCCACAGAAGAATATTAGTCAAAGCTCAGGTGCTCTGATTATATTGACCTTGTCCAGAGAGTAAAAGCGGAGGTCACAAACGCCCTCATAAATCCGTGCTCAAAAATGAAGTGCACCTCTTCGACGGTTAATGGAAGCGCTCCTTCACCATTTCCTTTGACTGGCCTTGTACTTCCGTTTCCATTTTTCTCGCTCGATATTTCTTCAAGCCTCTCGTGTGGGCACAGGCATTGTGACCACTGCATTAATTTCCGCTCATCTTCGATTGATAGGGCTTCAGCATGCTTTCGGGTTGCATTGGTGGCCTTTCCGCGTGTTTGCATGGCTTTTTTGATGGCGAGCACACATGGTGCGCGTGCAGGGCATCCAGATACTTCATTCGTGACTTTGTTGAGCTTATAATCTCCAGCGTACTTTGTGCCGTCCCTAGAGATTTTGTGAGTGACAGTTTAAACTTTCGATTCCACTACAATGCTTACATTGCATCCCAGTACCGACAGAAGGCAGCGTGGATACTCTCTGCAACCTGTTGCTGGCAACCTTCCACTACACACTTCTGTGCAATGAACATCTCGACGACCATTGCCGAGTACTGATTGGGTGGATTATCGAGAGCTTTTTCCAGCTCGTCAGTCGGGATGCCCTGCTCACATACAATGATCCTGTCCTCCTTCCGCTGAGCAATGAGCTTGGCTAGAAACTCCTTGCCACGGCGGATGCTCCCGTTGTACGCGGCATTGGTATGGATGACCTTGTTGTACTTTGCAACATTTTCATGCGCGATATCGGCAAGGGTCTTTAATTGAGCTGCTTCGTTCTTCTTCTTTTTCTTTACTGATGGCTTTCTGGCCTGCTTTTGGTTTGCCATGTCTAGCACAGGTAGTCGAAGTCGGTGAGGGCGTGTCTTCCTCCTTTTTTGGCGACTCTCATGTTTCAGCTAATTTCACATCTAATATATTGTATCACATCCGAACAGTGACCGATTTGTAGGCTCGATAAAGTATGGTACAAATATAAGAAGGTGGATGATATACTTTCACGGGCTACAGAGTTAAGATAGTGTCTAGATTATTGAACAGATAGTTAACACGAGTCGGGGGGCCGAACATAGCTCCATCGGCTGGCACAAGGGCTTCGTGCGTGTTCTCATTATCCCCGCCATCCTCCTCATTGATATTGTCTACGTCGATAGGATTGGAGCTCGAGCCGGGAGCAGATCCATCATTAGCAGATAAGATCTGGGCAAACATGAGTTTTATATGACAAATTGAAGAAACGGTGCAGAACTCACAGATGGTTTCACTGCTTGAATGGGCACTGGGAAATTCATGACAAGCTTGGGATATGCACGCTTGAGAATCGGAGCCGGAATCCAGACTGTAAAATTTTTGCGGGGCTGTGCATTCCCAAGTTGGCGGGCTTCAGGAGTAAGACAAGAGAGCGTGGCCACAATAAAGGAATGCGGCTCGACTTGGACACTGTATCCCCACGTGTTCGGTTTCTTTGCCGGGGGCCCAGGCCCGAGTGCAGCCCGGTATACATGGAGAATGGAGGGCCGGAACGAGACAGGCTGACATGCTGCAAAATGTGCTGCAATGGCAGAGGCTGTGTCGACAGGCTAAAATGGAAACGTCAGAGAATAATAAAGCAGAAAAGATGAGCCCGTACGTACCTTGATAAGCGACCGGACACAAATTCCACCCCATACATTATTTTGAAAGCGGTCAAGAATGACGCCGCGGGTTCCCCACGAAAAGTATTTCTCACACCAAACTGCGACAGCAGCTAAATCGGGTGTTCGTATCTTGGAGTTGATCTCGGGAGTACTGCCATTGGATAGCGAAGTGATGGGGTGAAGGTACGCACGAAGAACCTTCGGACTTGGGAAGCCCTGGACCACCTTCTGAGCAAGAGCAGGCTGACATTGTCGGAGAGCTTGATGTGGATTGTCTACAAGCTCCCGTCTTAGCCTCTTGCACCACTCTTCAAGGAACAATGACAGCTCGGTGCTTGAACAGTTATGCACAGCTGCATACAAATCTTCTCCAAGTGTGGTTCCGAGACTGAGCTGATGCGCAATCTCAATGCCACACCCTTTCAGCCCACGCTAGAGAGAATATAAATCAGAAGTTAAATTGCGGCAGAAAAAAAAGGTTACCGAATAATCACCCCCACTGAGGACGGCAATCAGAAAGATGCGAGCAGGAGTCAGTCGGGTCTTCGTGTGTTTCTGAATAGCTTTTGATGTAAAGACGGAGACATAGTCTCCGTCTTTGATCAAATTGGATCTCGGTATATCATGAGCAGAAGGTAAAAGCATCAAAGATAGCACTCACATTTGAATCACACATGTTGCGCCAAAGAGAAAAGCATCAACGTCATCGGTGAGCACAGCATCGACAAGCCCTCGGGCATTCAGCTGAGAGAGCTCGGCTTCAGCCTCGCCCGGTGCCTGTAAAGCGTAGAATGTCAGGAACATGATACTCTATAATAATCAATCTACACACTATATATGTCTGAAACCCTAAGTCTTCGAGGAGCTGCATGTAAGCGGCAAGCAACGCATGTGGAGCGGTCTTGACACGGTGTCCGCGCTTTGTGGTTGGTCGGCTGGCTCCATCAAAAATGACGACAGGCATGATAGGAAGCGAGAGGAGGCGGCAGGCCTGCCAGACCAGAATCTGTAGTGGAAGATTTTCCCCCGCCTGCATATTGATGCCTCGGCCCGTTTGATGATATGCTGCCCACTGAGCACGGTTTAACAGCAGACTGCACAAGGTGTCAGTGATTTTCTTGGATCCATACTGGTAACCACACACCTGCCATCAACTCCAAGTACCATTGTTCCCGTCCCTCTTCTATCAGCGTCAAATCCTTCGGCAACAGAAAGCTCGGTGAGTGTGCGTGAAAACACAGTCGGTTTGAGAAGCTATTAAAGTTTCAAGTAAGAATTCAGGCCGTGAGGTGATATCAAGCAAACATACCTTCCACAAGTTCGGAATTCCCATGTTGTGGTGCAGAGAGTCGATGGCAGATGAGACCTGATGCCGTGAGATTGTCAAGAGTCTCGGAGGTTCGGAAAAAATTGAGAGAGGCCAAAACTGCTGTATTTTGGTGTGTGGTCTTCATCCTGCTGTCCAGAAGGCTGTCGGGAGACTGAGAGGCGGCGGTAACAGCAAGCAGAGTAGAGCAGGGAGACGGAAGTGGCAGTAGCTAGCCGAGTGTAGCTACACTCGCGTACAGATAGTCACAGCCCAGTGACCATGCACGTGACACTCGCGTTTATCGACGCGTCGCGAGCGGCAAGGCGACCTGGTGCAAAGTGAAAAGTAGTCATCTGGCTGGCAAAAGTAGAGAAAAGTACTTTTGTCTTATTGATTTACGGTAATTCAGCTGATTTACAGACTGATTTACAGTCCCGGCATCTTGGGCACATATAATTCGGATCATGAAAACATGTACGCCGTACTGATCGAAATTCACAGTAAATCACATCAAGACGCTAACACAATCATCACCGTTGCTAACGATCCTTAACTCTACTCGGGCGCATTTCACTTCCCCTGTAAGCGCGGGGTGCGGAAGCGAGCTATCAACATAATTTTCTTGGTGACGGGGAATATATCTTCATTGGAGGTGTGTGGGTGCCAATGGGTACACGACGACCCACGACGACCAGGATTGTCATTTGATGCTTGTATGAAGATTTGTATTGAGGCAGACAGACGCCGCCTGTGGATACACCTTTAATTTTCTTTCCACTTGAAAATTAGAACTGACTTTACCTCTCCGAACGACGATGAATTTGCATTTACAAGGGCTTCGGGCCGTCTTCGGAGCATCATTTTGACTGGTTCAAGTGGCATTCAAGTTCAATTTCCAGCTCCAGGGCTTGCCAAGCACTCGAGTACCATTTATCCCAGTACTGGTCCAAATATCAGATTCAACATGAGTTACTTGCAGTTTCCACCAAGTTTCTGTACCTGCGGCTGCCCTACCCAGTTGTGTGAGTCTTAGCGGAGTTGTCAATGAGAGTACGTACCGACCCGAAAAAAATTACGCGGTACACGGAACCACAAATTTCATCAGCCCTTCAACCGTGTGGTCGCCGCGTGACAGTCCGCGTCTACAGCTCCTCCTTGGCTCCTCCAGGCGAGATATCCCTTTCCGATCCCCAGATCGCTCGATCGGCCCTCAGATCGCTTTACAGCTGCTTTACAGCGTACCTGTAAATCGTTGGAAATAACTGTACTTATTAAATAATATGTCAATTTGTTGCTTACATTGAAATGTTCTGCGTTAGCTGGATGACAACTCAATGGATGTGTACATGGCGCATAATATCCCCTTGGATCTGGATCCAACAAATCTTTTGGCCATGAGGGGCGATCTACACCATGAACAATTTGAGCAGGGCACGTTCGCTATCGTTCCCAAGTGCGGGGAACTACGGGTCCATTTTCTGACGAACGTTCGCAATGCGGCAAACTACTACCATAACACTGTGTTTGAACACGAATACGTGTCGCGCCAGCTTCTGTTCGCCCGCATCAGGAAAACCTTACATGTGGAAATGGACATAGTTTGAGACAAGTGTGCTATTTTGTGTATCATCGACAAAATTGTGATCAATGGCGATCACGAAATGCTCATGTTTGCCCTCAGGGCCTCATACGTGAAATTCTCAATAAAAATGTGATCCAATGGCACAATAAATGAAAGAATTGATGCTTGACTAATATACTATACGATATAAGTGTCGGTCAGTGAATACATTGACGAAAAAGGTGTCACAGAGGTCAAGGACATTACTGCTTGTCCATGCCTGCGGGGCAACAGGCCCAAACTTCGGGAAGAGGTGAACGCTCCGGCGAAGATTGGCAACGGGGATTATACTGCACATTTGACTACCTTCACGGTCCTTGAATGGCGAGATTCGGTGGAGACCATGGTGACGCTCGGGGTCTCGGAGTGGAGAGTACCAGTCAACATAGGCCAAATGGCAAGGTATAGAGATGTCGGCGCGACCCTTAAAGAGGATCTCGTGTGAGTGTTTGGGAATCGAGAACAAAATTCGGACCCGTCCAATGTGATAACCTATGGAGGTTGGTCAACATGGGGAAGATAAATATAGAGGAGCAACTCACCTTCAATGCCCGTCGCTTTTCCTTCACCACCGTTGACCAGTGCAGTATCAAACCTTCCGGGAACTAGACGACCCCGACTATCCCTCTTTGCCGGATGAGAATGAATAGAGTCGGCCGTGGACGTCGCGCCGGTGACAGGGTCTGAGCGGAGGAACTTGATGCGATGCCAGACAGCCACTTTGGTGAAGGGTATGCGGATGGTCCACAGGCGGCGTTCCACTTCGCGAGAGGTGAGATCGGGTTCATTGAGAACTAAGAGGTACCTGGCTAATGCGATTCGGAATAATGGCGCCCCGTATTCTGCGGCGAGAACTTCAAACGAAACGGAACGTGTCGACGGATGCTTCGCCATGTGCAGGGTGCGATCAAGTTCGAGACCCGGCGGTGACCACTCCTTTCGCTCGACAATCGGTGATCCGTTCTGACGCCAGTCAACGATTTTTTCCTTCCGCTCCACCCACAGAGTCATCTGGGAAAACTCATCTTTACGGTTAGATGCTGCATATGCGTCTTTCGCGAGGTCGATATGAAGGCGCTCAGTGTATTGCGTGTTGACGTTGTCGGTAGTCCCGTAAAGTTTGATTGCGAAGGAGTAGTGCTGAGCCCAGTGGAGTTTCGGAATATTAAAGGAATCCCGAATACCGAGGTCGACAAAGATGTCCTTATTCCTGTGAAAGTCCTCCAGTGCATCGTCGAGAAGCTCAAGTGTCTCATCCGTGTGAACAGGGTACTGTGCAAGATATAGGAAGTCGAGCATTGCACGGACAGCAGATATAAGACGAGCACTGGAAAATCCATTGGGGAGTGGAGCGTCAATAACAAGTCCGAGTAATATACGGCACATGTGATCATGTTCTTGGCCTGTAACACGCGATAAAGTCGAGATGCCTTTCATGAAAAGGCGGAGGTTGTGATTCGGAGGCATACGACGGCAGCGGGCATCGATTTCTGCAGCTCCAAAAGCTTCGATGATCCAGCCAACGAGATGCTTCATTATGCCTTGGTAGAGCTGATGTAGAATATCGGGAGTAATGGAGCGGTAAATGTGGGAATACGGCAGGTCTTTCCAGAATGGATCAACAACTGGCTTCACACCTGCTCGTTTACAGGCCTGCAAAAAGCCAGCAGGATCACTGTCGAAGGAGTCGAGGATTTCAAGGATTTGGGATAGATCACGAAGAGCAGGCTGAGCCGGAGCCTCACGATCATATTCACCCAACTGATTTCGATGCACAGGGCATGTTGGGCATTCTCCTGTAGAGGTGCATGTCGATAAAACTTGCTCAGGGTAATCATTGACGACGCAGGCAAGAAGTGGATGAAAACGCCGTGTTAATCCATCACCCGTAGTCATGAAAATCCCATCTGTTCCGGCGGAGACCAATGGTGCGAGAATGCGAGCCATACATCCATGGTAAAGGTTGGCAAGTAGACGACGACGAGCTGCTCGATTAGTGACATTCTCAAGACGTGTGGTGGGAAGGTATCCCAGAAGGACATAGGCACGATTCGAGGGCTTACTGCGGATCTCCTTTGGTATGTTTCCAATGGTGAGATAAATTGGATAGGCAGACTTATTTCGGAACAGAGTGAGCTGTGTCTTGTCGGTCGATATGATTATGGGAACAATGGTAGCGCCTGGTTTATCATTCTCGAGTGTCTCCTGTGCATGTGAGTGTTATTACGTGGACCCACAACCAAACAATTTGTTTACCTGCGTCGACCACCACCACCTGCCTGTATGCATATCATGGTACAGCCTAACTTGTTTCCCCTCATTGGTATATTGCTTCTCTGGCACGAAGACCAAGTAGACCGCAAAATCGGGATCACCCAGCAGTGCTCGAATGCAAGCGACCACATCTCGAAAGAACACTTCGCAGACTTCGTTACCGACCAGAACTTCGTGACGTTGAAATTGAGGGCGCCCCGGTAAGAGATAGTCAATCATTTTGTTGAGCTCAATGGAGCTTGTAAATGAAAGCCCAAGCTTTTCTGCAACCTAATTATCGGTAAGTCAAATCCTCTCGCCACAGTGAATACCAACTTACACCTTCGATTTTCATCAATTCAGTGAAGGCCGTCGAGCTGGGTCCACGTAGCTTGGCCCAACGCGCAATTTCCCACTCGATCTTTGACGAAAATGGCGCAAATAGACCTGCAGATGCATCGAGATTCCCGCTATACTGCTCATTCGTCGTTTGGCCATCCTGTGAGTACACGGCACCTGCTCTGTCAGAAGGAAACTTGATGACATAGGGCTTGTTTAACAGCGTCTCTTCCGCACCTCCTCGAAGCCGCTGTGCAGATGTAGTCACATCCATTTCAGCCTCATCATCCTCGACGGTTGGACGACGACTCGGTGAGTGTAGCCTTGCATGCGGGGGTTCTAATCCGTATTCCTGCTCTGCATGTAAAGCATCGAGAGAGTTGCGGTCTTCTTCATCCTCCTCTGTCGGCTTGCTTGGTGTAGCTGGCTGGTCGCTTTCATCTGGCTGGTCACTTTCATCTGGTGCAGTGAGATCCTTCAATTTTTACTCATTTCGCAGCACAACAGACTCAACTCACCATACAGGTCATAATCCCCAAAGAAATCTCCAGCTGGATCGACAGGAATTTCATATTCTCTGACACTGTCGCCTTCTCCCAGTTCCGAACTAGGACCGTTTTGAGGGCTTGTCCACTTCTCAGCTTTGCAGCGTAAGTCCTTGCTGAGGCGGATGTGATTCTTCAGCCCGTTACGATTAACTGATTCTCCGCATCCATTGCATGTCGCAGGCATGTTGGCAGTAGACTTGTCCGGGAAGGCATCTTCGATCAATTCCGCCACCATATCATATGAAACCCCGCTATGTAGAGTTGTATATTTCTTTCGGCCCACGCCAACACTTTCCCCCCCCCAATTTCCTCTTTTTATTGCGCACCACTTACACACTCTTTTTTTCCTATTCTATTTTCTATCGCCCACTCGTCTCTCATGGCCAAAACTCCAGCGCATACCAAGGCTAGGTCTCGCCCTACGCACATAACAACAGCGGTTAACGAACAGCCCAATACCGCAACTCGCAGCCGCCGTGACGTGGCAGAAGATCTTTCTGTTTCTAAAGGTTCGAGTTTGATATTATTTCGGAAACATATTCTGCACTCACATACTCGTTATTTAGGACAGCGCGCATCGAAGCAAAAGGCTTTGAATAATGCTGGTATGCTTTGGGCCCCATTATAAAATTATTCTTGTTTAATTTTTTTTTATCTTGAAGTCTGGCGTAATGCTGCACCCATGGGTAGTCGCAAACGCCCTGCATCTCCATCTATGAGCCAGCCAGTATCTACTAAGAAGGCTAAAGGTATGCATGCATTATAATCAATAACGACATAAGCTAACTGAATTTCTGCAGCGGCTCCTGTGACTAGTAACGTCAGAAGATCTCAAGTTCAAGGTGCAAACATTTGTCGAGTCCTTAGCCGTTGCTTACCTAGTTTATGCCAGCAACACGCAAACCCCCCCCAGTCATTTCATCAGACAGTGATGACGAGGAGGATGGTGCTGTTGAAGGCGAGCCTGCACCACGCCCTACCCCCTCGAGCCTCAAAGTCAAGGACAACATCCCAGAAATTGATGAGGATGAGGACGATAACCTTTCCGACATGTATCAGCAATCTGACGAGGAGGAGCCTGATAACGATGACAACGAGCTGGAAGGACTTGACCCTAAGTCTCTCAAGTCGATGCTAACAGGAGAGGTACGCTTCTCATACATTTTCGTACCACTGATGCCTGACACACTCTAAGCGCCCACAATGGGCTGTTCAGGATGCGGACGTGGACGACCTTCTTTCTGCTGAAGGCCCCGATGTCGGAATGGACTTGGAGGTTGACGAACTAGATGTTGATCAGGACCTCGACGTTGACGGCCAGTACTCTAGTATGCCAAATGACGAGGAGACTGTATGAGCAAAATTATCATCCTGAAATATGTACATTGATCTGACCATTTCTATAGCATTTGTCAAAGCGTGCTCTCGCTCGACGGGCTGAGGTATGTAACTGTTATCTTATATGACCCTCTGTCACTCAACGCGGTAGACTGTCCAGGTCCCCAAATGGAGCGACGTTGATGCTCAGGCCAAGGCCACGAGGCAGTCTAGCGCCAATTCGACTCATGCAGCACCCTCCAACGCCATCTCCCTCAACGACAACGAGGATCAATGGCCAGCGGAGGCGCACTATGTCCCTCCGCAGTCTGGGTCGAGGAACATATCTCTCACTGCTCAGCCACCCGTTATCTACACTGTAATAAAGGTAGCTATACGTCGTGTGATCGGTGACGCTCTTTTTGTTGATGCTTACCCATCGACTGCCTCCTTTGACGACTATGTCCGGAGTATCTCGATGGACATCGCTGAGGAGCTTGAGTATGATGCATTGTACGAGCGCCTTGAAGTTGACACTGCCCTAGTCGAGTACATTTCTCGCTTGGTGAGTGCCAAAATCCTCTTTCGAGCCTACTTCTCATGTGTTTCGTAGCTCTCCACACGTTTATCTAATGTACGTTGCAGCGCAAAAAAAATCACATTACCCAAGATCGAGACATCATTCGGCTTGGGGGGGGGAGTCAGTGTGGAAGACCGCAGAGACCTCGTGAAGAAGCTCCTTGACAGCGGT
Organism: Tricholomella constricta; assembly: GCA_013368375.1. Lineage (NCBI taxonomy): Eukaryota > Fungi > Basidiomycota > Agaricomycetes > Agaricales > Lyophyllaceae > Tricholomella > Tricholomella constricta. The sequence continues at coordinate 634,228 of JAACJP010000005.1, read as the reverse complement.
GACTACATCTTCCCCCGTACTCAGGCAAGTGATGTTACCAATTGTCAACTTGTTGCTTACATCTTTCTTTTCAGGCTGGCCTCATCCTGCGAACAAAGCCGTTCCACCATCCGATAATTATATCGTCACTTCGTGAATGTTATTTTTCAGCTGCACGTGGATCTATGGCATCAAAGCATGTGTCTCGCTTCAGCTCAACTATCGACGATGGACCCCTGTCCATAGAACTTGAGATACCTGCTCCAATGCTTTGCATGGTCGCAACGGCGGTGTGTTTTTTTTATACTGATTTTCTCGAGAGCTACACTCATTAGAGAACCCAGACCTATGCTGCTATCGAAGACTGGGGCTCCGGATACCTCAAGAGATCCGAGTTCAACTCGGATGCATATGAAGATGTCTATCGCGGACACAAACTCTTCCTCGAGAACATTCTCACCAACAAGCGTCGCGCTTACCACCGGCTAATGGCTGATCTGTATCAGGAGGCTGCGTACATAATAATCTGTGTTTACTTTGCTCAATTTCTAACATCTTCTCCAGCCAATCTAATGCAGGCCATTCCGCAACGGTTATTGCCAATAACTCAATGGCCATCCTGGATCTGGCGGGAATGGATGAGTGAGTACCAAGCAGCCACCATACCACATGGAGACCCCACAACGTCAAATATATGTGTCTCATAGTATTCTAGCATATTATACCCACACTATCTCTCTTTATTGCAGTTACTTACTCCTCCGATACCCCTTGGACTCTACCACAGCTTAACATGCTTCGAATCCTTACTTTATGGCCGCTCATTGCTAATCAATATTACTATCGTGACTCGTTTCAGAGTTGGTCGACCTGCGCTATCAGAATATAATTGACTGTTTTGTTCCATGTCTTACATTGTGAGCAAAATGTTGCCGTAGCATACTATTCCAGCTTAAGATCATTTACGACAATGGGGCTTATTTAGCTAAAATATTGCGCTTTCATGCAATTTCTCTAAGCGAAACCAAGGGTGACTTTTCATCTCGCTCAGTGAGTGAGTTTTTGTCAATTTGATCACTTCACTGTAATTTACATTATTGCCGTCTATTCACCAAGAACTTTGAAAATTGTCTTCCACTGTGTCGATTTTCACAAGTAGGGTTTTCCTGATGCGTTTTGCCATGCAAATTATTAAGTCAGCACGGGCAGGAGGATATCACAAAAGAAGGGGTGGGAGTAGTGCCTATGGACATGGAGGAGATGTTGGCGATGAAGGAGGTGATAGGGGCAGCATTGGTGGACATGGTGGGGGTGGTGACAGTGAATGTGTTGTTGACGATGGAGAAGGTGGTGGCAGGGAAGATGTTGGAGACAATGGAGGGGGTAGTGAGGTTGTGGAAAACCATAGCAGGAAGAGGAAAAGGGGTAGTGGGAAGATGAAGGAGAGATCGGGGACGCGCCCATGATATGGAAAAGGCAGCCGAAACTGTTTCATTCTTTGGCGAGTCTTCGGAACAATGTATCGAATTTCAATCTGAGCACTGTAGTTGACGACACTCGGCCTGTCGACAAATGGAACTATGAACATTTGACATGGTATCCAGGAGCCAGCTTCTGTGCAACGCTTGAAGGAAAGGTACCTGAGGTGGATCCAGGTCGAGGCTCTCTTTCATCAATCCTTCTCCTTTGATACAACGATTGGATGGCTGACCTCGAACTAATCATCCAGCTCCGACTTGGACGCCGTCATCCGTGTGTCGGACCGGGAGACGCTGGTGCTGGTGCGAACCCTGGGCGAGGGGCCGGTGAACGCTGTTGGGCTGCAGAGCGGGCGCGTCGTAAGTGGTTCTTCCTCCTTTTTCACTGAGCACGTTGAGCATGGTGAGTACAGGTCAGCGCAAGCGGAGACGGGAAGATGGTCCTTTGGAACATCGGCCGCGAGAGCGGGAAGCGTATCCGGACGTTTGAGAGGGACGGTCGGGGTTTGGGTGTATCAAATTCAAGGTGCGTCCTCCCCGCCCTCTATTCATGCCCATAATTTGTCTGCAATGAATGTACTTATTCATGATGGTGGTTGGTGGGGCTAGGACAATCTGATCGTGTCGGGCTCGAATGATTGCAAATCAAGGTGTGGTCGGCGGCGACGGGGGAGTGCCTCCGCACGCTTGTGGGGCATGAGTCGCTTGTTAGGGCGTTGGCGTTTGATCCGGGGAGTAGGAGGCTTGTTAGTGCGAGCTATGATCGGTCTATTATAATTAAGGTGTGGGATTTGGATACGGGTGAGTTTCTTTTTTTTCTTTTGCCAGACGTTCGTCATTCGTGGTACCTTGCTTGCATCACCACCACCCAGTGTGGACTTGACACCGTTTCTTACCTTTTCTTTACAGGTAAACTCGTGCAAGAGTTTAAGGATGCACACTCGAGCCATATTTTTGACGTCAGGTTTGACGTAACCAGGATTATCAGGTGCGTGCGCGCTGCTGCTGGTCATTCGTTCACGTTCACGGCCTCTGACGACGAAACGTGCTTTTCCGGTGCTGGTATAGCTCGTCTCATGATCAGAAAATCTCCGTCATCGACTTTTTACCTGGTCTCGACACTTCCCTTTTTGTTTGACGTGGCATGATCGTTTTTTTCTACGGCTGCTGCCTCCCGGCTTCTTGTTTTCTTTCTTTTTCTTTCCTCGCACTCGCATGTCTCACACACCTGTTGTTCCAAGTCTCGGACTCTCATCGCTTTTTGTACTTTCTCTCTCATCATCGCCTCCAGCGGTCTCTCGCACCAACACACGAACTACTTCTTCTTCTTCTTCTTCCAAGGAGTAACTCGGACTTTTATCATGTACCATAGCATTGACAGCCGATCGCATCTTGTTTCTTGTTTTTATTTCTTGTTTCTTCCACATTCTCCGTTCATTCTTCGTTCTACATTCTTGGGCCTGTGAGGCTTTAGATCGTTCGATAGAAGTAGATTCGAAATCACAAAATGCAATCCTAACTTCGCGGCGTGCCAGCAGTGCGCCACAGCGGCGCCTCGGGTGAGTCTGCTTACTTATCTTATTATCCTTACCCTCTGTCGTGCTTTCTTGCTGTCGATGTAATAACATAGATACTGGTATTTGATTGAGGCTAGCTCATGTGATATATACTTCGCGGATGAGAATGAGCAGAGCGCAGTGGCGTAACGACCGAGGATGACGTCACGCGTCCGAGTCGCTCCTCAACAACATTGCCCACCTTGGTATACACCAGCACGATGCCAAAACTACCTCTGCGCCACGAACGACCGATACTCCCACTGCGATCTGCTTCTCTGTTCCCTGAACGCGCTTCCAAAATAGCATTCTGGCACCCTGGCACCAATTCACCTTTCTTATTCTTGCCCGCCAACGACATCTCCGACGTTCCCAATGTCTTCGGACTGCACCATGGCACCGCACTTCTAGCATGCCAGGTGCTCGCCTTCAACGAGCCGGGATACTTATCGACCTCCAGAGATCCCGAAGACGTTTCCTCGCGACACGACGGGGGCCCGGACTCTTTGCTGCTTCAAACAGAATATTATTACTTTCCGGTTAACTTTGACGACTACAAGATCTGCGTGCGATTTTCGAAATGGCGGTTTCCTCACAAATCATTTTCGGGGGAGGATTGGGGATCAAGTGATTTAGACCCCGGTATTGAAGGAGACCTTCCCTCCGCCGAGGTGGCGAGTCAAGGAATCAAGCAGAGAGACAAGGTTTGCGCGATATCGGCTGACAACGACTCTCTCACATTGTCGCATCTAGTGCCGATTGCAGGGGCCAAATGGGTACGTGTACTTACTTATTAATCTGTCGACTTGTAGTTTACGTTGAAGTGTGCTGCATCAGCTGCGTGACAACGAAATGGGTCCGTACACGGCCTGGAATGACCCCTTGCATCTCGATCCCACGAACCTTTTGGCCATGAGGAGCGATCTACATCATGAACAATTCAATCACGGCACATTTGCTATCGTTCCCAAGTGCGGGGAACTTAGGGTTCACTTCCTCAAGAACGTTTGTAATGCGGCAAACTACTACCATAACACCGTATTCGAACACAGACATGTGTCGCGCCAGCTTCTGTTCGCCCGTTTCGCCCTGCAGGTCATCACTCTGCATGTGTTACAATGTTGTGCCTATGGACATGGAGGAGATGCTAGTGATGGAGGAGGTGGTGGGGGGGGTGGCAGTCAAGATGTTGGAGATGGTGGAGGGGGTGGCAGTGAGCATGTGGAAACCCGTGGCATGAAAAGGGCAAGGCTTGCCGAGGAGGGATCGGGAACGATGGAGGCCAGCGGTTCAAAGAAAACAAGGAAGAAGAAGGTTAAGATCAGCAGTGCGGCGAAGAGAATGGAGACTGAGAGCGAGCTCGCTACAGATACAGGTTTGTAACCACAACATTGATCACTCGATAGAAAACAGATCCTGAGATGTTTCAAACAGAACGTGAGCGCGAAGAACTCGCCCGTGATATGGAATTGGCAGCCAGAACTGTTTCGTTTTTTGGCGAGTACTGATGTCTTCGGAACAATGTATCGAATCTCAATCTGAGCACTGCTGTAGTTGACGACACTCGGCCTGTCGGCGAATGGAACTATGACCATTTGACATGGTATCCAGGAGCAGCTTCTATGCAACGCTTGAAGGAAAGGTACATGAGGCGGAATCCCCAGGTCCAGGCTCATAGCAGTGAAGTGGGGTCGGATAGCGAAAGACGGTTCGATTCCCAGTCAGACTAGGTTGGCACCACTGAAATCTCTTATCAATGGACTTGAAAGCCTTGTGAAAGCAGACAATGTGTACCACTTCACCTACCACTTGCAGGAGACCTATGTTTCGTTCTTGCGCTCTCCTTCCAATTCATGATTAGAGCCTGTGTTGTGGTGGCAATTAGGGACTCGTCGCGTCCACAACCACGTGGAACATATAACGTTACAGACTACCGCAGTCATATGTCGCCTTTCAATTTCAAACGTTGATACAATGACCACCAAATCCTACCACTTCCGCAAGAGCTGCAGAGCCAATTCCTCGTCCGCTTCGATAGTGTTCTCTTCAATTTGGCCGTCTCTATCATGTCGAGTCGAAACCTTGCTTCGTTTTGAAGGTCGAGGCAAGTCCTCTTCATCTTCCGAGGGCAAATCGGAGAGGTCAAACGTCGGGGAGGCATAGCCCTCATCGTCCGAAAGTGGCGCAAGCACAGCTACGGGCTCATCGTCATCGTCGCCCATGGTCTAGGAGAAGAATAGATCTTAGCACCTGGTGCGAGACGGTGAGGAGACCTGTACTTACCACTCCATTCTCCCTTTCCTTCCGTTTCCGCTTCTTCTCTCTTTTCTTCTCTCTCCATTCCTCCTTGTCCACGATATCCGTCACCTCCATTTTCCCCCGTTCGCCCTCTGCGAACCTCTTCCCCTCCTCCTTGACACCCGCGAGACCTCCCTTCGCTTTGTACCAATCCTCTGCATCGGCAAGCTCGTACAACTCACGAGCCCGCCCCTCGTCATCGAATATCAGTTTCTTGGGGACACCATTTTTCGCAATCGCGCTCTTGGCCCTTCCAAGTTTGAGTTTACGCTTAGAAAGGTCGCCTGGATCCAGAGTCCCATCATCGTCAGTGAGCTCGTGATCGGCTCGCTTCATGGTGATGAATTCGTCATCGTCGTCGTCGATGGGATCGTGATCGATGAGTTTTGAGTAATGCTCGGTTAAAATATTTTGGTTTTTCCTCTCGAACATGCGGTCGTACTTTGTCCGCACACCAGGCTGCTGCTAAACGCAACCCAATCAGTTGGCACAGATATTCGGCCACCCAAACAAAATCAGTCAGCGACCTTGCGCGACTAAGTTTAAAAGACCCCGTAGCGGTGGGTCTGGATGAAACGGCCAACTCTGCATTGCCGCAAAATCTTGAACAGCATTACGCCCTGCGCATACTCGACAAGAAGCTCGATATCCTATGGAGTTTCATCAAAAGTCATCGCCAATCGAAAATTCTCGTCTTCATGTCCAGCTGCAAGCAGGTCCGGTTCGTTTTCGAGACGTTCTGCAAGATGCATCCCGGCATCTCCCTCCTCAATCTTCACGGCAAGCAAAAGCAAACCGCTCGCATCGCCATGTACAATAAATTCACATCCTCCTCACATGCCGTCCTCTTCGCAACCGACATTGCCGCTCGTGGTCTCGATTTTCCTTCAATCGACTGGGTCCTGCAGCTGGACACCCCGGAAGACGCGGAAACTTACATCCAACGAGTTGGTCGGACGGCGCGGTACGAGAGCAAGGCCAAGGCGCTGATGTTCCTCCTCCCGAGCGAGGAGGAGGGCATGAAGGCAGCTTTGACAACCAAGAACGTTGAAATCAAAAACATCAAAATCCGCGCCAGCAAGACGCAGAGTATTGAAAATCAGCTACAGAACCTTGCTTTCCAGAATTTCGAGATCAAGTATCTCGGACAGAGGGTGCGTTTTAACCCTTAAGGATTGTTCATGAGGCTGACTGTGATAGTGTCGTAGGCATTCGTATCGTATTTGCGCTCGATATATCTTCATAAGGACAAGTCAATATTTAAGCTGGACGAACTCCCAGTCCAGCACGTTGCTTGGGCTGCCAGGTGCCCCCAATCAACTACTAGTACGTGGCCTTTGCGGAGTGACAGTTAGTGAGGTTGGAGGTCGTTCGACAGAAGTAGATTCGGACTCGGGTCACAAAATGCGGCGTGCCAGTGCGCCACAGGGGCGCCTCGAGTGAGTTTACGCAATATCGCAGTTATTGAATGCTGCTTGTACAGTTCCTTGCCAACGCTCGTGTCAAGATATGTAGTCAGTAACAGTGAGCTAGCGCCTATCGCAGGGGACTGCCAGAGACTGGACCAACCGATGGTGAAAAGTTTTAGACTCGCAGAAAGCGTGTGCGGCACTAGTAGGGGTAGGGGCATCTGGAATGTCTGACTTTTCTGCTTACTTATCTTATTATTCCTTACCTTCTGTCGTGCTTTCCTTGAGCTACGGATACAGCAGAGCGTAGTGGCACGTCCGAGGTCACGCGCCCGGGACTGGAAAGTCGCTCGTCAACGTTGCAACAACATTGCTCACCCACCAGCACAATGTCAAAACTACCTCCGCGCCACGAACGACCGATACTCCCACTGCGACCTGCTGATTTGTTCCCTGAAGACGCTTCCTATGTCGTATTCTGGCATCCCGGCACCAATCGACCTTTCTTATCCTTGCCCGCCTACGACAACTCCGGCGAACCCAATGACTTCGGACTACACCATGGCACCGCACTTCTAGCATGCCAGGTGCTCGCCTGCAACGAGCCGGGATACTTATCGACCTCCAGAGATCCCGAAGATGTTGCCGTTCGACACGACGGGGGCCCAGACTCTTTGCTGCGTGAGAAGATATATTACTACTTCTTATCCAATTCAAAGCCGCGCTACGAGATCTGCAGGCGATTTTCGAAATGGCGATTTCCTCACAAGTCGTATTCGGAGGAGCTTTGGGGAAAAAGGGATTCGAACCCAGGTGTCTTGAAAGGAGGCTTTCACTCCGCCGCGGCGGCGAGCCAAGGAACAAGACAGCGGGATGAAATATGCGCAGTATCAGGCTGCAACGACTCCTTGACATTGTCGCATCTAGTGCCGATTGCAGAGGCCGATTGGGTATGTGTACTTATTAATCTGTCGACTTGTTGTTTACGTCGAACTGTGCTGCATTAGCTGAGAAGGAACTCAATGGATGTGTACATGACCAATAACAAAATCTTGCATCTGGATCCCACAAACCTTTTGGCCATGAGGGCCGATCTACACCACAAACAATTTGAGCATGGCACGTTCGCTATTGTTCCCAAGTGCAGGGAACTTCGGGTCCATTTTTTGGAGAATGTTTGCAATGCAGCAAACTACTACCACAACACCGTATTCGAACACAGATATGTGTCGCGCCAGCTTCTTTTCGCCCGTTTCGCCATGCAAATTATCAATTTACATGCATCACAATTTCCTGCTCGCGACATTCAAAGAGGAAGTAGTGCCCATGGACATGGAGGAGATGTTGGCGATGGAGGTGGTGGCAGTGGAGACGTTGGAGACGCTGGAGGGAGTGGCAGTGGGCATGTGGAAACCTGTGGCAGGAAGAGGGCAAGGCTTGCCGGAAAAATGAAGGAGGGGACGATGGAGGCCAGCGGTTCAAAAAAAACAAGGAAGAAGAAGGTCAAGATCAGCAGTGCGGCGAAGAGAATGGAGACTGAGAGCGAGCTCGCTACGGATACAGGTTTGTAACCACAACATTGACCACTTGATAGAAAACAGATCCTGAGATGTTTCAAACAGAACGTGAGCGCGAAGAACTCGCCCGTGATATGGAATTGGCAGCCAGAACTGTTTCATTTTTTGGCGAGTACTGATGTCTTCGGAACAATGTATCGAATCTCACTCTGAGCACTGTAGTTGACGACACTCGGCCTGTCGGCGATTGGAACTATGAACATTTGACATGGTATCCAGGAGCAGCTTCTATGCAACGCTTGAAGGAAAGGTACATGAGGCGGAATCCCCAGGTCCAGGCTCATAGCAGTGAAGTGGGGTCGGATAGCGAAAGACGGTTCGATTCCCAGTCAGACTAGGTTGGCACCACTGAAATCTCTTATCAATGGACTTGAAAGCCTTGTGAAAGCAGACAATGTGTACCACTTCACCTACCACTTGCAGGAGACCTATGTTTCGTTCTTGCGCTCTCCTTCCAAGTCATGATTAGAGCCTGTGTTGTGGTGGCAATTAGGGACTCGTCGCGTCCACAACCACGTGGAACATATAACGTTACAGACTACCGCAATCATATGTCGCCTTTCAATTTCAAAAGTTGATACAATGACCACCAAATCCTACCACTTCCGCAAGAGCTGCAGAGCCAATTCCTCGTCCGCTTCGATAGTGTTCTCTTCAATTTGGCCGTCTCTATCATGTCGAGTCGAAACCTTGCTTCGTTTTGAAGGTCGAGGCAAGTCCTCTTCATCTTCCGAGGGCAAATCGGAGAGGTCAAACGTCGGGGAGGCATAGCCCTCATCGTCCGAAAGTGGCGCAAGCACAGCTACGGGCTCATCGTCATCGTCGCCCATGGTCTAGGAGAAGAATAGATCTTAGCACCTGGTGCGAGACGGTGAGGAGACCTGTACTTACCACTCCATTCTCCCTTTCCTTCCGTTTCCGCTTCTTCTCTCTTTTCTTCTCTCTCCATTCCTCCTTGTCCACGATATCCGTCACCTCCATTTTCCCCCGTTCGCCCTCTGCGAACCTCTTCCCCTCCTCCTTGACACCCGCGAGACCTCCCTTCGCTTTGTACCAATCCTCTGCATCGGCAAGCTCGTACAACTCACGAGCCCGCCCCTCGTCATCGAATATCAGTTTCTTGGGGACACCATTTTTCGCAATCGCGCTCTTGGCCCTTCCAAGTTTGAGTTTACGCTTAGAAAGGTCGCCTGGATCCAGAGTCCCATCATCGTCGGTGAGCTCGTGATCGGCTCGCTTGATGGTGATGAATTCGTCATCGTCGTCGTCGATGGGATCGTGATCGATGAGTTTTGAGTAATGCTCGGTTAAAATATTTTGGTTTTTCCTCTCGAACATGCGGTCGTACTTTGTCCGCACACCAGTCTGCTGCTAAACGCAACCCAATCAGTTGGCACAGATATTGACAAATGAGGAAGCAACGGGAGCACCTTTGAAGATTTTATGGGAATTTCAACCTTTTTCTCTTCCTCCTTTTTATTGTCGCTCTCGTCCTCGCTGTCTTCCTCGTCGGATACAAACTCCGAAGATTCATCGGCGCCTTCTTCAGTGTCCTCAGACTCTTCTTCCTCCCTTTCCTTCACCGCTGCGACGCGTGCCGCCTCGACCGTTCTCGACGCGTTCTTCTTCATCTTTGCAATTTCCTTGTTCAGGAACTTGATCTTCGGGGCACCTGGCAGCCCAAGCGACTCTGCGAATTGCTGGACCGGGAGTTCATCGAGCTTAAATATTGATTTGTCCTTGTGAAGATATATCGAGCGCAAATACGATACGAATGCCTGAGACACTATCACCGTCAGCCTCTTGAACAATCCTTAAGGGTTAAATAAAACGCACCCTCTGTCCGAGATACTTGATCTCGGGATTCTGGAAAGCAAGGTTCTGTAGCTGATTTTCAATACTTTGCGTCTTGCTGGCGCGGATTTTGATGTTTTTGATTTCAATGTTCTTCGTTGTCAAAGCTGCCTTCATGCCCTCTTCCTCGCTCGGGAGGAGGAACATCAGCGCCTTCCCCTTGCTCTCGTACCGCGCCGTCCGACCAACTCGGTGGATGTAAGTTTCCGCGTCTTCCGGGGCGTCCAGCTGCAGGACCCAGTCGACCGAAGGAAAATCGAGACCACGAGCGGCAATATCGGTTGCGAAGAGGACGGCATGTGAGGAGGATGTAAATTTATTGTACATGGCGATGCGAGCGGTTTGCTTTTGCTTGCCGTGAAGATTGAGGAGGGAGATGCCGGGATGCATCTTGCAGAACGTCTCGAAAACGAACCGGACCTGCTTGCAGCTGGACATGAAGACAAGAATCTTTGATTGGAGATGAGTTTTGATGAAACTCCATAAGATATCGAGCTTCTTGTCGAGTGTGCACAGAGCGTAATGCTGTTCAAGATTTTGCGGCAGCGCAGAGTTGGCCGTTTCATCCAGACCCACCGCTACGGGGTCTTTTAAACTTAGTCGCGCAAGGTCGCTGACTGATTTTGTTTGAGTGGCCGAAAAAAGAAGTGTCTGACGGGATTTTGGGAGGTGGGAAAGCAACGCGGAGAGGGTTCGAGAGAAACCCATGTCGAGTATGCGATCAGCTTCGTCGAGGACTTGGGTGATTCGTGAGTAGATGGACAAGAAGGGTCATCCATATATTGAACTCACCGAGCACCTGTAGATTGTCAGCAGCGAATCCAACGGTCTGATCCATATGCTGCAGCAACCGACCTGGAGTCGCTACTAGGATGTTCATCCGCGATAGCCGCTCACTCTCATCTTTCAAGTTCTTTCCGCCGATCACCAGTCCAGCTGAGAACGAGTGTTGTCCGCCAATCGACCGCAAGACTTCGAAAATCTGGACTGCCTAAAAGGGTTGTTGGTGAGGGAAAGTATGAGGTGCTTTTGGAGCGTACCAACTCCCGCGTTGGAGAAATTATCAATGCGCCAAGTCCATCCACAGGACCCCATTTCTGACGATATAGAATTTCGAGGACTGGGACAAGGAATGCGAGTGTCTTCCCACTTCCAGTGCGTGCGGCGCCGAGGACGTCTTTTCCCTTCAAAGAGATAGGGAGACTTTTGGCTTGTATGTCTGTCATGTTTAGGAAGAAGGCCTTTTTCAAACCTGAATGCTCATGAGTCCCAACCTTGCTCATTACCACGAGATAAGCTGACCTCGTTTTGTCAAATCGGATATAGGCAAATCAGAGAACAATGTCAGGTCCTCTGGGGGTTCCTATTCTAGTCTTAGATATTCGTAAAAGAGTAACTGACAGTTTCAACGTACATAATTCATAGCATTTCGTTCCAGATCCTCGAGTTTCTGCCTCTCAGAGGTTTTCTTCACTTTCTTTGTTAAAGGCTTCTGACCCTTTCTCCGTGACTTCCTGTTCTGATTAGAAGGGCCTGCTTGTGGTTGGGCGGATGAAATCATTCCAGAGCAAGAATGTGCCAAGATACAAGGCTTGACGGTGAAATTTCTTGACAGAAGGAGACAAACAAAAGAATTTGAAATTATAACAGCGGTAAATAACCGTCGCTCAAGCTTGCTCAGCGCTCAGGTTGTACTTATCGACTGCCATCCGTTATAAGGTCGGCTACCGAAGACTATCGGGTCCTCGAGGAATTGTGATTTTACTAAGGAATGACTACGAGGAAATCGTCGCTAATCGCTGGCACAGGCTGAACACGATCCGAAAATCTCACTGGCTCCAGTGATAGGATCCATAACGAACTACTAGGACATAGAAATGGCTGAAATATCTGCAAAATCGTCCTCCCGGTTTTCAGATCTACCCTTTGACGTTCTCGTCTCCGTACTTCAATTTCTTCCTACAAAGGATGGCCTTGCTCTTTCAAGCACCTCACTCGACATTCGCATGGCACTCTATCCCTTCCTCTTTTCTCATGTGCGTGTTGAATCTGAATCTGGATCATCGCAAGCTTTGGACAACGCTGTGGAAAATGGCAACTTGGCCTTACTGAACGCAATAAGGTACGTTGAATTCGAATTACCCTGTATCCCCCGCTGACGTTATATATGTAGGAAGCTCACCATCGCTTACTACCATGACGGTGAAACATGCTTGCCTATAATTCGTTTTATCTCTGGGGCACCACATCTCCTACGCATCTGCTTCTATTTCTCTCCCCTTTCCTTCAAACAACTGGAGGCGATTATCACTCTTCTGAAGGTTACTCAGTTGCAAGAACTAGTTGTGGAACTAGATACCTCCACCGACAATCAGTCAATCGCAGGATTGACATACTTAAAGCACCTTGAGATACATTTTGACCCTGACATCGACGAGCGGACTTCATCGACGTTCAATCCGGATGACTTCCTTTGGCCTTTTATCAATCCTTCCATCGACACGCTGGAGTTTCTCTCTCTTGGATTTTCTCATATTTGACAGGGTGTCGACATTAGTCGACTCGCGCCAGCCGTCAGGCTGCGCACATTTCATCTGAAAACGAATCGCGACGACTCAAACGTGATTTCGGTGCTCCCCAGTGTCCTCCCAAACCTTGAAGATCTCACGTTACACCTAAACGTAGGTGATCCACCGGTGTATCATGTGTGTATCGATTTCCATGTCCTTATGACGCGTTGTATGACTTTCTTCATATCGCAGAACTCCTATGTCGCATCCTTTGCGCGATGTCGCAAACTCACAAAGCTGACTTTGAACTTGGATCTTGATCGTATTGCAAACGACCCCCCGAGGCAGGGTAGTCTTGCATTTTTTGATCGTTCCCTCCGCCGACGAATGCTCCCCACCGACAATCTCGTCGCTGCGTGTAGAGCTTTAAAGCTCATCACTTGGGACATGTTAGACGATTCAGAGGTCGTCGTGCGTCATCAATTTGGGGTTGTAGAGACTCCCACTGGTCGCGTGGTCAAGATCGGCTGGAATTGGTGGATGGGTGACTCGTTCCGGGAAACCCGTAGACGCCCCTTACCAGATGGTATCGTCAATCTGGATCCAGCGGAAAACGCTAGAATGTGGGATTACCACGGTCCATGAGCCCGTCTTACAATCGGAACCGTTTCGCCACACCATGCCCACAATTTCGTAACTTGATATAATTAGTTTTTCTTTTTCTGGAATCATATAAACGTGCCCATGCCCTTTATATCGTTTCTCTGCTTTCCCAGCTTTTCCTAGCTACTTGAATTTATAACAGGGGTAAATAACCGCCGCTTCGATCTTATTAGGAACGACTACGAACGCTAATCGATCGCTAATCGCTGGTACAGGCTGAGCACGATTCGGAAATCTCACTGGGTCCAATGATAGGCTCGATAACGAACTACTAGGACATAGAAATGGCTGAAATATCTTCAAAATCGTCCTCCCGGTTTTCAGATCTACCCTTTGACATTCTCGTCTCCATACTTCAATTTCTTCCTACAGAGGATGGCCTTGCTCTTTCAAGCACCTCACTCGACATTCGCATGGCACTCTATCCCTTCCTCTTTTCTCATGTGCGTGTTGAATCTGAGTCTGGGAAGCAAGCCTTCGACAAAGCTATGGAAAATGGCAACTTGGCCCTTCTGAACGCAATAAGGTATGTTGCATTCGAATTACCCCGTATCCCCCGCTGACGTTATATATATGTAGGAAGTTCACCATCGCTTACCATGACGGTGAGCCGTACTTGTCTATGATTCGTTTTATCTCAGGGGCACCACATCTCCTACGCATCTGCTTCGATTTCTCTCCCCTTTCCTTCAAACAACTGGAGGCGATTATCACTCTTCTGAAGGTTACTCAGTTGCAAGAACTAGTTGTGGAACTAGATTCCTTCACCGACAAACAGTCAATCACAGGATTGCCATACTTAAAGCACCTTGAGGTACATTTTGACCGTGACGTCGACGAGCGGAGTCCATCGACGTTCAATCCGGATGACTTCCTTTGGCCTTTCATCAATCCTTCCATCGACACGCTGGAGTTTCTCTCTCTTGGATTTTCTCAGATTGGACAGGGTGTCGACATTAGTCGACTCGCGCCAGCCGTCAGGATGCGCACATTTCATCTGAAAACGAATCGCGACGATTCAAACGTGATTTCGGTGCTCCCCAGTGTCCTCCCAAACCTTGAAGATCTCACGTTGCGCGTAAAGGTGGATAATCCACCGATGTACCATGTGTGTATCGATTTTCATGTCCTTATGACGAGTTGTCTGACCCTCTTCATATCGCAGGACTCCTATGTTGCATCGTTTGCGCAATTTCGCAATCTCCAAAACCTGACTCTGAACTTGGATCTTGATCGTATAGCCAACGATCGCCCGAGGAAAAATGATCTTGAATTTTTTAACCGTTCCCTTTGCCGACGAATATCCCCCACCGACAATCTCGTCGCTGCGTGTAAAGCTTTAAAGCTCATCACTTGGGACATATCCTACAGTACAGAGGCTATCATATATCATCCATTCGGGGTTGTAGAGACTCCCGCTGGTCGTGTGGTCAAGATCGGCTGGAACTGGTGGATGGGTGATTCGTTCCGTCAACGTAGGCGCCCCTTACCAGAAGGTATTGTCAATCTGGATCCAGCGAAAAACGCTAGGATGTGGAATTACCACGGTCCTTGAGCCCGTCTTACAATCGGAACCGTCTCGCCATACCATGCCCAAAATTTAGTAACTTGATATAATTAGTTTTTCTTTTTCTGCAATCATATAAGCGTGCGCATGCCCTTTATATCATTTCCCTACTTTCCTAGCTTGCCTAAATTTTGGGCCTTGTCTCCAACGTGTAAATATATTTTCCTGTACAAGCTGTATTAAGCTGATTGTTGTCAATGAATGTCTCCTGGGCGTGTTTACGCGACGCTGGAAGGCACTCGAGCCAACCATCGACCAGTCCAAGATGTTCGCCTGTTGCACAGGTCAGACAAGGTGTTCGGACATCCATTTATCTAATTATCCATGCTCCGCTAGCACGATGACCGTGAAATTTCTCGTGAAATTTCTCGACAGCGTCTGGGGCTTGAATTCATAACAGGGGTAAATAACCGCTGCTCAGGAAAAACGACGAACGCTAATCGCTGGTACAGGGAGCACGATTCGGAAACCTTACTGGCCAGTGATGGGATCGATAGCAAACTATTAGGACATAGAAATGGCTTTGAGATCGTCCTGCCGGTTTTCAGATCTACCCTCTGATGTTTTATTCTCCATACTTCAATTTCTTCCTACAGAGGATGGCCTTGCTCTTTCAAGCACATCGTTCGACATTCGCATGGCTCTCTATCCCTTCCTTTTCTCTGAAGTGTGGGTTAGATCTCAGTCTGGGGCATCGCAAGCCTTGGACAAAGCTGTGGAAAGTGGCAACTTGGCTCTACTGAACGCGATAAGGTATGTTGCGTTCAAATCACTCCGCATCCTCCGCTGATGTTATGTACGTAGGAAGCTCAACGCCGCTTACTACGATGGTGAATCGTGCTTAGCTATTACCCGTTTTATCTCTGGGGCACCACATCTCCAACGCATCTGCTTCTATTCCTCTCCCCTTTCCTTCAAACAACTGGAGGCGATTATCACTCTTCTGAAGGTTACTCAGTTGCAAGAACTAGTTGTGGAACTAGATACCTCTACCGACAATCAGTCAATCACAGGACTGCCACACTTAAAGCACCTTGAAATACGTTTTGAACCTGACGTCGACGAGCGGACTGCATCGACGTTCAATCCGGATGACTTCCTTTGGCCTTTCATCAATCCTTCCATCGATATGCTAGAGTTTCTCTCTCTTCAATTCTCTCAGAATGCACAGGGTGTTGATATCAGTCGACTCGCACCAGCCGTTAGGCTGCGCACATTTCATCTGCAATCGAATCGCGACGACTCAAACATGATTTCGGTGCTCCCCAGCGTCCTCCCAGACCTCAAAGATCTCGCGTTGCGCATAAACGTGAATGACCCACCGGTGTACCGTGTATGTATCGATTTTTTACATCCTCAGTTTGACGCGTTGTGTAAATTTCTTCATATCGCAGAACTCTTATGTTGCATCGTTTGCGCAATTTCGCAATCTTGAAAAGCTGACTCTGAACTTGGACCTCGATCGTGTTGCCAATGATCCACCAAAGCCAAATAATATCGCATTTTGTACTCGTTCCCTACGCCGACGAATGCCCTATACCGACAATCTCTTCGCTGCGTGTAAAGCTTTGAAGCACATCAATTGGTTCATAAACGACGAGCACAAGATCATCGTCTGTCATCAATTCTGGATCGTAGAGACTCCCGCTGGTCGCGTGGTCGAGACCGACTGGTGGAGGCCCTCCTATGTATCACAGGAGTGAATCGTTCTGGAAAACGCTAGGATCTGGAAATGCCACCACGGCCCATGAACGCCTTTCACAGTTGGAAGCGTTTCGCCACACCATGCCCCCTTTGGTGACGATCAAAAATCGAATCATATAAGGTTGCCCGTTGCATCATTTTCCTGCTTTCCTATTCCTTTGTTCTCGAATTCTCCAATACCATCCGAAGAACATGTAAATACATTTTCCCCGTACAATTACTAGGCTGGCTTTTGTCAATTCGAAACGTAGACTACGGATAACATTGATTGGTAGAGACACTGCCAGCTCAAGTACTGCTTCCAAATTCCACCTCGCCTTTTGGAGGGTTCGATCGTAGAACAGGGCATTGGATTGTCATCGTACAACTTGATATAGAAGACTAAGGTGATTTGAGAGGGGGTAGTCACGGAGATTGGGTTCAAGGCGCCGGGACTGTAGTCACCCGGGTGATGGCGGCACAAGGTGCATGCAGTTTGAACGAAAGGATCGAATATGTCGTGGCTTTTATCCGTCAAGATGACCCCAATTCCGTATCCGAAGATTTCGAGGTAAGTACTTACTGGAATCTTCAAACATAATGTCATCATCACCATCCTATGGCCCGATGAACTGGGGCTATACTCAAAATAAGTTCAACGCTATCGTGTCGCCTTTCTTTGAAGCAGAGTGATGTCAACCGATGCGAGATTCTCCCTCGAATTGATGATATATATGAACGGTGAAGAATGAAAAAAAAAATATGATACCAGCGAGATAACTCATAATCGCTTCCCCTTGATGTCGCCTATGGGTATCAATAAAGTCATCGCTTAGCTGGTCTATTCAAATTCACGACGTACCATACTCAAGCCCACTCGGCTCTTGATCCAGCCTTCGTGACTTCCTCCCAACCTTCCGTCGCGTGAAGCTGCGCACACTATCAGCGACATTCCCCAAATTCCAATCCACGCAAATCTCATCTACGAATGTAGCTGAGCCCCTCTCCCCGATCCGCAGTTGCTCTAAGATGGACTGGTAATGGCGTCTGAGAGACGAGAGTCTGCCGCGGGTGTCTACGACGAGATCTGGGTTAAGTTCACGTATGAAACGCGTGTGCAGAACGTCGTATGTGTCGGTGACAGCGGGTTGACAAGCGTCGAAGAGGCGCCGCGTTTTCTGCGCGTCTTCGTAGTAGACTCTGGTGGTTCGCTCTATGCGATCGACCACAGTTATGAAGAGAGCGGGCTGGTCTATTATGGCAGAAGCTTCGGTGGTTGGGCGTGCAAGGGTATAGAAAACAGAGATGTCGGATTCATCGAAGTGCTCTAGAAAGCCGGCGTACGACTTGATAGACCTAATAAAGTCGGGTGCGGGGACGACGGGGAGGATCTGTTCCTCAAAGATCTCGCCTGGGGATTTATCACACGTCGAAAGAGGCGGTCGCGAGCTGAGCTGAAGCGAAATCTTCACGGGATCCGGATCGTCGAATTTCGGGTTCCAGCCCCACAGAATCATGCGCAGGACCGAAAGGAACGCTTCTAATAAGAGCCAGATTACGGGACCCAGAGAACGACTGGCGCCTTGGACGACGCTGAAGCACCCGACGTATCCGACGACAGAGGCGATGATTCCGAGCACCATCAGTACGTGCAGCATGGGCCCCCATATTTCGCACACGGGGAACATGTGTCGATTTGCCTCATCAAGTTCTTCGGCCAGACGATCCAGTGTTTCATCGCCTTGGTCGTGTGTTCCCGCTTCCAAATCACGAGAGGTTATTTCTGGCGATTGGCGGTGTTTATCGTCAGTGTGATCCGGAGTCCCTTTCGCATCTTGTATCGTCCGTCTCGAATGATGTTTCTGAGTTTCGACTGGGGTCCTGTGAGCTATCCACCCTCGACGTTTGTCTCGACGACGGACAACCTGTCCCAGTGTAGGCAAACACGCCTCGGACGAAAATTGGGGGTCCCAGAGGAGCGAGGGATGATCAGAACCGAGAAAGCTGGCGTTCTCTCCACTATTGAGGGCATGAAATACCAAGCGCTTCTTCAGGATACGGAGGAGCCGCCATTGAACTAGGAATTGGAGGGAGATGGCAGTGAGGCAGCCGCCCAGGACTCGGGTGATGGGGAACACCCAACGAGTTATATGTTCCCGGGGACTGCCACCGTGGTCCACAATCAAGTGAACATACGGCGCAAACCCCAGAAAACACAGCGCCGCGGTGAAGAGGGTCATCCTTACGTTCCACGCCGGATAAGCCGTAGTGATCGTTAACCGCCTGAAGTCGTTGATGTGTATCAACTGGCTGAGCCCTGCGATATGCAACTCCTGTTGCAGTTCTTTGAGCACCACATCGATCCGCGTCTCTGCCAGATACCGGTCCGGGTGTTCTGGATCCATCATAATCAATGCCAAGTTCTTGCCCGAGGGGTGGAACCCAGCATCCTGCAGCCGCACTGCTCCATGGAACCGCCAGTGTGGGATTGAGATGCTCGCAATGAGTGCTTTGAACCCTGCTCTTGCGACGCCGAGGCTGCCGAAGATCGACATGGGGGCTGCGGCTGCGTAGAGGTACCCGTCCGAGAGAGCAGAGCCGACGTGCTCCTCGCATTGTTCCGTCCCAAGTAGGGGAAGCAATGCGGATATGTCCTGGATTCCGGCGGTGAGAGTCCCGCCCACTCCAGGCGTCGAAGCTGTGTCCATGGGGAAAAACTACGCGACGCTGATGGATGAGTTTATTGAGAGTTTTACGGAGAGGACAGACTCTCAACTCACAATGGACGCGGAGCGTGAAGGTGACGGTTCAACGTTCAGCCAGGAGTTAGTACAATATGCAGTGCATGACAGCTTTTGTCTTTAAGGAGATCAACAGAAGTCGAGGATTTTCGGCTGGTTGCACATCAATTTGCATCAATGCTGTGATCATACAATCACCGACAGGCACCGTGGGCGCGGGCACAGCACAGAAGGAGTCAATGGGCAAGTTGCAGCTCGTAATACATATAAATTATGAGGCATGGAAGTTATCGTGTTGGGTAATGCTGAGCGTTGAACCTTGTATCGGTGTGGAGAATTGAAATCGGAAGTAAAGTCCTGTTTGAATAACGACGGCCCGGTGGTGGCAACGCCAAATTTCGATCAGTTCTGATCCACCCAAGGCCGTAAGATTGAGTTGATTGTGTTTTTTATAAAGGCAAGTACTTAGGTACTAATTACTATAAGTCCGGATACCCGCCTAACATTGCGCATGCCCTATACCGTGTTCAATACTTTAGTCGTCGTCCTGGCGCCTTCGACGACCATCACGACCCAGGTCGTAGTATGCGTCGGAACATCTACGTATACTATAAGCTTATGTACTGGGAGACGCGTGTTTACGCGACACGACACTGCAGGACACGCATTCGAGCCGCCATCGAACAGTCAAAGACGATTGCCTGCCATGATGCGCAGGTCTAACAAGGTGTTCATGCATGCTTGCTCCAATAGCACGATGCCCTGGCTACGGCTACGGCCATCTCAGAGCGCTCAAGACGCGCATGTGAAAGCTAAGTACTTAGTACGTCTACCCGGACTCGAAGAGGTATGTACAACTCGAGCGAATCCACGAGCAAAACTGTACATACATACATACGGTGCAATTCCTCAGACTGTATAGCGGATGCGTAGCAGTGCAGCAATGAGAGGGTGAGGCTCAGCTGGAGTTACAATGTCACAGCAAGGGAAAAAAAATAATGCAAATCACTGGAAAATCCCACCGCTCTCCTCCCTAAATCGCCCCTCCACACTGAGGACACAGCAGCGCGACAGCAACGCCCCTTTCCTTGCCCTTCGTCCTCATTCTACTCTTATCCTTGCCTTTGCCCTTACCCTTGGTCTTACTTTTAGTCTTCCCCTTCACCCCCTCCTCGTCCTCCTCCTCTTCCTCCTCCTCAGGCACCTCCATCTCCACCACAGCCCCCCTCACATCCTCCCCAAAAACCCCCTCCCAATCCTCCGGCACAGCAACCCCCGCCAAAGCCTCATACACCATCCGCCGCGCACGCACCACCGCACCGACGTTCCCCGCCACCCCGCCCTTCACGAACATCGCCCCCCGCACGATCGGCTGCTCCGCCACAAGCACCAAGTCCCCAGGCAGCGCCGCAAGCCGCAGATCATCCGAATCGGCATCTGCGTCCGAGTCCGAATCCATATCCGAGTTCAATCCCAATTCCAATCCTAAATTTGAATCCGGGGCCAAGGTTGCCTCCCCATCTGGATCCCCATCCGCATCCGCGTCTGACATTTCTGCACCTGCGCTGAGAGGCTCCCCCACACGCGTCGTCGTCCGCCGACCCCTGCCCCTTGCCCTTCCGCGTCCCCTGCCGCGTCCTCTTCCTCTTCCCCTCCCCCTCCCTCTCCCCCGTCCCTTACCGCCCTCGCCGCTATCACTCCCATTCATCCTAGCCCTCTTCCTGGCAGGCTCCCCCCGGCCGCCAAGCTCCTTGAGCGTCACGGCCCCATCCACATCCGGCGACGCTGCGAGGAGCCTGCGCATCCGGGACGCGGCGCCCGCGTCGGGGTCGCGCGGGGCGCAGGCGGCGTGGAAGAAGCGGCGGCATGAGGGCCGCGGGCAGTAGTGCATCTGTGCGCCGGGGGAGGGGTCGTCGGGCGCGTAGGGCATGCTGCAGAGGCAGGTGTGGGCAGTGGGTTTGGGCTGTATAGGGGGAAGGGGGGTTAGTTGGGTACTTTGGGTGGTGGTAGGGGGTAAGGGGAGGAGAGATGGGAGGAGAGATGGGAGGAGAGATGGGGATTGGATGGGGGGAGGGAGAGAGGACGCACTTGGATGACACGGGCGCGGTACTCAAATGTATAGCGTGTATAGAAAACATCACGGGGTATGAACGGTTGTTCTATGTCTGTGTCTATAAGTTTTTTTAAGGGAACAACGGCTGGAGGTGCAAGGCCCAGACATCAGCGCCGCATGAGGAGAAAAGGGGATGGTAACACACCGTTGAAGGCCGCGGTGGGGACGTAATCGAAGTGGTCAGAGAAGATACGTTCGTATCGCCCACACTTGTCGGCGTCGCTGCCCATATACAATGTGAACCCTCGCTGTCAGGTACTTCGGAGAGTGGCAGTGGCACTTACAACGACTTGACCACGCCATGCACCTCCTCGCCCGACCAGTACCATTGCACGCGCGTCCATACCTGATATTCATAAAGCACGTGGTATTGATGAGATTCCGGAGAAGCATCGGATGGGAGGGAAGGGGAGGAGACGCACGTCTTCAGACGTCCGGAGCCGCACCTCGCGTATCTTCACGACCCAGTAATCGCACAGATCGAGGGGGTCGCCTACCTTGATGCCGTGCGGGAGCACAGTCGCTCTGGAGACCAACAACCCAAGATTTCATGAGCTGCGGGGGGGAGGAATGAATATATCGAATCAACACGCACGTATCGCCCCGTTTAAACGTGTGCTCGTCGCCGTCCTCGTCTCGTACTACGGTACGTGTTTCTTTCCTTTAGCAATCGCAGGCCACCCATAAGAGATATAGGGAACGATCACGCACCGATAAAAGACCCAAACTCGGTCATGGACTTCCACTCCTCATCAGTGGGCGCGTTGGGATCTCCACTCACGGGCTTCTTCTTCCCTTTGCTTGTCTTCTTCAGGGTGAATGTGGAGCGCGGTCGGCGGGGCATTAGTATTTAGTTCGCGTGGGTCCACGTAAGTATGTATGTACAACGGGGAAGTAAGGAGCCAGAACAGAACGGAACGGGGGAGGCGTGGTGGCGAACCAAGTTGGGTTATCAACTTCTGTGATCGAGGAACGTGACGCGATTGTTGCGTAAGCGGTCCCTTGGGTTACATCAGCCGTGGACCTGAACTTGGCGAGTCTGGCATCGATCCCAACCACGACAGACAAGACAAGACACGCGGATGCAGGGAGGCCTCCTGAGCTGCTGCTGCTGATTTCGGTCTTGCCTACATCTTCTCGAACCTCGCTTGACATCTCTCTTACATATTACTAGCTATTGAAGCGATCCATCCTAGATGTTGTTATTTCTCACAGGCCGGCTCGTCAGGTGAGCCCCTGCTTCGCCTCGAGTCTTTGTCGTCCCGATGCGATGCTGATAACGGTATCCTTTGTTCTCCAGCTCGGTGTCAGCGTTTCTTTATCCTGGGTACGCGTCTTACAAAGCTCTGAGCCAGCGCCCTGCCTCCGAGGAGGAGCTCGAGCGCTGGCTCATGTATTGGTCAGTTCTCGGCTGCCTTGTCGGCGTCGAGTACTTAGCAGAATGGCTAGTATCATGGTGCGTCTCCTATTGACAACAACAAAGACAAAGAGCTAATATGGACGCAGGGTGCCATTCTACTACACAATCAAAACGCTCTTCCTGCTCTACCTCGCACTCCCACAAACCCGCGGCTCGTCCTACATCTACACAACTCACCTCCAACCCTTCTTTCACGCGCACGAGACCCAGATCGACGCCGCCCTCGCCTCCCTCAAAGCCCGCGCCTACGCCTTTGTCCAAGAGCGCCTCCGCGCCCTCTGGGACGCCGCCTCCTCCTCTCTCCAGCCCGGAGGCCAGCCCCACGCGCACTTCACCCCAGTCGGCGGCCAAGGCAGCGCAGACGCCGCACCCCCGCCGTCCCTAGCCGACCCCGCCTCGGGCCCCGCCCAGCTCGTGTCAACCCTCTGGCGCTCGTACGGCCCAGGGATCATGGCATCCGGAGCCGCCCTCCTCCGCTCCGCAACGGCTGCGTCCACGGCGCGTCCCCTCTCGAACCTCAACACGCCGCCGGCGTCGGGCTTCCGCGAGGCAGGCGCAGGGCAGACGCAGAGCGTGCTGGAGCGGCGGAGGCAGCTGGAGGCGGAGCTGGCGGCGTTGTCGGTGCCCATGCCTGCGGCGGATCCGAGCCGGGGGTCGTCCGGGTCGGATTTGGGGCTGAGGGAGCGCACGCACTCGAATGCGGGGAGTGCGAGTGCGCGGTTTGAGGAGGTGGAGGTGCCGAGTGATGTGGAGGGGTATGAGGTTGGGGACGATGAGGGTCAAGGACAGGCCCGGCCGGGGGCGTCGACGCGCGGGAGCTGGTTTGGGTGGAGCGGGGCGAGTGGGAAGGCTGGTGGGTATGAGAGGGTTAAGAGTGAGTGAAAGTACTAGTGGGGGACTCTGATTCAGAATAGGATGGACTTGGGCTTGCATTTGTATCATATACATTGTTTTCGGTTATATACTTACGTGTTGCTATCGTACGTTGTGGGCATGGAGCGCGTGCGCGTGCTGCAGGTGGTTACACCCGAGTTTGAAGGTCATGCCAACAAGTGCAAGGTATTGGATGGGTCAAATCCAGATTGCACAATGAACGGACTATTTTGAGCTCGGTAGTTACATCCGCGCGGAGGATTTGGATGTGGTATGGACTTTCTGGCCAGGGTTCGTGCGGTGATAAATGCACGGCATTGGACGGGTTTATTTGATCAAGGTCTATTAATATGACGTTGAGTGCGCACTACTATCATTGTACAGTCAGTAACAAGTAAGTAGTCGATAAATGAGGGCATCCCAGATGAAAGTTCGTGGCCAATACAAGACACGGACAGAAATCCATCCCATTCGATGCCAAGTATCATATATATATTATAGTCCGCCACGACGCCAACTTTTAATTTCTAGAAGATCAGGCGAAGGAATACATACACGCCGCACGGCGTTGAACGGGGCAAGCGACAGTGATGCATGCACGACATTGTAATCCAAGATGAGATGGAATTTTCAGTCGATTGGCCCTCTTTGTTCGACGTTCTATCTGAAAGCTGGTATTAGGCCAGCTATTACCGCGTCAAGTCAGCAATTTGACGCAAAGTTTAAAGCGTATTCTTTCGCAGAGCTCGATCACGATCATCATCGACGTGGGTGATGTCGATCAAGGGATCGTTCATCATGCACACTCACACATCCGCAAATGGGGGCAACGCAATAGCCCTTTTAGCAGCAAGCCCGAGGAGCCCACGACAGGCCTTCGAGAACCGATTCCGACTCCTCGAGAGGAGTGGCTCGGTTTACGTGTCGTGCCTGGTCGCCCGCACCAGCTGCGATGCCCTTGCCTAATGCCGCACAGATTCAGTTCAGATTCAGATTCAGTTTCAGGCGGCTTCGAGTCCAACGGCACCCGTCGAGGAAAATGCGCACAGTGCGGGTTCGATTCCGATTCGAATCTCTGCCGAGCCCTCTCTTCAGCTTCAAAACCAACCACCAACATCAGTGCCTTCGTCTCCTGAGATGCATGGCCAGCGTGACATGCGCAGGGACCCAACGGCTCAGAGGGCGCAGGACAAAGAGTCCAAGCGCGCGAGAGGTGTGATGTCGTCGATCGATTTTTCCTCCTTCTAGGCACTGCTGATCATTGGGACATACTACTAGGTGCGCTTTCGTGTGCCGAGTGCAGACGGTATGTGCTCCAACAGATATGTATTACGAATTTTTTTTACCACCGCTCTGAATCTGCAGGCTTAAGCTGAAATGCGATAAAACTGTACCGTGCTCCAGGTTCGTACTGTCTCCGTTCCGGCCGTTTTCTGAACGAGGTTCCGAAAATTCTCGTACGGTTATGGATCGCATTGAGACGCCGAGATAGCTGGGAAATGCCAACCACGCGCTCTGTTCACCGCTGTCTAAGGCCCGCGAAGCTCCCTCAAAAACCCGTTCGAAAAATTGCCCCAAAAACGCGTTCAGAGACTGGAGCGCAGGTACTCCATGTTGATTTCGACCATCATGACCCTTCAGGTTGAAATTTCTCTCCTAGGACGCGTACTCGTCGCTCGAGCAGCCCGTTCGTGCCCAGAATATTCCGGCATACCTCCTCCCGGAAAAACTCGTGTCATAAATGCACCCACTGGACGCGCTCAACCTCATTCGCAGCCCAGCTCTTCGTTTATCAGGCTCGTTTCATTTCCACACACAGGGTCATTCTGCTTTACTTCAGATAAGAAGTACTCGGGCAGCGAAATCGCGATTTTGGAATTCTCGGGCCAACTTCTAGGGGACTTCCTGTGGTTTCCTTGGCTATGACCTTTCATGTCACTTGCGAGAACTTCAATCGCTCGGATTCGGGCCAAGGTCTCTAGAACCCTTTGGCCTCGTGCACAGCTTCGTTCTTCTTCCTCTGTAACTGGCGCATTTCAAAAGAGGGGTCTAGGATCATGTATGTGGGAGAGAAGAGTTCAACTTGCATCCTTCGCGACTTGCAGTATTCGTCTTTGACTCCCATCCACAGTCTTCGTCTTTCCCCGCACATGCCAACAAAAGACCGTCCTGCCTCAGATACGGAAAACTCGAGCAAGAGAATCACAATTGTTTGGGGGCAAGCAATTTTCTGGGTAGACTTCCAGCGGAGCTTCCACGAACGTCGCTGGCCATTACTTCTTGCAATACCCGTGCCAGATTCTCGATGCGTCCATTCTAACCGTGCGAGTAGGGCCGTTCAGAAAACGGCTTCCTTCATCTCATCTCATTTTATATTTCACCTCACAAATTCGTAATCGTTGATACCTCCTTCATTTTCGCAGCTGCAAACGGCGCGGATGTTCTGCGATCTGTCCAAACGGGAGCCTCATCACAGGCCAAGGGACACGGTGAGGCTCCCACCCCCACCGCCGAGTCGTGGTTATGCATCCGATTCACATCCCCATCAGGTTCGTACTCGCAGACACCGAAAAGCTGCATCAGAAAATCGCCACGATGAGCGACCGCATCCGACAGCTTGAAGACGCGCTCGCGATTCTGCAGTCGACACAGACGCGTGACGCGCACCCGCTTCTCCAGCGCGAGCTCCTTAAGATCAAGAGCAGCATCGAGCTTCACGCGGCGGTCGAGGGCGAGGACGCGTCGGCGTCCGTGCGCGAGGAAGATACCGAAGAGAGCCAGGCAATTGACGCGTTTGGTACCCTTGCGATTAGAGATGACGGCGCTGCTACGTTTTACGGACGCTCAGCCGGATCAGAGGTGCGTATTCGATACTTAGACCGGGCAGACCTCATTGAATGTACGTGCAGAGTCTCCTCATCGTATGTTCATGCGCTGTCCATCACCTCGCCGATCTAACCATCACAATCCAGGGTGAAGCCGCCTCCCCTGTGCAGTCGCACACTCCCGAGTCGTCCTGGCCTATAAACGCAGAAGCCGACCTCCCCCCCGCGATCCGCGCCCTCGCCTCGTCCTTCCCCTTCTCTTCGCCACCCCCAGGCGAGGTCGACCTCGACTACCTCGTGCGCACGTACCTCCCCTCTTGGCCTGACGCCTACCGCCTCTGCGAGCTCTACATGGAGCAGGCGCCATGGTTCTTCGGCGCCGTCACGCGGCGCCAGCTCACTGAGGAGGTCCTCCCCATGTGGTACGACGAGGCCCCGCGGCCGCCCCTCCCCCTGCCTTCAACCTCCACCTCCTCCATCTCTTCTTCCTCCTCCACCTCCTCCTCTTCTTCTTTGCACACCGACCCGCGCCCCCCACAGACCCCGCACGACCTCGCCCTCCTCTTCATCCTCCTGTGTTTCGGTGCCCTCACTGATATCACCCGCCCGCCCGCCCCGGACAACCCCGAGGCGGAGGCGTACTACCACCTGACGAAGGCGGCGCTTGCGTTGGCGCCGGTAATGGAACGCCCGCCGTCGGTTGCGACGGTCCAGGCGCTGGCGCTCATGGCGATTTATGAGGGGCTGGCGGGCGCGGAGAATGCGATTGAGAGCACGTGGGCTGTTATGGGGCTCAGCACGAAGTTGGCGCAGAGCGTGAGTGGAGGATTTCTTTGTCGCTCCTCTTATCCCTTTTTGTTTTTTCTTCATGTGCGGCGTTTTCATTTATTTATTTTACATACTGCTCCCTCTTTTTTTTTTTTTCTCGTCAGAGTCGAGACGCTGATAGCATCTCTTTTCTTGACGTCCTGCTTCTTTTTCTTTGGTGCTCGTTGGATCACCAGATCGGGTTGCGTGAGTCCTTTCTTAACCCACGTCTCCCGTGTTACCCCTCACGCATGCTTAGACCGCGACTGTGCACGGTGGAAGCTGCCTCCTGCCGAGGTACAAAAGCGGCGCGCGCTCTTCTGGGAGCTGTTCATCACCGACTGCTGGCAGGTCAGCGCCCATACGTTTATTATTCAAATCTCGTCTTCGCTGACTCGGGATTCCATACGCTTAAGAGTCTCGCAACAGGCCGCCTGGCGACGTTCTCCCTCCCCTTTGTCGACTGCGAGCTCCCTTTCGACCCGGACCAGACCATGACCAACGACGGTGTCGTCGAGCCCAGCTGTCTGTCCATGCGTTCCTGCATCAAAACAGCAGCAGCAGCTTACCACGCCTCCCTTCCAGTCCCGTTTTGGAAAGCGCGCTTTGGAGCCGAATGCGTCGCAGCCGTCGTGCAGGGCACCCTCACCTCGCGCGCACCCAAGTATTCCATCATCCTTGAACTGGACCGCAAGGTGCGTGATATGGAGTTGCCGACGTATGCGCAAGGTGCCCCGCCACAGGGCGCGGGCCTTTCGCAGACGATGAGCCACTTCATGCCGACTAATTACCGCGAGTTGAGTGAGTCGCGTTATAATCGCCTCCTATTTTGCTGCCTTCCCTTGCCCCTTTACTTCCTCAAAAACGAATAAGCTAATTTCGTTCTATGTAGCGCTGCTATACATCCACCGCTGTTTCTTCGCGCATGCGCTCGCAAGTCACCCACAGGACCCCATCAAGAGCCAGTATGCTCCATCCTTCTTGGCCGGATATCGCAGCGCGTGTACTATCCTTGCGTCTGTGAAACAGCAGTTCAATCTCTTCCCCGCGCAGATTGCGCGCTTCTGGGTGTTATGGACACATGCCTTTTCCGCAGCGGTGCGCTCTCTTACAATACAGTTTGCTGTGCCGCGTTCACGGTCATTAAACATGGAAATTTTTGGTAGGTGATGTTGGCGTCTGTCGTGACGCACAGTTCGCAGTCAAAGGTGGCGTCGGCCGCCTTGGTGGAGCTCAAGACGGCTTGTGAGCTGTTCCAGCAGGCATCGGCGTACGGCGGAAGGGCGGTCAAATTCCTGGCACGTACTTTTATCGTTCGCGGAAGATAAAGCTTTTGACATTAATCGATGTCCGTCCACATGTAGCCCATCATGCAGCGCCTCCAGACGAAAGCGCAGCAGACTTACATCGACACCAACAGCGGGATCCCACCCACTATCCCCAACGACATCTTCAAGCCCACGCCCACCGGTGAGCACAAGGACGAGCTCTCCATCTTCAGCGGCAGGACACATACGGTGGCCACCAAGGCGCACACGCCGCCCTCCCGCGCACGCACCGCACCGGGCCCGGGGTCCTCCTCACGCGCGTCCTCGGACTCGCCGCAGACACAGCTGTTCGCGGTGGACAACCCGTCTTTCGCGGGTGTGCACCCGAGCCTCGCGACGGAGTTACACGAGTTTAATGGGCATATCGCAGCGCAGATTGAGGATGCGTATCAGGTGGATGGGGGGGTGTTTGCGCAGTCGGTGGATTGTAGTTTGGGGGAGAGGAGGCGCCAGATGCAGATGGCGGAGCGGCAGCAACAGCAGCAGATGGAGCAGATGGAGCAGATGGAGAGGCAGCGTGTGGAGAGGCAGCAGATGGAGATGGAACAGCAGAGATTGTATCAGGAGCAGCAGATGCGTCAACGGCAGCAGATCCAGGAGCAACAGATGGAGGAACAGCGGCAGTTACAGGAGCAGCGTGAGCAGTACCAGCAGCTGCAGGAGCAACAGCGGATACAGCAAGCGCAGCAGCAGCTCGAACAGCAGAAGCAGCTGGAACTGGAACTGGAACAGCAGCGACGATCGCAACGGCAGCATCATCGACAAATCACAATGTGCACGGAACAATATCAGCCTATCCGGTCACAAAATGCACAGTACGAGGAAGCTTACGGACAGCACGCACTGTACACTAGCCAGGCGCTACTATCGCAGCAACCCCGCGTCATCGCTTCCGCTAAGCCACCTCTCGATCCGTCCCACCTCCCGCGTCACACTCTCACCCACTCCCAATCAATGTCAACCCTACATCACACGTATGTACAGGAGCAGCAGCAGCAGCCACCACCACAACACGAGCAGCAGCACCCTCACGCCCCGCTTCCACAACACTCCATGTACACGATCCCCCCGGAATATCGACAACAGCAGTACCAGTATCCGAGCCCGGAGTCGCTCGTCTCGCCACAGTCTTCCACGTCCTCGCAGTTCTCTGCTCCCCAGCAGTCCTATACTCAGACTTATACTCATACCCATAATACCCATACCCATACCCAAGAACCGCAATCAGTTCAAGCGCAAGCACCAACGGCGGAGGCCCGGGCGCACCAGAATTGGGTGACCCCAGAAGCAGAAGCGGGGTATGCAGCAGCGCCTGGGCAAGTCATGCGAGTGCAGTCCCAGCTCCAACTCCAGCAGCAGCAGCACCATCACTATACACCGGAAGCGGCGCTGAGGGGTATAGCGGCAGACGACAGGAGTCTCCAGGAGACCTGGCAGTCGTACATGTACAATGTTCGTCCGTCTTTTCTTTTTCTTCTGTCTTTTTTTTTTTTGGCGGAAATGCGATTGATCGATGGCTGACCTCGAGTCGTTTTTTTTCCAATGCAGGTTGGATCTCCCCGTCATTTGTTCGACTAGATGCGCCTTTCGTTCTCTTGAATTTTTTTTTTTTGGACGATGTATCTGTATACACCCTGGCTTTTGTTGTTTTTCGCGCTTTGCCCATGTTGCTTTATAATTAATCGCTTTCTTTTTCTTGAGCTTCCTGTCGCAATCAATCTATCACTAGAGTACACATAAACCATGGTTTCGTCGTTAATACAAATAATATCACTATATCATACCGACCGTTCGCATGTCGATCTTCTGCATACTGTGCACAACCAGTCTTCCTCTTTCACAAGAAAAAAAAATGATATGCAGCGTTTTCATATTACGTATTATATATGCAGAGCAGAGAAAAAAAAAGTAAGGTCTACGCGATGCAAGCGACATTTTACAGACGCACAACGCTCTAAAGAGTAGTACAAAGCAACTTGCCTCTGCGTACCTGTGCCTTGCAGAGTTCTAGTTCGGTGGGGACGGCAAGGAGGGCTGCGAAGAGGATGCCCGTGGAGTCTGCGAAGCCGATGGAGCCGATCTTGAACTCCTTCTCCTGCTTCGTGCGCTCGACGTCGTGCGCCGAGTGCGGGTCGGGCTGCTCCTGGTTGATGCGGTAGAACACGTTCACGCTGTGTTCGTGTAAGGTGTGCGTGGACAGCAAACAAGCAAGAGCGCGTGGGTGAGGGCGAAGGTGAAGGTGAGGATGGTCAGCCAGTGTGCGATAAATAAAACGTGCCTCCGAGGGAAGTGAAGCGACGGGTAAGTGTAAATGGACTTACTATGCAAGGCCGCCGCAGATGCCTTCGAGGCTGATGAGGAGGAACACAGTGACGATGCTCATACCGCTGGCATCATCTGGAAAGAGCCCTACCGCAGCTTCGAACCCCAGTATCAACAGGATGAGACACTGGAGTATCGCAGGAAGCGAGAGCAGCCGGAATGGCAGGGGTGGAAGACCCATTGATATCGAAGATCGGGAGAAGAAGACCGTGGTTTGATAGACCAGCTGTTTTGGGGATAAGTATGCGACTCAGTGAGAGATAGCAAATATGGATGATAGGGGGCGGTAGAGTGCATACCTGCCACAGCGGATAGTAGTCGCGGATGCTCTTGATGAGCTTGCTGAGCACCGGGTGATCTTCGGGAGAGGGAACTGGGTAGAGGAGGGTTGGAGCAATTCCCTAAATTTGAGACCGGTATTTCAACATGCGGACTCTGGAAATGGTTGAGCTATTCTGAGCGTACCTGGTTAATTGTATATTCGAACTGGTGCACGTCAATTACTACGGGTGATCGACGAATCGACGTAAAGAAACGCACCAGATAAACGCAGACTGGTTTAAAAGATGAGATGCGGGGAAGGCCAATATGATAAAAAGAACTCACACAGCGGAAGCATGTACTTGAGCAACAGGGGTTTGACTAGATTCCACTTGTCATTCGCAGTCAAGGCAACTCCCCATTTGGAACCCGGAGGTAGACTAATTTCCTCCTCAATCTCATCTTCCCCAGCAGGAATCGGCGAGTATGGAAGGGTGAACTCCGAATTGGGACTGGCGACGTCTTCATACGTCGATGGGGATAAGGCGAGGAAGGCAGATCTGTGGGGGAGAAGGAAGAAATATGTCACGGGGATAATGAACGGCATTATCTGGGGTAGCATAGCAAGGCGGAAGCATCAGTGGATAGGCCTTGAAGGCCACGTTGGTGTGAAACGCACCGAAGAGATACCAACGCCAACTCGAACGCCAAGAGTGCGGACCTCCCACCAAAGGAAAGCGCCGACAAGCCCGGCTGCTCCAGTTCCAGAGGCAAAATAGCTATTCGCCAACGTCAATATAGTATTGTCAAAACTTGATGGATCTAACATACCCAACACTACGGCCTGCGACAGATGACGGGGCATATGTGGTCGAAAGTTGCAAAAAGGTCAATTCACCGAGTCCTATGGGATCGTCAGCCTCCAGCACAATGCACAGTCTGGATTACGTACCGGACGAAAAAGACGCGAGGCTGATGCCCACGAGCCGCATGAAAAGGCTCTCGGATGCAGCCACGACCTTCGAAAAGCACGAGGTAAGTTATATTGCCACCATTTGACCCACAGACACACTCACGATCATCCCGAACGAGCTGAGCAGGCAACACCCAGTCAAACGCTTCACGTATCGTATCCGGCCTTTGAGTAGGTATGGCCAGCCGACCTTCGCCACCAGAGCCGGTGCAATGTTACAAAAGGCAATTATGCCTTTGGGGGTCGATGGTGGTACAAGATCCAACGCTGCGGAGAGAATGATGACATAGAGCACTGCATATGTAACAAAATTGTTAGATTAGGGTCTTGATATTTGACCTCTAACATACCATTGTTTATAAGGCCGAAAAGGAAAAAGGAGAGGCCAAGCTTTTGAAACAGCCGCCGTTCGCGTCCTAAGCACAGATAGTTGAATGTATCTGGAGACAGTTTCGACTTGAATGAATACCCCGTACCTTTCTCGACCTTTGGGTCCTCGAGAAGCTCCGACTCATCGTCGACAACAGGATCCCTGTCGCAGGCAAGATGCGGTGTGCTTGAGGTCGATGCAAATGCTCGCATTTCTGTCTCCGATTCGTTGTTCGAGCTGAGAGATGTAGGCGGAAAGGTAGAAGATCTGGTGGGAGCTACCATTCACTTTGCATTATGTGACTAGAGTCTCTGTGAAGGAGGAGCACGAGGCAGGTCACTGGCCAGGAACGAGGAGGAGTCCGAGTTAGGCGGGCGGGTTGGTGACCGCCGGCAAATGCCAGGGTCTCATTACACAGCCGGGAAAAGGATTGCGGTGATCCTGGATTTAGTGTTGCCTGAGGTGATCGCAGTCCGGACCACGGCCAACACAAGTTTGCCACAAGCAAGATCGACCTAAATTTGATGGCGTGGAGACCATCCGGCGCCTGAAACCAGGTTCAACCCAAGTTTAACACGTGAGGTAAGCCACCGAAAATGGTCGCTACGCCCTGATATACTCTTTCGGGGTTCCCCTTCACTGCCCTCAGGTGTACTTGCGAGATAGAAAAGATAATATATATATTGATGTACGCGAATAGGTAACACAGAGGAAATAGAATAACTAAAAACCTGCATTGATTGACAACAAGATCCGTCGAGCTGTGTTTGACAAGGAAGAAGCACCACAGCTGTTGAATTTGAGTGAGAATAAGCTCCTCCAGAAGAAACTACGACTCACCACGGCAGTTAACACGGTGACGGATACATCGGCCAAGAATCTGTGGAATATGACTGAGATGGAGTTTGTGAAGAAGCAACTATGACTTACGAGGGGATCAAACATAGCGGTGACCATCTCAATAGGTTTGTGCAAGGGAGGGAACAGAACAGAGAGTAGAGACCTGAATAGTGATTTAGCATGTATTTTTCCCCAACATGAATAATTTCTTACCTTAAGAAACGGTCATCGTGCCGCCTGTAAAGACAGAAGGCTGTGAGCAATGAAAATGCGGAACATAATATATACTGATTTCCTGACCTTTTGACCAATGTCGACCCTTCCTGTCCAGTATATTTGATGAAAAGGGACACACGATACAGCTCGGAGGATGCACACCTTTTATTTTGAGACCTCTCTCCTGTCGAGGAATGAAGTCAGCGCACTGAGAAGAGAAGAGTGGCAAGAATATAACAACGCATAGATGCTTGGTGAGGCCACCCCAGGATCCGAAGGAGCTGAGACGTGGGTGGTTAAACCCTGGTAGAAAGTCGGCGATGTTGACGTGCAGTGCCCCCAACCTGTCAATGACCAAAGCCACAGGCATGTCGAGGGAAGGGAACTGGCCGAGCAAAGAAGGAGAGTTTAAAGAAATTGAAGCAGAAGGCAACAAGCAATGACCTGGGGCGGGAGAGGAAACATTGGGAAGGCGTTGGGAAGAACGACGAAGAAAATAAATGTGACAAAGTTCAACACACATGCGTTGCAGCACGTGACAACCTGAGGCGCGACACGACTCCTTGCTTTCGAGAATTAGTGGACAGGCTCAAGCACTCGCTGTTGGATTGATGAACAGTGTTAAAGCGACATCTGTAAGTCAGAGAGACGGTATTATATTAGGACTTCAAATAATGTAAGCAATATTGCAGAAATGTTTCAAACAAAAAATTATGCAGGGTTCATGAGCGCGCTCATTCTGTTGGATGCCCCAGACGAAATGCGGGAGGACGAAATGTTAGAAGTGGAGCCAGTAACACTTCCCCACCCATTGACATTACTTGAAGTGTGTGGAAATAGGTAAGAAGCGTGTTGAGAATGATGATGTGAAGGATGTGGTGTTTCGGAGGTCCGAGTTTGGGCTGTGTGGCTCGGTTGAGGTAAGGGTGATGGAATGGTGGACGGGTACTCAGAAAAGATGCTCGAGCGCAAGTTTTGATGAGACGGGGTTGGATTCATCATGGGGGAGAAGGCGTAGTCGGACGTGTTAGGCCAGGATTGACTTGGGGACATTGTTTGCGGCGAAGGCTGAAGTGTGGACTCCTGAGATGACGAGGGCCTTTGCTCTTCACTGAAGATCGAGCTTGCGGTTATGGCAGAGTCTGTGCTTGTATACATGACAGGAAGAGCAGGCATGAGTCGACCAGTCAATCGTCCCCACTGCCGAACATCGCGTTGAATGAGGCTATTATAATACCTGCACTTAAATCAATACCGACTCAAATCTCTCATCAATCTACTCACTGCTGCCATACAACAGACAACAGGTCTTCCCCGTTAGTCTTGATCAGGTCTTGCCAGTGCTTGTCGTACGCCTTCCAGAAATGTAGTTTTTTCTTGCGCTTGCGAGACGGAAATGAAACATCTGGTGATTCAACCGGGTCTTCGTCATCTTCGTCATCCTCATCATCTTCGGTGTCCAAATCAGGACTCGGAGCACCAGGGGCTTCGTAATAGTCCCATGCAAAGGAGCGCTATTAATGTCATTTAGTAATAAGATAACATGCGAAGGACAATCCTCACTAAGATGGCGAGATGCAACTGGTGGCTGTAGTGAAGAGAGGTTCCCGGCCCTCCGCGCTTGAGTTTTTCGGCCAAAAGAAGTGTTGCCTTCTCGAGATTGCATTTGATCTTGGGATCCTTGATAGTTCTGTATGCCTTGTAGTTGGTAAGGACGAGGACATGATCATGAGCCTGTGTGAAACATGACATACCCATTTTCGCATCTGATTTCGGGCGTTCGAGCACTTATCACGGCAGGCTTTGAGTAAGATCCGCTCCTTTGCTGGGTTACCAAAGATTTTGTCGAATCCGAGCCGTTGAGCATTGGCCTCTAGGAAGTCCTGTTGAATCATGTCAGCATGAAACAGTTGTGCCGTAGGAAGAGACCTTACGATGAGCTCGTGATGTACCACCATGTATTTGGTCCTTGATGGATCAAACAAAAGGTCTTTCGCGTAGACGGTGAGGTTCTCCTGGAAGACATTTACGGTTGAAAGAACATGTATATTCCGAGGTGGGAGAGAGATACCATCTGCGCACGAGTAATCGCAAACTTTCCCGCACCAATAACTTCCTTTACTTCATCGAGCGTTTCTTTGAAAGCTAGATACTGGACGGTCTGCCCCTCGACGGCATTGAGGACTTGCAGAGTCGACGCCTGAGCATAGATCCGTAAGCGCATGTCGGCCTCTGGGAAGTCGCGGCCGAGCTATTTGTCAAATGTCAGAATAAGTACAAGTACTGAAAAATAATGCTCACATCGATC
Source organism: Tricholomella constricta (assembly GCA_013368375.1). Lineage (NCBI taxonomy): Eukaryota > Fungi > Basidiomycota > Agaricomycetes > Agaricales > Lyophyllaceae > Tricholomella > Tricholomella constricta. Next base: position 598,257 of record JAACJP010000005.1, on the reverse strand, counting down.
ATGCCGTAAAGGTCGGCAAGCTGTGGTGCTTTCAGAGAGAGTGTATTCGCAAGGCGGTCACACCAGGATTTGAGTGCTTTCTTCTTCCGGGCGAGCTCAGCCGTTGCGCAATTGTTACTGTTGTTAGCATCCTGAGCTCGGCTTTCACCATGATTTTGCAAAGATTCCAAGGTCAGAGAGTGCGTCGAAGACCTTGCAGAAGAAGCCTGAGAAGAAGGTGTATGTTGAGATAGAGAGGGGCGAGGAGCCCAATTAGAGTCGGAGAGCGATGAGCCGTCTGCCTGATGGGCCCTACTAGGAGCGGAACGAGGGGAGGATTGAAAGAGCGACATGGTAGAATAAAACGGACAAGAATGGTTGGTGGTGGAGCAGCAGCTTATGAGGTTTTGATAAATGAGATCAATAAACGAAGTAACGTGAGTGTGACACCACGCGACACCGTGTTGCAAAGAATATAATGAAATTCATGATCGGGACCCAGACAAGGAGCTGGATTGCACAGATCGTGATAAAGGTGTGCCGCCGCGTCCACGCCCACGCCCACGGCCCCGCCCGGTGTTTTGGGAGCTGCCAGTGATTAACTGTTCCTTTGCTTTTTGCTGATTTGTCTCCCGAGTCGCACCCTCGAGGATAGCCTTTGCACGATCCAGTCGCTGTGGTGGGATGCGAAAGTGCTGAACATGAAGGGCATCACGCATTTGTGCTGTGTTGAGCATGATGTCATGAGGAGAAAAGTGTTTGACTGCCCGGCGTGTTCGGTCAGTCATTTGTCGCTCCTCGCGTATAACCTCCGTAGCAGATAGATCACAGTGGTTGGCAGCGCAGTTGTGCTGTACATTCACACTGCAGAGTATTGACTGTGCTCGCCGCTCGATCTCAGTAAATGTGGCGTGCATTCAGAGATGTACTTACTTTTGGATTGTGAACCAATACCAGGGATTGTTTCTGAATCGCAGGAAGGCCGTAAACGGGGGCAATTCCTGCAACCCGATAGTCTTCTACGAGGAGCATGCTAGCGCATCCGTCAAAATGCACACCACGGCCGTGCAATTGAAGAATCTCCAACAATCGAGCAATCATTGGGACACCCCCTCCGCATCGCACAAGAATGAAAGACGTGAGCGAACAAACATCACCATTCTGAGCAAAGACTGATTTGTACGTGCTGAAGCGTAAGTCATGCAGTGTGGAGGTAAAAGGATGGGACACAGCGAGCTGTCCGGCCTTTGTTGAATCATATCTTACGTCTTGGAGAATGACGCCATCGCAGTCACCTGGACGATTTTTTCAGCGTCAAAGATATCACGAAGCCGACAGCACTGACCTGGACTTCGGCTCTCACTCTGGATGGAGAAACCAAGCATATCAGCGAACACATTTCGGCGTGTTAGCCTGGGTTGACAAAATGCCCTTGGAGCTGGGCCGGCTGTCTTCCAGTCTCGTAAATTGTCACTGAAGGGAAGATAAGGCTTATCCATCGAGTTAGCTTGGACACGAGGGATAAAAAAGCCTCCCGATAACACATGCCGAACGCGATTATGCCGCGCCATACTTCGCCCGATGTCTCGAGAAGGAGCAAGGCGATTAGAGTGCACGCTGTGATTGCGAACCACGGCATTAAACGCTTCGAAACCCTCAGTCGCAAAAAGAATCGCGGGGCCAAACCGCTGAACGTGAGGCATAAGATGGCGAATGATGTGAAATTTGGGCTTATTGAACCACCGAGGAGTCCACCGAGCCGTGCAATCAAGGAAATGCTCGATGGCATCGTGCATTGCAGCCTGAAAGGAGTCAGACACGTTGCTTAATGATTAATGAAGAACCTGACCAAATGGACACTTAACCGTTCAATCACGGGCTGCCAGATCAATGGGATTGCAGCTGACAATGCTACCCAGGTCTGGAAGCACTCCTCGGGAACGAGATCGTAGAGCACAAAGGGCGCGATTTGACTGATCGCTCGAAAGTCTCGACCAGTCAAAGAGCCAGAGTATTGAACAAGAGTCTGCCCCGACAAACGAGAGAAACCAAGACCAGAAACATCAAGGGAGTTGAGACGGGAGATAAGAATTTCCTTCTGCTCTGAAGAGAGACGCGAAATTGCGTCACGCCAGAGATACTTCACAAAGCCGAGCAGTATCACATGGAGAATTTCAACCGGCGTATCTTGATGAGGATCGAGTCCTTGAAGTCGGAATATCTCAGTTGAAAAAGCCCCACAAATGGTGGACTGAACAAACCTTTGATCCTCCATACGGGACTAAAAGGATCTTTTGGAATCTCCTTCTCAATCATCTCCCGAACCTTCTTCTCCTTCTCGTCCTGGGATCCCCGTAGCTTCTGTCGAAAATTGAAGATTTGATTGGTGAAAAATTCGAGAACGTTGTCCTTGAGCCCAGAACGTGTTTTCGCAGCGCCGTATCGTGTTTTCCCACCGACCTGACATGCATCATCGAACATCGAGCGCAGAGTGCCCAAGGTTTCATTTCGATTTCGAGATGGGTTCTCCTAAGGGCGCCATAACATGCAGTCAGTTGAGCGCACCGAATATGGATTAGTTACACAAAAATCCGCACCCCAAGAAATCTAGTAGCACGTTCGACCATTTGTTGCATTGTTTCTTTGCGAGGGCGCTTCTTTGAAGTCGGTTTTGCCGTGTCGGAAGCGCCACTAGATAATGAGGATCGCGACGAGACCCTGCTGCCAATACTGCTGTCAGACCGGTTGGAAGCATTTTCGGAGTCAGCATTTGCGGCGGCGGGTGTGACCTGCCCATGGGTCGCGGTTGGCGGCGACTCAGATTGATCGGAACCCTTGACCCAGCAGTTACGACAAAAAAACTTGCCCTTCAGCCCAATATGGCATGCGAGTTCGCTCTGCATTGGGTTATCGCCTAACATCGCAAGGACAATGATGATCAGGAGCACCATCTCCCGCGTCGCAGCATCCCAGGCCCATACACCATGCTCCTGTGACTCCCTACATTGATATGAATATGATGTCAAGGCTTTGCATGAAATGATGTACTCAAGCTGGTCAACGATGCCGTCGAGCATCTCTAGTGGTGGCGCGATGTTGGAGGTACATAAGAAATGTATATTGGTCTCCTTATGTGCCATAGAGCGTGGTAAACCAGCGCTCGTAAAGAGAAACGAGTTGTGCTTGTTCCATTTCTTAGAAACGTTGCCCGATGTGTCGTCGCAATAGAGCCATATCGGGTATGAGAGGACACGATGGCCCTTCGCAAGTAATCGATATCTGTTGCCTGCTGCAGGATTGGTATGCATCCAGGGTGTGATTCCTGATCCCACCTGAAGAATCGATCCTGCTAATGCGTTAGGGTGCCCCGTTTGTTTGAATTTCTGTGCAGCCACGTACCGATGATTTTTTTGGGGTCTGGTAATCCATCAGAATGAAAAGTCTGGGCTAGGAATGGCATCGAAAGCTGCAAGTCGGATGCCACAATCTCAATCCGAGAATGCTCGATCACGATATAACCCAAGTTGGCCCCATTGACGTCCCGTGCGATTTCTACGCAGAATGCTTTTGCAAAGAAAATGTCTTCGCCGTTAATGTGGCGAGTAAACCAGCGTTCTGGGACGACGATCTCCCCTGTGACAAGTTTGGCCGGCTCGAACGTGTAGTAGTCCTGTTGCCCAACGCGAATCATAGGTGTCGCAAGTGTTGGATCAATTTCTTCAAGCCAGCGCTTTGCTTGCCAGGGCTCCTCGAGATGCTGTCCTGAATCTTCGGGATAGTGTCGAACAAAAGGACCAATGAGGGGATTGGCTTTTTCCTGCAGGATATGCTTGATGAAAAATAATAGATTCATCGAAGACTTCGAACATACCTGCGCAACGATAGAACCGAGGTGATTGACGAAGTATGTATGCCCAAGCTTTCCCTGACATTGGATAGTGGGGATTCCACAAAACGCCTGCTGTTTCTCGTCTACCTTCTTCAAATCATCGATTGATGGAAGGTGATGAACACCGAGCCCCTCCATGACCGCGAGAATGGTTTCCATCTGGGAGTCAGAGAACGTCGAACGGGGAAGATGTTTTAGTATATCCAGGAGGCATGTCTTTGTCGGATCGTGAACAACAATCGTAGCTATGAAAGAATGATACAAACCTGCTTATCATCCCAGGGAAACCAATTTGAGTCGACGGACTCGTTGAGGTGATGCGAGCTGTGTGCTCGCAGCGCGCCAAAAGCAATGCTGTCTATGATCGGCCACGCGTGAGTTGCGACCGATTTACTGCAATGCCACGAGGAGGACTTACCCTGAGACTCGGGATCTTCTGGCGCCCATGCGACACTGGAATCATCGACTTCCATACGATTGTCCTGAGGGAGTTTGTCGCAAGAGATCTGAGTCCAATCCAGCTCAATGTCCACATCCGCCATTGTTCCTCGTGAGTTTGGCATAGGTGCTGCCACCGCCGTTAAATGCGGGTCATGCAATTGCTGCATTACTTGTGCGAGAACACCTGGCGTACATCGACTCGTACGGTTTTCCTGATAACGAGCTGATTGGGCGAGCGGCGGATCTGTCGCACTCCGGCTCGGTCGAGTTCGGTAGAATGACAAGGCGTACTGATGCTTTTGGATCTGCTCATGACGAACGGCGCTCCTGAGATCTCGCCAGGCTGTATCTTTGCAGATTGTACAGCGCCATTGGTTTTTGAATGGACCATCTCCCGCGATCCAGACTGATTCAACGCTCTCAGATCAATGAAAATTTTCAGAAGTATACCCATACCTTCCGGATTCTGAAGACTCTGTGTTCTCCTGCCTTCTGGATGTGACATGGTGTAAAATCAGCAAGAGTTTCGAAGTCCATCTCAAGAGCCGTCCCGATAAACTCCCGATAGTACCATTTGAAATTGCTGCCTCAACTGGCCAAGAGATCTCAACGAGGGACTTGAATGAAAAACTAGTTGACTCGAGTGTAAAGACAGTAGAATATCCAAATGATACAGAAGCAGTACCAGATTCTAACGGGGAGGACGACGGCTAAGCGGAAGCGCAGTCTGCGCCGCGTTCGCGACAGTGGATTGAGCGATTGAGCCGCGCCTGGCGTGAGAAGTATTGTGGCCCAGGTTCAACCCCGGTTCAGCCGGGCCTGAAGGTTGCGCCAGGTTTGGTTTGGGATTCATCACAATCCATCCAGATCGGGATCATCTCAGAAACGGACCTAAGGCAACCAGAGCTTTGATTCTCGGTCTATCCTGTATCACACGATCCTACCACTACCTTAATCTATCTCTGGGTTGTGTACTTCCCCGGATATCCTACGATTACGATCTTGTATAGAGAACTCACTGTAGGCTTTAAACCTTTCTTTCGTCGAATTCAACTTAGGTGTTGTACGTCTGCTCCAGGTCTGCTCCCATTGATACTCTCCATATTATTAAATGCGGGATCCTATTCGATAAAATTTTCATTGCTTTTCGCGATCGTGTCTTTTCCTTTTCTTGTTTTATGTGAGAAGAAAAATAAAAATTTCATGTCGCCTGTAGTACCGAACAGGTATCTACGCTTGATCTACGCGCTACGAGAGACATGGATTATCATCCCCCGATATGCGGAGAAAGGGTAAGTCGGCATATTCGACGTCGTTTTAGACCGAGTCGTTCTGTCGTTGCCGGTTTCGGACGCTAGTGGAGAAAGTTCGGCCAGTAGACTCTACTGTAGACATCCCCGATAGCCAGTGTGCTGTGTAAGGGCCCAGATGTCGTCAAATGACAAAGAGGACTTTTGCTTGCCATATGATGATGGATTCGCTTTGCCTATGTACTTACTTACAACAGCCAGAGTCACAGTCTGGTCACAGTGTTTTCGTCGCACATCCGACATCACGCAGTGGTGGATGGACTTCTCCAGGTCACTCACTTCCCGCCTCACTCAGGATTTAAATTTACCAGGGGAGCACGCTGGTGCTCAATCAAGACAGATGCGTGGAACAAACCGGTACAAACCCGGTGTCCTTTCGGAATTCCTTCTACCTGTCCTTATATCTTTCCATATCCTCCAGGATTCTCAGAGGGATCCTGTTTCACCTGTCATTCTTCTGCTGTGCTGATATCTGCGGACCCTTTTTTCTGACATGAGGCCTGTATTCATTCATTCTTAGATGTCCAGCTTCGCCAGGGTGAGTGCTTGTTGTTCAGCTGGGCTGCGCTTTAACACGTGGAAAACGTTCATCCTCACACCTCTCGTACTACTCCTACGTGTGAGTTGTTCAACGTCTTTCACAATGACATCCTTCAAATCTACCCGTCAGCTATACGACACACCTTTCCATGGATGATTTTTTGACTGGAATTGGCACAACTCTGACCACTGGGATTCAAGACATATCTGCGCTTCTCCCATTGCTTGGAACAGACCAATGCGACGAGCATGTTGGTTCTGCTTTATCGGACGGCTACCTATACGCCGCTGCCTCGCCACTGTCGATATTTGGCAGTCTCGGGATAGCGAGAGCAGGTTTCAAGGCGCTCCTTGCTAGCATCTCGATCCCACACTGGCACTTCATTGGAGCAGAGAGACTGCGCAACGCCGGATTTCACCCATCCGGGAAGAATTTAGCCTTGATTATGATGGATCCATTACATTAAACGTAGAACGATATTTGGCGGAGACGCGGATCGACCTGTTACTCGAGAAATTGCAGATCGAACCGTTACATGTCGGGGACCTCAGCCGAATGACCGTCTCTATGACATGCTCAACATGGAATGTCAAAATGATCCTTGCTACTGCATTAGCGTGCCTGGCAAGTGTTGCGCCGTATGTTATTTGAATGCTAAGCACGGCGATAACACCTGATGCTGACACCGTTTTGCAAGATAGACTGATATCAGACCGGCCGAAGCGTCCGCGTCAAATGTCAACTGTCTATTGCGTCTTGTTGTATACCAGCCAGCTCCGCACCGGTACTACCGCCGCTTCCTGCTTGAGTTCAAGAAAAGTTTCATGATTTATGATTTCACGCCGACTCGGATTGAGCTGCTTCAACTGTTGTGTTCGCTCGCTGAAGCAAAAAAGGCAGGGAACGGCAGGCCGATGGACGAGGCCTCGTCATAAGGAGGATCAGGAGAAAATCCGTCATGAGAGCTATCATAGAAAAGTCAATGGCTTAAAGGACGAGCGAAAAATAAGGACATTTTCACAAGACACACTGTTGTTCTCAAGCAAAAATGACATCCTCTCTTCCACAAATAGCTTCCATAGCCCCATGTTGCGTCTCCCCACCAGTAACACAAATCACACATATCTTACGGAACCGACCCGCCCCGTCTTTTGTACCCACGGCCAGAAAACCAAACCAATTGGACAAAACGAGGACATAACGAGCGGCCTCTGAAATGGTTTTCCGATGATTGGCGATAACACCAAACTCGTGGGCCTGTCCCGCTTTATCTGTAACCACGACTTTACCCCTACGCTCTACCTTGTCGTCGCATGAACTCGTACCCCGGGCCACAGGGTCTGAAACTGAAGAATCCAACCTCAAGACGAAAGCGTCGTTAAAGACGTTGCAATATCCCTTGCATGACTTTGTCGCGGCGTCGAATTCGAACCGGCCCATGTCCATTATGCCGACCTCAGCAGGCGGAACGAGTTCTTCCATCATTTGCGCCCATGACGGGGCCCAGGCATACCGATCGGTTCCCGCAACTGGATACCAATAGAAGAGATGTGCACGATGCACGATGCCCATGACAGCGATGAGGGCCGCCCACGCATCTTCGACAGACTGCTTCTCGTTATATATCTGTATGCGTCCGGGACGCACGAGGTAAGCGATACCGGCGATCTTGTCAAGCTCTGTCGTAGCATAGCGCTCGCGCATGATATTTACGAGCTGGGATATGGTGTGGATGTTGATGCCAGTAGGCTACTTGGCTATATCCATTCGTTGGTAGAATCTTTGGTAATCGCGATTGGAGTTGCGCTGCTCGACTGCTGTTGGAGATGTGGGTGTCTGGCCCCCAATGATCATGTCATGCCCCGCCTCCTGTACAGTCCAAGCCCGATTCAGCCAGTGCCGTTCACCATCCAAGTTCTGAATCCGAAAGGGTCGTCCGAGACCATTGAAGTACACCACGACCCGGTCGTCCCATGGATCCTGGCGATACACGTGCCCAATGGTGGGTACATCCAGGGTCCATTCCTCAAGACGGATCTCTTCGTTCTCTGGATCTCCTCGTTGCCTCAGGCAGAGGACATCAAGCCACACATATTCCAAGTCCAAGTTCAGCAACTCGATTCGGACGCGCTCCAAACTCGAATCGGAAGGCACTGGCACTGGCCACAGGTGGCTGTTGATCGAGGTGCTGATGTCCACTCGAGCACCGATCTCGACCCACGCATGCGATACGGGGACGACAAGTTTGCCCTTCTTCTGAGGTTCATGGGGTGGTGCGGCCCACCACCTAGGAATCACGCGATTGGAGTACAGATCCCAAACTCGTCGAGGAGGAATTTCAACGTTAATAATCTGATCTTTTGTCTCGTTGAGAGCTTCGGAGCGCGCTCTTTTATCGTTCGCCTCAGCTTCTTCAATCTTTATCTGGAGCGTCGCAAAATCTGAATACCAGTGTGGGCGCAGACGGGCGTATGCCGTGCCAAAGTCGTCGTTGCGAGTTATACATTCTTGAAGATGGATCGCAATAGGCTCTGTTAGGGGATACGTGGTGCCCATTATATCATTGAGTTGATATAAGAGGCTATCGAGGTCGAGACTCCGACAGGGCTGGTCGGCGAGGGAGGATGGGATACAAAGTCGCCCGCTAAAACTGCCTTGGAGAGTTACTTCACTACTTCCGGTGCTGGTGCTTGCATTGTCGGGGTATATTGTAAATGGATGGGCGCTCGAGGAGATTTGCGGATCGGAGCGCTCTTGAAATTGGGAAAGGTAGCGTTCTTCGGGAGTGCGGACGTGCATACTGGAGTTCATCGATCAAGTGCAATCTAGACTGGAATACGGAATCCTTAATGTTAGAGTGAAAGTAAGAAACAGGAAGCATTCAGTATACCTAGAGTACGGACTAGGAATACTGGATGAGTATGAAAGAAGACACGATAAAATGAATATACGTACATCCTCAGTGTTATGGTGAAAGCAAGAATCGACTGAGATTGTGATGCGATGAAGCGGAGGTATATGAATAGGTCATGTCATGATAGGCAGTACTTAGTACTACGTAAGCCATGACCATCAGAGCGTCGTAAGAATAAAAAGGAAAGGAAATACATATACAGAAAGAGATGGAACAATTAGTACAGACCGGCCGAAGTCTCTCGTGAATTCATAATTCGTAATCCTCGTGGCGCGTCGTAAAAGTTGAATATAATAGTTAAGGCATCGGATATAATGCGAGATGATGAATATACGCAAGGGCAATTCAATTTGATGCGTGTACGAGATGTCTTCTTTATAAAATATCCGCTTCATCGCTGAGAAGATCTTTCGACAGGGCTTGAACTTGGTTTGGGTGGTGAAGACCCAGACCCAACGAATAGGCCCTTACCGCGAAACAATCCCCGCCCGAGTTCCCCAGTCTCGTCGTCGTTGATGGGGCGATAGTGAGGGGCTGAGCCGGGAGCGTGTCGGGGCTGGCGACATAGGTTCTTGTTGTCTGAAAGGAGGCAAGGCCGCCTATGCGGGTGAGTGGGCTGCGCGTGCTGAATGAAATAAGGAAACAATAGGTCATGACATCAAAAAACAGTGACGGAGCATGAGCATACAGGAAAGATGTCCTTGTGACTCGGAGGTTGGTGTGGTGCCTGTCCCCGAGTCCTATGTATGGTGCTGCATGCTAGGTGGTGAAATGCACCAGTCGGGGTAGAATAGGTCGGGGTTATTGCATTGAAATAATTCTCGTGGAAATTTGGAAGCACTGCACGCCCCATCCGCACGCCACGCGCTGCTTGTGAGGGTGCACTAGTACTAAATGTCGCCGAGGAAGCCTACACGCAGCAACGAGGCGCTATACGAGACTGAAAAACCAAAAGCCAGTTTCTGAGCTGTCTGCAGCTGCAGGTACTTAGCTGGAAGGGAAAGTGGCAGATAACGTTCGACGATGCGTTGTGATCGTCATCATGAGAGGCGCCAAGCACGACGAATGGAACTCGAGGTAAAGTGAGCATTGTACAGGCAGCTACCGTGACCGCCGGCACATCCGCCGTGGGTAGGTTCGAGAATGTTCCATGGTTTTCTCCCGCTGATTGAGCTTGCGTTGTTGCGGAAACTAGAAATGGCGAGATATGTTGTTGTTTGTTATGTGAAGAGGAGGAACGCATGCCGGCGAGTGGGCGTCACAAGGTGTGCTTACGCTTACGGAGCGGAGCAGTCGTTGTCGTGCAGATGCGCAACTATATGGCGCTCGGGCGGGCGGATGGCAATGGAACGGTTCGCGTGTTGAAGTAAGGAGAACAATGGGTCGATGACCGTAAACGGAGCATGAGCATACAATGAAAATGTCTCCGAGGTCGGTACGATGCCCGGCCTGTCCTCGAGCCCTGTCCTCGATCCCTGTGGTGCTATGCAGCATACACAAGGCCAGGAATGCAGCGACACTTGCAGCTGATCTATACGTGGAAAGTGCCAGCGTCCGAGACAACCCAAGATGCAGCACCGACGTCGCGTTTTTTGCAAGTATCATAAGTAACACGTTCAAAATCCTTGTAAAAACGAGACGCCCGTCCGCACGCCACAAAGACGCGCTGGTGAGGCGAGGTGCATACATAGTCTCCGCCACGGTGGAGCCTGCGTGCAGCGATCAGGATAAAATTACACATTACACGTTCGTGGATCAGATTCGACCCGGCACTTGGGTGTCACCTGGAAAGCGAAGAAACGCAGATGAAGTCAGATGGCAGGCCGATGGATGATGCATGATGCATGATGGACGAAGCTCGGTGGGTGTGGGAGACCGAACAACGCCGAACTGGAGTAGGCCCGGGCCATGAAGCAATCCCATTCTCCCAGTGTCGTCGTCATTGTGGGGGCAATAGCCAAGTTAACTTGACGGGGAGCGTGTCGTGGCTTGCTGGCTGCAGGAAGGCGACGTAGGTTGTTGTTGCCTGCAAAGGAGGAACGATGCGGGTGGTGGCGCGTGCGGAATAAGGGAACAATGGGTCAGTAAACCGTATACCAGCATACAGGAAATATGTCTTGTGAGGTTGTTATGGTGCCTGTCCTCGAGTCCCATGATACTACTGCATACATGAGGCCAGGCATGCAATGACATTCGCAGCTAGGTTGTGAATTGCGCCAGTCAGGGTAGAATAGGTCGACCTGATTGCATTGATATGATTCTCGTTTAAACTTGTAAGCACGCCACGTGCGCACGTTCCAAGTACGCCACGCGCTGCTCCTGGGGTTGCAGAAATAGACATCATTGTGGAGCTTGGACTGAAACGCTATACAATGAAAACCAAAGCGGAGCCAGGTAAAGTCGAGGACGACGTTCGACAATGCATTGTAATGGGCACGAGAGCCGCCAAGCACGACAGGGGCCGACACGGATGGAATTCGAGGCAAAGTGGGCATTATACAGCCAGCTAGTCGCCATTACTTCCGGCCTGGGTGAGTTCATGAAAGTTCTCCCGCTGCGTTTCTTGGGAGACTCGGGATGGCGAGATACATTGTATTTTTTGAAAAGGAGAAACGGGTCGCGGTGTGCTTGTGGCGCTCGGGACGGACTCGAGATTGGAAGAAGTCAGAAGGGAACAATGGCTCATACACAGAAAGCCCTCTGCGGAGATGGTGGTTAGCCGCATAATGAATGAATAGGTTGTGATGGCAGTCAGCAATACAAATCCGTCACGTCACGATTGGTGTCGAAAACTTCCATAAACGGCAACAATCCACGAGCCTCGTGTATTTATTCTTGCTTGGAATATCCATACGTGGCAATTCCAAGTCGAGGATTGCACGAATTGGTTTTCGCCTGGTGAAGTCATATAAATGGATCGTTTACCGCCTCACTTTCCCGCCAGTTCAACCAACTCTCCTCCCGCCGACGCCATATCAATATCCATAACCACCATGGTCCTCCAATCCAACTTTGCAAAGCGCATTGCCAGCAATGCCGAGAACACCCCGCCCGCCTCGGTGCTCCCCACCAAATCCCTCTCTTCCCGCCTGCGCTCCACACTCAATGACGGGCGCCACCGCCGCCGCGCCCGCACCACCGCCTCCACCACCACCGGCGGCAACCCCGCCAAATACAACGCAGAGCAGGCCGCGCGCCGCAAGCGCACCAAGGCTCCCGCTGCCTCGCTCCGTTTCAAGATGAAGAGCATCGCTCCGCATCCGATTGCCGACGTCGAAATGGCCGACGGCGAGTCGACCTCGACTTCCAATAACATCATTCCTGTCATGCTCCCCAAGGAGCTCGGCCGTCCCGAGTACTGCGAGATCTCGCGCGAGGCTCTCCTCGCCGCAGACCCGGAGCTCACAGACGTTAACCCCGTCTACCTCCGTGAAGGTCTCGAAGCCTTTGGGCCTCAGTGCGTCTACTTGCCTCCTTTTGCGATATAGAAAGATATACTGACTAGATTTGTTTTATAGACTCCTGAGAACACTGTCTAGCGTGCGCGCCTCCACTACAACAGATGCGCTCCCCAAAGAGCTCAACATTGTCGTGCACGATCTCACCACCGCCCTCCCCAGCCACATGGTCGCCGTCTACGGGCCCGCACCCAAAAACCCTTCCCCTTCCCCATCCACATCCTCCTCAACCCCCGCACCCAAACGCAAAGTGACCCTCTACCCAGTGCACTCCCTCTACCTCGCAGCCCACTGTGCCCGCCTCCCGCCCTTCCCCCCCACATCCACTTCGACATCCACACCAACAGTCGCACCCGGCGCGTCCTCCGTCTCCTATACCGTCCCCGTCCGCCCACTCTGCCTCCCCTCCCCCGGAACCTACCCCCGCCTCTCCGCGTACCTCTACACAAAACGCACAGACACCCTCCTCGCGTCCCTCCTCCCCACACCTCCACCCGCCTCGCTCCTCCAGTTCCCCTCTTCCCCGTCCCCGTCCCCATCCTCATCCCCATCCCCAGAGGAACAGGAACAAGAACAGGAACACCGAAAACACCTCATCCCATACGCCCACCGCCTAGCACAAACATACACGCCCCAAGCCCTGCTGCAGCACGCCCTGCTCGTGCACGGGCTGTGGCAGAACACGTGTGCGTTGGGGATCTTCGAGGATGGCCTGTGGGACGTCATTGATCGGGCGTGGAAGGTCCTGCTGTGTGCGATTGCGCTGGCTACTGAGGTCGGGGTTGATGCGGTCTTGGGGGACGATGTGCCTCAGGCGCAGCAGGCTTGAGGAGGGAAGGTTGGGAGATTTTGGGATACCCCGGCATGCAATTTATATCCACCCACGCACGCGCATTGGCAGTGTTTTCAGCCGCCGCCTCTTTTTATTCGATATTATTATGTAGAACATCACACCACACCACACCATCCATCATCATTATCAATACAAGTAAACTCGTGTACTTTTTTTATGGTTTATGCACATACGATACATACATACATACGCTACATACGTACGAAACTCGGAAAAGTAATAAAAACATTCGAATATGACTTCGCAACGTAGTTCTGAATGCAAAAGTCGAGTCCGACGAAGGGATTTCAAGTTGACGTCGACTTGGACTCGTACCAAAAGTGCTCCAATACCTATAAAGGGGCTCTCTCAATGGGACCGCATATATCCAACCAGTGCCACCACACGTACGCCCGGGCTTGAACCCGCAGTTGAACGTTGATCATGAATGCATTGAAAACCTGTAAATAGTAAATAGTAAGTACAGTTATTTCGAAAGATTTAAGTAGTAGTTTGGAATCGGCATCGGCATCGCTTTGGTTCCCTCCGAGCCCCCCCCCTCTTCCCCCTCTTTGAGCGTCTGCCCACAAAGTTCGGACTATTGAGCAAGCAGACCTTTGAAAGCCTTCGCTAATCTAAACCTCGGGTTTGGACTTGGAACTTGAAGCTTTGAAGCTGTGAAACGTTCAACGTTCAACGTTCAAAGCCCCCAAACTCTCAGTCCCAAGTCCCAAGTCCCAAGTCCCAAGATTCAAGATCCAAGATCCAAAACGAACGGAAGCGCATCGTTGACGGCGGCGCGAGGGAGGCGGTTAGAACGCGGGACTTGGGACTTGGAGACTTGAGCATGGATGGATGGGACGGGGGCTTGCGCCATGGGTCGCGCGTCATGAAACGAATTCGAACGGTCGCGGATTCAAAAGGTGTTGTTGGACTTGTTGGTCAGTTGAGTTGAGTTGGTTCGAAGCAAGAGTGGCTTGACCTTGACATTGATCCTAAGAGCGACTAGAGGGCGCTTCGAGTATGGTGTGGTGTGGTGTGGTGTGAATTCATTTTATTGCTGAGCGTGTCCGGATACGTACGGTGCGACATTATAATTACAAGATATGTGGGATGGGATGGGATGGGATGAACGGGGGGGGAATGAGGAAAGGAGACGTGATGTTGTCGATTGCGTGAGGAGACGTGGACGTGGATGAGGCGTGGGGGTGTGGGGTATTACTATTAGTACGGCGGGAGGGTGAGGGGATGAGGGGATGAGGGGACGAGGGGGCGGATTAGATGTAGTGCGAGTGTAGCCAGTATGAGGCAGGGAACGGATAACTAATTAGGAACGAGGAACTAGGAGCAAGAGCAAGACTTAAAGAGCAATAGGGAAAAGGGTGAAGAAAGCAAAAGCAGAGACAGGAACTCGAGTCCAGGTGCGGGGAGGAGAAAAGGGCGCAGGGGGGGACGTGGATTAGGGATATATAGGCATAAATATAGGTATAGGTATAGATTATAAACATATCAGTCAAAAGCAACGAGTTGGGAGAAAAGAAAGAAAGACAAAGAAGAAAAAGGGAAAAGAGGAAGATAAAAAGAGAGAAAGACGATGGAAGCGAATCTTTTCGAGATCAGAGCCAGGGGTCGTGCAAGTGTCGTGGAAACGAAGAATGAAGGGAAGGGTGGGAGGCGGCAGCAAAGTCGGTTGTTGTCGCACCTGTAGCAGCCCGGCCTCCAAGTCGTGTCGTGTATTTTCCCAATGCCGGGCGTCGATGAGTCACGCACAGGTGCAGGTGCAAGTGCGGGTGCGGGTGCAGGTATCCCGCACACAGTGTATCCACCCCTTTACCTCCCCGCACTAGCATTAGCCCTAGCCCTCAACCTCCTCGCCTCCGCCGTAACGCCCCACACCATCCCCACCGTATCCACCACGCCCCTCTCCCTCACCCCAAGCGCCAGCACATTCTTCCACAGCCCCTCATTCCGCCTTACAAGCTCCGTCAGCCCGTTCGGGGCCCGCGCAAGCACCTGCGCCATCGCCGCCGCGTTCGGGAACTCCTCCACTGCTGCCGCCGGCAGCAGGTGGTAGGGCGGCACGGGCTCCAGCCCCAATGCGAAGAGGAGCAGCAGAGCCAGTGTGGGCGGGTGCGGGACTGTGAGGGGCAGCAGGGGGAGCTTTAGGGTTGGTGGTGAGGTTTGGGTGGACAACTGGGGGGGAGAGGAGGTGGTGGGGAGGGGCAGCTCGCTGCGCAGGCCGGAGGCGTAGAGGGCGGCGTCGATGGGGAGGAGGAGTGGGGCGGGAGTGGAGGTGGAGGTGGAAGTGGAAGTGGGGTGGGAGGGCGAGACGGCGAGGACGTGTGTGGGGAGGTGCGTGCGCGCGAGTGGCGTGAGGGTTATGGTGGGCGGGAGGTCTGGGCCCGTGCCTGGTGGAAGCACGGGTCTGGAGACGTTGAAGTGGCGGCAGAGAACACTGTGGAGTGATTGGTGGGTAGTTAGTTCGGTTATGTGGTTTGGAGATACGGTGGGACGTACTCAAGGGGATTGGCGTCGGGCGTCAAAAGCGAGGGTCGTTGCTGGGACATTGTTGCGGCTCGGTTGGCGTTGATTACTGTGGGCGCGGTATGAATACAGGTATAGACCTTGGTTGGGTATGCAATAGAGACAGAGAGATCTGCGATGGCGAGCGGGCGGTCAGTGACGACGCGCGCAACGCGCGACGAGGGAAAAAGAGAGAGAGGGGGGCAAAGGAGGGGAAGATGGGACGGCAGGGGCAAGTAAAGACAGACTCGAGAGACGAAGACAGGATTTAAAAGCCACGCGAGCCGAGACGTGTATGTAGTAATAGATACGTACTATGGCTAAGCGTATCACGATCGTGTTGCCTTGCGCAGTTCGCCGGTGCTTCGGATGTTTGCAGAGAATTCCAGGCTGCAGGGATTTGAATGTGCAGGGTGCCCGTCGACGACTGTTGTCGTAAGGCCGGATTTTATGAGGCTTGAATGGAGGCCGAGTTCGAAGTGCACATGTGGCCCCAGATGATCAAAGCCAGACAGCAAGATATGTTAAATAAGCATGGCGCGGTCGTGAGCCTCCGAATCCCCGGCCCCGTGGCTGGGTCTGTCAGCAGCAGCGTGCGGGGCGCTCCAAAATCCTTTTGCCTGGAGTGGACACATTTTTTTTTTCATTTGGCATCAAATGGAAATAAGGCCACGAGGCAGGGCATGTCTCCGTAGTATCCGCAGGGCCGGGGCCATACCTTGTAGGAATTACTCGGGATCGGCGCCAGCAATGTACAGGAGAAGACACGCTGGGACCAGTCAGGTGGGGCGCAGGTTCCCGATTTGCTCCTTCATATGGAAGCAATGTGGAGAACGGCGAGGGGACATGGCGGAGGACATGAAGGAAGGGGCGAACCAGTTCACTGCCGGCAATCACAGGGCCTGTCAGGGCCCGATGGCCCGAATTCACGTCCCGCGGCGCGTACGCTGATCACCTATCTGGGCGTTTCGGGACTAGCGTCGACATACTGTGGATCGATCGTGGGTGTGCGTCTGCATGGTAACGCTCTTGGACGATGTCATTCATGAATCATGAAACTCTGAAACTCTGAAGCGTTGGAAATTCATGAATGGAGACCTGGTTCCTGTTGCGAGTTTACTGTTGATGAGGCTTTCAACACTCAATACTCAGCGGTGGTCCGCGAGCATGGCAAAACAGAAATAGGATCAACCACACCGTGGATGACACCTTGACGACTTGCTTCATTTTCGAAATTTCCGCTGATTTACCGCACCCGCGACGCGTCTTTTCACAAAATGGGATCAGATCATACCCAGGTCAGATCTCATCGATATCGCTTCGGATATACTAGATGATATTTTGATCCATCGCAATTGGTAGCGTCCCGACGACCGAGAGAGGCCGGATTCACGTACCTACCTCTGCAAACTCTACAATGGACCTTAGCCACGTTGAAAGAAACGTTGTGAATAAAAAACCAGAAGACGTCGTCCATCTTTGTATTTCTTTTTGGTCGGCCTCTTCGCCTCTCCGTGATTTATTTGCTGGATAGGCAGAGACCTACGAACGGCGATGATTGCCCTTGCGTCTTGCCTCCACATCGGTCGCCAGACGAGATCCATCAAAATATACTGCTTTCAGGTCAGCAGCCGCCGCAGATAATTTAAGATTGAATTGGATTGATATCTTCATCGAAAAAATCTAGCAGTGGCGCCGGGTAAAACGGGGAGGCCACGTAAGTAGGATTGTAAATATGTCACCACTCGTCCTGCAGAAATCAATTCATTCGGCAAAAAATCAATTGTACATAACCAGCGGTCCTGTAAGAATTCTGCTTGTCCGGCAACATAAGTGCGATCCAAACACTGAATCTTCTTTAGATAGTGCTAGTAACTTGCAGTTCTAACGAGCGGCGACGGGAAATGATACCGATGGTATACTTTGACAAGAGACACGTCCGGTGAGTTCGTGTTTCCCCGCTAGACATATGATCGTCGGGAGGTAACTGGATCGTAGAGATAAGTACGGCAATCTACCGCAAACGCGGTGAGAAATAGTGAGAATTTTCCGCCTGCCGAGTCGGACATGAAAGGACATGAGGCTGCTCGCATCAAAAGACAAAGAGTTCTCTCTACGTCCCTGCGAGCCTGTTTTAGAGCGGGCATTTTATGTCATGGGATGAGATAATCCTGACAGGCATCGGACGAAAGGAGACCTTACACTGTACAACGAGAGTGTGGAGAGGATGAAATCAGAAGAACAGCGAAGGCTGCAGACTCCGTAAATCCGCACATCGAATCTCACCCTCCATGACCAGCTCAGAAATCGCACGTGCCGTGCCAGGTGCGTTGGATATTCCCTACAATCCAGCGTCACAATTTGAGGTCAGCACTTTCTAATGAACAGAAAAACAATGTCCCTTGGCTCCCGCCAGAAAAATACAGCACTCACCCAACACGTATGCCCCACCGCCACAACCAAACCGCGCGCCACCTGCCTCGCATCTCCTACGATCGGACCCGCCCTGCTCCCCAGCACAGTAGGTAAATAACACGCTTGCCGCCGATGCACCCTCCCCGCCCTCAACACACGCGAGACCCCCCGTACCTGCCTCCACACATTATCGCATGCTTCTTGGTCAACCACCACGTCGTCCACGCACGGAGGGAGCGGTGCGTCATCGCCAGGCCCGCACGCGTATACCTCTCCATCCGGGCCCGGGCGCGCATAAATCTCGGGGCTCGCATGTGTTGTCCCGCGGCGGCGCGTCCCCCGTCCCACGTCTCGAGGCAGCGTGATCTCCGTGAACAGAACATAGGGCGCGAGGGGGAGGTGGTGCTTGGGCGGGCGGATGGTGATGCTGTGGGCGCGCGTGCCGGTGACGGGAAGTGCAGGGAGGAGAGTGGATGCCCAGGCGCCTGTGGCGAGGATGACGTGTGTGGCGGGGAGGAGGTGTTGTTCGGACTGTGTGGAGGGGTCGCAGTACTCGACGCCGGTGACGCCGCCGTCCTCGATGACGATGCGTGTCGCCTTTCCCTGTGTAAACTCCGCTCCTTTCTCTTGTGCGAACGCAAGCATGCTGGTGGTGAAGAAGTATGGGTGTACCTGAGCGGTGTCGCCGTGCGGCGCCATGGGCGAGTAGGCATCCGTGAGGTCCTCCGCCATCCAGGTCAGGTCGCTGGGAAGACCCGTTGCTTTCTTCGTTTTCTTCTTCGGCGGTTTCCCGCCTTCGAGCCCGAGTGTCTTTTCCAGGCTCTTCCGCCGTCCAGATAGACTGTCCGCTTCGCCGTCCGCGCCATTTTCTTCTGGGGGTGTCTCTGGTACGGCCTCTGCACGCCCCTCCCAGCTTCCGCAGCCCACGTACCGCCATCCCCACCGATCGGGCCCGCCATGCAACTCCGCAAGTCGTACATGCTCGTCGAAGGAGACGTCGACAAGCGGCTGCGGGTAAGCCCACCGCGCGACTAGGCCACCAGCTTTTCCCGAGGCGCCTTGTGCTGCTCCGTGTGCAGAGGCTTCAAGGAGAGTCACTTGTGTCCTAGAAGAAATAAAAGAGGGGTGATGCGTGAGATAGTAGGCTGTCGTGCAGCCAACGATGCCGCCGCCGATTATGACGACCGAGCGCGGTTCAGCTTGTGCCATCTTTATTCTGGTTCTGCGGGATTCTAGCAGCCTTTTTTGAATAGAAAAAGAACGGATCTATGGTAGAAAGAAAAGGGATGAGGAGAGGTCGAAGTCGATCGTGATTATGAGAGCCCCGGGCCGGCCATCCCGTACCCTGTCGACCTTCAATCCAGTGCTCGCCTTCTGTATTGTCCGTTGCAGCTTCTTTCAGTCCAACAGAAAAATCAAAAAGAAGGACATCAGGAAGAGAAGATTTCCAACCTTGAGAAACCGCGCCAGTCTCCCTTGTTTCGTCTCTCTGGCCCGTCCATTGGGCAGCAGATAAGCAGTGCGCCCAAACTGGCGGTGGTTCATCAAGTGCTCCTGTAGTACGTCCTCCTCGCTATTCATTGGCTGGAAAGCGCGAATATCGGACTTGATTCGCGCGATACGAGAGGGAACGAACAGCGTACCGGAAGCTCCGTGGTGTATGGGTCATCGTCGCGCCGGGTGTAGTACGTGGAGTGGTTGAACGGGTACTCATACTCGAGGGCGCGCGTTCGTGCGCCGCTGGCCATGGCAATTAAAAATAGGAGACAGTGCCGATAGCAGTGTCAGTGGATGAAAGGGCGCATTCGGCGAACGTATGCCTAGTCGGGAGCAACGAGCAAAAATGCGAGAGGCGTAGCAACAACGATTATATTGCAATTATTCCCGGGCCTTTCGAAGCTCCCCCGTTCCCAGCAGTCGGAAGTCCGCCAGTTACAGGATGTGATGTGATGGAGGTAGAAGTGGAATCAGGTCATCGCGAAGCCTCCCGGCATAAGTAATCTGGACCGGAATTTATGACTCTGGGCAACGAGGACCAAGGGGATGACGGTGAGATGCGTGGGTTCTGTTTCTAGGGCCGAATCCAGTCAACTCTGGAACGGGATGCAAATCCGGGGTGGTCGAGAGAAGTCGTCGAGGTGTGGGTGCTTAATTGCGAGAGGCGTCCGAATGGGATTAATGCATGGTCATGAGGACGTAGAGCGGCGCGGAAAAAACGATGACAAGCATGGAATTGTCATACGATTTCAACAACCGGATGCATGAGCGCAAAGTGGTACCTCCGGCCATCAAAAAACCACGAAATAGACCCATATGAAATAAAGATCTCGTCAATGAGGAATAAGATTCAGAACGTACACGCGCGTACAAAATGTTGAATGGTGGGGTACGTACAAGAGGCCCGAGATGTACTGCTGAGAGAGGCTATTGGTATGCTCCCGAGCACTCAAAATAGTGAGATTCGTTGAGGCGCCAAATGCAGATAGGTCGGATGAACCCTGTCAAGGCGAAACACGGGCGAAGCTGAATTGACCACTATGCTCGTGTCAAACCGTGCCGATAAATACCTCAATTCTTTCGATACAAGTTCTTGCGATGACGAAACTCAGATTGGGCTCTTCGCAGGAGCCCAATCTGAGTCTCCGCCGATGTCGCATGGCTACATGTCTTCCCGGAGTCCCATCAACGTAGCGATAAAGATTCTGTAACGAATAATCAGACATAAGTACAGCCAGCGCTATCCCTGTCAACAGAAAGTGTCGAAGAATGCTTACCTGGACAGATGCAATGATTTTACGTTTCCGAGCCAGCCCATGACTCGGCACTCGGGATCGACGTGTAATTCAGAAAAGAAACTTACTTTCCAACCTGCATCGGGCCCCGACAAAGGATGGGATAGATTGGGTTTGTTCTATCTTCCCAAGGTTCAGCAAGACGCCTGGCTTGGATGTCCCAACAGCATCATAAACCTTGATTGCGCGCCGATGCGTCGTTCCGCTCCTGCCAGTTCGGGACGCTGGGGACGAGAAAGTTCAGTCAGGTGGTCTTGTTCTTCCCCACTGCTTTGGGGATGTGTGGGAAGGGGTGTTGTCAGGAGATCCAGGAGTCCTGTCAAGTACGTGATTATGAGGGAGAAGGGGGAAAGTCTCATCGGGTTGCCTGTTGAAAGGAGCAAAAGTCCGTCATCGCGTGTAATTTTAAGCCTTCGATGAGCATGGATCGGAGACAGATGCTGGGAATGTAGCCCAGTGGATGAAATCTTAGAGATACCAGTGGGGCCGCAGTGATCTTTTGATCCGAAATAGCAAAAGAGCGGTGTTTGTATGTTATTCTTTGTATACAAATGTAGCTGATGATCAATTCTTCGGATTGTTGTTTAGACTTGTCTTCATCACATCCGACATCGGCCCCACACCCACACCGCCACGCCCAAGACCGGGGGCGCTTCCCTTTCCCTCCATCTCCTCCAAAAGTACGCGTCCACCCCTTCTCCTTCCCCACCGCCCCCCCATCTCGCGCGTCCAATGCCGGCCACACCACCACCCCCACCCCCTCGGCCGCCCTCATCGCATCCTACACCAGCGCCAGCACCAGCATTATCACCCCCAGCGCCGCCTACCTCGCCGACCCGCTTAACGCTTAACGCCTACGCCCACCTCGGCCTCTCCAAACCCCTCGTCTACCCCTCGACCTCGCCCTCGACGCCCGCATCGCATCGTCAGGAGGGAGCGCCGTCCTCCGCCCCATGTTGTCCCCCCCCCCACCCTCGTCCGACCCCGCACCCGCCTACCACCAAACGCAAACGCAGAACTTCGAATGAATGTGGCGTAACGTTCGCAGCTTAGACCGTGATTCCAATTATCATCTATCGTACAGACGATAGCTACGTCTCTCCACCCCGGAGAGTTCTCGCTTCCAATCTCGAAGCGAGAACGCGCCACTACGGAATTACCGTTCTCAGACTGGAGCCCATGTATTATTGCTCTCGTCTTACTTGTCTGAGACCCCATCGGCCCTAGCTACAACTTGAATAAACGCACATACGACTCGGAGAGCTCTGCAGCCATTATATGCCCCCTCTGGACTATTACGCGCACGAATTATTAATGACCTGCTGAACCATGTCCACCACATCCTCTATATTCAATCCTAGCAAAAAAAAAAACGACCTGAAGCTCGAGTAAAAAAATGGTCGTGTGGCGTGCGCCGCAACACGCCAGAGATCACTCACGACTTACGCCACCATCCACGTGCTACAGATGTAGAGTAGATAGATATTCTCTGGAGTGATACATACAAAATGCTAAAGTATAAGTTTACGACGAGGACTTGATACACGAGAAGAGATCGAGGAAAGCAGCGAACGACACACAAAAAAGAATATTTGCAAGAAATCGAGGTATCGAAGCATCCAGCGCCCACCTCGCACCGAAACGAAACGCACACACACACACACTTACTCCGCGTCCACATCCATCTCCTGCCCACCCGCCCCAGCCCCCAAATCAATCGGAGCAACTTTGCTTCTCCTCCTAGCATACTCACTCTGCCTCGCCCTCTTCTTCGCGCTCATCATCACACCATCACCCGCCATCTTCGTCGCACCCGGTTTACCCCCAAAGCTAGACCGCTGCGCCTTCGCCCCAAGGCTCGATCTCGTGCGTCCCGGGCCCGGACCACGCGACGACGAAGGTGTCCCGCCGACGGCTCCAACGACACCAGCCCCAGCAGCGCGCTGCGACGCCAGCTTCGCAATAACCTTCGACCTCGATATCCTCGGCTTCCGACCCGTGATCGACCTCTGCCTCGCAGGCAGCGGCGGCGGCGGCGGCGGCGGCGCTCCCATCATTGACGACGTCGAAGCCGTATCTTTACCGTCCGCCGCACCACCATTGTGATCTGGCGTCGGGCGCTTCTTGACTGGCGTCGGGATCCCAGAAGGCGTGGTGAAAGGTTTGCTGAATATTCCACCAGGTCTCGGCGACCATGGCCCTAGCCCTGGCCCTGGCGCCGGACCCTTCGCCATCCCAGGACTGTTCGTGATCATACCCAACGCTTCAGCCGCGCTCTGTAACTTGGCAATAGTGGTCCCCGAACCCTCTACAACAGTCTTCAAGCTCGAGCCTGAGCCTGAGCCCGAGACGGAGGGACGTGTGGTCTTGGCAAGGGAACTTGCGGTCGGGGCGAGTAATCGTGATGATGACAGCCTCGAGGACAATCGCGAGGAGGATGAGCCAGTGGTGCCTGCCGCCGAGGCACGGCCAGTCGGGCCTGTTGATAGCTTCTTCGACCCCATGCTTCCCACCCCACCGGCGGCCGACAGCCTATTCGAAGACGCAATGGAGGAACGCGTGCCGACGGAGGACACGCCGACGCTCACCCTGGAAGATGCGCCGGTTCCCGTGGTGGAATTCGTTCGGCTGCGTTTGACAAGGCTGCTTCTGGTCGACGAGGAGGTGCCGAACATAGGAATGGGGGATCTGGCGCGAGAGGACGTGGATGCTATGGTCGAAGTCGGTTTCTCCTTATCAACACGTAGGGATGAGACTCTGCTTGCAGGAGGATTGGCAGCGGTGGAAGGCCGAGCGTTGCCAACTAATGATATCTTTTTCTGAGCAGGACCAGGCGCTGGGACAGGGGCCGTCTTCGATAATTTGGCTGCTGACTTTGCAATCCCACCTGTGTTACTTGATGAGGCTGTAGTAGTCTTCCCACCGTTCCAGACCTTCTGGACTAGTGACTTGGCCGAGGATAGGAAACCGAATCTTGAAGGCTTAGCTGGGAGTGCTTGGGGTTTTACTGTACATTCTCGCTTATCAGATCCTGACCAAACGAAGAAATGACCGCACTTACGCAGAACACCACCCCGCCCGACACTGACGCGTCCTCTGGCACCAGCAACGCCGACACTGCTTCGTCTCCTCGCCTTGTTCAGCTCGAGCTTCCTCCGAATCGCCTCTTTCTCCTTCTGTTTCCGCTCCTCCTCCTCAACCTTCGCTTTCTCTTCCTTTCCTTTGGCTTTGGTCCCGTCTTCTGGCTTTGCATCCTCGACCATTGCGGTGGAGTCAACCCGCGCACGTTTACTAGTCCCTTCACCAGCTCCACCGGTTTCCTCGTCTTCCACATCTGAATCTTCATCATCAAATGATCCAGGGATGACCCTCGGCCGCCTCCCACTGCTGATGACACGCGTCGCGCTAATCCTTCCAGACGCGCCGTCGCCCACCCTCCTCCCAAATCTATCCCTGCCCACCCCATGCCCCACACTCGACTTCCTCTTATCTCTTGCGACCTTTGCCTCCCCTGCGTCCTTCGCAGCGCGCCTCCGCACAAACGAATCGATCCCCTCCATCTTGTCAAACTCCTCCGCATGGAGCTCATTGAACTTCGCCTTGACCCCGCTCGTCTTCGGCGCCTCCTTGGCCTCGCGAGTCCCTAGAGCAGGCATGCCCTGCGCGTGCGCGCCAGGCTGCAATCGGCTAATGAGGTCCATCCCAACCCCATCGACACCCTCGTTCTGTAGCCGCTTGTTCATCTCCTCCAGGACACTCGCCGCCGCGCTCTTGAATTGCGCGTTGCTTACGTTGTGCTGTGGCAGGGGTGAGCCGAAGATGAAGGGATCTGGCACTGCCAGCTGTGCAGTGGTCGTCGCGGTCGTGGTTGCCTTGGAAGGCCCCGGTGTCCGAAGAGCCGCGGGCTTGTGCGCAAGAGAACCAGGCATGGCTTCGTCTTCGTCGGTGTCCATCTTATTCGATGATGAAGCTACTAAAGACGACGTAATCGGAAGTTCGAATGGAAGGGGAGGATAGATGCCTTTCTCCTCCCCGCCCTCTGGGGGCCATAGACTGACACCGCGAAAGCCGCCTGTAGCGGGTTGAGGACTGCCTAGGACTAAGTCGAAGCTAGTCACGAAGGGCTTTAGCTGAGGGGTCCGCCCGTAGGAACGGTTGTCGTCGTTCGTGACGGGGTTAGAAATCAAGCGAATTGTGGTCGTGGGTTGGTCCTTCCGCGTCGGGGTTGACGGGTGATTGAGTCCGAGGCTCAGACGCGCGTTCATAGGTGCAGGTACGCCTGGGCGAAGAGCATGACCTGGGAGAGGCGACGGTGGCTCCGACGGATGAAGGCCGTCACGGTGCGTGGGGTGATCAAAGGTGAAATGGTCCGATTGGGGAAGGGTGTCTGGTTCTGGAAGCGAAGAATATGGCGTAGCATGTTGGTCAAGTTCGTCGTCCTTTGGAAGACGTGAAGAGAGATAAAGCATCGATTTAGATGAAGAAGACGACGGGAAAGACGAAGACGAGACAAGAGTTGATTTGGACGAGCCACCGCGTTTCAAACCAAACGAAGAAGCCAAAGCTTTGATTGACGAGCTGACGCTCGATGCTAGATTAAAAGGGAATAAGCAAGAAAACCCTGGAATACATTTATGAACGCACATTTGGACATTCCTGTCCCGAATTCACCAGAACCGCCGTTGGTGCTCCCAAGGGTTCTCAGCGAACTGAGGGTGCCCTGGGAAGAGCGCTCCTCTATCTCTTCAATGCTTTCCATCACAACCTCCCATTGTTCGCTTGGCCGTGGCATTTGAAAGCCCCACTGCGCGTTTGATGATTGTGATTGATCCTTTTCAGTAGCCTGGCCCTCCTCCATTGTCTCGTCCTCGCCGCCCTCGTCCACCTTCACATCTTCACCCTCTACTCCCTCGCCCCTCGCAGCAAGACTCAGCGGAGAGTCCCTCGGAAGTGTCTCTGCATGCTTCTTGAGTTTCTCTATGAGTTCTACGTTTTTTCCTGACGCCTTTATTAAGTGAATTTTGCACAGTTTTACAAGCTGGTCGCGCTTGAGCGAATGCAAAGCCGGCGAGTTGAATAAGATTTGTGTTGTCGTCGACATTATAGGCGCGTAACTAGGTAGGAATTCGATAGGACGTGTTCATCGAGGGCTGGGTTGTCGTGGTTCAGGGAAAATGCTTGGTTGTTGAAGCGAACAACATAAAACAACAATATCACGTGATCGCGTTGCGAGTCCCGACGACGGAGCGCCGGGAAGGCGGTCGACGCAAAATCGACGCGAACCTTTCTTCAAAGCTTCATGATAAGTGTGATATTGCGAAAGGAGCTAAATATCACCTTAATTCACGGGAAAATTATGGATAAAACTTTAATCGAGGATCAATGATCCAAACGTCGATTTGTTTTATATTCACACCATCGGACAACAAATATTCACCCGGAAAAGCACGCGATGTGCCAAGGTCCTCGTCTTTTCTCGAGACACCGTCAGTCGTTCCTCATAAGCTGAAGAGCGATTTCTTGACTTGTCTGCTTCCCTGTTAAATGGCTTTGGCGATGGGATCGAGACGCACCAATGCCCGCAAATAACAACGTTGGCTTGAGCGTTATATTCTTTCAACGCTGAAATGCTCTGGGCGCACATGCATCGACTAGTCCTCGCGGCGTGGAGCTCATGCTCTATGGCTACTGATGAACGTCGACTAGTCACCGCGGCTTAGCTTATTCTATCCAGCAAATGCTGAACGGTTCAGTCTCGAAAATTTTGGAATCCTTTATACCTCAAACAAGTAGGCCTGACAAACACCAAACACCCTGGAAGCCCCGTTCTCACCGATCTCGAGCTCAAATCGAATATCTCTCAAAGGATGGATGAAGGAGCCCCAAAATCCATTACGACATTATCACTGGACCGTTAAAACCTTTACTCAGCGATCTGAGGCTTGACATGTAGGCTCCAAATCCAATCCCACTCCAGCACCGGTCTGAGTCCAATCGAATATCTCTAAAAGGATTAGTCGGATGAAAGGAGCCCCAGAATGCATTACGACATTGTTACTGGAGCTTTAACACCTACACTCAGCGATCTGAGGCTTGAATTGCAGGCTCCAATACTACTCCAGCACTGACCTTGCCTGGTTCGCTTTCGCTCTTCCACGTGCTTCTAGCATCGTACTCATTTGGCTGCCACGGTCGTCCTATCATCGTTGGGGGTTTACGATGATGGGCTCCTTGCTTATCTATCTGCTCATCAACTGGCTCGCATCTGTTCATGGAGCTCCTCAATGCCTCGTGCCCGAATAAACCTCATCGGCGGCTTCGATGAAGCCTGGCTAACATGATGATCCGTGGTTTCTCGACGGAGGAGGAGGACGGCGTCTGGCAAAAGGTTTAACACCATGCGTATCGGGACGGAGATTTCGCCGTTAAGCTTGTGGCCAAAAATATAGCGCCAAACTCTGAGTCTCTTTAGAAACACTATTGGTAGCGACGACTGTTATCATGAAAGTGTGTGTAATCTGATGTTCAAGGGTAACGTAGCACATAGTATGCGGGTATGTATGTATGTATGCAAGGGAGGGAAAGCTGCTCGTATGATCCTGTGTCTCCGTGATATTTCATTTGTGCCTATGCAGTAAGCCTGTGGTTTTAAATATCCCACTTGGAGAGAGAGGGCAAGAGGATGCACCAGTGTTCTATGGAACATCATTACCGCTTATGACGGATACATCCCGTTTTGCATGCCGGTCCTGCGGCGCGGTGGGGCAACCTCGTATGCGCAGTCTTGTCTGTCGTCAATGACTGAAAAAGGGGTTTTCAGTCATCGTCGCTTTCGTATGCTGCTGTCTCAGCATTTGGAAGGGAGGGGAGTTTTCCGTTTCCCGGTACCGGCATACAGAGGGCTGGCACTGCGCGCATCGCCTTTCTTGCGGCGCTTACGTTCCGTTTCTCTGGTATTGAGACGCACACCCCATCGAGCGAGTTGCTGCGGCGAGTCATGGATTGAGTCATCGGGGCACGAGGACCGCTAAAAAGCATCATGTAAAGAAACAAACCTTGGTGAGCTCCGTAGACGCCTGCAAGCCTGGAAATTCTTTGGTAGAATAAACGCGAAAGGCACCGCCGTAACATTCTGCTTGGATCGCCAAGTCCGAGCTGTGGCTGTATGGCTTTGAGAATATGTCGAAAACGCGGTATCGCAGGATAAATGAACCCTCGACTTTGACCGCGAGGTCCTTTTTTTTGCGCGCCAAGCCCAATCAATCGTGACGTTTGAAACAAGGATGAGGGAAATGGAAATACCAACCGCAAAGACGAACATGATAGATTTGTTGCCTTGAAACTCGACTATGGCCGGCTGGACAAAGGTCGCTCCGACAAGCGAAGACGTCATTTTGGAGCTTTCCATGATGGGAAAGCCGTCGACATGATGGACGGCACGAGACGTCGGTGATTGAGGGACGTATCCAGGGATAAAGGGTGGTGTGGCATTCGTGGGAGATGGGGAGAGCGCCGTTTCAAAAGATTGGTTTAGAGGATATGTGTGAGATGGAACGAAAGTGTAGGATTGTTGGGTGTGATCTATGGGAAACCGGGAAGGCCCTGGAGAAGAGGGAAACACTGCCTGAGTGGGAGGCGCGGATTGGACTCTTTGGGTCTGCAACGGATGTTTATGATTAGCGTTAGCCGGCGGCGGTATTGGAAAAAGATCGACTGTGCATAGGAGCCCCAGCACTTGAACGTCCCTTTCGAAGCCAGCTCATTCACTTGTCCATAGGATAACATGAAGTGAACCAACGTACTCGTAGTTCGAGACCTCTTTTTCTGACTGTTGTTCCATTCCAGTGTTATAAACTTCAAACAAACGCAGATGGATAACAGGAGGAGGGTCGAGAGGCCGTCGGTCTACCCTCGCATATCTGGTGCCTAATGTGTAAATGGATATTTGCCATCAAATAAGGTATGTTTGACACTTTACTTTCTTCCCAGATCCGCTTGCTGAACTTCGCGGAGTTCAGCTCGAATGGTCTGACCAGCAAATTGGCCAGAAACAAAAAGGATGGGTTGATTTATCCGATCTGTCCCATGGGATTGGTGGGCGCCGCCGTGAGTGATCTGGAGGTCCCGTTGTGGAGGCTGGTATTCTGCATGAAATTGAGAGTACATTGGTAGATTCGTCTAGGAGGCGGAGAGGATGATGCTGAAAAAGGATCCGCACCACAGGCTTTATGGTGAAGGCTACGATATTAAATCGCAGGGGAGAAGGGGAGCTGTGTTCCCGGAAGAAGGCGCCATCATAAGGAAAGTAATAGATCATGCCCCGATATATCATTAGATTCCGCGGCATGATTCCGCGGCGGACTCAGGTCCAGTCGTATTATACGGCAACTCTCAATCGATATACAGAGTACGTCTCAACATACGCTTATATCGAATGAGATGAAAGTCATATACTACAGCCAGCCAGCATTGCCAAGGGTTCCCTCATACCACGCAACCGAAGCAGGAGATGCCGTCATCGGTATTTGCCAGCGAGGTCTCCAGTCTCATGTCATTTAGACTATGTGACATGTGCTCGGAGGCCGACGGAAAGTCCGCGAATGGAAAACTGTAACGAAAAAGTGCGGTTGAGAGCATGTTAGCTTGTTTCGTCAAGTAGAGAGAAAATGATGTATGTTGAAGCCGTCGGAAACTGCAGGGAACGATATCGAGCTAGCCATGTCGAGATGTGTCCTGTGCAAATCACATGTGTAGCGCCGTGCTTGTCACAGGAAAATATTGACTAAATTTGGCGATGTGGTAATTCGAAGTTCTGAGTGTGTTGGAAACTTTCTATACGAGGTAGGCCCAGGGAAAGTGGTCGTCGAGTCGAAAGACGCGCGCGTGTTAAAACTGCGGGACCCTGCGACGCCATCGACGTCACTGACGGTTCGCAACGGAACGATTCCCGAATTCTGAAAGCCATTAGTCTTCCAGACTAGAGATTTCACTTCTTTTCTGAATGAGAGAAGTAACTTGGTCATCACGGCTAGACGGAACCTGAGTAACACGCACTTGAAACTCCGGCCAACGTGGAATACCCTTCCTCTCCTTTCGGATTCCTCGAAGTTCTTCTGAGATCTGGTGGAAGCTATATGCGATCGTTCGATATGACAAGAAGCACAATTTATGTGCATCCCAGTGATGAGAGAAAGCTGAATCTGGAAAGATCTTTGCCAGTCTTTAATGAAGTACCTGATTTACGTGCTCGGTCTCAGCGGTGGAGATTTAGAAGCCTGTGACAACGAAATCACAGTCGACTTCATGAAGATGAACGATGCCCTGAGCCGCGAGCAAGCACTAGGTCCGTCGAGAACCTAACACACACAGTTTCTGAGTTGGCAATGAGGTATAAGTTGAAGAGGTGACTGGACAATGGACATCGCTCATGGTAGACACGTGGTCTTTCACCCCCAAACGTTGTTAGTGGGCCATGAACAAAATCTCAGTACTCCGTTATGTTAACCACGCGAGATGAGACGTACCTGAGCAGCGGAATTCAATCGGCGGCGTTACAAGCCAGACACTGACAGAAGGAAACCGCAACTCTCGTGTGATGTTTCAGACAGTCCTCTGCCATGGCTTGCGGCCTAGAACGACCTTCACACTGAGAAACCAGGGCAGCTGCCAGTCGAGATACAGGACCCAAGCAGGACCTTCTGTTATGATCGCCGTTTCCAAAACCGGTGCGTGGTGATCGTGAAGTGTTCGAAAGTAGCGTGGTCATTGGAGGGGAACTCTATATTCTCCGGACCGGATCGCCCAATGGATTTGCGTTTTGATTGTCCGTTAAATGAATTGGGATCGGTGAACTAGTACTGTCCGTCAGGGGTCCGCAGGAAGGCATTGCGTGGCTCCCACTTGCAGGTAGATATGAAAAGAGGTCATGGGGCCGAAGGGTGCGGGAGACATTTCCAGTCAAGTGCTCGAGCTCAAGCCTTGATCAAGATGCGCAGCTGCATTGTTCAATATTTCACAATGCTGGCCATGGATGGTGACGGTCGCAGTTAAAGGAGCCGAGTTCGAGCTGTCGGATCTTGAAATTGCTGGAAGTCATCTACTAGTAGCAGTCACGGCTGACGTCGTCTACAACGTCCTACTTACAACACTCGTAAGTAGAAAGGCCAAGATTGAACTGCCGGCCACTTGAACTGCAGAACATGTAATGTCCGTCAGCTTGTGGCAGTCGCCACATGGGCGCGGCATACTACTATCAAGCGAGGGCAATGTAATTATTAGAATGAAGTGAAGTGCACGGACGCAACACGAACGTATGGAAGTATATACAAAATCCGGAGGTTGGATGCATATGGATGGATGGACGTAAATACTCATTTCTATCTATCAAGTCTGAGATGACGTCCACTTGAAGTGTGTCCTCATGTGCGATCAAAACCAGTCGCGTCTCTTCGAGAACTCGGGCGACTGGATGACTGTATCCCAAGACGGTAGGCGCAGCTGAAGTCCGGATCGCACGGGCGGTCCGTCTCCCAGATCACACGATTGCAGGTTTTGTTTTCTCGAACGTCCGAATTGTAGGAGCAAAAGATGCGAGGCTGCGCCTTTCGAGGGGCATGGCGCGAACGAATGCTTGCTTCGAAGGCGCCGTCCTCTATAGCCCGCTCCTCTTTCTATAAAATACGCAATCGATAGAGCGCCCACAGACCCGAGAGTAATTTGTAGGCGCATCCGACGAATATCGATGAATATACAAGATCTGCTTTTGTGGACAAGCCCTGTGCTCGAGCTCGTTCCGCCATTCCAGGTGGAGGATACATGGAATCCTTTGAACGAGAACAACGTAAGTAGCTGTCATGGCGTGCGACCTTACTGTGATCCATAATATCCATGATTGCGAGACCCTCATGAGCGTGTTGATCAATCCATTGGCGATCTTCAAGTTTTGCTGACGATAAGATATCTGATAGTCGACGTAACCAGTATTTGAATGAGTGCTTCACACAAGTCAGAAATTTAACAAATCTTGAAAGTCCCAAATCTAAATGCCTACTGAGAAAGGGTATAATATTCGAATTGAACGTAAATTGGCGATCTGATCAGCAAGTACATCGGAAGGACTTCATCGCTGTTGTATGAGTTCACGGACAGAAAGTGATGGTGTAATCGGCCTTGAGGTTGGAGTCGCAAGTGAAGAGGGCGGATTGGCTAGCCTCGTCATATGCATACGCATAGGCGTTGGGGCAGTTGCCCTCTGGCGTGAAGGTGAGATTTATCAAAAAGACGTCGTGAAAGATGATACGGACTGAAGTAGTCGTAGAACTGAACCCCGGATGCGGGGCAGGTCTGGGGAGTGTCGTGGCTTCCTGAGCAGCAATTGGCAGAGTCGGCTGTGGAGATTTTAGGATTCAGCGCGTTAGTTTTGAACCAGAAAAGAACCAGATACCTTGGTTTCCGTCGAGATTGGCGAAGCATGCGGACTTGCAACCAACAGGGAAGCCATTGGAGTCGAACGGCCCTTTCAAAGGCGAGGGGCCTGTTTGAAAACAAAACGATTAGCCTTGTTCTTGAGTGTGCCTTCAGGAAGACACTAACAGTTGGGTCCCAGGTCGACGGGACAGTCAGGGACCGGGCATCCTTTGTTGTTCGTAATCCTGAGGGAGCTTAGAATCTTACATCGTTCTTTAATAAACTATTCTCACCTCATAGGCAAGTTGTAACCGTCCACGAGCGAAACTTGAAGTGTTAGCGTATCATCAGATTAGATTTGATGGCTGGTAAAAAGGTCATTTTACGCACCATCGTAGAAGTCTTGGAAGCCGTCGCCTTGGAAGGTGAATTCAGCGAGAGTGGCGGGAGGTACGCCCTATAAGTCACGCCATTAGTAGATTGGGGGTTTGTGAAACGAAGATGAACTTACACCACCAGTACGAGGGTCACATTCCAGGCCCCCATTGCATCCACCGGTAAGGCAAGAGTTTGGTCCAGGGTTGTTGCTGAAGTCGCAGTTGCGTCGTCCCTGAGGTATAACATCTAAGCTTTCGACGCCTTGCGAAGGGCTTTGAGTCGCGCTTACCCAGACACGACCGGCTTTCCAGTTGTCAGGAACATTAAACTGGACCTTGGTCCAAGCGGGAGCTTCCCAGCTGTATATCATTGTCAGAAATATTCATCAACTGTAAATTTGTCATTGGCTTACCCTGTAGCAAAGCTTGGAACGTTGGGAGCTACATTCAGGTCGGTAAACATCTAAACAAATTATTTAGCACGCTGCGCAACCTAGGTAGATATCAGCAGGATCTGCGGAGGCTCACAGCTGGCCTGGATAGCATTCATTAACAAGTGACACGCAGATGTCGTTTGTAAATCATCCACTTACCAGATAGTGAATGGGCACGCATTGTAAACCTAGGCGAGAAAGGTACGTCAGTATACTGGGCGGCCAATGGACATTTCGTGATCCTCTCACTGTCAAAGTACGAGCACTGGCCCCAGACAGAAGAGTTAAAGCGGCGGCGACAGATAGCTTGAACATCGTTATTGTGTCGATCGACAGGGCAAGTAAAGACAACACCATGATAATCCTTCTGAAATCGAGCTCTTTTATACCTCCGCAGCAGATCAAAGGAGGATGACGTCAGTAGGAAACAAACTTCGAGGCAACTCGAGGTTGCATCGAAGCCATATGTTATCTCGCAACTCGTGACCTTCGCTTGTTTCAATCACCTCGTGCTCGACGCACTTCGGTCGTCCGTTTTGACTTCGATGCCACGCCATAGTTACCTCGAAATCCGAATGAGGCAATGAGACCATGCCGAAGCAGCGGAGGATTTGTTGCGCCCTCAATTTTGCCAGGCAACACCGAGCGAAAGGACTATCAAGGAGGATCAACGTTGTAAAATGTTTAGCCGAGGTATGAAAGAGCTGGTGAGCTTTCCGTATGTTTCTAAATTTTCAGCGCGCAACACAATCCAGGCCTGATGTCGTCGTGGCAAAGGAAAGACTGTTCCAGCTCCAGGTACAAAGCTGCCTTATGACTGCTC
The DNA here is from genome assembly GCA_013368375.1 of Tricholomella constricta. Lineage (NCBI taxonomy): Eukaryota > Fungi > Basidiomycota > Agaricomycetes > Agaricales > Lyophyllaceae > Tricholomella > Tricholomella constricta. The sequence goes on along the minus strand of JAACJP010000005.1, from coordinate 564,123 downwards.
CTAGCATCGAGGCTGCATACACCATGTGGGGAATGTGTAAATAGTAATACCAGTGATCGCGGAAAACACGGAGACTGGTCGTCACAGATATCTGTAAATTATCAGCACGAACTTAGGGTTGAGCAACTCGGACATACATATAGTAATCCTACATGGTACTCTGTAACCAGGGAAGAACTTAGGATCACAGTCAGCGAGCCTCGCGAGCTGCGAGACCATGGACTGTGTGCAGTTGGATCTTTGGAAGTTGAAACCAAATTGGACGGAGCGAGTCACATGCTACCGACGTGACCCATTTCGCCGCGCGGCGCACGCAAGATCACCCACGTTGCCGCTCTTGTGAATAACAGTATCAGCGCGCTCCGCCGCAGGGCCCGCTACACGTCACTACTGTATTACATTCATTACATGAATTGCACAGATTTCTATCCCAATATGAATTATTGTGTTGAAGGGATAGCGTGATTGCTAATATTATGTGGCCTCTGCAAATGGCACCAAAGAAATGGACAACGACAGGCTGATTATCACCCCTCCAGTACTCCAAAAACACCATACGACGTCGAGGGTCTCCGTTCACCGCGACCGAACGTCAGAAGGGATCAATTCGGCGCACCACTTCACACACCGGAGTGGATTCACAATCCTCGAATATAAATACGAACACGTAGATGAGCGTCGCCGGAATCTGATCTACTTTGCTTGTATATGTTTGGCAATGGCTTCCGACACTGTGACCTGGCAGCGCCCTGCGCTCTCTCTTTCTTCATGGCTATGGGGTGGCACCAAGGTGAAGGCTTCTCCGTATAAGTTGCGGTTTAGGTCCCAATTACACGCGTATGCTGCCCCGAAAGCATACAGTTTTCATTTATTTCATTTCTTGGACGTGTGTGCACATGCATCCACAGTCGCAGCTAGCCCATCCCCATCTAATGACCACCCCACCACCTCCACCACGCCCTCGCCTGCCCTTCCACCCCACCAACCCCTCCTTTAGGACCCCCAGCACGCATGCCTGGGGCGATTCGCGCAAACACAAATCGTGTTCGTCGTCGGGGTCGTCGTCACCGTCCCAGCTAGCCCACCCCCATTTAATGACCACCCCACCACCTCCACCACGCCCTCGCCCGCCCTTCCACCCCACCAACACATCGCTCAGGACCCCCAACACCTATTTCTGAGGCGATTCGCGCAATCGCGCTTCACTTTCGTTGTCAGCGTCATCGTCATCGCCCCAGCCGGCCCATCCTCACCTAACGACTACCCCACCACCTCCGTCGCACCCCCACGACCGACGTGGAACGTCAGCGTGATGAGAGCAATCTCGACGCAGCTCAATTCTTGCATGATTGCAGGCATAACGCCAACCTCGGCATCGTAATCGTGGGGGAGGATCGAATAATCTTGTGCTCTCTCAGCGCAAGTGTAGCATATTATGCACCGTTTTCGAAGAGCGGCGTCATAGCAGAAGAACGTTTCATTGGGCGGACCGTCTTCGTGCTTGTCAATGTCATTGATGAGATGCAACCGATCGACATTGAACCATGGCGGATTTCCGTTCTTGTCAGCAGGCTCTTCGCAAGCAGCGCAATCCGGAGTGAAGTGCATAATGGAGATGTTCTCAGAATGCTGTACATCTCTTGGTATATAGACGTCTTAATACCTCCTATTCTGCTCTGCGTTCCAGGTGAGCCCCTCTTTTCTCCTCCCCTATTGTAACAAAGTTACTAGCGCAGTATGGTCTGCTATATGCAATTTTCACGACATCCTAACCATGTAATACAAACATTTTTCAAGTTTAAATGATACAGAACCTGAATGAACAGTGGCTTAGAAAATCGTAAGGTGACGTAGAAAACAAGTATACGTGTCCGAGCATTCGAAATGAAGAGTCCAAAGAGATAAAGAAAGCTAGGTAAGACTGTTCGGAATGAGATGTCCATCCCCGAGGAAACATTGATCACTTTAAAATGAGTAGCAAAAAAAAGAGTCTGTGCATTTGAAGTGAAGTGTCCAGATAGAAAAGGAGAATGGCAATGTTCAAGGAAAAAAGTATAGGAGAAGGAGGTGTTACTATTTCTTACTTTGGCGGGTCGGTTTGGATGAACGTTGATCAACAGCCTTTGCCTTTCCTTTGCGGTCTGAAGATGCCACAGTGTCATCGTTCATGTCTTCATTGTTGTCGTGATGACTGTTAAGCTCGATGAAGTCTTCAGAGTGATTGGCGGGGGGGGTAACTTTCATGGCGCTGTCAGAGTTGGACGAATTATCGGTGTTGGACTTCGACTTTTGAATCGGGTTGGCTTTTAGTCGTTTCGTCCCAAAGTTGTCGAACGCTTTGTCGGTGGTTCTAGTTGGCGCACTTTTGACAGAGTCGATAGGAAACCCATCTCCACTGGTGCGATGTTCAATGGGCATAGGGCTCAAGGTGAGTGCACGCATGGTGTGAACATTGACTTGGTAGATCTGAAAAAGGGAGTCAGGTACCATTATGTGGAGCATGCGATATACGTACATGACGACCGTCACCGCGCGAATCTTGTATGACGAAACAATGAAAGGTGACTCTCATGATAACAAGAGTTCCTGCACGAAAAACATCGCACACGTCCCATGGTTTGACAAGCTCGCCATTGATGTCCCGTAAGTCGAGTTGAGCAAGACGGGACCGCTCGTGTTGAAAGATGGGACCCCCATAGTCAGGAAGACGAGAACATGGATAAGTACTGTTCAAGGTAGCTGTGTCTAGGTGAACACATTCAGTATATCATTATACGTACTTCAAATGACGAAACGCTGGTGTCAGCCTCTGGTTCCTGCATAGTTTCAGCTTCGGGCACTCTTGGCAAGTCAGAGTTCAATGCGCGTTTGCCCACACGCCGCTTGGACACTGCACTCAGTGTAGGTTTAGGGGCCTAGAGCGAGTTTCAGAGCAGACAGATGGAGCAGATGGTCGACGTACAACATATTTGGGTGCAAGAGTGACGACTATGACGTTCGGCGCCGCTTCGGTCATGTTACCCCTCTGTTCGACAATACATTCCTTTGGGTTGAACCTCTGAACTTAAATGAGCGACACAGGACTTTTGTTATCACAAATACTCACATATCCAAATTCCTTTTCGTCGGCCTGTACGACAGCGTTGAAGGTTCCAACCTGGTTGATAAACAAAGTTTCAACCAGTCTTGTAGCATTGGTAGGACAGCCAATATGAATGACGTCCTTGACGCGGACATCATCCGTGATGGTTCTGGTCTGCTTATTTGCTTTTCACTGTACATCCTTAGGTCATCTTTATTACTCACCTGTTCCCCAGGACGTCCGGTGTAGAACGAGCCTCTGGCAGACATTCTAGTTCCTTGTTGTTCAGTCCCAATTTCACCAAATAGAACCCCAACAAATTCATTCCTAGTGTGGTCGACGTAGCTGAAATTCTTTGACCAGTCTTCAATGCGACGAAAGAATGTCTTGTTGTAGTCGGCAGAAGCGATGGCGCGATCTCCAAGAGAGAGAATTTCAGAAGAGAGCTCATCATAGACACCATCATCAGCCAGGTTGCGGAAGTGTGCCGTGTCAAAGTTCGCGTTCATGATGAGGAAAAAGGAGTAAACAGCAATGACACAGTATACACACTGCCGACCACATGCCTTTATACGATAAACTGATTTGAAACAAGGGATAAGAAAGCCGCAACCATGAAACGTCTAAGTCAATGATGTGTCAAATAGGGGACGTAGAACATAGTCCACAGAGGAGAGAGCGCAGAACATAAGGAGAGAAAGGAGAGTAATAATAGCAAAACACATGAACATAGCAAAGAGTGAGTAGAGGAGTTATGGATGGGTTTGATCCGATTCAAACGGAAAGGGGAGAGAAGGGGAGGTTGGGCTGGTTTAGACAGGGCTGGATTGCGTGGATAGTGGACTGGGGTGACGAGCAACTTCAGAGGTGAGATGCTGGTTGTGGTCCAGCGAAAGCGATCTTGGAAGGCCCTCCAGGACGTCGACATCATCAACTGTGCTCTCTCCATACTGCTTCAGCCCGATGATGGATGGCTGGGGTGTCGGCGAGGCAGAGGGCAAGGAAGAGGCGGGGAGGCCGATGGATCCCAGGCCACTTGTTACCTTAGCCGCGAGTTTTCCATATCATCGCCCTTTTCCATCGTCGAGCAAGTCTGAAGCACGTTGAATCCATGTAACGAGGGGCGGCACGCCGGGTAGGGATCGCATTTGGGAGGCGGAGTGTAGAGCCACGATATTGATGTCCGTCATGTGCGTCAAGTTCGTGTTGGGGTCATGCTTGATCTTGTGCATGTTGTTGTCAAAGACGTGCACGCCGAGGAGGTCGTTGATGCTTTCATTGTACTGAGTGGAGTGTACTTCATCTACTCTGGGACGCGGAAGACCTGCGTCGCAGCTCATGGGATCATGCCGGCAGTAGATTTTGTCTGTAAGGGCATAAGAGTGGTACGACAGATGTAGAATAAACACACGCACCCGTTCACCCTCCATCGTAAATGATTTGCCGGCGACCGTCTGACCGTAGGCAAATATGCATACATTGACCTAGGCGTGAAATGAGCTTCAAGTCGAAGTGAACGGGGCTCGGACACACCTTCAAGGTCAAAGCCAAAGTTGTACACCTCCTTCCGTTCCTGCCCCACCGCACGCTCGCTCTAAAAATGGTGCGATGAAAGGCTTGTAAATATCGCAGAGGGATTGGAGTTTGTCGAAGTAAACTTCATTCGTTCCCTGGCCTCCGAACAACGCAAAAATGGAAGCTTTCCCGCTCATGGCAGCCAAGGGAACACGAATTGCCGTCCAACGTGAATGTCAGCGAGGTTCTGGTTTTGTTTTGTTCTGGCGCGCAGCAAGTTCCACGATCAGCTGCTCCAGTGCTTGCGTGAAGAGGGGCTTCGACTCCACCACGGGCGGCGGGCAGATTTGTTCATTACGGATCCAAGGAAGGAGAAATGAAAGGTATGGCATCGTGGGGACGGGAAGGGCGTCAGGGACGCGTCTTGAGGGCGGGGACGGTGTGGGAAGCGTGGTGAGGGTGATGGGGGCATTGTGGAGGCGTCCCCAGCGGGGCGGCGTGGGGGCGGGAAGGGCGTCCTGGACACGTCCTGAGGGCGGGGACGGGGTGGAAATGGGGTGGTGAGGGTCGTGGGGACGGGAAGGGCGTCGTGGACGCGTCCTGAGGGCGGGGACGGAGTGGGAAGGGGGTGGTGAGGGTGATGGGGGCGTCCTGAAAGCGGGAAGGGCATCGTGCGGGCGTTGTGTGGGCGTGTGGGGTGGTGGGCATGTGGTAAGGGCCCGGGCATAATGGTAAGGGCAGGGAGAGCGGTGAGGGCGGTGAGCACGTCGTAGGGATGTCGTGGGGACGCCGTGGGAACCAGGATGGGGTGATGGGGGTGGTGAGGCGGCGTGGAGGCGGGAAGGGCATTGTGGGGACGGGAAGGGCATCCCCGTGTGATGTCAATGACAGCATATGCGCATCCGTCTCTGTTCAAGGCCGAAGAGGAATCGAAGACACATCAGTCAAGTCCACCAAGGGAAGAAAAAATAAAACTTGCCTGGTACAACTGCGCCGCATTCTGTTCACTGTTAGTCTTCATCCGCTCTCCGTCCTGCAAGAACACACCTTCGACTGCCCACACGCATGAGTCCCTTCCTTCCTTCCTCCATGTCCCCCAATTCGCCCCCCCCCAGAGAACGACGTCTGGAGCGCGTAATCAAAGGCACACGCCCAACTGGTTCACCATCACCGAGGCATTGGGGATAACACCAATGCCTGAGTCACAGCCTCCAAGGCAGCCTGCAGACTGCCGAGGCCAAGCACCGCAACAATGCATAGATGACAGCTGCCAGCCGCCCCAGCGCATGCTGCCCAGCAAACAGGAGTGCAAATGCTCGCTTGAAGTTAAAAATGTTCAGCAAGACTAGATAAGGACATACCAGGTGAGGTTCAAAACACGGCAGGGTTAGATGATGTCTCAATAAAATTTAAAATTGCGACTTGCCTTGATAGTGCCAGGGTGCCAACGGGTTGCTCCTGGACTCGAAGCTTTGTTGAGGATGATCGTCCATCTTTGCGTTCAAGTCAAAGGAACTATCTGTCGAGTGATTAAAGACCCTGGATATGGCCTTGGTTCGCAGTTGAACTTATGTCGTGTACACATTTGCGTCAAGTGTCGTCTGACGACAGATTTTTTTCCGATGTGGAGGCATGTCATCGTGAGTGTTATCAACATCCAAAGCGTGTTTGGTAAGCTTTCCTGGTGAATCCACAGGATCATCATGATGGCTTTCAAGATCTAAAGGGTGCTTAGTAAGCCTTGTCGTTCGACTTACAGGCTGATTATCAGACTTTTTATTCAACATAGCGAGGTCTGCAGCTGCGGTCAACTTCTCCGTTGGAGATCCATGAACAAGAATTGTTTCCAGGTGTTGCTGCCAAAGTCGTGCAGATTCTACACGTGCATCCTCAGATGGAGCACAGCAAATTTTCTTTTTTTGAAAGGGGCGCACAATCAACAGTCCACTTAACGAAGTTGCTCGGGAAATCATAACATAGGGTGCCTCCGTCCCCCGGCAAGATTCAAGATCCACGATAACCTTTTCCATTGTTTGTCCTTGGGCTTTGTGAGCTGTCATAGCAAATCCTGGGACAATAGGCACTTGCAGTCTTTGTATCGAGCATTTTTTCCCGGTATATTTGTTGGTGAAATGCAGAGCAGTTGAGTCAGGTAGAATGGGCATTTCATGAGGCGACAAGAAAGGCATGGAAAACTCAGTAGCATTTGGAATGTTTACGATCACAGACATCAGTATTCTGCGATTAGCGTCATCGACCTTGTAACGAATGCGTCGTACAGTGCCATGACTTCCATTAACGACTCCACCTTGTACATCAAAGTTACTACAAATAATAACAGGCATACCTATAACTAGTGGTATTTTGCTCAACCTCTGATGAGTCACACCGCTGCCTAGTTTCTCAATGACGGAATTTAGATCCGGGTCAGTTATAACAGCTCCTCTATGTCGGTCAATTGCATGATACCAGTGCAACTCTTGGCCTGTCTCATCGGCAAACACTTGAGCAGCCCGAGCATTGAAAGCGTCTTTGGTTGCGTTCTCAGACACGATCAATGGAGCTGTTTTCCAATGACCTGACGAAACTTCTGGATGCAGTACGGGATCTATAACACGTGTATTTAGCAACAAATAATCTGCTTCAGTGCATTTCCCTTCACGTAGACGACTAAGCAGTTGCATGAAGCTGTGATTAATGTCGCCTGATTGTCTCATGGGTTCTGTCAACATCACCACATCTTTGAATGAAAGCCACAAGTTTCTACCTAACAGTATTTCAGATGTACATCTTCCGTTTTTTGTTTCTGGACGGCTATACAATCTAGTTTCTCCCACCGGAGGCAGCTGTGCAAAGTCCCCGGCAACAATAACATTAATGCCTCCAAATTCGTCAGTCACCCCTTTTGCCATCGAAAGCGCGGAACTAATTCGTGCGAGAAACTGACAACTAACCATGGATATTTCATCGATGAACAAATAGTCTACGCCTTCCCACATGGCAATCAAGTTGCTGTCAATCTTTCCGCCCTTTTTTCCTTTACCTTGTCTAAGTCCGAGTGCAGAGTGTAAAGTAATCCCTCCGACATTGCGGGCAGCTACACCGGTGAAAGACGCTACCCGAAATCTTCGTATTTGTTGTTGAGAAAAGAAATCTTGAATCGCTGATATTACCCTCGATTTCCCTGTTCCTGCAGAGCCCGCTAATTACATACGCAAAGGGTCTGTATGATTGTCTAGACTATGATTCACAATTATTTTGAACGCTCTCGTTTGATCTTTGTTGAGATTCCATTTCGTGACAATATCGTCAGGATTAACTACATGACGTACTCTGTCAGGTACGGGAACAATGTATGGAGGATTGCCATCTGTGAGCAATAAAGAGGCAGACTCATTATTTGCAGTTGCGACACACCTCTGCAACGTAACTGGTCGATCGTTATGAACGTCATGTTCTAACACTGTATTTTTTTTGTTTTCTCGGGCGGCAACTTTACGGGCATTGTAAGTTTCACGCCATGTCTTTTCAAGATTGTTCTCACCCACTTGCAAGAGCTCTGTATCAGTGGACGTCATCGGAAAATTGTGGCACTCTTCTGTAGAAAATAAACCTCCTCATTCTGCGTGGTGAATACAGCTGAGAGCATTAGCGTCGGCTATTTTGTGGATCTCTGAGCAGTAACTTTCCATACTATCAAAGTGGTCAATCATGGCGTCTATGTCCATTTCTTCTGTTAGATTATGTTCAGGGTCCTCTTTTCCAGTCAATCTTATTTCGTCTGTGACAGAGAATGAAAATTTATTTTTTTGACGTTGTGCAAAATGATCATCACGACTGTCTCTGCATTCATGCATGAGCTGCATATTATGCAACAGTAGTTTGACTGAATCTGTATATTCAGCGGTAGTCTTAAACGTAGCAAACACATCAAGCCAAGTTTCGTTGGCATGTCGCAAGTCACTGTGAGTGGACCACGGTTTAAACAAAATGAGCATGAGACGACAATACTTTGGATAAATGTAGTCACGATCACGTCGAGGCAGAGCACCCACTGGATCAGGTATCCAACGCATGGAAGGATGACGCACTTTCAACACATGAGAAGTATACTGATCATGATCAGGATAGAGTGAAAAACATGGCCTATGACGTGCATTGTCAGATAATATGGTCGATGCTGGCCCGGTACTATCGTTATATTTGCGTGGTTCGTTTTCAGAATGTCCATGAACGACATTAGCTGTTCCGCCTGAAAGAGCATCTGTATTGTCAGGACAGTCCTCCATATCTATGTCAACATCAACTTCATCACACAAGTTATTCTTTAACGGTGAGGACAGATTCCAAGGCTTATTCCTTGGAATTTTTTCAACTTGAGCCACAAAATCCCAAAGAGTCATATGCCGCAATCCACGTCCACGCATGAGGTAGTCAGTCAATTGATTTGGATTTCCTTTCAACGCACCAAATTCATCGACAGTAATGGTGATCTCCTCATCATCATCGGTACCATCATCGTTGTCAATGGTATTACTGTTGTCGATGACATCACCATTGTTCAAATCAGCATGATTGTTCTCGTTCTCTTCATTGATATTCTCTGTGTTATCATCATTGGTATTCTCAGGTAGCTCCGAGTTCACAGGGAAACTTTTCTGATAACATTCTGGACTTGGTGCACATTTTTGAACGTGTGCTTCAAAAGTGGACCAGAACAATTTACAATATTCATGACTCTTAAAATGGTCATCAAATCCCAACAAATATGATGCGACCTGAGGTGCAGATAACTCTTGCTGCGCAATCATAGCTCTAGCGCATTTTTGGAGCATTTTTTTGGCACGGATAGTGATGGCATCATCAGTAGTATCACGATCTCCCAACTTTTGAACGGCCAGTTTTAACGCACTATAAGCAACGTGCGCTGTAAGAGCAGATTTAGAAATGTAATTTGTGATATAGTAAGCAATTGCCTTGGCAGAAACGCCGGAGCCAATGAACTTGATGTCCATGTTGCATCTGATACATTCTAGAATAGTTTCGTTAAAATTATTTACCATTCCTTCAAGACGATGTAATTTTATTTCACCTGTATCAGGATCGATACAGCTGTCTGTGCGGTTGTGCTTAACCGGATCAAGGTCGAATCTACACTCACGGTTTGCACCCGGTTTACAATACTTAAAACACGAGGCTCCATGGACATGAGATTGACAACATCGAACAAGTTCTTTAAGATGTGTTCTTCGCTCAACAGGGCCTTTTTTGGGGGTAAATCTTAATGAACATGGATGACAAGGAAGAGGGTCGATTTCAGTGGTAGGACCCAAATCGCCAGGCACAGACGTGGATATAGAATCTTCCAGGAAGGATACTAGCTTTGATTTGAATTCAGGGTCTGTAAGTGCTCGTCGCTTCAATTCATCAGGGTCCAATGCACCCTCTAGCCATATCAGCATGTGACAATGTAATGTGCCTCGACCTTGCGCTTCCACGCAACCATAATACGCTTTGACACGTCCTAGAATCCCTCCCTCATCAGTGGGACCATTTTTGTCGTATCCTAATAGGCACTTGATGAAAGCCTTCATATATAAGTTGAAAAACCTCGCTGCTGCAACAGGATTTCGTGCAACTAATAGAGACTGTTCATAGAAGCTCAAGCTGTCATTTGGAATCAGGTTGTCGATGTCGATTTCATCACCGGCAAGCAAACGGACGATAGGATTATACACATCGGCAAAATTCAGTGTGATAAAAAAACTTGGGGCACCTTTTGATATTGTAGTAGCTCTAATTTCATTTCGCATAACAACGCGTGCCGAAGCAGATCCAGGAACATTTGAATTGATGACACGCACATTTTCCATTAGCTTATGAACTCTCTGCTCATCAGGGTCATTTGAATATGGTGCAGATCCCTGTTGAAGACGGTCCGCTACACGTTGAATACACTCTGGTGAGATTTTATTAAACTCTTCGGCAAGCTTTGAAAAATTCGACCGTTTAGCTTTTATACTTGTACGCCACAGCAGAGATCGACGTTGCAATATATTAAATGCGGTGAACTGAAATGCATGATGAGTTTGAAATCGACGGTCACACAAATTCAACAAGTGCTTGACATGACGTTGAAATGATAGCTGACGACATCGGTTACTATCTTCAAAACCACCGAGTCCATACGGAAACAAGGTGGGAAACATTTTGGGGAAAAGCTGTGGGTTTTGGAACTCATTTACAGGACGATGACCATGCGGGATTTCAACATAGCTTCCATTGCTCTTCAAATGTCGCATAGCGGCAGCACGGAGTTCATGTGCAGGAGCATGGCCATCAGTATCTGCAATCAATACATTCTCAAACACGACAGCCTTGTTTGTGTCTTCTGCATTTTGAACGTCTGATAGAGGTGGCTGAAGATCATAACGTGCGGTAAGAGCCTCCGCTTCAGAACTGGAGGCGACATATTCAACATGGAATGGAAGAGGTTCGCCCTCTGGCAGAGCATTGATTCTGTCCTCGTTAATTTCTATGTTCGAATACAAATAATTGTGTTGTTTTAACCAAATAAGTGCTTTCCTGATACGTGAACCTCGAACGGCCAACGGCGTCGATTTTTTCTTAATCCATTCGGAAGTTGGCGCCCCCGCACCCACAAAAATTACACATATACAAGCAGTAATGTCATCCACTGTAGGCGGAAGCACGTCTGTAATGGAATCAGGATTCTGGGGATAGATGATGATATTACCCTTTAACGCCTTTTGATTATTCGCAGCTGCATGTTTTCCGTTCTGGTGTTTCAACTGAACAATATAAGATTTATTCCGACAACGTGCAATTATCGATTCTTCGATAGGTGTCAGACCTTGGAGCTCGGGTGGGACAGGTCCGATAAATGTTCGATTAGCTAGCGACAAGGCGGGTGTTTTGTTTCTTTGTAGCTCACGTCTACAAGTACTACAAAGCCGTAAGAATCGAATGTCACCTGCAAGATCACAGACAACGCCAGAAGGTTCTAACAGCAATCCAGCCAGCGGACCAGACTCAAAAGGCATAGGAGGAAGTGGCAAGTTTGGATGCAACCAGTTGACAGTGTTTTTCATGGGTAATAAATCACAGTCAAAATCAGGCCGCCGTAAAGGTGACAAGTTTAATTCTGTTATTGATAGCTCTTCACAGTCATTTGCAAAACAGCGTTCGGCACAAGCAGCACAACACGCTTCCTGTAGGTTTTTTGCAGACGTCTCTTCGACAAACAATGCTTGAAGTCGTTCTTTTAACGATGTCGGCACGACAGTAGGCCATGACACAGAGGAGCGGGGAGTAGTTGACTCCTTTCCACGTTTGAGTTTGATAATTTGATAACGAAGAATTTTTCGTAGTTGACATAAGCCATCTGACGGGTCAAAGCACACCTTTCTTGATTTCAATAACTTTTGCATCGACTTTAAAGACAGTTTATAAAGGGATGCAGACAACACAGCGATTTCAGCGTCTGCAAACCTCCTTCGTTGTCGAATTCTATAGTAAGGTCATTGTCAGGAGATGAACTTTTTTGATATCTAATCTCTCTTTATCTAATCAGGAAACTAATCGGACATCTTATCATCTTATCTAAGTAGATAGTTGTATGTAATGGATAACAGTCAGCATGACTGCGACACAGCATGGCTTACTCATAGCTTACTCATGGCTGACTCATTGCTTACTCAGAGCACAGTCCAACATGCTGCATCCACATGTTATTAACCAATAGCTGTATTCCCTCATCGACACATGTATACGGTACCATTCTTGCATGTATCTTGTAAAGTTGTATATATAGGACAATAAACCATCCAGAGTCCTCATTCGAGTTCTCTTAGGATTTCCACTACTCTTAGTGTGAACACTTGAGATTACTAGAATAACCAACATCGTTCCTATTCTCATTCTCTCTCTCTCTCTAAACCTTACTAGTAGAGTATTCTTGTGGGAGCCCGCTATCATTAGTAGTGTTGCCCTAACAGAAGAACTCGAATCCCTCATCGCGCCCTCCCACCATTCTCAAAGAAAAACCTTTGCACGTTTCTATTTTATCCACTATCAAAACCTTACTTACTCTTCTACCTTTCTGGCACACCCCCTATTCCCTATTCGTACGACAAGGGTCCGTTTGAGGGTCTAGTAACATTGAGTCCGACTAGCCCAAGGATTCCGAACAAGGAGTGCTGGTAGACCTTCGGGGAAACCACCTCGCCATCGCCGTGTGTGTTGTAGAAGACACGGGTTGGTTCGTACAGCAAGACGGAATAGGCGCCCACCCTCTGCACCTGTTGTCCGCTGCCTGTAGGCCTACAGGAGGTGAAGTTCAACACGTGTAACAGTTTTCCCAATCTTCCTATACATCACCTAAGGTCCAACTCGGGGTCGTACGCCCGGACCAAGGTACTATCGAGCTTTCACCACGTTCCATCAACACCGAAATCCATCGGTGATAACATTCCCCTCTACAACCACCATACAGTCCTCCTCAGCACCGTCACCGATATCCAACATGGAATACAATGCTTGGACCCCTCATTCTCCAGTACCCCTCAACATGCCGCCACCTGTCAACACCGCACCCCTGCCTACTACATACCCTTCCTTTCCCCAAACCCAACCAGACCCAGCAGTAGCGGCATACATTGAGCAATTGGAATGACGAGCTGAAAACGCTGAAAGGCAATTACAGCAACAATCACACACATTTCAGACACCCCAACACTTCACGTCACGCCCTCATAGTATGGCTCACTCATCCCATCACTCTTCACCACGCTGACCCCTTCCCACACCCCCACTTCAGATGCAACATCACGGTAGTTACAAACACCCAAAGTTCGCTACTCCACCCAAATTCTCTGGAAGAATGGCAGATGCACAATCGTTTGCCAATGCATGCAGACTCTACATTGGGGGAATGCCAGAACAGTTTGCAAACCCAAGGTCCACAGTTTACTGGATACTAAGCTACATGCAAGACAACATGGCAGCAGAGTGGAGAGATAACCTTATTGAGGAACTCTACCAGGCAGAACAAGTACGAGGAGAACCCTTGTTCAAAACGGTTGAAGAATTTTGGAACCTATTCATGGCCGATTTCGGAGATCCAGATCTACAAAGTACCAAGATCTTGCGATTACGGACCATGACACAGGGAACAAAGACAATGGATCAACATGTGCAGGATTTCAAGAATGCCGCACGAGGATCAGGATATGTGGGAACTCCGCTTGTCGAGGAGTTTAAGCGCTCTATCAATAAGGCGCTCAGAGAAAAACTCTCCAATGCAGAAACACCACCAGTAACCATACAACAATGGTACACAAGGACGATAGCATCAGACCGGCAGTGGCGAAAGACTAAAGCCGAGAAACAACTCTATGCCGGATATGGAACAGGGCACTCCAAAAAGACAGGAACAGGGTCCACATCATCGCAACCACAAGGAAATCGAAGCCAAACATGGAGAACTGGTACACAACAGACACAGACACAGCAAAATATTCCAACCAACCCTGCTCCAGCCCGAGACCCAAATGCGATGGACGTTGATCGAAACAAGCGAGGCCCAATCATCTGCTTCACCGAATTGGGAAAGACCAATGTAATTATTGGACATACCTGGCTAAAAAAACATAATCCTGAGATAGACTGGCAAACAGGTGAGGTGAAGCTTACACGCTGCCCACATGAATGCAATGTCTACATCAGACAAGCAAAAAAAGAAAGGAAACGAAAGGCCATTGCTAGCAAATGGCAATATAAACCTTCAGTTGAAGAGATAGAGGATGAAGAGGCTCACCTCTACCGAGGAGGCATCATGACAGAGGACGAGGAAGCTATCTTGGAGGAGATCACTTTTGACAAAGACCTCGACGAGGTAGTGGAAGATGTCTTTATTCGAACGGCAGAAAAGGATGAAAACGAAAAACATATATATACTACAGAAGAGTTGGAGAAACAAATACCCAGGCGGTACCGACGCTGGCTTAAAGTCTTCGAGAAAAGAGCATCACAACGAATGCCAGAACGGTGATGAGCACCGTCCCGCGCTGTACACCGAACCTGCCCATAATACGGACATCAACCGCTGCGCCACGACGAACACGGTCCTGAATGCGACCAAAGCGCTAAACCAACCGACTGACAATACGACCGACCGACCGACAATACGACCAAATGACCGACGCACCGACCAAGTGACGAAGTAACTTGAAACGCCAGTTCTCCTCTCTGGGCGCACGGAGCACGGAACGCCGTGTAACCTGTCAACGACCGCGCACGTTTGTATGCCAAGGTGTCAACCCGGCGACAACCAAACCCAATTTGAAATGATCCTAGGAAACGCCGTTGCCCAGCCAGTCGCAGGAAGGATCCGGCCGTACCACGGAGTTCCGCACCCAAGAGCCACTACCGATCGCAAAGCCACCACCGATCATACATCCGACCCGACGCCTCGAGCCGATCAAAAGCCCCTTTGCCGAGCCAAAGAGCGCCACACTCTCTAAAAAGCATCGCGCGGTACCAAGCTTGGCGGCGCTTCTCCCAATAAACCAGTAAAACACCTGCCTCGCCAGCTCGCGCGAGGCGAGTCGGTCGTATAGTATAAAAGCATACCCATGTGTTACCTACTTCCCCCAGTGAATTACAGCCCGTATTTTCCCTCACACTCAGAGTGAATAGCTCAAACCATCGTCTCTGTCGTCTCTGCTCCGTCCCCATCGTATAAACCGCCGCCGCCGTCGTAAAAACTCGTAACCGCCGTCTCTGTCACCTCGTATTCGTCGCCCGAACCCGTGAGTTCTCCGTATTAACCTCGTTCGTCTCGTTGTCGCGCAACCGACACCGAAAGTCGTGTCGCCGACCCGTTCCATCTGGGAACATCGTACCCCATTGCCTTCGTCATATCACCGTCGGTTCGACTATTGACAAGTCGGATCACCTTTTACCTACCTCAAACAACACTTACAAACCCCGCACACTCGCGTGTTTGGGAACTTTTAACACTTCTCGCCCCCCATAGTTGTTAGTTGTTTTGTTGTTGTGCACAGCACCTACAGGCCTTCTAGCTCTATCATTCTGGAGCCCACCGCGAGGGTTTTAAAAAGCCACCGCCGAACACGCAACCTCATTCCTCTTGTTCATAAAAACCTACGACTCGTCGACCATTCCGCCCGCAACCCGACAAGAAGCTAAAGCCCGAACCCTCCGTGCCGAAATTCGCTCTGCTCTCGGACAAGCCGACACCGACTCCGAATCGCTCTCCCCGTTCTTCCGCTCAGTAACCCCACACCGCGCGATCCATAACAACCTCAGCCCGCTCTTCTATAGCCCTTCGTCGACACTACCGTCGCCTACCCCGACCGATCAAACACCGCTCCCCGAACCAACCGTGCAACCCGACCTAGCTTTCGACCCCTTTGCGTCGGAACCTCCTACCACCGATCAAGGAGTTGAATTTAGACTCCCCTATCTATCGCCCGCGACCCCAGAAATCTCAGATTCTTCTTCACCGTCGTATTCCCCCTCCCCGTCCCCTATCCCGAAACCAATACCATCTATCATGGCACAACCACCAATCATTATAAAGCCGATGCCCGCACGCGGACAAAGCTCGGCGCTGACGTTCGTGCCCGAACGCGCACGTGAACTGCGCCGATATTTCTCGGACTTAAATCATCTGTTCATCGAGTGTAACGTCGTAGATGAACAAGAGAAGAAAACGCACACTACGCGATACACCGACATCGATACCGCGGATCTGTGGGAGCAACTTGACGAGTTCGCAGTCGGTACCACATACGACGATTGGCGAAAAGCGATAATGGCGCTTTACCCAGGCGCAAGCGAAGAAAGAAAGTATTCAATGGCCGACCTCGACTACCTGATCAGAGAACGACACCGACTCAGGATCCAGTCGAATAGCGACCTCGGGGAATATTACCGACAGTTCCTTTCTGTTACCCAGTTCCTTGTCAGCAAAAACCGACTTTCGATAAACGAACGCGACCGCCAATTCCGTCGCGCGTTCCAGTCCGATCTATGGTCAAAGATCCATCGCAGACTCGAGATCCTAAACCCGAACCACCATCCCGACGACCCCTACGCCACGGAAACCGTTCACGCTGCGGCTGAACATATCCTCCACGGAACAAACGCTGGCCAACGACAGGAAGCGCCACCGGGCGTGCCCCCACAAATTACGATCGCGCCAAGCGGGTCGTTAACGGGCGCGACCAAGTCGCATAACACGGGACAGCCCCTCAAATTGGAAGAGCTCTACGAAAGAATCAACCTGTTGGAACAACATATCCAACGCCTAGGACAAGACAAAGGAAGCGACGGCGGCCGACCGAATCAGTCACCTAATGACAACTGCCACTTCTGTGGTGGTGAAGGACATTATATTCCTAACTGTCCCATACATCAAACATACGCGACCGAAGGACGCTGCCGACGAACCGACGACAACAAGATAGGCCTACCAAGCGGCGCGCGCATACCGGCGGGAACTCCAGGTCGATACATAAAAGACAAGTTAGACGAATGGCACAGGCGCAACCCCGGCCAAATGGCGACAGGACAGCTATCAGCGAACGCGAACCCGACCGAAAGCATGATGTTGGAAATCCTACAGTTTAACGACGTCACCGACCATGACCTGAAAATCGAGGATCGCATGATCGTGTTAGAACGAGAACTCAACACCCTGCGCGCAAGGAAAGAGGTGTTCGACGGCGTAGAACTTATTAGCCGCGCACCGCAAAGGCGACCCGTCACGGTCGAAACCGTTCAAGATGCCGACCAACCAAGGATCGCACCAGTCAACAAGTCAGCGCCCGCGTCGCAGCCCGTCTCGGACGCGACGAAAGGCCAAGCCAAGGCTCCCCCGCCACCGTCCAACATACCTCTGATCCCCAGTACCAAGACGGACGCCACAGGCAATGCCCGCGACCAGACTCCAGTACACCCTTTCTCTAACATTCCTGAGAACCGATACATCCCCCCTACCACGCGAAACTTAGCCGCCACGGAGAAGGCGAAAGCCGACAGTGCGTACCGCACGCAGGCGCCCATTACAGATCCAACCAAATCAACGACTCTATTCGAACGCGCACTCGACGCCACCATACCGGTCACAGTTCGGGAACTCTGCGGGGTAGCGCCAGAGGTTCGCGGAAAGTTTAGGGAAGCTAATACACCAAAGCGTATCGTCGCCGGCAACCTCACAACGGTATACCAAGAAGTCCCCACGTCGGCGTTCATTGAGGAACTCGACGCACTGCCTTGGGAATCCAGCAGCGACAACGCGACGCCACCGCCCAGAGCGCTAGTCACCGGCGACATCTACGACACGTATTACCAGACACTACTACCTGGCGAGCATCCGGACCGACTGATCGTCGCAATGGAATCGCATGCACTCAGATCGATCATGATAATGGCCGACGCGAGAGAACAGATAGAAAGCATCGTCGACAGCGGGTGCCAGATCATAGCCATATCGGAAGAAGTTTGCCATGGACTAGGGGTCAAATACGACCCAACTATAGTGCTGCAGATGCAATCAGCGAACGGAACAACCGACCCGTCGCTCGGTCTAGCACGAAACGTACCTTGTACGATAGGAGAGGTCACGCTCTACCTCCAAATGCACGTCATTCGCAATCCTGCATACGATATACTCCTCGGCCGCCCGTTCGACGTACTTACTTGCTCTAACGTGAAAACGAGATCCGCCGACGATACGATCATAACCATCACCGACCCGAACACTCGAGAGGTCATCGTGGTACCAACCTTCGCGCGCGGACAACGTCGCCGCCCCAAGACCGACGTAAATTTTTGTATACTCTCGAGGAAATAAGTCGAGATCACGGCGATCTTGCACTCCTCCTCGAGTACGACCCACTAAGCTATACCCCGACTGTCCTTTCTTTCTGCGAACTACCGACCGAATTTAATAGCGACGCCACCTACGACGCGCAACTAGCCTCACTCTACGTCGCGGCATCCGAACTAACCACACCAGCAATCGCCGACCAATCCGTTAATACCAGCTCTACCCCTCTTGAACGAACGACCCTCTGCACTATTTTACCGAACCACGAGCGCCATAGTGGACGCCACACCCAATCCCTGACCAACGCCGCCACCGACGCCTTCGTTGTGAAAATTAAAGGCATACAAACCAAAAAGAAGTACAAACCAGTAGCGCAAAAAGTGCGATCGATCGTAGCAAGCTGTCCCGACCACTTCCGAATCGAACACAAAATATTAGGCGATCCTCTCGCCAACATGCCGACCTTGGTTCCCAACCCGCCACCTTTTCAACCCACAGGCCGCTACACCCTAGAACGAAAGGAAGACCTAGACCGCGAACACCCGGACTTCCTAACACCCGCCGAACGCGCCATTATGCACGACCTCATGTGTAAACAGAACCTCGCGTTCGCATGGGACGATTCCGAGCGCGGTAGTTTTCGGTCGGATTTCTTTCCCCCCATCGACATACCGGTTGTGGCGCACACGCCTTGGATCGAGCGCAATATCCCCATACCACCTGGCATCTACGAAGAAGTTTGCGACATTATCAAAACTAAGCTCGCCGCTGGCGTTTACGAACCGTCCAACTCCAGCTACCGGTCACGTTGGTTTTGCACTCTGAAAAAGAATGGCAAGTTCCGCCTCGTCCACAGCCTGGAACCACTCAACCGTGTAACCATCCGACACTCCGGTGTCACTCCGATACCAGACCATGTAGCTGAACAATTCGCCGGTCGCATTTGTGGCGCAATGTTAGACCTGTTTGTCGGCTACGACGAACGGCTAATCGCACCATCGTCGCGCGACCTTACCACTTTCCAAACACCTTTCGGCGCGTTACGCCTAGTCACCTTACCTATGGGCTGGACCAACTCCGTCCCAATCTTCCACGACGACGTCACTCACATCCTGCAACCGGAGATCCCGGACTATACACTGCCTTATATCGATGACGCTGCTATAAAGGGACCAGCAACTTGGTACCCCGACCCGGACACAGGATTACCGAAAACACACCCCGCCAATGCCGACGTGCGATTCGCGATCTGGGAATTCTTCAACGACGTCAACCGAATCCTTCAGCGCATGAAGTACTGCGGCGGCACCTTCTCTGGCAAGAAGCTAGTTTTATGCGCCCCGCAATTTAAAGTCCTTGGGCACGTCTGCACGCCCAATGGTCGCATACCCGACGCAGACCGACTTGCTTTACTGCGTAATTGGAAGTCGTGCGCCACCCTATCGGAGTTACGCGCGTTCTTAGGAACGGTCGGAGTACTAAGGATATTCGTCAAAAACTTTGCTCATCGCGCACACCACCTCGTCAAACTAACCCGCAAGGATGCCGTCTTCGAGTTCGGCCCCGACCAGATCGCAGCGCAACGTGACATCGTTGAGGCGATCGCAGAAGCGAAACCCCTCGTACCTATCGACTACGCCTCGGACGACCCCGTCATCCTGGCCGTCGACACTTCCCACATCGCAGTCGGATTCTACCTCTGTCAAGCCGACCCCGTCGATCAGAAACGACGCAGATACAATCGGTTCGGTTCCATTACACTGAACGACCGCGAATCACGATTCTCTCAACCAAAACTCGAATTTTACGGCCTATTTCGGGCGCTTGGCGCTTTGCGACTGTACGTTATAGGCGTCCGCAACCTAGTCGTCGAAGTCGACGCGCGCTACATTAAAGGCATGCTCTCCAACCCCGATATCCAACCATCAGCTTCCATAAACAGGTGGATCGTGTCCGTCCTCATGTTCCACTTCGAGCTCGTCCACGTTAAAGGAATGTTCCACGGACCCGACGGATTATCTCGTCGCCCTCGTCAACCCGACGACCCGCCCGACAACTATGACGCAGAAGAAGCCGACTTTGAGGATTGGGTCGATCGGATGCAAGGCCTCATGCACATTATCCAACCACTGCCGCAACCGCCGTCGCCCTTGCATGTTCGACAGATCTTCGCCATGGCACAGATCTCAAGTAGGGAGGAGATGGTAGCCGTATACACCGACGTGGTGCCACCAGACCCAACGACTCACGAACTCGCAACCGACTCCCCACGACAACCCAGAATCCGCACCGACGATGATACAGGAATAACCGGCCCAAATGCGAATTTGACCGACATGTCATACGACGACGTGCCCAGAACCGACGCCGCTAAGGCCCAAGACCAACGCATAGATACTGTTAGACAATGGTTGGCCGACCTCGAACGACCAGAAGGCATGTCTGTTAGGGCGACCTCAGCGCAGAGCTTAGTCGTGCTGGCAGAGGGGAATCCAATGTTATATTATGTACGATTAGAGAGAACGTAAGTAGACCTACCTGGCAGAGGGGAATCCAATGAGAATAGAGTAAAGGATTCCCCCATGTCAGGAGGATGACTATATACGAGTAACTACTTGAGGGCCGGCTCTCTGGGGTGTATGGTACGTAAATGATAACGGATGGGCAGCGGCGCGTGTATGTACACGTTCCCGACGCTGTCCGATCCTCGTGGCTCAGGGTGCAGGCGCACGAGGTCGGGTGACCGACGTCGGGATGTCGGGAATCGGGATCGGGCGCGCGCTGGAAGGGGAAGTAACGACAGGAAGTTATAAGTATGTACACCGATGCTTGGGGCGGAGCGTCGGGGTCGGGATCGCGATCATCTGGGGAGCGGTCGGTCACGTGCTCGTCCGAGGAATCGGATGGTCACGTGATCACCAAACAGGTGTTCCCCTAACATCACCCCCCCTTTTGAATCGCAACGACTCGGTGCGGGGTGACGGTGGCGAAGATGGCGGGGGATAGAGTGAAGATGCCACGAATGTGGCGTGGGGCGTCGGGGTTGTTGCGGTGAAATTTGCGTACCAGATCGGGGGCGGCGACATTTTCGCGAGGTTCCCAAGAAGCTTCTTCGTAACCATAGCCCTTCCACAGGACCTTGTACTGTAGTTTTTTGCGGAAGGTTCGGCTATCGAGGATCTTTTCAACTTCGTAATGGGGTTCGTCGTCGATTATGTCGGGGGGCGGAGGGGGATCGGATCGACGACCTTCGATCGGATCAGCAATGGCGGGGATGAGCTTCACGACGTGGAAGACTGGGTGGATGCGCTTCATGGACTGAGGCAGCAGGAGGCGGTATGCCAGCGGGCCGACTCGCCTTTGCACGACGAAAGGGCCAAGGTAGCGATGCGACAACTTCTTAGACGGTCGGGTCGTAGAAATGTCGGTCGCGTCCAAGTATACCTTGTCGCCAGGCTGGTAGTCGGGCGTTGGGGCGTGCCGCTGGTTGTAATACCGCTCCATGTCGTCTTTGGCCTTTGAAAGCGCTGCCTTGGCTTCCTCCTGTGCTTCCTTCATGCGCTCCACGAACTCGTCTGCTGACTCGTTCTTGGAAGCGCCCCGACGCGGCTCAAAGCCCATGCGCGGATGCCGACCAGTGTCAAGCAGGAAGGGGGTCTGCTGCGTCGCCGAATGTACATGGTTGTTGTAACTGAATTCGGCGTCGGGCAGGAGGTCCTCCCAATCGTTCTGGCGCTCATTGCAGAAGACTCGCAAGAACTGTTCCAGTTCCTGGTTGACACGCTCTGTCTGTCCGTCGGTCTGTGGGTGGTACGCCGTCGAGGCCGACAGCTTGATACACAGGAGTCTGTACAGTTCGCGCGTGAACTCGGCAACGAACTGTGGACCTCGATCGGAGACGAATGCGTCGGGGAGACCGTGCAGCTTCCAGACGTGGCGACGGTAGAGGTTCGCAGCTCCCAGGGCCGAACAAGTCGTGTGCGACGCGATGAAGTGCGCGCACTTTCCAACTGAATCCACGACATTCATGATCGCGTCGTGGCCGTTGGACTCTGGAAGTTCGGTGATGAAGTCGACCGATACGACATTCCATCGGCCTTCGGGGATGGGAAGCGGCTGCAGCTGTCCGACGGGGAGTTGGCGGCGAGGTTTCGTGCGCAGACACATGTCACAGGTGCTGGTGTACGAACCGATGAAGCGCGACATCTGGGGCCACCAGTAGTTGCGCGACACCAGTTCGAGCGTCTTCCAGCGACCGGGGTGACCGGCGACCTTGGAGTCGTGGTGCTGCTCCACAATGCGTCGGCGAAGGTCTGGGACGTTCGGGACATAGATCCGTCCACGGAACGTGAGCAGACCGCCTTCCTCTCCCCACTCGCCAAAACGAAGGGAGCGGCCGGCGATCTTGGATGCTTTGACCAGTTGCGCCGCTTTCGCGACCGCATCCTCCTGAGCCCCATCGCGATTGCCCTTGCGGATCGCTTTCAGCACATCATCCTCCTCTCCGACCAGTGCAAGGCCTTCAGTTGCACGAACGGCAAAGAATTCTGGTTTGAGCAGCACGATGTTGGCGTTGTCGGCGCTTCCGTCGCCATGGTCAGGGCGACGCGATAACGCGTCGGGTTTGCCCATGCTACGGCCAGGACGGTGGTGGAGGGCGAAGTCGAAGTTAGCGAGGTAAAGCGACCATCGGGCTTGACGCCGATTGAGTTTCTTCGCGGTGAGGAAGTACTCGAGGTTCTTGTGGTCGGTCCAGATCTCCACCTTGTGCTTTGCGCCTTCTACGAAGTGTCGCCATTCCTCCAGAGACCGGATGATCGCCAGCATCTCTTTGTCATGGATCTCGTAGTTCCGCTCGACGGCGTTCAAGCTCTTCGAGTAGAACGCGACCGGGTGCCACTTGCCATCGGACGGCGACTCTTGCGACAGGACTGCGCCCGTTGCGAAGTCGGACGAGTCGGCTTCGATGCGGTATGGTCGATCGTCGTCGGGGAACATGAGGACTGGCCCCGATGTGATCGCAGACTTCAGAAGGGCAAAGGCCGACTGCTCCGACTCTCCCCATCGCCAGGCGACGTCCTTGCCTGTCAGATCGAACAGGGGTCGGGCGTGGTGCGAGAAGTCCTGGATGAACCGTCGGTAGAAATTGGTGAAGCCTAGGAACGCTTGCACCTCCTTCTTGTTCTTCGGCGCCGGCCATTCCAACACTCCAGCGACTTTAACCGGATCCATTTCCGCTTGCCCTTGCGAGATGATCAGCCCGAGATACTCGATCTTAGTCTGCTCAAATTCGCATTTCTCGGGCTTTAAGAACAGCTGATGTTCGCGGAGTCGGTCCAGTACCAGTCGCGTGACCCGATGGTGTTCCTCTAGCGTCTTTGTATAAATCAAGATGTCATCGAGGTACACGCAAACAACACCTTCAGCGATCAGATCGCGGAAGATATCATTCATCATGGTCTGAAATGTGGCGGGGCTGTTCGTGAGGCCGAAGAACATGACGAGCGGCTCGAAGAGGCCGCGATTCGTCCGAAACGCTGCCTTCCACTCGTCGCCTTCCTTGATCCGCACGTTGTTGTACCCCCATCGGACGTCCAACTTGGTGAAGTACCGCGCGCCGCGAAGGTTATTCACCAGTTCGCTAATGAGGGGCAGCGGGTATCGGTTCTTCACCGTGAGCGCATTGAGCGTCCGATAGTCCTGAACCAGTCGGAGCGACCCGTCCTTCTTCTTGATGAAGAAGACCGGCGACGCCATGGGCGACTTGGACGGTCGGATGCGACCTGTCTCGAGGTTCTCCTTGAGGAACGCGTCGAGTTCGACCTGTTCTGCCGGTGAGAGCGGGTAGACCTTCGTGCCCGTCGGCGACGCGCCCGGCTCCAGTTCGATGGCATGGTCCCATTGCTTGCGCTCTGGAAGCTCATCGAATGCGACTTTGGAGAAGACATCTTCAAAGTCGTGGAGGTGGGTCGGTACTGCGTCGCGGAAAGTTCTGGGCACGGAGTTAGCAGCGTGCGCTTCCGCAAGTCGCTGCGATGTTGTTTGGCTGGCCCGAATATGTTCGGCGGTCGGAGTCGGATGGATCGCGGTCGCGAAGATGCGATCGCCACTCAGGAAGGTTTCCACCAGGAAGTCGTCAGACTCTGGGTCAGGTTCCTCCAGGACCGGGGTGTAGGGGAGGAACTCCTCCTCATCAGAGTCGTCCTCAACATACGGGTTGGTCGGGGCTCGCAGGTCGGGCTCAGTCATCGGTATACCGTCGGCTCGACAGGCGCGGATCGCTGCGCGCACTTTGGTGCGTGCGCGCCGATCGGCTTTGACCTCGTCCTTGCAGGTGCCGCACTGCGTCGGACAGCGACTCATCTTCACCTCCTTGGTCTCCCAGTCGATCTCGGGGTTATGGTTTTTAAGCCAGTTGAACCCGAGGATCATGTCTTGCTTGCCTAACTGGGTGACCCCGAAGACGGCTCGTTCGGTATGACCGTTGTATCGCAAGACAGCTTCTACGATGCAAGAGACCGAACCGCCTTCGTTGAGAGTGCCGTCCACATTGTAAACCGGGGATGGCCGACTAAGCACCTTGGTTGTGAGCTTGTGTTTCTCGACGAAAGCAACATTGAGAAAACTGCCAGTCGCTCCGCTGTCCACTAGGGCAGTGACGGCATGCGACTCCTGGGTGTCGGTGGTCTCCAGTTCGACATTGAGCCACAGGGATCTGGGGCAGGGGGAGGCAGCGGCGATGAAGCGACTAGGGAGTCGCTTTTCCCAGCGGGGTAGGCCACGACGCGACGGGGCGATCGGCTTTGCGACTGCGATTGGTGTCGTCGGGTCGGAGGGGTTTTGTACGTCTTTGTCGGTCGGTTCACTCGTCGGAATAGCAGCAATATTAGGTGTATTGGCGTATTCTACGGATAAAGGAGCGAACCGATTACGACTAGACAACGGGGGCGTACGTTCCACCCGTTGTGTAATTAAAAACCCTCCTCGGCGTCGGAGGCGGTCGCGTCGGCCGACGATGGAGTCGGGTCGGCGGGGACTGCGTCCTTGCGAGCTAGACGTTCCATGATAAGCGCCTCCAGCTCATCATCGAGCATGTGGCGCACGTCCCAGCGCAAAGGGCAGTCACGAGAGTAGTGACCCTTTTTCTTGCACCGAAAACAGTGGTCGTCGGCAGGCGCGACTCGATCGCGCATCCGATCTACGTCCATTGGGATGCCCTGGGGGATCGGCCTGGGGGCTGGTGCGGCAGGAGCGCGGGGGGCGGGGGGAGCGGGAGCGGGGGCAGTAGCGAACGCCCATCGTGCAGCTGCGGTGGTGGGCGGGCGGCTGTCGGGCGCCTTTGTCGGGACCATCCGACGGTGGAAGTCGTCCTCCGACCTCATGATGAAGTCTTGAGAAAGAGCGATCCTCAGCCACTCCTCAATCTTCTCATCGTGCGGGCGACCCGTGGTGATGCTTCCGAGTCGCCTCGAGAGCTTCGGGTCCATTCCCCGACGGAATTTGAGGACCAGGTGACGCCCATCTGGGTAGCCCGCCTTGACCCACAGGGATCGGAACGAGTCGATGTACTCGTCGATCGATCGACCGTTCTGGAAGTACGCCGTCGACTCCAGGATGAGCGCGGCATCGGCGACCTCGTCAAAGAGGAAGAACTCGCCACGGAAGGTGTCTTCGAAGTCCTTCCAGGCGGGAAAGACGTCCTTGGCGGTTCCGAACTGGAACACCCGACTGACGAAGTCGGCGGCTCGCCCGTGCTGCATGTACGACAGCACCCATACTATTCGGGCGTGGTCGTCGGCGAAACTTCCCCCGCACAAGGAGAAGTAGAGCTTGCAGGCGTTCAAGAACGCGCGACCGCCCGATCGGGCGCCGTCGTAAATGGGAGGGGGCGACGGTCGGAGGTGGTGCGATCCCGATCGCGGAGAGCCTGGCAGCGGGGTGGTCGTCTCAGGC
The DNA here is from genome assembly GCA_013368375.1 of Tricholomella constricta. Classification (NCBI taxonomy): domain Eukaryota; kingdom Fungi; phylum Basidiomycota; class Agaricomycetes; order Agaricales; family Lyophyllaceae; genus Tricholomella; species Tricholomella constricta. The sequence goes on along the minus strand of JAACJP010000005.1, from coordinate 537,694 downwards.
GGCGGGGGGGTCGTGTCTGCTTCGGGAGCAGCGGGGGTGGGATTGGGGGGTGTCCCCGACATGAATTTTTCGAAAAGAGCGGAGAGGCGGTCCATAGAGGCCGAGTTGGAGGTATTGGAGGCAGAGAGAGCCGAAATTGTGGCTTCCATATTCGCCAACCGCTCCTCCGTCGTGAGGAAGGGAGAGAACGGTCGCTGCGACATGTCACCAAATTCGGACATCTCGAAACGGGACTGGACGGGCGATCGGGGCGAGCGCGCGTTGGACGGTCGCGTGTAGCAGACGCGTGTTTCGGCGCGGAAGCGGATCGGTCGGCTTCGTCGGGTTTCTAGAGTTACTCTATTCTGCTGTTAGGGCGACCTCAGCGCAGAGCTTAGTCGTGCTGGCAGAGGGGAATCCAATGTTATATTATGTACGATTAGAGAGAACGTAAGTAGACCTACCTGGCAGAGGGGAATCCAATGAGAATAGAGTAAAGGATTCCCCCATGTCAGGAGGATGACTATATACGAGTAACTACTTGAGGGCCGGCTCTCTGGGGTGTATGGTACGTAAATGATAACGGATGGGCAGCGGCGCGTGTATGTACACGTTCCCGACGCTGTCCGATCCTCGTGGCTCAGGGTGCAGGCGCACGAGGTCGGGTGACCGACGTCGGGATGTCGGGAATCGGGATCGGGCGCGCGCTGGAAGGGGAAGTAACGACAGGAAGTTATAAGTATGTACACCGATGCTTGGGGCGGAGCGTCGGGGTCGGGATCGCGATCATCTGGGGAGCGGTCGGTCACGTGCTCGTCCGAGGAATCGGATGGTCACGTGATCACCAAACAGGTGTTCCCCTAACAATGTCCGACGATCAGTACGCCGCTTTCATTCGATACGCCACCGGGTTCTTCTTAGACGGAACACGACTCTGGAGAAGAGACAGCCAAGGCACACATAAGCTAGTCGCCCACTCCAGCGCGCGATTAGAGATACTGCGATCGGTACACGACAACCTCGGACACAAGCGCTTCTATGCGACACGCGCGACCCTACTCGAACGCTTTTGGTGGCCTAATGTTCGGGCCGACGTCGTGTGGTTTGTACAGACATGTCACATATGCCAGATCCAGCAAACGACCAAGGTCCTGATTCCCCCGGTCGTTGCGACACCTGCGCCACTGTTTGCAAAAATGTACATCGACACCATGCACCTACCGCCGTCGAATGGTTTCAAATACATTGTCCAGGGTCGTTGCTCCTTGATTCACTTTCCTGAATGGCGCGCGCTCCGAAAGGAAAACAGTCGCACCCTCGGCGAATGGATGTACGAAGACATCGTCTGCCGGTGGGGCGGACTACGTGAAATCGTAACCGACAACGGTCCAGCCTTCATCAAAGCCGCGGAACACCTCACAAAGAAATACCACATACACAATATTCGAATCTCGGGCTATAACTCTAGAGCCAACGGGCTCGTCGAGCGATCCCATTTCGACGTACGACAATCCCTTTTCAAAACCGCCGACGGAAACGAAAGCAAATGGTCGCAATCCGCGTATTCAGTCTTCTGGGCTGAACGCGTCACGATCCGCAAACGAATGGGATGCTCTCCCTATTACGCCGCGACAGGAACCCAACCCCTTCTCTCACTCGATATCGTCGAAGCCACGTACCTACAACCACCGCCCGACTCTATCCTGTCCTCCACCGACCTCTTGACACGTCGCGCGATCGCCCTGCAGAAACGAGCGACCGACCTAGAACGACTGCATTCAGACGTATACGCAGCGCGACGACAAGCGGCGATTCGCTTCGAACTTAAACACGCCAGAACTTTGCGCGACTACAACTTTAAACGCGGGGACCTCATCCTCATGCGCAACACGAAAATCGAGAAGTCGCTCAACCGCAAAATGAGGTCTAGATACCTAGGACCACTCGTCGTGATCTCACGCAACCGCGGAGGCGCCTACATCCTCTGCGAACTGGATGGCACCGTCTTACATCGGCCTGTAGCAGCGTTCCGACTCACTCCCTACTTCGCGCGAAATAACATCCTCCTACCCGACAGCACTCTGGACATAGACACCAAGCGACTCAGAGAACTGGAAGCAACGACAATCACCGACGACGAAGACTGACCCGAAGTTGTAGGCGACGACTCCGAATCGGAAGACGAGCAAAACTAGCTGCCGAACCTCCGACTACTCGTATACCCCCCTCTTTTAATAACATTTCGATATCTATCCCTCTCTGGTTGCTTCACGCCATAAATCTACCCAACGTTCCACGACCCGACCGTTCGCGAAGTTCAAACACCCTGAACGACAGTTTTTCCTTTTGTTCTTGTACACCCCACTCAATCCTCAAGATCGCACACTTAATACCGGATTCCGCCTGAGAACCGCACAACATATATTACATTTTTTTCTATTGCCCATTTTACGGGCACCGACAAGCCCAAACGCGAGATAAAAACGTGCGACGCCTCTAGCGGAGGAACGACGTGACCACGACACCAAGAAAAACGATGCGACGCCGACCGCCGCCTACCTCTACTCCCCTTCCACCAAGTCGCCGCCCTCCTCCCCTTCATCGTCCTCACCCCCAGTCTCCACCGCTTCTTCCTCCGACTCCGCATTGCTGTCGCTCTCCGAGAACGCGACACCTGCCGCTCGCATCAACTGGGACCGTCGCCTGCGGAGCGCAGTGATCGCGCCCGCTGTACCGGCGAACTGTTCACGCACCCATACGAGACTCCAGCGGGCGATCTCCTGGCGCGCCTCCCACACCTGTGACTCCTGGATTAACGACCGCAGCAGCGCGTGGCGCGACGACAAGGCTCGGTCAACATCCGCCAGGGGGAGGGAGGTGACACGCGACAAGTCGGTGGCGTATCCTAAGCCGAACAAATCGCGGTTGTGGGGAAGACTAGTACCGCGAGGTACCCGGCCACCGTGTACAGACCAGGTACTCATGCCAGCGGACTCCTCGACGGCATACCACGCAGACTGAAAGCCCCTGCGGTTGGTCCGAGTTCGTCGTCGCTGGGCGCAGTAAGGTCGCGCGCTCGGCGACGCGCGACGGACGGCAACACGACCTCTATGTCTTCCTCTGAGTCCTCCACGACGGACTTGGAGGCGACGCGACGGCGACTCCGGGGACGCGAATTTGTGGCCACCTTCGCGTCGGGCTTGTTCCTCACAGTTCCACACTGTTTGGAGAAAATCTTACACCGCGCGCAGATTCCGCCTTCAGGCTTCTGGAGACAGTCGACATTGGCGTCTGCGCAGCGGTCGCACTACGACGATATCAGAATATGACCGGCCCGACAAAGCACACGATGACTTACCGCCTCATCACGAACGAAGTGGTTTGGGTGGGCGACTTTAAATTCCTCCAGTCGCTCCAGCCACTTGAAATCCGCAGCGGCCTTTCTGGCCGCGGCAGTCTGCTCGCGCTTCGTGGCCACCGCCGTTCCCTTCTTCCCAGACGCTTTCCCGACCTTGGCCGCCGCGGCCCCCTTCTTTCCAGGCGCCTTCTCCGCCTTGACCACCACTTCTATAACCTCGTTCGCAGACCCCTCGCCTTCGTCGTCGACGGCGCGCTTCCGCTTGCGGCTAGAGGACGCTGGCACCGTGTCGACGAAAACGACGGGCGACCTGCCTACCGAAAACGTTAAGGGCAGCCCATCAGACGGATTGAAGATGGCACCCGAACCGAACTCACCCGTAGTACCGCCGTTCGGACGACCACCTCCGACCGACATGTGAGGCAACGTAACGGGACGATACGCAGGATCGTGCACGCTCGTTACTTTGGCCTTCGTTTTGGCCTTTGCCTTACCAGGCGCCGAAGCAGTGCTCAGCGCGGAGGGTTCCTGATCAAGCGCCACGACGTCGGGCGTCGGAGGAGAACGCGACATGAGGGGGTCCCGCATCGGCTCCAGAGCTTCCCGCCCCATTCGCTCTGCCATCGCCGCAACCCTGGCCGCGTCCGACCCCTGCACGAAATCCGCCACGGTCTGGGTGTCCCTACCAGTCGTACTGACAATGTGGCTCTCCGATGCACCTGGCCCCGGAAGGAGGGTGGCGTCACCAACGGTCGTACCGGGCGGCGCGGCGCTGACAGTCGTCGCGGGAGCCTCTGCTGTAGGGGCCGCCGATCTCAGTGCTGTCGCAGACACGGCCATCGTCTCGGCGCTACATACGGACAGACTGGGACCCATAGGTGGGGCCGCCACATTCGTCAACGCCAACGGGTCCTCGGGCGCCACCGATTGCGACGCGCGTATATTGGCCGCCGCACCCAAGCGTGCATGACGCACGCGGCGACGACGCGCGTTTTCGCTCTAAAGAAGACTCCATGAGCCACCCAAAAGGTGGATCAGTAGACTGCGACGCACCTCAGGCTCCAGACCACCAAACGGCCCTCTCCACTCCGCATCCCCTGCTACAACGGCCCAGACGGTCCGCAGCGCAGACTCCTCGTCAGACCATGTCCATTGCGGTTCCTCGCCCCCCTGGGCATGCAGCGCCGTGATTCCCTGCAACAGCCCCTCGAGAATGGCAAGGCGTGCCTCGCGCGGCGCATCGTCAGGCAGTGCTCGCCAGTCGTCCCAGTCGCCCTGCAGGTCCTCGAGAACAAGGGCATAGTTGGGAGGAAGGCTATCCATGCCTACGGACGGTGTGGGAGAGAAAGAAGAGGGAACCGAGAAAGACAGAGGACCCTTATGACCACGACACGCCGTCAAATTCTGTTGCACCGCCACCGCCATCTCACGCCACACACGCGTCAGTTCTAGAATTTTCTCGCCCGGACTCTGGACCGACTGAGGACAGTCGGCATTTCAAGTAAGGAGGAGGCATGAACTACAGACCGAACGACAACCGACACCACCAACCGACACAACGAACCGACCTGCGCCACCTGAAACACGAAAAAATTCGAATTATAAAGAACGACCCAATTTTTAGGGCCCACACAACAAAACAGGTATATACAGAATACGCGACCGATAACGAACGCAACCCGACCGCAAAACACGACAAACCCGAAGTCAAGACGACGAACTTTCACCACCATTGTCGCGTACGCCACCGTCGACACTGCTCCCACTACCGCTGCCCCCGCTTCCCGAATTATCCATCGCAGACGCACCAACCAACTCTGCACGCCGGACCTGAAGCAAGTCAAGGGCCGACGACGTAGACACGACCTGCTCGTAAAGCTGACGGGCCGACGAACGCACGATCTCTTGGCGCGATTCAAGGACTTGAATCTCCTGGACCAAGGTACGCAAGAAAACAGTGCGTGCCTATAGCGCCCGATCTACATCTGCAAGACCGAACCGCAAAATAACCGACAACGGCTGGGTGAAGCCCAAACCGCGCAAATCTTCGTTACGGAGGAAGTCCTCAGGGGGAAACACCGGACCCTGATATAGGAGACCCGCACCCCGGTCTACCGAATCCGCAGAACGAGTCACGATAAGGCGCTGGGCGACCCTCGCCAGATCGGGTGAACGGACCTCGTCGAACAGCGGAGGGGGCATACACGCGTCGCAAAAGTGTTCCTCTACGGAGCACGACACAAACTGGTGCGGAGCCGGCCGAAACGACCCCACCTCGTTCGTCTCGCATGGTCGGGATTGAATCTTGCAAACCGCGCAAGCATCAACGTCGCTACGCTGAACGCAGTCCAAAGCGTAGCCCACGCAACGATCGCACTAACCAACAAATGAGCAGAAAAACAAAGCTACACGAGGGCCGATGACTTACCGCTTCGCTACGAGTGTAATGCTCAGGGTATTCCTTCTTAAATTCCTCCAGACGCTCCAGCCACAAACGGTGTCGCCTCCCTTGTGCCGCCAATACCGACTCCCCGGAGATCTCGACGACAGACTCTTCTTCGTCCCTGTCCCTAACAGGGGAAGCGCACGAATGCTCCCGAACGACAGACCCTGCCTCTTCTTCAACAAAGGCGGCGTGCATACGCTCCCGAGCGACCGTCTCTCGGTGAGGGTAATCGGACTACCAACTAGCGCGTTAGTACTCCGCAGGAACAACCAAATAACCAGCAAGCGAACGCACACTCGGTTCTAGAACCGCGAACCGCTCGGACCATTCTGGGTCGGACGCGATCGTAGACCATACGTTAGACAATGCCTCTTCCTCGTCGCTCCACATCCAACGCCAGGGACTAGCCACCAGCGACATAAGCACTTCAAGGCCATCCGACAAGTATTGTAACACACGGGTGCGCGCGTAACGAGGGGAGTCGGCCGCCAGCGATTGCCATTCGTCCCAGTCTCGTTCCAAGAAGCGGAGAGTACGCTGAAGATCGACAGGAGGTCTCGACATAAAGATGGGTAAACCAAACAAGAACCTGGATATATATACGTCGCCAGCACGTCGGCACCGCCACCTCCTCCTATCCCTGCCCTTCTTTTCCAAGACGCACGCCCCCTGACCGATGCACGGGACCGACTGAGGACAGTCGGTATTTCAAGTAAGGAGGAGATGATGAGCACCGTCCCGCGCTGTACACCGAACCTGCCCATAATACGGACATCAACCGCTGCGCCACGACGAACACGGTCCTGAATGCGACCAAAGCGCTAAACCAACCGACTGACAATACGACCGACCGACCGACAATACGACCAAATGACCGACGCACCGACCAAGTGACGAAGTAACTTGAAACGCCAGTTCTCCTCTCTGGGCGCACGGAGCACGGAACGCCGTGTAACCTGTCAACGACCGCGCACGTTTGTATGCCAAGGTGTCAACCCGGCGACAACCAAACCCAATTTGAAATGATCCTAGGAAACGCCGTTGCCCAGCCAGTCGCAGGAAGGATCCGGCCGTACCACGGAGTTCCGCACCCAAGAGCCACTACCGATCGCAAAGCCACCACCGATCATACATCCGACCCGACGCCTCGAGCCGATCAAAAGCCCCTTTGCCGAGCCAAAGAGCGCCACACTCTCTAAAAAGCATCGCGCGGTACCAAGCTTGGCGGCGCTTCTCCCAATAAACCAGTAAAACACCTGCCTCGCCAGCTCGCGCGAGGCGAGTCGGTCGTATAGTATAAAAGCATACCCATGTGTTACCTACTTCCCCCAGTGAATTACAGCCCGTATTTTCCCTCACACTCAGAGTGAATAGCTCAAACCATCGTCTCTGTCGTCTCTGCTCCGTCCCCATCGTATAAACCGCCGCCGCCGTCGTAAAAACTCGTAACCGCCGTCTCTGTCACCTCGTATTCGTCGCCCGAACCCGTGAGTTCTCCGTATTAACCTCGTTCGTCTCGTTGTCGCGCAACCGACATCGAAAGTCGTGTCGCCGACCCGTTCCATCTGGGAACGTCGTACCCCATCGCCTTCGTCATATCACCGTCGGTTCGACTACTGACAAGTCGGATCACCTTTTACCTACCTCAAACAACACTTACAAACCCCGCACACTCGCGTGTTTGGGAACTTTTAACACTTCTCGCCCCCCATAGTTGTTAGTTGTTTTGTTGTTGTGCACAGCACCTACAGGCCTTCTAGCTCTATCAACGGAAGAAGTGGGATCACGAAATTGAACTGAAGCCGGACTTCATACCAAAGGAGGCCCGAAACATTCCACTTTCACCAGTAGAACAGAAGGAGGTTGACGACTTTCTAAATGATCAACTGGAAAAAGGATATATACGTGAAAGCAAGTCTCCACAAACCAGTGCAGTGTTCTTTGTACCGAAGAAGGACGGAAAGAAACAAATGGTACAGGACTACCGGTATCTAAATACAGGGACAATTTGAAATAACTATCCATTACCTATGATATCTGACCTTATTGACAAAGCTGGAAAATCGAAATACTTTACTAAAATGGACTTACGATGGGGCTATAATAACGTACGTATTAAAGAAGGAGACGAATGGAAGGCAGCCTTTACCACACACAGGAGGGCCTTCGAACCACTCGTTATGTATTTTGGACTTTGCAACTCACCCGCTACCTTCCAAACTATGATGAATAGTTTACTTAAGGATTTGATTGACAAAGGACACGTAGTAGTTTACATAGACGATATACTTATCTTCATGGACACAAAAGAGGAGAACGAGCGAATTACGGAAGAAGTGTTGGAGATTCTGTTGACAAACGACTTATTCTTAAAACCAGAGAAGTGCTTCTTCAGCACTACTTCGGTAGAATTTCTTGGGTTGATCCTGGGAGGAGGAGAAGTAAAGATGGACACTGTCACGACCACCCCTAAACTCGCAATCACTTACGCTTTCCCACGCACGTCCACCGTATATATGATGGCACCACTTCTTTTCAGACTCCTTACCTCGATATTACCTATTGTTAAGACTAGTTCTCGATTCTCGTTCTCGTTTCTCTCTCTCTCTCTCAATCTATTTGGCTTCACACCCGTATCACTTGAGCTCGTTCGTTCGAATTAGCCCCGGTGAACACCTCCGTCAACGCTCACGACCTCCGAATACTCCTTCGTAGGCCGTCTTCCTTGACGGACGTCAGGCCTGTCCGCTTCGGTGGTTCCAGAATAACTCTGTAACCGGCGTGCTACACAGGTCCTAACATAATATCGAGGTCCTCCCACCCACTGGACATGTCCTCGACGATAGTGGAGCCTAACACAACCATCCGCTATCAAAACTTCGAAGGTCCCTCCTTCACTCAAAGGAGACCTTCACCACCACCCTTCGAAACCTCCCCTGCCTCAACAGGACCTCCGATGCAAGGGACTTTCGGATCCAACAGGTCCAGGTTGGAACACCAGATCTTCCAACCTGGCCAACATGAGGGGGATTTTTCCTCAGTCAGTCAGGACCCACGACGACCCCTACCCCGAACCCCCTCAAACGTATTCAACCCCTCTTACCAACTCGCCACCCCCAACTATCCCCCCTTACCACCATCCGCAACGACCTCCGGACCTCCGCTTTCAAGTAACCAGACTCCCGGATCGTACTACGAAAGGTTGAGGCACCCGGAGATGTTCCAGAGGAGGGATAGGGCACGAGAGGAGGGACAGGGACAGTTCGCTCGTCAACAAAACCCCTTTCTACACGGTTCAGACCACGAAAGGATACTCTACGAACTCCGCATGACGCGAGAAGAGTTTTCACGACAAGCGCACGAGCTCCTAGTCGAAACCATGGGGATGGATCATCAACCCCGAACACCGGAACAATGGGCCAACCTCGTGTTGTCGACCATGCAACTGCACGAAGCCCATCGATTACCCCCACAACTGACGGTGTTGCTACAAATGGGGGGAAACGAAAGAAGGTTACGCGCTCTGGCTGGAGAAATCCAGACGTCCAACGAGGGAAGAAGATTCTCCGACCCCCAAAGCGCGGGACGTTCCTTCCACATGCCAATTCAGGAGCCCGTTCCCTCCAGAATCGAAACTAGATTCGAAGAACCTCCACGAGCGACAAGCACGGTCAATACGCAGACAGCTTCAGCTCTACTCAGGAGGATGAACCAAGGGAACGCTCCCCCCAGCCAAGAAGGGTTCGAACCCACCGTCACACCAGGGGCAGACGCTCGAAGAGCTCCGACGTTCGGGTTCTGGGGAGCCCATCCCCGAAGAGAACCCCCCTGTCGAAGGACCGTTTTCCAGGCCAAATTCGGGTTTTCAGGGCCCACAGGGGACCTTCGCAAACCAAGAAGGAGTACCTCCGAGGGAACCTGAGAACATTCCCCTACCTCCGTCGGAACGGGGAATCCCAACGCCACTGTCGTACGCCCACAGCTACGAACTACGCGAAGAAAACTCGGAAAGAAGAGAGGGAGCACCCCCTAGGGCACGAGAAGACTGGCGCCAAACACCACCTCATCTGGCAAATCAGAACAGGAGGTCACCGCAAGGCCCACGCCCAATCTCCCCAAGAGAACGACGTGGAATCGGAGCGGACCCCGGCCCCGGTCAAAACGTAAACATCCTCGACGGAAGGCAAGGGACCCAACAACAATTCCCCCAGTTCGAACAATACAGAATTGGATACAACCCCGGACCAGCCCCACCCATACCCGGCGGACGACCGAACCCCCAGTACAACAGACCACCTCCACAGCCCCAACCACCTCCGGGATCTTCGGGACCACCTACCCCGAGAGGAACTCAATGGGGAAACGGCCCCGGAGGACCAGGAGGGGGAAGAGGAGGTTATTGGGGAAACGGCCCCGGAGGAACAGGAGGTCCTGGAGGAGGGGGAGGTCACGGAGGATACGGACCACCACAAGGACCAGGAGGCCCGGGAGGCCCCGGAGGTCCCGGAGGGGGAGGAGGAGGCCACGGAGGAGGAGGAGGAGGAGGCCCACCCGGAAATCCGGGAGGAGGCCAATTCGCAAACCCTCAACGACCCCCACCTCCACCGCAACAGCTCTTAGGCCCAAACCAAAACCTGACCCCAGAACAGTACCGACACCTCCTAAACCTGGAATCGAAAATCGACATCAGGAAACCGGACCCCTTCACTGGAAAAGAACCGAGGAGATGGAAAACCTTCGTCACGGAATGCCTAGTAACGTTTCAAGCCAAGGCGATCACCTACGAACAGGATCACCTGAAGGTGTCATTCGCGAGCTCCTACTTAAAGGACGGAGCTATGGACTACTTTCGGCTGCAACTCACGTACAACCCCCAACACCCAATGTTCACGAATTGGGAAGGATTCGTACACGAATTAGGATCACGCTTCGGAATACCGAACTCGAGAGTGGAAGCCGAGAACAACATTTCGCGACTGAAAATGAAGGAATGGGAAAAGTTCACAGCATTCATCATCAAGTTCGAACAAGAAGCGTACGAAACAGGCTGGAACTGGGTAGCACTACAGTTCACACTCCGGAAAGCGCTCCCCCAACGAATCCTTAACGTCCTGGCCATCGCACCAAGCCCCGAAACCTACGAAGGTTACCGAGATCTGGTCACCCAAATCGACCGGAGGTACTGGGAACATCGCATAGAAAATCCAGAGTCCTACAAACCCCTCTGGGCGAATAATGCGAACACCTCCAACACCTCCGCACGACCTCCGATGGGACCTTCGGCCGGACCCGCAAGCCGCACGACGCCACAAACGGCTCAGGGGAACAGGAACGCACACTTGAACGCCGAAAGTCACGATCAGGACCCGGACTCAGGTAAGGAAGGTAAGGCGCAAGACCAAGAAATCGCATGGGATGACGAAGAGGCACTACAAGCCAACAACTTCGGATTCAAGAAGTCAACGCGCCCCTGGGTGAAGATCGATGAAGACGTAAAGCAACAACGAATTCGAGACAAGGCCTGCATCCCATGCGGTGACCTGGAACACTGGATGCGCGACTGCCCAACAGCAAACGCCATGGGCAGAGCCACCTACCTCATCGGCGACGACATCTTCGAATTCCATCACAAGACAGAAGAGGGAAACGCGGGGGCGATTCAGGACTTACCCGGGCTCTGAATCGCGAAGAGCTGAAACCGGGCCTTGACACTAAACTACGCGCAACGGCACTATCGACAACGGACACCCGCACTGTAACACTCTCCTCCCACTCGTCCCTGGCATTCTTAATACACCTCACGCCAAACGGAGGGGGAGAAAAACCCGAAAATACGCTTATCGACAGCGGAGCTACCGACAACTTCATGGACTCCGACATGGCGACATCACGCGGGCTCCACCTTGAGGAGCTCAAACCCCCAATAAACCTTTGCCTATTTGATGGAGAACTCTCCGCATCGGGCAAAATCACACACTATACCACCAACGACGTCAAATTCAGTGACGGCACCACGCAGAGGATAAGGTTCCTCCTTACGAAACTGCACGAGACAGCTGCGATAGTGTTGGGACTATCATGGTTGAAGGAGGTCAACCCCCGAATAAACTGGAAAGACCTCTGCATCACGCTACAAAGGGGGTCAAACGGCAAAATTGAAGGATCACTACCGGACCTCCGAAGGAAAAAGGAAGTCGTCCCAACGACAACAGGCACAGGAGATCAACGCTTACCCTCGCGGTCAGCTCGCTCCTTCACGATCGAAGTACAGTTAGAAGGATCCTCAACGCGACTACGGGCACTTATCGATAGTGGAGCGGCGGGAAATTTCATATCACAATCCTCGTGCACGAAACCGGAACCTCTCGCCAGCCCCATGACCCTACAACTGTTCGACGGAAACCCCAGCGGAGGTGGAGCCATTTCACACCATAGTCCCGAAACAATCAAACTTGAGAACGGACTAGAGTATAAGGTCGACCTCCTCATAACACAGTTACACCCGGCCACGCCACTAGTGCTCGGATTACCTTGGTTACGGGAAGCAAATCCGGACATCGACTGGCGGGAAATGTCCATGACCATGGAACAAGGGGCAGGACTAGCCGCGATATCGCTTTCCCAGAAGACGCAATGGAGAACCGTGACCCTTGAGGAGGAGGAAGACGTCGAAGCTCCGAAACCAGCCAACCCCCTTTCGGAAAAACAACCCCTCCTCAGGGACCTCCTGGACGACGACAACGATCAGAACGACACCTCCAGCGATAACATGAAGGGGGAAGACACTCACCCAAACACCAACGAACCCCAAGAGGAAGTACCAACACCGACAACCGAGTCACCAGAGGAGATAACGGGACGGAAACGCACCCGAAAACCACCCCCACCGAACTACTTCCCTCCAAACGTTCCGAGGTCCAAATTCAAACCCCACCCCAAACGGAAATCCGCAACGCCCCCAACGACAGAAACACAGGAAGAAGAGGAAACCAACCCGGAAACGGAGGCCGAAGACGAAACCGGAGAGGGAGAAGAGGATGTCGAAACACAAAACATCCGCCTGATCGGAGCGGCGCCATTCGCGAACCTCATCAGGGACGGAGCCACAGCGTTCCAACTACACATCTCCCCCACCGAAAAGGAAGAACACCTCCATGCCAATAACACCTCCGACGATGAACCCAAGCAACCAAAGACAGAAAGGGAAATCTTCGAGGAAGTCGTACCTCCGGAGTACAGGGACTTCGAAGACGTATTCTCAGCGGGCGAAGCGAAAACCATCCCCCCACACCGACCCTACGATCACACAGTGGAACTCGACGAAAACACTACCCCTCCCTTCGGAAAGATATACAACATGTCCGAACTGGAGTTGAAAGCATTGAAGGATTACATCGACGAGATGCTCGGAAAAGGGTTCATCCGACCTTCGAGTTCGTCAGCGGGAGCTCCGGTACTGTTCGCAAAGAAGAAGGACGGATCACTCCGGCTATGCGTGGACTATAGAGGATTAAATCGGATCACCAAGAAGAACCGTTACCCTCTACCTCTGATCGGAGACCTCATAGACCGACTTCAAAAAGCGAAAGTATACTCGAAGATCGACCTCCGAGTGGGCTACAACAACGTCCGCATAGCTCCGGGACACGAATGGAAGACAGCTTTCCGCACTCGTTATGGACTTTTCGAATACCTGGTAATGCCTTTCGGCATGACAAACTCACCCGCGACATTCCAACACTTCATGAACGACATCTTCCACGACATGAACGACGTGTTCGTAGTGATCTACCTCGACGACATTCTGGTTTTCTCGGAGACCTTAGAGGAACATCACGGACACGTTCGGAAGGTCCTCGAGAGGCTCCGGAAACACAACCTTCATGCGAAACCGGAGAAATGCACGTTTCACACTACGGAGATCAAATACCTAGGCGTCATCGTATCCCCCGGCGGAGTAAAGATGGATCCAGGAAAAGTCGACGCGATCCGGAAGTGGCCTAGACCGACGAAGGTCAAGGAACTCCAATCTTTCCTAGGCTTTGCAAACTTCTATCGGCGGTTTATCGACAATTACTCGGGCATAACGAAGAGGTTAAACAAACTCACGCAAAAGGACACAATCTGGAAATGGGATTCCGAATGCGAAGGAGTCTTCGAACTATTGAAGAAAGCATTCTCCTCCGCACCCATCCTACGACACTTCGATCCTCAACTACCGGTGATATTAGAGTGCGACGCTTCCGACTTCGCCATAGCGGGGATCATCTCCCAATTTGACGAGACATCACAAGACTTACGTCCTGTCGCCTTCTACGCGAGAACTATGATAGACGCGGAGCTCAACTACGACATCTATGATAAGGAGCTCCTAGCAATCGTGGAAGCGTTTAAGCAATGGAGGGCCTACCTAGAGGGATCTCCCCACCGCATTCAAGTGTACTCCGACCACAATAACCTACAGTATTTCTCTACGACCAAGCAACTCAGTCGCAGACAAGCACGATGGTCGGAATGCCTGGCAAACTTCGACTTCCAAATAAACTACAGACCCGGAAGATTAGGAGCGAAACCAGATGCCCTCACGCGACGGCCAGACGTGTATCCCAAGAAAGGGTTCGAACAGGATCATAATTCGTTCAACAACCGCATCATCATACCTCCCGAACGATTGAACGCGGCCCTAATACTGGACGAGGAGCTCCTACTAAACAACATCCGGAACACACCCCGAGACGAATTCTTCGAGAGACACGCACCCAAACCCGGAGATGAGACCTCCGCGTTCTCCCTATCCGAGGATGGCAAACTACTCTTTCGCGACGGAAGAATCTACGTACCGGACCATTCCAGATTACGCCTCGACATCCTACAGCAACATCACGACCACAAACTGCGCGGACATCCAGGGATCAGAAAGACCACACAACTCATCATGAGGACTTATTTCTGGCCCGGATTAAGGAAGGAGGTCACTCGATACGTCCGAAGCTGTTATACCTGTAAAAGAGCGAAGGTCCCACGCCATAGCCCATACGGACTATTGAAACCACTCCAGATTGGACGAAGGGCGTGGGCCTCCATATCCATGGACCACATTGTAGAATTACCGGAATCGGATGGGTACGACGCCATACTAGTCGTAGTATGCCGCCTCACCAAGCAGGGCATCTTCATACCCTGTCACACAACGGACACAGCAAAGGAACTCGCTCAATTATTCTTGGAACATGTCTTCTCCAAGCACGGACTGCCCGACGACATCATATCGGACAGAGGCACCCTCTTCGTCTCCCGTTTCTGGAGCTCGCTATGTAAAGCCCTGGACATCAAATCAAACCTCTCGACCGCGTATCACCCGGAGACCGACGGCCAGACGGAACGAGTAAATCAGACACTGGAACAATACCTCCGGATGTACGTGAACTATCTCCAGACCAACTGGCGAATTCAGCTCCCTCTGGCGGAATTCACGTACAACAATACGACCCATTCGACCACGGGAGTTTCCCCTTTCTTCGCGAACAAGGGCTATCACCCCCGCTTGACAATCTCTATAAAAGATATACCGGCGAAAGAAGCCCAGGAGGTAGCCGTAGACCTCCGGACCCTCCAGGACTACCTCCGCAAAGAAATAGAGATCGCAAATGAAGCTTACAAACGATTTGCAGATAAGAAACGGGACCTTACACCAGACTGGGCCGTAGGAACGGAAGTATGGCTCGACTGCCGGAACATCAAAACGAAACACCCCTCCAAAAAGCTGGACCACCGGAGACTGGGCCCCTTCAAAATCCTGCAGAAGATCTCCAGCCACGCGTATCGACTGGAACTACCTCCGACACTGAAAGGGATTCACAATGTCTTCCACGTCAAGTTGCTCGAGAAGCACGAGCACGAGAATTTCCCCGGACGATCAAAACCACCTCCGCAGACGATCGAAGTCGAGGGCGAAGAACACTACGAAGTGGGACAGATCCTGGATTCCCGAACACGAGGGAAACACGTCCTCTACTTGGTACGATGGGAAGGGTACGGCCCCGAAGACGATACCTGGGAACCAGCGGAGAATATAGAAGGAGCAAAGGACATGGCCCTTAAATTCCACCGACTATTCCCAAGAAAACCACGGGACCCCACAATTTAAAAAGACACTCGACGAACACTCACGCACACCAACACATCACGAAAATTATGCAAATTTTCCCAAGACTAAACTCTACTATACGTATTCGACCACCAGCGCAACAATATCACACAAAGAAAAAATATCAAGAAAAAAAGAAAAAAAAAAAAAAAAAAAAAAAAAAACAAACGAACGAACTCCGGACTGTAAATATTCAGCAAAAAAAAAAAAAAAACGCAGGCCAAGACGCTGCAGAAGGGACCGACTACTCGATGCGACGACGCTTAGAGGGACCCGCACTGGAAGAAGAACCGCCCTCACGATCACCCCCCACCTCCCCAACCAACCCTATCTCCAGGGGACGCATCGACGCAATGTCCTGCTCGTCGTCGGCGATCAACTGAGACTGAGATACGAACTCCGCCAAGGCACCTTCGCGAGTAAGAGAAGGGCGATGAAGAGCAAGGAAATGCTCGAACGTGGGAAACGGCGACTCGGGATCGACGGGGGGGCGGAACAGCTCCAGGAGCGAGTGCCGCTCAAGAATCTTGTGGGTGCCATCGATGATACTTCGGACTGGCGACGCCTCCAACTCGACGAGGGCGCGACGCAAAGCACCATCCGCGATATACATATCGGACGCGAAGGCGGTACGCGCAAGGTCGAGGGCTACGAAAAGTCTTAGAAACAAGAAGGAGAAAATGAAGGGAATCGAAACTCACCGTCAACGCGAGTACGGAGGTCCAAGGCATGACCACGCCAATGATCCCTAACCTCCTGAAGGTGGACAACGTGCCCCTGCAAACCAGCAACCTCATCCTGAAGAACCGACACCTCCATCCGAAGATCCTCAACCTCCGCGTCACGATCGACGTCTACGACCTCCGAAGTCTGCGCCTGCAGATGAAGGAAACGCTCACGTTCATCGGTGAAGTCGGCCAATACGCCACGAAGATGGGACTTGGCACGTTGACCCTCGACCCGGAGAAGCTCGACTTGAACAGAGAGGGCCTGCGCGCGCGCGACCTCCTGGTCATAGAGACGTTGAAGACGGAGGTACTCCTCAGACGAGGGAGGGGAGGGAACCGGAGCAGCAGGGGGGGTCGAAATCAACATGGCGGGGGGGGAAGAGGGCAAAACGGGTGAAGAAGAGCCTGAGGAGGATGACCCTTTTAAAAAGAGAGGCTCCGAAGGGCCGGCGATGGGGGAATCCGGAGACTCGGTGCGCACAATGGGCCCAGAACGACGAACGGGGACAAGCGAAACCGAACTATCGCGGGAGGAGGAGGAAGAAGGGCCAGGGATAGGCGAAGAGCGCACCTCCTGAACGGACAAGCACGCACCCCTACGGCCAACAGGCACAGACTTTCGACCCTGGCCTCGCGTACCGCGAAAAAAGGCGCGAGGCGGGGGAACACGAGGAGGAGGAACAGCACCGGACCCTTCAGGGGATGTGGAAACAACAGGAAGAGGAGGGGGGAGCGGTAAACGCAAGGCGCGACGGATACTGGTAAAGGACATCGCGACGCCAGTGCGAGAGAAAGCAAAGCCTTCCGCACGAGAGCGCAACCACGCCAAGGGAATCCCCAACTGCCTAGCGGCCACTTCTAGGCCATGCTCCAACGAAAGCGAACACAGGGAGTGCGCCGCACGGCAGTCGACACAGGGCAGGGTCCCGCGAAGACGGACCTCCTGAAATCGACAGGACAGCCGACACTCCCGACAACGATCACACTAACGAAGATCCCAAAATGGAATCAACAATCGATCGCAGAAAAAGGGCAACACTTACCGGTGCATGCGTCTCACACCACGCCAAGGAAGGGGGAACCCGCACAGCGGTACGCAGGATCTCCGCCAACAGCTCATCCGTCAAAAGGGACCCCCAGGACAACGAAGTCGCCGCCGGACGTGACACAGGATCGCTGGCCGGTTCGAACTCAACCTCTGGAGTGGAGGAACGAGGACGCCGGATCTGTCGAGATCGAACCGGCAGACGGATGACCAGCCGATGATCGGGAATGGAGGGAGGTGCGGGAGAAGATTCGGGGACCGCCCCGACACTCCCATCGACAAGTGTGACGATCCCAGGAAGAGAGGACGTCGGGGAAACGGGTCGGGGTACGCCAAGGAACGCCACACGCGCCCGATCTTCGACGGACAGCTGCGCCAACTCGGAATCGCGCAAAATCGTGCTAGGGTCAACGGAGGCGGGGGCCGCGATATCGAGATTGAAGGACGACATGAGCAGGACGAAGAGAAGATGGAGGAGGAACAAACAACCTAAGTTTTTTCTCTTTCGATCTCCGAGATCCTCAAAAACACCCACAAGGACCTACAACCGAGACCGACACGTGCCCCTCACGTGACCGCGCGCGACCCAGAAAGGAGAATAACCGCCACACTCCCCGTATTCGAACATTTCCTTTTCCGCGTCTCAGTGGCTCGACGCTTGAGAAGGGGGTAATGTCACGACCGCCCCTAAACTCGCAATCACTTACGCTTTCCCACGCACGTCCACCGTATATATGATGGCACCACTTCTTTTCAGACTCCTTACCTCGATATTACCTATTGTTAAGACTAGTTCTCGATTCTCGTTCTCGTTTCTCTCTCTCTCTCTCAATCTATTTGGCTTCACACCCGTATCACTTGAGCTCGTTCGTTCGAATTAGCCCCGGTGAACACCTCCGTCAACGCTCACGACCTCCGAATACTCCTTCGTAGGCCGTCTTCCTTGACGGACGTCAGGCCTGTCCGCTTCGGTGGTTCCAGAATAACTCTGTAACCGGCGTGCTACACAGGTCCTAACAGACACCACCAAAACCGACACAATAACCTCATGGCCCGTTTCGAAGTCTGTAAAAGATGTTAGGAAATTCTTGGGGTTTGCCAACTTCTATCGTCGATTTATTGAAGGGTTTTCCAAAATTGCAACTCCCCTAAATAATCTATTACGGAAAGAACAGAAGTGGGAATGGACAGAACAACAACAAGGAGCTTTTGAGGAACTCAAAGCACGTTTCACGTCGAAACCAATCTTGGTAACGGCAGAACCCGATAAACCGCTGCGAGTGGAATCAGACGCTTCGGACTTTGCAACAGGGGCAATCTTATCTATGAAATGTGATGATGATAAATGGAGGCCATGTGCTTTTTACTCAAAATCACTCAGTGACGTGGAGCGTAATTATGACGTGCATGACAAAGAAATGCTGGGCATCATTCGAGCTCTGGAAACTTGGCGACATCATCTCGAAGGAGCACTACATAAGGTTGAGATCTGGTCAGATCACAGAAACCTTCAATACTTCATGACATCAAAGAAACTTAACCGACGACAGGCCCGATGGGCACTATATTTATCCAGATTTGATTTTGAATTATTGCACAAACCAGGTAGCTCTATGGGGAAAGCAGATGCTCTGTCCAGGAGGCCAGATCATAGAGAGGGAGTGGAAAGTGACAACATGGAGGTGACACTGCTGAAACCCGAATTCTTTGCAATCAAAGCATTGCAACAAGGCCATGTGTTAATCGATGGAGCAGAAGAAGACTTGTTGACACGTGTTCGGAAGTCAAAGGAGCTGGACGAATCAGTAGTGAAAGCAGTGGAAGAGATGAAACGATCACCAACAAAACGATTGAGATCAGAAGAATGGACCGAAGAACAAGGACTCATTTTATTTAGAGGCAAGGTCTATGTACCAAAGGATGTCCAACTACGACGAGAAATCGTCAAACTCCATCATGATACACCAGTGGCAGGACACCCGGGTCGTTTCAGAACTCTGGAACTGGTTTCTAGAAATTACTGGTGGCCAGGAATGACCAAGTTCATTTTTGCCTACGTGGATGGATGTGACAAATGCCAACGTTTCAAACAGTTCCCTGCACCACCAGCCGGTAAATTAATGCCAATCACCACACCAATGGAACCCTGGAAGGCAGTAGCAGCAGACTTTATCACGGGATTACCGCATGCGCAGGGGTACGATGCAATCCTTGTAGTGGTAGATCGAGCAAAAAAGGGAATTCATGTCATCCCTTGTACATCAGAAACATCTACTACAGGGCTGGCCAAACTATATCGGGACCATGTCTGGAAGCTACACGGCATGCCAGACGACATCATAGCAGACCGAGGACCCCAGTTCGCATCAGAAATGATGAAAGAACTAAATAAACTATTGGGAATACAAACTAAATTAACCACCGCCTTTCATCCGCAAACAGATGGGCAAACAGAACGAACAAATCAGGAGATTGAACAGTATCTACGACTGTTTGTGAACCACCGGCAAAATGATTGGCCTGAATGGCTGGCATTAGCTGAGTTTGCACATAATAATGCTATTCACTCGGCAACACAGGTGTCGCCATTTTATGCTACCTACGGACTTCATCCCCGGATGGGATTCGAACCAAGAAGACAAAGCAGGAATGAGGCAGCAAATGAATTCGCGAGCCGAATGAAGAAAATACACGAGGAAGCCCAGGCGGCATTATGTAAAGCCAGAGAGGAAATGAAAAGATATGCAGATCAGCGAAGAGGAGATGTACCGGAATATTCAGTGGGACAAAAGGTCTGGCTCGAAACGGACAACTTGCAACTCACGCGTCCATCGCGCAAGTTGACCGAAAAGAGAATTGGACCCTATGAGATCATCGAAATCATTTCGGAGAACGCAGTCAGGCTAAAATTGCCAGCAACCCTAAAAATTCATCCTGTCATCAATGTTTCACGAATTCGCCCTTATTCAGAACCGAAAATTCCCGGACAAACATCCGAACCACCACCCCCAGTAGAGATTGAAGGACAGCTAGAATATGAAGTCGAGCAGATCCTTGATTCTCGACTCTTCCGAAACCAATTCCAATACCTAGTGAAGTGGAAAGGCTATACCGCTGAACACAACACCTGGGAACCAGCTAGAAATGTCGAAAATGCCAAGGATGCTGTAAATGAATTCCATCGTCTAAATCCATCTGCCCCTCGAAGAATTCAAGCTACATCCCACGAGGACTTCCTTAAATTGTTCCGCCCATATGAAAATCACACACACACGCCACAGGGTCTCAAATCTTGGATAAATATCACAGAACCCTAAGTCCATACCCATCATCACCCTACTCTCAAAGACATGAACCCTTACCCAGTCGGCACTCGCGTTTTCTTTTGGGCATCTAATGCTCACATTATCTACGGCCTGGTGGAGTCAATCAGTCGAATGCTCGATGGGACCATCATTCTATCCATCAAAACGGATAGTGGCTCAATAGTCGCTCTACCAGCAGCAGGGGTCACCAGAATGACCTAAAAGAAGACGTCTCGCCTGGAAGTCGAGTCTAGTGAGGGAGTAATGTCAGGAGATGAACTTTTTTGATATCTAATCTCTCTTTATCTAATCAGGAAACTAATCGGACATCTTATCATCTTATCTAAGTAGATAGTTGTATGTAATGGATAACAGTCAGCATGACTGCGACACAGCATGGCTTACTCATAGCTTACTCATGGCTGACTCATTGCTTACTCAGAGCACAGTCCAACATGCTGCATCCACATGTTATTAACCAATAGCTGTATTCCCTCATCGACACATGTATACGGTACCATTCTAGCATGTATCTTGTAAAGTTGTATATATAGGACAATAAACCATCCAGAGTCCTCATTCGAGTTCTCTTAGGATTTCCACTACTCTTAGTGTGAACACTTGAGATTACTAGAATAACCAACATTGTTCCTATTCTCATTCTCTCTCTCTCTCTCTAAACCTTACTAGTAGAGTATTCTTGTGGGAGCCCGCTATCATTAGTAGTGTTGCCCTAACAGTCATCACAGGCGGGACTACTAAACATATTAGAAGATCGACATGACATACTAACCAAATGATCAGCGATCACATCACGTATGCCTTCATGGGATCCTGAAAGAGACATGCCATGCGCAGCAGCGAGCGCCAGTAATGATGATTTGTTTTTCAGTTTTAGAGCTTTCAATGTATCATCAATGGTATAAAGCACATCAAGTCTGGAAGTCGTAACCCAATCAATGAAAGATTGCCGCAGGGCATGTACCGAATCTTGGCGATGAAAGGACAAACCAATACTGGTACTGATTAATCGTAGCTGGATAGTATTCAGAAAGGTAATATGTCCAACAATTTCACGTCCTAACTCATCAGCAAGCTCTGTACTCGTCAAAGAACCTGAAACGTCTCGACAAGTTCGACCTGAGCGTGCAGCGCATAGGCCGTTTAATAAATGATGGCACATAGCTTGTTGTGCTGCTTGGATAGTCAGATGCTCGTGAGGTATGTTATGTTCATTGAGCAATTCAAAAAAACCAAACCGTGTTGTGTACAAAACAGAATGCACGGAAAACAAAGTGTCGTATAAAAGCGCGATGCGGGGTGGAACATGAACATTTTCATTTTTATTAAAGTTATATGATGACATGTTGTTATCAGGTGGGATCGACCCTCCATTTAGTGCTAGAGTGGCGAGTTAGCAGAGCAGTAGACCATAAATTGAACACACACCTGAGCCCCAAGGTGTTTGACAGAACGTTGAAGCATGACCGAGGCGGTTTAGGACTTCCAGTGTAACAGCTACGAAATGGATTGTCGATTCACCACAATATGTTGAGAGGGAATTAACGCGACACACCACTGCTTGTCGCAACTGTGAAAACGAAAATAGGGGAACAACCCAGAAGTCACTAAAGAGTTCAGACGCACCAGGATATGATGATTCATGGACGACAGAGTGTCGATTTGCGGTAAGCCGTCGCGTAAGTTCCTCATCAACGGGACGAGAGCACGGAGGTGACATGGTGGACGGGTAAATGGAAGATGTGTGTTGCAAGGAAAAAGAGTTTTCGATTTGACCGTGAAGCTTAAATATTAGCAAACACAGTTCAAACGTCTTTGATCTGTCATGTAGAGTTTGACATTCATTTTAAAACCAAAGAATTCTGAGTCGAAAAGGTGTTTGGAATGTCTATGCTGATCGAGACTGACATTCTGCATGAGCCGCGCCCGATGTTTACATTTATTGAACAAGCAAAGAATAGGAGTTGTCAATTGAGGTCCGTGACAGAGACTCGGGCGGGGGTGCGACGGAGGTGGTGGGGTAGTCGTTAGGTGAGGGTGGGCCGGCTGGGGCGATGACGATGACGCTGACAACGAAAGCGAAGCGCGATTGCGCGAATTGCCTCAGAAATAGGTGTTGGGGGTCCTGAGCGATGTGTTGGTGGGGTGGAAGGGCGGGCGAGGGCGTGGTGGATGTGGTGGGGTGGTCATTAAATGGGGGTCGGCTAGCTGGGACGGTGACGACGACCCCGACGACGAACACGATTCGTGTTTGTGGTCAGTGTCTAAAATCGTAGTAATATGGTCATACTACGCACCTTGAGTCCTGGAGGACATAATGTGCTCACAACCCTACAGCCCTACCCCACGAGTTCCTGCGATGATGCGTCGCCTGAACGTGTCTATCGATGTTCGTTACGCGTCCCGATCGCGCCCTTTGCATTGATTTCGAATTCTGAGGGATAGAGCTAGTCTCCGGTAGCCGACCTTATAACCGATGACAGTCGATCTGTTTTATAGAGCATAGTCGGTCATGCGTGCGCGCCGCTGGGGATGCGCACATACCTGCCTGTATCGACATCATTCCCTCTCCCGCTCCCCTGCGGAGGATTCGGAAGTTCGGAGGCCTCGGAGGATTTGGAGGATTAGACGAGCAATATGGCAGCGTAACATTGAAAAATACGCAGAATATACAAGTTTGGGTTCTCGATGAACAGGAATGGGATTCAGATGGTTCGAGAAATTCGGGGGATTCGGAGGGTTCGAGGGATTTAAATTCAAGTTCGACGCCCTCGCGAAGCAATATCGCAGCGTAACATCGAAAAATAGACAGTGTACCGGAACTATGCATGATGTCACATGTGTACTCTACGGCGCACAGGTTGTCGTCCATCTATGGACCATAGTCCACGGACCGGTCATGTGAAAAACACGTGCGTGGACCACTCGGAAAACTTTAGTCGGTTTTTGCGGTCAGGAGATCAGGACCCACTACTAAAGTAGCGGGAATTTATAGACGCTTACCGACGAGCTCACGCATCGATTCTAACATGTACGGTTTTGGGACCCCAAGAATACGATTGCATACGATCTGATACAAGATACACCGCGGCAAGATGATTCTCAAAGCCCCCCTCTTCAGTCCGACCTCCTCCAGTCCAGGTAAAGTCATACTTCATAAAGTTTTCAAGGGCAGAATGTGAGGGTGTAGTCGGCCCTGAGGGCAGAGTCGCAAGTGAACAATGCGGTGCCGCTGGACTCGTCATAAGCATAGACGTAAGTCCTGGGGCAGTTGTCTTTGAAGTAGCTGTAGAACGCGACACCTTTCACGAAGCACTGTTAGAAGATAACTTTCAAACAAGCTTCACCACCTACCAGAAGCAGGGCATGTGGCCGGGGTGTTATGGCTGCCTGAGCAGCAGTTGGCGGAGTCAGCTGAAGAAGATCGATTGAGAACAGGAGTGGCATGATGAGTTTGCATGTGGGCAAACCTTGGTTTCCGTCGAGGTTAGCGAAGCAGGCACTCTTGCACCCGACCGGGAAGCCTGTAGAATCGAAAGGACCTTTCAATGGGTCAGGGCCTGTGGGGTTTTGATAGTGAGATTCGATGAACGGTCAAATTATCTGCCTGACGTACAGTTGGGGCCGAGGTCCTTTGCGCATTCAGCGACCGGGCAGCCTTTGTTGTTGCTAATTCTCATCGGAAGGTTGTACCCATCGACGAGAGAGACTACACGACGCGTCGATGAGAAAAGCGAGGTGAATGGGAAAGGTCGATGTTTTACCGTCATAGAAGTCCCTGTTTCCATCTCCTTGCAGAGTCCATTCGGCAACAGAGGCCGGGGGAACGCCCTGTCATCAAACGAACACCTATCAGTGAGGTCGATGTCTTCGGCTCCTTTGTGATATTCACCGTGCCGGTGTTTCTGTCACAGATAAGTCCTCCGTTGCATCCTCCTGTCAAGCAAGAGTTCGGACCGGGGTTGACCGCAAAATTGCAGTTCCTGCGACCCTAGTGTAGAGTGTAAATACGGAGATATACAATAACAGCCTTTCGAAAGTGCAACTTACCCAGATTCTTCCAGCTTTCCAGTTGTCGGGAACGGTGAAACTGACTTTGGTGAAGGCAGCTGCCTCCCACCTGCAGAAAAAAAATGAATGGGGACTCATGACAGAGGGATAGGCCACAGCGCATACCCAGTCTGGAAGTTTGGCACGTTCGGGGCGACGTGCAGGTCAGTGAACATCTGTAGGTCAATGAGAAATGGAAGCCAATATGCTTGATCGTTTCCCTTACAGCCGGCCTATGAACGATTAGCCTCGGCGTCCACGAAAAGGCAAAAAAGTCTTACCAGATGGTAAACGGGCAAGCATTGTAAACCTTGAAAGGGAGGAATGTAAGTACATGATCCTCGCACAGCGATCTACAGTCAGCCCACCGTAAAGGTTCTAGCGGTAGCACCGGAAAGGAGTGCGAGAGAGCCAACAGCCGTAAAGAACTTCATTGCGTAGTGATGACTTTTTGTGAGGTAGTCTGTTTGTCGACCGAGTTTTCGTTGACTTTTTATATGAACGAACCCGAGTCCCATGATCCAATCTGATGAGGTTTGTACAGTGATAATGGGTACGAAGTCTTCTCTGGCGCTCATGGTCAACTGTCATGAGGCGGAATAATTAACCCTATGCATATGTCCATACCATGAGCCACATGGGCGAGAAGTTGCTTAAATAGCACAAAACGAAGGATGCGGTGACGGCTACGAACCCCGTGCTCGTTGTGACGGCCCCTAGTCGTTCGTCAACCACCAGCACTCAGTATTCAGAGCCGAATGATGTGCAAGTTGTGAGAAACAAATGCATACTTTGAACTGCCCAGAATTATGTCAACATGCACGCTGTTGGCTGATTGGTTGCAACAGGAGTCCAGTGAAGATCAATGGCGGATTTGGTATGCTGGTAAGAGAGATCCTATGACAGTTTAGTATTAGCGAGTACATGTGGAAGATGAATAACCCATATCACCATCATGATCATGATTCACTTGACTTGAACCGCGTGATCGAAGCGTGATAAAGGCAGATGGCAAGAGCAATTGGGGCACGAGGAGCGAGGTAGAAAAACATCTGATGAACGGCTCAACTTCGGCCATCGAGTGGACTTTGAACAACCACTGCAGCCGTAGAAGGACTGAGTATGGAAGCGGTTTACTCAAAAGCTTCGAAGCTGCCTCCTACGAGCTTTTGAGACTTGAGCGAATCTGAGAGCTTTGAATGTTCTTCGCGTCGTTGCACTGGCCTAGCTTGATGCTACAATCGTGTACGTAACGATGGACGAAAATAAAACGACGCACCTTGGAAACAAGCCCGACCAACTTGCTAGAACGCAAAAAGCTGCTATTTCTGACCGCAAGCTCGTAAAAACCGAGGATCTGGTTCTTTGCATGGAAGCATCTGTAGCTCGGTGTGTGTGTTTAGATCAACCCACTCATCAGGCAACGGAAAGAAGCCTTAAGCATCAGTTTCACGATGACAATTAAGTTGGAGGCGAACTAATTGGCTTTTCATTTCCCAAAGGACAAGTGCGTGTGTGTGAAGCAAGTACTAGGAAAAATGATTCAATCAATCCAGACTCCAGGGGCAAGGGCATCCATTGACTTAAGGGCAGAAGGTGATGGTGTAGTCGGCTTTGAGGTTGGAGTCGCAGGTCCACAGGGCGGTTCCGCTGGACTCGTCATAAGCGTAAGCATAAGACCTGGGGCAGTTGCTCTTGAAGTAGTCATAGTACGCCACACCTACGATCAACCCCCAGAAATCAGTCAAGATGTATCGAAGGAATGCGTGGTTACTCGGACGTACCAGAAGGAGGGCAGGTGGCAGGGGTGTTGTGGCTCCCGGAGCAGCAGTTGGCGGAGTCACCTGAGGTGATTCACATTATAAAGGGTGTCAATCTTTTGAGTGAGTTATATTACCTTGGTTTCCGTCCAAGTTAGCGAAGCAAGCACTCTTGCAGCCAACGGGGAAACCGGTGGAATCGTAGGGGCCTTTCAGAGGCGGGGGACCTACAAGGAGGTGAGCTGATATGGAAGCATAAAATTATCGGGGCGTGACGAACAGTTTGGTCCCAGGTCCTTTGCACATTCGGCGATAGGGCAACCTTTGTTGCTGGAGATCCTCACGGGGAGGTTGTAGCCGTCGACCAGGGAGACTATGATGTAGCGAAGTTAGAACTGCGGCCTGGTAATGCAGTCGTCCCCAGCCTTACCATCGTACCAATCCTGGAATCCAGCACCTTCCAAAGTGAACTCCGCAACTGTGGCGGGAGGAACACCCTATTCATAGATACATACGTCAACAGACTGAAAAAACTAGCCAGAATCAAGTCAACTCACAGTTCCTGTGTTGCGGTCGCATTGAAGTCCTCCATTGCATCCGCCAGTGAGGCAGGAGTTGGGGCCAGGGTTGGTGGCAAAGTTGCAGTTGCGGCGGCCCTGCAGATCGGGATCGGAGAATTGACACATGTGAAGAGGGGTGGGGGGCGAAACAAAAAACAGCGTACCCAAATTCTTCCAGCCTTCCAGTTGTCGGGAACTGTGAAGCTGACCTTGGACCAAGCCGGCGCTTCCCAGCTATGAAGGGAGAGAGTCAGGACCAAAATTCTGAGATGCGGTGTACAACGAGAGGCTGACCCAGTCTGGTAGCTAGGGACGTTAGGGGCCACATGTAAATCGGTGTACATCTGGATCGCCTGTAAGCGTGGTTCGAAGTAAACGAGATCAGTGTTCTCACCGCCGGCCTGAACGTTAACGAAGTGAGTCCATCAAGTAAAAGCGATCTTTTATAGCAGCACGTACCAGATGGTGAAAGGGCAGGCATTGTAGACCTTGAAGGAGCATAAGCAGAGGGTACTCTGCACGGGCGTAGCTACGTACCGTGAAGGTTCGGGCAGCAGCGCCGGAGAGAAGAGCAAGGGAGCCAGCGACGAAGAAGGATCTCATGGTGTCGATTATACAAGACACTTAAGTTGCAGGTCTGACGAAACTTGGAGAGGATTTCGGCCTTTTATACGTCGAGAGTCATTATTTGCCGTATGACCAAATTTGAGGAAGCCCCCAAGGTTAGAGCAACTCGAACAGTCGGGAGATCGCCTAGCAGCATCGGAGACGGTTCCTGTCAGATGGCGACGACGCCATGCAGTCGGGCACCTCGTGAACGCCAGAGTGGTGCTTGAAATGGATAGTTGGGACGGCCATACAAAGAGGTTATGCATAGGGAAATATTCGGCCGCGTGGTGTCGCTTGGTTTAGTCGGTCAAACTCGAGTCTATCCATCGTGGTCACAAGAGCTGAGGTAGATAGGTAGCATTGTCCGAAAGCTCGGCCGTAGTGGTCTTGGAAATCAAAACAATCGACGGAGATTACGGTTACACACCTTGTGGGACGACGACCAATTTGGTATTTGTTCGTTCTTCTGGGGAATATACAGGGCAGCAGGGATAAGACCGTCAAATGTCTCATATTGTAGGTATACAGTAAATGTCCTTGTAAACGTGATCCATAACAGGCTGGAAGGCAATCGTCAAAGCGTCCATGAAAACATCCCGCTACCGTATACGGGAATCAAGAATTCGCGGTACAAGTGGGGAAGAGTCTAGGGTGGGGGTCTGTAGAAATTAGAGTCCTTACAGGCTGTCGCAGAGTGTGCAGTCGAAATGTAGAGTAGTACGGAAGATAGCAGCTATATGCAAATATCAGAATCAGCCGCGAAATCTGCGATTGCTGACGTGGAAGTGCTCACGCAGGGCGATAAGGGCCACAAACATCGCGAGGACGAGGATGTAGATGATACCGTACTTGACGATCTTTATTTTTTGTCAGTATCCAGAATAGCAAAGAGAATGAGAAGCAAACGCACCAGCCAGCGACGCTGTCTTTTTTGCTTGATTGAGTAAAGGGGCGCGCGAATTTGCTTCGAAGGACGAAGCCAGACTAACAGAAGAAGAAGCATCAGGGACCGAAAACCCGCACGAAGATACCAAGCAAGGCTTACAAAGAATAGTCGCGTGGAATCGATCAAAGTAAGGAATCAAAATGGGTGGGGTCAGCATGAACAAAAGCAGGTGTCCGAGCAACAGATCAGAACTCCATAGCGACAGCTCGATAATCTTGACCACAAATTCACGCGCAGGCTGCGACATAACATGGGCACCAAGGCCGCGGCCGTACCACCTGCCAGACCACCATGCGCGATTTGTCTCGTCGTGTTTGAACTCGCGTGAAAGGAAGACTGCAATGAGTATCTTGTGGATGGCGCGTTGGATAGCAATCACGGCAATGAGACCAAGGACGGCGTGTGACGCGTCCCAGAGTTCAAGGAACCACTGTAAGATAAGAAATTCAATATCACGACGGCTACTTGATCACGAGGACGGTGTACTCACGAGGAATTCGAAGAAACCGAGCATCCCAATGACACCCAACATGTGGGCAATGAATGCCATCGCCGATCCAAACCTCGGGAAGACGGGATCAAGCATGGGACCAAGGAAGAGGGATATCAGGAAGAGCGTCAGCAGAACAGCTGCGTTCCATACGATCGGCCCCAAGGAGATGACCGCAATTCGGATGAGAGGGCTCGGGGGCTGCTTTCCGTTTGATCCCGGGAAGGACTTGACGAACATGTAGGCGACAACGAACAGAACTGCCATGAAGATCGGGAAGATGACCTCGGAGAATAGGACTGCGCGCCATCCTGCACGAGGAACATCACCTGACAGTTTCTCTGATGGGTGGCCAAGCCTCTTCTTCTTGTAACCTGTGATCATCGTCCGTGAAAGGCGACAATACCCGATCCAGGAATTCGTATGCGAACGCGAGTTACCACGAGACATCCATCTCAAGAATTCGCTGCAGTCAAGCAAGATGAGTACAGGGTAAAAGAAGAAGTTGACGTGACAGCTCACCGATAATCAATAACGAAATCCGAGAAAACAAATTGATGAGGATTGAAAAGGAAGGGTGCAATGCAGAGCGACACGATGGAGATCCAGAAGTAGATCAAGTAGGGCGTCCAGAGGGTCAGCGTGACATACAGCAATGAGATAAGCGTCCGCATGCCCAGGTAGATACCTGGTCCCGCAAACCGAGAGAATAAGATGCTGAAGTAAATTCTCGTTGTCGCAAATCCACGGCCTGTTGCGATATATCGAGCACCACCGAGGGTCAAGTTGCTGAGGATCGAGTGCGTGTAGATCTGCGTCGAAAAAATCTCGAAGACGGGAGACAGAGAGCCAAATTGTTTCGCGAGACGAAATATGGCCTTCCAAGTTCCTCTTTCCACCAGTTCTATGGGATTAGAGTACGATTTAGTACGATACCCACGTAGCAATGAGCTACACACCTTGAAGGAAAAGCGGCAGGAAGGAGATCATGAACACCAAGAAGATACTGATGATGCAGCGCTGGATCCAGTCGAACACGGGGACGAGGTTATAGCAACCGCCTTGGCCACCGATGAACTGGCCCTGATCCGTGTACTTGCAGATAATGAGTTGCGCATTCAGCGTTCCCAAGAACACGACTATGCGAGGATAGCATTAGAATGGCAAGTTGAAGAAACAAAGTGAAAACGACATACGAGTGACAATGAAGATCTGGACCGACAGAATGACGAGCATATTGTTGATGTGGAACCCAGGATGTCCATAGTAGAACGTCAAGAACCGGTCGATAGGCAGCTGCGTGCCCAAGTAATAGTACTCCCGACTCAACATCTGTTCGCCCATGCCTGTCCCAATCTTCGTCTGGAAGTTCAGAATCGTGCCGAAACCCAAGTCTCTGCCCTTCCCGCACTGATAGTACTCGGTGTGCTTGATCCTGCCGCCGCGCCCAAACGCGTTCATACCCGCATAGATATCCTCGTTGAGATGCAAGCCCTTCTGCGCCTTTGAGACACCACCGCGGGTCGTCATATACAGCCCGTTCAGGAAATCGGGATGTCCGTAATGCAATTTCCCGCCGACCCATGCCATGGAGCGCGCCGCGAGCGTGCCGAATGTCTGCTCCTTGCCAGCGGCAAGGTCACCCAAGATACCGATATTCTCTGAAAAGATGTACTCGCGCGCGCCAACGATAGCTACGGGGGGCCTCTTGAAGTCCTTGTGACCCCACTGCGCATAGGGGCTCTGCGTCGACACCGCGTACTCCTCAAACTCGCCGAGGATGTTCCGGATCTTGAGGCACTCCTCGAGGTAGTTGTCCTGGTTCGCATCGATGAGCTGCAGGTACTCGCCCCGGTAGAAGATGATCGCGTGGTTCTGGTTGTCCGACTTGCCATCGCCGAGGATGGGGTTGCCCGGTAGCTCGATCCGGAATTTGGGGCGGCGTCGTCCGGTCTCGGGGATAAACTCGCTGTGGCCGTCGATGAGGGAGGAGAAGATGCGCGGGTCGCCGCCCTCCTTGCGCGAGGGCTCTTCCTCGAGGTATGCGATCTGCAGATCCGGGTACGCGCGTAGGAGGAACTCGGCATTCTCGTGCTCCTCCTTGTTGAATTTGGAATAACGCTGCATAGAGACCACGAATTTGAACTTGCGCCGGGCCATGCGCTCGAGCTCGCGCTCTAGCTTGTCCGTGTTGCCGCCGAAGAGTTGCACGACCTCGGGGTTCTCGACACGGTAGAGCAGCTTGATGGCTTTGGAGTAGTTCATCATTCCCGATACCGTCCTGTAGAGCGTTTGTGCACGGAGGGATGCCCAAATACGCGTGCGCAGCGTAAACTCGGGCGCGGCGCTCTTGAAGCCAATGAAGTAGAACGGCAGGTCATCCGTCTTCGATTGGCCCTTTTCGTCATTAGCAAAGGGGTTCGGGCCATTGAACATAGCGGACTCCTCCGCGAGGATCTTGGTATCCTTGACAAAATTCTCCCACTCGATCGGGTGCAGCTGCTTCAGGTACTCCAGGAGTGTGACACGGGTATTCTGGTCCTCCTCGCGGATAATTTCACGGAGCGAGAGCAGGGTCTGTACGACAGTTGTCAATAAACCCAAACTATCGGAATGAATCAGAAACACAAAGCACCTTCTCGCTATAATGTGGAGTTAGCACCGTAAACGTAGGCATCGCATCAACTGGGAGCGGGGCCGGGATATCTGTCGTCAAGCTCTGAGCAAAGAACGAGATTCTACGCTCAGCCTCGCTTCCAGGGGGGAAGAATTCTCCCTTGAAGCCCTTGTCGCCCTGCGAGATGAAAAATGGGGGCGCACGCAGAGAGCGTCTCCCTCCAGCGCCAGTGTCGACCTGGTGATAAAGCAGCTTCTGAACGTGGTCGATTGAGAGCAGGTGCTCGCGGTACATGGATATGATGATCGCGTTCCAGATTTGGGAGACCAGGACCTACATTTGCCAGCTCCTTAACGACGAGTGACACAAGCGGTGAGATGGAAAAGGCGCACCTTGGGTTTGTACTTGACCTCCATATCGCCCGTCGCCAGCAGCTTCGAATAAATGCGCTTCGGCAGGCGCGTATAGATGTCCTTCCACGGTGTCCAAATTGAAAGGCCCAAGCTGAACGACCGCCCGATACTGTACACCGTGTTCCAAATGATGTACCACAAGAACGTATCGAGGAAGAATAGCACGAGATCCATGACATACATGATCGTCAGTGTGAACGCCGCCTGGTTTCTACACAGTGCGTTGCCAAAGTACTTGTCGTTACATCCTTGGATTTTCATGCCCACCATCACGCGGATCGGGTCCTTGAACGATAGCGTCAGGAAGAAGTACGATTCGGTGAATTTGCACCCGAAGACGAGGAACCACATGAAGATGGAGCCGAGGCGGTTCATACGCTCAAGCGACGGGTAAGAGGCCGTGAAGGTCTGGCTGGCAAGATACTTGCGTGATTTGCCGGCAACGCGATCGCCAAACATACGTCCGGACGGCATGACGGCAAAAAGGAGCGTTGCGACAACCGAGATGAAGAACTGGACGATGCCAAGGATGAGCGCGAGCGAGCCGCCGGCACTTGAGCTGTGCTCGACGATGGCGACATAGAATGTAGGACCGCAGGTCAGGCCGAGGGTGATTAGAAGGAAGAGAAGGCGCCGGGTTAGGTGGGACGAGTTGTTCCATGTTGTCGGGATATACGAGAATTCCGCAAGGGTGGCGAGAATCATGATGACCGTTGCGACTGCACCGCCGAGCGCTGTGGCACTCCATGCCATTGCAGGGGAGCTCTTGTCCTTCGGCTGGTAGATGGTGGGCGAGTTGAAGGCGGTGTAGAAATAGAATACCGCGATATGGATGACCCAGATGCGGTTGAAGTTGACAAGCAGATGGCCAAAGGAGCGCTTCTCGTAGTATGTCTTGAAGAAAGCGCGATTCCAATCGATCCGGTCGAACTTCATGAACCGTTGGGCTGGAGGCACATCGACGAGGCGGGTCTGATGGGGTAGGTTGAACGAAACGCAAGAAACCGAAAGCTCAAGACACGCACCTTGTCCGCAAGTACGATTCGAGCAATGCCCTCCGGATACCAGAACAGTTGGTTGACATCATCATACCCGATGATCTCATTGTGATCGCGCTCTCTTCTCACAAACTTCCCATCAACGACCTCGTACCCCTGATCCCGAATGAACCTATAGAGTGGCTTGGTGACAGTTCTTAGATACAGGCCTTCCGGCACAGGGTCGACCCGGTTTTGACACTCTGGTGAACGATAGTAGTCATCCGCGCATTTGAAGATGAAGCACAAGCATTCGGGCACGAAGCGGACTTGCGCAGCCTCCCCCCACAGAAGAAGGTACAGCGCTATTTGTCGTAGCCGGTCATACTGGGACATGCTGTGCATGGCCTGCCGCCAGCGCTCCAAGGCAGTATTTAGTGACTTCTCGTGCGTCGGCCGCTTAGCCTCAGACTTGCCACGCTTGGATTTAAGGCGGGTGAGGCCGGGATTCTGCGTCTGTCCAACGGCGTCGTCAAGGTCGAGTTGTGCGGCAAAATACCATTTGCGGTAGTTGGCATTATGACCACCTATGTAATCCGCGTGAAGGGTCAAGAGAGCCTGATTGGGCGACATCCGCGATGCTCGACTGTCGAGGAGTTGCATGAGGAAGTCGAACTGAAGGGGTAATAATCAATTGACAGCTTCATTGAGTACCATGGAAGAAAACAAGGGTCGAAGCGTGACGTTCACACCGAGGCGAAAGTCCAGGCCGTGAACCATCTATCGACTCGAAGGTCCACCCAACCCGCGATAAAGATCCCGAAGGTGATTGCACATGCAACAATCTCACGAGCCGCATGCATGACGCGCACAAGGCCGTTTTAAGCCAGTTTCTCGCGGTGGCGACTGGAGGCCGCACGAACAGTAAGAGAAGCAAACTCACCATGTTGCGCATCGAGTCTCTCTGAAAGCCAAACTTTTGTGTGAGGTCCAGGAAGATGTCTTCGATTTCTTCTTTGGAAAGGGGATTCTGGCGCTCGGAGCTCCACGCCGGATAGGCCTCGCGTGAACCGGCCGGGCCACCGTAGTCCGTAAAGGTTGGCGTCGAAGAGTCTGAGTGGCCCATGCGGCCCTGCCCTGGGGGTCCTAGCCATTCCGTCGAAGGGTCGTACCGCTGGCCGTAGACGTCAACGTCAGAGTCGGTGTCTTGAGGTGCTACCAGGCAAGACAAAAGTGAGACGAAAAGGCAAGAGATGGCTTGACGAGCGCTGCTCACGATAAGGATCGTAGGTGCCGGTCTGGTCGTAAAAATGCTGGTCATTGAGACCGGGGTTGCTACTGTCTGAGGCATAAGTATCACGGCGGCCAAAGTCAGCGTTGTCGGACTCGGTGTCGTAGTATCGTCGCTGGCCGTTGTTGAAAGGATCGTGCTGGTTGTCGGTGGACGGCGGCGATGACGAGGAGGGGTAGCCGTCCTGGCTAGTAGGCCCCGGTCGAGGCATGGTCGTGGAGTGCTCAGTCGTCGTTGCAGTCCAACGCCCGCACCAACACAAATCAACCCAACCCAATTGACACAGCCACTCGGCTAAATCCGCCAAGGCGACCAACGAGCCGGTTCACTTCGTCACTCTCACCCGTCCTTCGCACACATCCGACTCGAGTTCAACTGATGTCTGCGGCGCCTGTATTTAGAGCCTGTTGAGCCGACAACGCTGCAGGGAAATCCACAATCTCTTGTCTTGGCGCCCTCCTGGAATGTTTGACTTCCAGCGGCCGCAGCAGCTCAGAGTTTACCCGAGGCAAGTTGTTCTTCCGTCGCCCTCGAGCAGGTGACGTCTAAAATTTCTAAACCTCGTCAGAATCAGCTTGACCCTGTCTACCCAAGTCCCTCGGCGTTTTTAATTTTCGAGAACGAATACCAATAGCCACATTACAGACTGCCCTATCCTGAAGCTGGAGGCGCAGTAGTCTCACATACGGGCGTGTTCTCATAACTCGTAACCTTATCCATGTCTGGCTCCGCGCAGGCAGTGCACAAGCAGAAGCCAAGACCTGATCTGACGCCATTTGAGGTGACACGTGGAGTTTGCTCAACAAACTAAGAGCGAACTGGAACGGAGGCGATCGCTTTGTACTTGATCGTAGTCTCGACTGTCCGAGGCTCGACCTGGAAATTGCATATCATGATTACTACCGACCTTCTCGGGGATGAAATCTGCGCTCATAACGCGAGGCCGCCTGTTACCGTAAAGCACTTCTTTGCCGTTGGAGCTGCTTGCATCTTGGAACATCTATGATCTTGCCTCCGTTCCAGACGACTCTTCTACGAGCCTCGACAATTCCGCGGCTTCACATGAGCTCTACTTTTATATCGACCTGATGATTGTTGAACAATTATTCTGGACACCATCTTATATACATCCCAGCAGTCGACGTCGCGAAGATCACGAACAGTAGGCTATGTGACAAGGGCTAAGAATAGACTCGGCGATCTTACGCACTGTCCTAACGAGCCCTGTGGATAAAACACGACGAAATCCTTCCCCGCCATCCCACACTCAATGCCCTTCAATATCGCCATAATCGGTGCAGGCCCCGTAGGGCTCACGCTTGCCCACCTCCTCCTCAAGACCCCATCCACCATCACAGTAACCATCTTCGAACGCGACGCCTCCCCTTCCTCGCGAACAACCAAGGGCGGCACCCTCGACCTCCACGCCGACACGGGCCTCGCCGCCCTCGACGCTGCAGGCCTCCGACCCGCCTTTGACCGCGTCGCGCGCTACGACCCGCGTTCGGGGGGCGTCGTCATCGCGGACCGGCATGGCAAGCGCGTTTTTACTATGCCTGTGGACGAGGGAAGGGAAAACACGCGCCCTGAGATTGATAGGGAGGACCTGAAAGCTCTGCTTCTCGATGCGTTGCCGGAGGGCATCGTTCGTTGGGGCGCACACGTCTCCGGTATCAGTGCGTCCGGCCAACTCCTCTTTCACGACGACGCACCAAAACCCGAAACCGAAACCGAAGCCGAGACGGGACGGTACGATCTCGTGGTGGGCGCGGACGGCGCCTGGTCCAAGGTGCGCGCACACATCACAGACACCAAACCCGTCTTTTCGGGGTTGAGCGGATGGGAGATGCACGTCCCTACGCCGGACGCTACGCACCCCGAGATCAATATCACGCGCGAGGTGGGGCACGGGCTGTACTTCGCGCTCGGCGGAGGGCGTGCGCTGGTCGGGCAGCGGTTGGGGAGCGGGGCGATCATGCTGTACGCCATGGTGCGCGGGGCGTCTCCTGAGGCTTTAAAGGACACACTGGCGGCGTGTGGGGGG
Organism: Tricholomella constricta; assembly: GCA_013368375.1. Taxonomy (NCBI): domain Eukaryota; kingdom Fungi; phylum Basidiomycota; class Agaricomycetes; order Agaricales; family Lyophyllaceae; genus Tricholomella; species Tricholomella constricta. Next base: position 500,908 of record JAACJP010000005.1, on the reverse strand, counting down.
GACCTGGGGCGCGTGCGCGAGCGCGTGCGGGGGGCGTACGAGGCGGAGGGTTGGGCGCGCGAGTTGTGTGCGTGGATGGATGCGGCGGAGCCGTCGACAATGCGGGGGTGGCCGCTGTACGAGTATGCGCTGCCGGATGGACACGTGTGGGCGCACCGGAGGGGGTGGACGCTTGTGGGGGATGCGGCGCATGTGATGACGCCGTTTGCGGGGGAGGGGGTGAATGCGGGGATGCGCGATGCGTTGGAGCTGGCGAAGAGGATCAGCGTGGTCGCGGAGAGACAGGGTACGGAGGAGGCATTGGATGAGGCCGTGAAAGAGTATGAGGAAGAAATGTTCGCGAGGCTAAGGCCGGTTATGAAGGCGACGTTTGATAACAAGGAGAGCATGTTCAATGTGAAGGCACCGGAGTCGTTCCTAGGTAGGATAAAGGAGATTACGGGAGGCCTGCCACCCCGTCAATAACATTGCGGCTGGCGATACTTCGCATTATCGAGATCGTGACACTGCGAACACAATCCGGACTGACATTCTCATCGAGAGGCTTGTGTCTGAAGGGCAAATACTCTTTACAAGTGTCCTTAGCTACTAGTATCGGAGGTAGATAACATAATATTAAACATAGTAAACAACGAGTGAGAATATAAGACTACAGTCTAAGTAGGAACCGTGTCGGCTTGAAACCATTCTGGAACAGCCAAACTGACAAGATAGGTGGCACGGGAAATTAGGAATTCTATGTCAGTTCCCATTAGATCCCGATACAAGATCTCCTGAGCGACGGCCTCGGTGGGTTTGAGATGTGCAATGTCGTTTCGAATGCCTCGGATGTCCCCTCGCATTGTCCAGGCGCATAGCATTAGTTGGCGATCAACTGGAGTGATCGAATCCCACGCTCTCCTCACGGCAACACCCACTTTGATTTCTAAACCTGTACCATCTACTAATACGCCAGTGATGGTGCGGTCGGCAAGGTTGGAAGCGTGAGGAGCTAGAGCGAGGGCAGGGGCAAGGGAAACAAGTTTGGATCGTGCGCGTTCCATGTCAGCCACCAAACCGTGAAAACACGGGGCACTGTAAGGAGATAACAATGTCAGACAGCAGCAATAGCATGGGAGAAGAACATTATACATACAATTGATACAACGGGACTTCCGCAGCATATTGTGGACATCAAGATCGAGCTTGGGGAGCCAGTGGTCACATAAAACTGTTGGTCAGGAACAATTAGCCCAAGTCAAAAATAGGAGCGAATGAACCTACATTTTCCAAAATGAGTGTACGTCTCCGACCGTAAGAGAATCTTGTTGGAGTATTCTTGCCTGTCGCTGGCGGTCGAGCCGCTCTTCCTCCTGCTCCTTCCTCCTGTCGTCTTTGGCCCTCCTGTTCTTGTCTTCTCATCAGCCCACTCTGCCCTCATATGCTCCCTCTCGTCAGCCCACTCTGCCCTCAGACGCTGACTTGTCCTTCTTGGCATCGTATCTCTCTTTGTAAAACTTCTTGTCCTGAACAAGGACAGTAGTGTTCGACGACGATGCTTGGATGATATAGTCACTCATGGATCCAGACAATGACTCCATCAAGGCCCTTTCGAGTGTGCTGTCAGAGGGTACTGTGGTTCTGAATGTTTTGGGGTCAGAGGAAGAGGGTGAGGCAGGGCGGCAGATGAACATAGACATTTGTATAAGGTGCTGGTGGTTGATGTTCAAGAAGGAAATTTAGGGGGTGGCATAGGAGTTAAGAAATAAAAAGGGTCGAAGGATGGTCATGTGACTTAAACTTGGGGGGGGGGGGGGGCCGGAAAGGGCGTCGTGAAGGGTGGTGGGGCGTCGTGGGGGGGTCGTGAGGGCGGGGATAGATTGGGAAGCGGGTGATGGGGCGTCGTGGCGGGGTCGTGAGGGCGGGGATGGATTGGGGAAGGGGGGGGGGGGGTGGTGGGGGAGTCCTGGGTGTGGTACATCGTGGGAATTTCGTGAGGGACGGGGCGGGAAGCGCGTCGTGAAGGCATCCTGAGGGTGGTGGGGACGTCGTGGGGGGGTCGTGAGGGCGGGGATGGATTGGGAAGGGGGTTGGTGGGGGTCATAAGCAAACTGTCTCGTCACATCGTTACTTCGATCACATTCCGTTCCACCTTGAGTGGCAATTTCGAGCTCCCAAATGGGTGGTCACTGTGCTTACATCAGGGGCTTTCGAACACGGCTTTAATCAGGACAAGAGTGTCGAAATCCATCAGGCTCAAATAGAAACTGTCGTCGTCGCCCTCAATATTCTTCGCTTTCAGGAAACTGACGGTGTTGCACTGTAGTATAGAGTACATTTTTGTGGAAACCTATCGCTATTGGTGTGCTTACTTGGCCACCTCCAGGAGCCGCTGCTCGGCTTCCTTGAAGTTGACGACGTTCCAAATTGCGCTGAGGTACTGGTCGAAGAATATGTCAGATGCATCTTGAAATAGCTCACAGTCCACTCACGTCAGGCTTGACGTTCTTGTACTGTAAAAGAAAACAATAGAATTAAACCAATGTCCCTACAGGTTTGAAAAGAAAGTACCTGAAGGTAGAAGGCCTGAAAGTAGACATAGTGAGCATCAAATATAGAATAACGCGCGACGACATACATGTTCCCAGATATCAACGCCGATGATGGGTACGTGCGCTACCAAAGTGTAAGGTAGAGTGACTAGGCCAAGAAGAATTTGAACATACAAAGCAAGGGATCCTGGTTCGCAGTCGTCACAATCTCGAGTTTCTTGGTCGACGGGTTGTAACCCTGTAATTCCATATAAGAGTGCAGTCAAACCAAAGAGTACGACATCACGACTTACAAGCCAGCCCCACCCACTGCCTTGGATAGCAGCCGTCTTGGCGTTAAACGTCTTCTTGAAAGCCTCCACGGTGCCAAAATCGCGTTCAAGAGCAGACTTCAGCGGACCACTTTCGAGTTTTCCGCCCTCCGCGGCGGTAGGAGCGAGGTTCTTCCAGAACAAGGAGTGGTTGATGTGTCCTGTTCGCGAAATACGTCACATCACGTAAACTTCAAAAAGTAATTAGACATTACGCACCCCCGCCGTTGAATTTCAGCGCTGCCTGGAGAGAAATTTTCTCCTTGGTCGAGTCGGCTTTGGCATACGCCTCCTCTGCTGCGTTGAGTCCGTTAACATAGGTCTGGTGATGTTTAGTGTGATGGAGTTTCATTATCTCCTCTGAAATATGAGGCTCCAATGCCTGCACGACGTCAGCGTTTGGATGATCATCGACTTCAACGCAACTTACATTGTATGCATAGGGCAAGTCTGGCAGCGTGTGCAGCGAGGCGGCTGTGCGAGCTACATAAGAGCGGGCCAGAGTGGGGCGTGCAAGGGAACGGGCGAGCGACAACATGGTAGACACAAAGCAAGGGAGGTTCAGGAAATCGCCAAGGACTTTTGCGTCATATCTCGGGACTGTTGTTTGGAGCTGTTGGACAGCAGAATTATCACGTGCGGTGACGCGTTGTTTGCTCCGTGCCTCATATCGGGTCGGCGACTCTCAAGAGTCGCACCTTTTCCCTATTTTGAAAGCCCTTGCATCGATATCCAGCTTTCTATAATTTTCTGGCTGGAAAACCTACATTTTCAATTTGGGAATCTAAATTAGACTCTGGGACCTGCCGTTCGGACATTTTGCGATGACTTTTTCTGCTGCTGAGGAGACCAACGAGATGCAGAGAAGGGTGCTTCATCGTCGCCTTACAAACGGACGGATGAGCTCCCTCAAAAGGATCCCTGCAGCAGGAGTGTCCTGCACTGGAGCCTGGCAAGTGCAGTGCAAGGAAAACGCGGTAATCTACGTTCTGTGCCTTTCTCCCATGCGCTTTCTTTCTTTCCCCAATGCCATAACTCCACGTCCGAGAAATACTAAATTCAATTGTTTGTTATACATTCCTTTTTACGTGTGCGAAATAATGATACGATTATGCTGCTGCCAGATGCGAGTGTTGTTGTAAACTCTTTTACTTTGTATGTACAGACTGAGAAAACGAATTGAACGAAAGGACGCTCAACGGACGGGGCGAACGGGCGCGCTCAGAGGAGGACCAGGACATGCGCGAGGAGGACGACGTGCTGCCGCGGCGCATTTTCGGCGACTTCAAAGTGTGCGTGTAATTGCGGTTATAGGTCTGGCCAAACGATTTCAGCCCCCATTCGTACGCGAGGAGAGCGGTGGGGAGGCCATCTGCGTCGGCAAGGATCTCGTAATGCCCGAACTGCTTGACTCGGCCGGCAGAGTGGGTGAGCCACGACTCGGGTGTGTAGCGGAGAGTGAAGTGCTGGATGTTGGGGTTGTCGTGTGCGATTCGGGCGGCGGTGTGGCTCATGTCTTCGTCGCTTGTCTTATGGATTTTGGTTAGGGAGAAGGAGCGCAGGTGGGGGGAGCGGCGGAGGGCGGCGGAGAATTCTTTCTGTCAATAAATGAAGCGTAAGTGAGGGCGTGTAAGAGGAGACGAAGACGACTGACGACGTGGAAAGTGGGTCGCGTGAAGCAGAACACTTCGAAACTGAGAAGCTGGGGACAACATTCGAGGAGTGTACGGAAGATATTACCATCGTCGTGGATTGTGTTGCGATTTGCGAAGGAAAGATCAATCCAGAGTGTCAACGAGGTCAGGGAAGGAAGAACTCTCAATATCGCATAGGTCGGCGGAAATGCAGATAAGCAGTGATGTAGTGTGGTAATGCTCAGCTGCTGAATGTGAGAAAGATGCGGCAGGGACTTGATATACCTGAAAGGGCCACTGAATGAATACATTTTCGGAAGGGCAGAACGAGGTAACGTGAGGCTGGACGGGAACCCGATCCCTCCCGGGTGAAGAAAAGCGACCTCCTCCAAGTAAGGATGAGCAAGAAGAAAGTTGCGCAACGCCTGTTCCTGCCTCTTTTCGTCCGCGTCCGCGGATGGCTGGAGTCTCACGTCCCCAAGGATGAGTTTTCGGAGCCGGGGCCATCGACCAGCAGTTACGTGGCGTGTATCAAAGAGACGCGGAGAAGGCGCAGAACCTCCGATGGTCAACTCTTTGAGGCCCGGACAGTGCTCAAGAAGCATCTGCCAACATTTGCGGGGCAGCTTCTCCACGCTTGGGCGGCCGTCTAAATGGGAATTCAAGGAACATATGTGATGTCATAGAATTAGTACGCACCCGTCAGCCACTCGAGAGAGTCCGATTTCACGGTTAGCGAAAACTTGACGAGACCACGAAAGTCAAAAAGCTAGAGTTCTATATTAGAGATAGGAGAAACTCTAAAAGCATGAACACGTACAGAGTCGGAGCCTCTGATTGGCAGGCAGCCGATGCTGGTGCCGATCGATTTCAGCAGGGGGCAACTGGTTGAGAAAGATGATCAGCACAGGTAGACACATGCATCGGAGCGACGAACAATTGTCGTAGGGCGAGCCACAGCTTGTCATCAGGCATCTCCAGGCCATCCCAATAGAACGATCGTAACAGTGGCATGCGGCTTGCCATGATCACTATGAGGCTGACTACGGTTAATTCATTCAAATAATCGCTTGTGGATGTCCACGCCACGTTGTTGGGGCCTACAGTCAGGCTCCGTATATGCTGAGTGAGCTCGGGACATCGTGAGAAGGACTCCAAGGCTGCCTTGCAGTGCTTGTTCGTTTTGAGGTCCACGGATGCGTACAATCTCGGAAGCAATGATGCTCGCGCTCTCCGGCACTGCAAAGTAATCAGTAAGCTGGACCTCAAAAAAATTTGCTTCACTCACCGTCAAGCTGATGCTCAGGACGTCTCGAAGAGATGTGGTATGACGTCCGACATTTGTGATGATCTCGATGGGAATGGTAGAGCCTGACGCTTCAATGGGCGGACGCGTTACAGATGGGCCTCTCAGCGAGAACAGCTGCTTGATACGAGGTATGGGAGATCGCGAACGCGACAATGATCGCCGTGATTCTGGTCCTTCAACAGCGTACATGGTGGGTGGAGACTTGTTGGTGGTACGTCAACAAGGTATATTTATTTTAAAGGCGAGAAGGCAGGCTGGGTAAACTTGCCGTAAGTAACCGAATGAAGCCTCCAATGACGAGCGGACTGACGTACCTGGATCAGTCATGTATTGGAAATGCCTCGAGGTGGACCAATTTGAAACATGTTACACACGTTTTCCAGCGACAAACACGCGAGCATTATCAGCGGCCTGCCCCTACTCTAGAATGGCCCGAGCGCTTTGAACGCAGTTTACCAGTAAGTTCTTGTAGACTACCTTCGACGCTGCATCAGATCTGGCCCAATGTGGAGAAGCCCCAAGGAAAACGGTGTTCGACAGGGTCCATTGAAGATGCACGTTTAGTTCCTCTTGTCAAAGTTCCAAGCGCTCGAGCATGCTGCACGCCACGAACTTACCATTGGCACGCCGTCAGATGACCTATACGACGAAGTTCACAGCGATTGTCACGGTTGGCCCTTCAACCTCGCGGACGTCAATACTGGTAAGCTGTCGAGAAGCTCCTCGAGCCCTTGTCCGAAGGCCGATGACTGCTCTGAGTAAGCAAAGAAATCAGAGCCTCTCATGATCATCGCTGCCTTCATGTCGAGTTGTGTATAGCTTCGGTCCAGTATGGGAAGCTAATCCGTGGGAAATTAGAATATCACAGTGGCAATGGTTTTCGCAAGATTTTCCTGTGTCCGTAGCATCGCATATGTAGTACGCGCGGGCCCCGCCTATTCGACCGCTGCGGGTAATCCATCCATCCATCCATCCATCCATCCATCCATCCATCCATAGCCATCCATCCATCCATAGCCATCCACCCATCCATGGCACGATATGATATTGACGGTTGTTGGGAGTTGTCAACTCAACCAGAACATCTACTTATAATGGAGAGATTGGCGCTGACCTTTATATAGAACATTGTCTTTGCCTCTTTCTTCTCTTCACACCACCCATGGGCCGCTGGACACAGTTTGACGAGGTACGCAACTTAATCCCATCTGGTCTTTGTTAATGTGTCGCCTCGTCAGGACTCGTACCGTCTACCAGAAGGCATGAAGCGCATCGGGTACGACGCAGATACAAAGGTGTATACCTTTCGAGACCGTGCAGGGACGCTCTATCGGGGAGCCCCTGGGGCCGATTACGGAACACTCACTCCTATACCTTCGTCCAATGCCGCTGCTTCTTCCCGACCCGGTGCTTTTGCTTCCGGTACGCTGCGCTAAATCCAGCCATTGCGATGTTGTACTTGCTGAAAGTATGCTGAACATCTGCCTCAGACAGTCCACAACAAGCCTCATCCGACAATCCAAAAGAGAGAACATCAACCTTCCACGATATACTCCCCGCCAATCGCATTACTGCGACGACGTCCCCGGTGGATAAGTCCCCGCTCTCCCCGCGGTCGCCCAGGTTTTCTGATGATGGAGATCGCCCATCCCCTCGTGCGCAGTTCGCGGATGCCGTTCGAAGGACTGCACTTCCCAAAATGCAGGGGGTGGTGGATAACCTTCGTCGGTCATTAACCACCACTCGTCATAAGGGTAGTCCTTCTGAAGAGGATGAGACCCTGCTTCGTCAGGGATCGAGGAATCTCCATCGGAATTCTTCCATGGCTTCTACGACGCGCACAGGCGTCTCGGTAGATCCCCCTACCCCTATGTCGGTCAATCACCGAAAGTAACGTCTTATTGCCTTTCTCTTGTCCACATATGCTTGCTCCTTACCGCAGTTGTACATAACATGTAGAGTATCGGTGTTCGTGTTGTTGTAACCATTCAGGATCTGGGATTAATTACTATGTATCAGGCTCTCGATTCACACCATATGTAGTTGAACATGAATGCATAGATGCGATGAGTGCTGGCTCGGTAAGTCGTCCGCATCAATCGCGTTGAAGCAGTGGTTCCAAGCGGTTAACCGAAACATCCACCTGCTGTGGCTATTGTTAGGCACGGTTCGCAGCGGAATATCTTATTCCGGAAGAAAAGTGGCACCAGGAGCACAGTGCATGTTTACCAGAATTCGAAGGTTTCCCCAGTTGGCCTGGGTAATGTCTGGGACATGAAACTGAGTAAGGACAGGGACAACATGCGGACATCAAAGGCTAGCACGTTCATTTGGAACATGGTTTGCAACCCATTTAGCCGTAGTATATCTGACTATATCTACATCCGAGAGCTAGAAGTTGGGAACTAGAGGCAAATGTTCAGGTAAATCGCGCAGAACGTAGATAGTAAGGAACCAATGTTCAAACATTTATCGGGACTGGATAAACTGGATTTTCCAGGCAAATGTGTACGCCAGATTTGTAGACTCTATTAGACAGTGTGGTTTGGAATCTGGATGATGAAAACTGACGAGTATTCCAAAAAGTTGGACTGAGTCCAATTTTCCGACCTTGGACATGTACAATGTACATCAACAACAACGCCACGTTCCCCGACTGGCTTGCCCGCTTTAGATCTAGGATTAACCTCGACAGAGAGTCCCAGTCGATTCCAGTTGATGGGTCAGTTAAGCGACACGATAAGATAAGATGCGGCAAAAGTTGAACTCGTGGCAGCAGCCGCCGAGGAGGTTGCCTCGTGCAAACCAGGTGGAGGCGCGTGTGCTTACCTTTATAACGAACGACCAACGACCGCCACGACCTTTACGACTCTTCCAAAATCGACGATGCACATCCGGTATGTCATTAGGCGCCATACTTCATTGTCCGTGCTGACCTACTGCAGACGCGCAGCCGTTCCCGTCATCCCGGAAACGGACACACCATCTTCCTCCCTCGCACTTCTACCTCTTCTGAGCATCGTCGTGCTCGTTCTGATCGTTCTGTTCTTCGCTGTTCGCTTGTTCAAACGTAGTTTCCATCTTCCTAGTCTGACTTGGCTCCGGGGTAAAGGCCAAGGTGCCAAAGGTCGTCTCGGGCTGTCTGGTGTCGAGCTCTTACCGACATCTCTCAAGTCTATCCCAACACCCAAAGCCAGCCCGTACGCCGCGTCATTTACCCTCGAGGGCAATGCTGGAAAGATTGGTGGCAGGAGTACGCTCTCCCGCTCCTCCAGCCTCGACGGGCTTCCCCCGTCAGGTCTTAGCACTCCACTTCCGCCCTCCACCTCACCTCGCTCTCGTTCGCAATTCGCACTCCCAGCTTTTTTCAAGTCGAAGAGAAGATCACTGCACAGGCGGAGCAAGTCATTAGGTTTGCCCGCCCGCCACCTTATCCCGCCTTCCAACTCTCTTATGACTGGTAACTCAGCACCTTCGACGCCTCAGTCCCCCCTCATTGACTTCTCTACTTCGAACTCCTCTACGTCCACGTCCTCTGACCTAGGGACGCACAAGTTCTCTTCTGCTTCGCCACCACTCATTCCAGGCATCCCCATCCCGGTCCTGAATCCTGCACCCCACTCCACATATAAGCCTCACACTTTTCCGACATCGTCTCATGTGTGGGCGTTCGATCTAGAGGAGGACGCTGAAGGCGACACTGACTCGAATGTGGCGGATCCTCTTCTGGCAGCGTTCAAACGTACGCAATCCCCTCCAAAGTCCCTGCCGGAACCACAACCTCTCATTCACTATGATCGTTGCTCATCTCCGCCCCTCCACGCACCCCCGACTCCTGCCCTAGCGCCTAAGCGCCTAGGAACAGCCAACCCCTTTGCCAGCCTTATTGTTACCTCGGCTTCGCCCACATACCTTACACATCCCCCACTCTCACCTTCTCCGCTCTCTCTTTCGCCGTCCTCCCCACCTGGCATTGAACTCGTGTCCATAAAGCCAACCGCTGCGTACACTCCTCCATCGTCCGCGAACCTCGTGGATTTCGATGCTGATGTTCAGCTCGATGTGACTGAGGCAGCTTGTGTCGTTGATAGTATGGTAGCCATAGCTGTTCTAGGAACACCAACCGCGTCTCCAACGGGTTCTGAACTGGTTGAACCCATTGACACTGATGCTCGTGATTTACACGAGGCCCAAGCAGAGTCGTTCGACGCACGTGCAGAGCTAGTCGCCGATCCTTTCGACGACGTCCACGGCATCATACTCTCTGAGGATGCATGGGATATCCATCTCTCTCCCGTGTCGTCGGCCGAGGATGCACTCTCCCCGGCCATGGAAACGCCTCCTCAGGCAGAGCAACCCCAGCTCCAGCTGTCCGGCCCATCATCACCTATCATCTCATTTGCCTCGCCCGTCGCTACCTCATCTCCAGTCGCAGTGCCTGCATCCCTACATGCTTCACCCGACGTAGAGCCCAAGTCGTTGACGGCGAGTTGGCAATGGGACGACGCCTGGAGCCCCGCGCCTTTGCCTGTACCATCACAGACATCGGGGTGGCCCCTGGGTAGCGTTTCCATTGGTGTTGAGGATCAGGACGAGGACGAGCCGCCCATGGAGAAGGAGGCAGATCTTATCTCGTTCGGCCGCGACGCAGCGGCTGAAGGCGAGGTTGATGTGGCTCGTGGCTCGGCAAAGGCACTAGCTGTCGAGGTGGATGCAGAACCGGACCCTGCGGATGCGTGGTTCGTTGAGGAGCCCACAGCGGTGTGGGACACAGCATGGAGCGGAGAGAGCGTGAAGAGTGGATCTTTGTTTGCGAAAGGGATGGAGGATGAGGAACAGGAGGTGCAAATTCGCTTCCTCGACGAGTTGCTCGCTGGGCCGAGCGAGCCTGTTGAGATTCGTGTGACTGAGGAGATCGAGGAGAAGATTTTGGCCACGGAGGAGCCCGCTCATGACGACCAAGAAGACGAACATCACGATATTAACGACATTCACGACGCCATTCCCCCCAACCTCACTGTCGCTTCTACAACCGCCCTCACAACAACTTCTCTACTATCGACACCTACGACACCTTCCACACCCCTTCCCTCTCTTCCTCTTCCCTCCATTATTATGGCCGATCCCACCTCCGTCGAAGAGCATCCAGATCCAGATCTCCTCCCTCTACCTGCCTTCCCTCTCCCGCTGCTCGCCCTCTCACCTGCCCCCCTTTCTCCTCAGCCCCTCAAAGCCTTGTCGCCCGTTTACCCTCTGTCCCCTGCGCAGACACCCACGCCTCCAGCCTCGCCTCCGCCGATCCATAATGTTCCGACAAGGCCATTGTGGTCGTTGAGGGCTGCCGATGCACCCCCGTTGGGGATTCCTGCTTCTGCCATGGTCGCTCCAGTTCCAGCGGCCCCTGTTGTGCTTGTCACCGTCGTGCCTGAAGCTACGACTCCGGTCATGGCCGAGGTCGAACGCGAGAGTCACGTCGCACCGGGTGACGTGATCGCACCGCCTGGAGTAAACACCACCGGGGACCCGTCCGTTGGCGTCCTCATCAACCTGCCCACCGACGAGCCCCAGGAGACGCTCAAGGAGGAGACGCCTCACAATGCTCTTTCTCTTTCCGAATCCATCCCAGGTTCATTCCCCACCTCGCCCTCCCCTCCACCCGCCCCCCTTCCCGCGCCCGCCCCAGCCCACCTCTCCCCCCTTCCCCGCGCCATCGCCTCTTCCCCCTCTTCCCCCCCTGCCTCCACTTCTTCCGCGTCTACTGTAACCCCGTCTGCCACCCGCGCCGGCGCCATTCAGCAGCAGAACCGCGCGGGGTCGAATCGCCTGCGCACGCCGCGCTCGGCGCTGGACCTCGCGCTGGCTATGCAGCTCCGCCCCGGGCTGGGCGCGGGCGCGGACCCGGCGTGGATGGTCCGCTTTTTGATGGCCTTGTTTGGGTGGGTTGCGGTGCTTGTTAGTGGGGATGTTTAAGGGTTTGAGGGTTTGGCCTTTAAGGCTGGTTGTGGACATGTACTGGCGTATGAGGGACGCTGGCTAAGCTGGACTGGACTGGACTGGTTCCTCCTCCTATATCGCCCCTCTGCTGTGTTTCGTTATGGTGTCATGACTTTTTGGTTCTACTCCGTTGTGCATTCACATTTTTTCACATTTTTTCGGGGACTTACGCGCATTCTCATATATTCCCGCTGACCGTGATGCTCTCCGCATCTGCATACGACGTTGCCATAATCAGGATCGTATTGACATACCCCTTCGCACATACACATACACATACCATGGAATGGAACACTCATAATGGCATTGGCATTCGAATTTCGTACTCACTCGGACTCGGAGGCAGGCAGGCGCCTATTATATGCCATTCGTATCATGCATAAGTTTATAGCTCTTACTATCTGTTATCTCACTATTTAGTTGTGTTGCAAAGTACGGTTAATACTATTGGCTCTACGTGCTTTTGACGAAGTTGGGGTCCTGCCAACGGCGTCGTTAAGAAGGCTCAACAAGAAGCGAGAGCACACTGTGCTCTCCACATCGCGGGAAGGGATCGGGACGTGTTCTGAGTGGGCCTCTACTAGCGATCATCTCGCTTCAAGCGAATACTGGGACTGAACTTGCAACATTGTGAAAATTGTACCGTGGAAGGCAGAAGTTACCAGCATGCGTGCAGTGGCTTGAAGGAATTCTATGATTCGCGAATTTCAGCATCCTATTCCAAAATATTCTAATACAGCGTATGTATGACAGCTGAAATTTTGAAAATTGACGATGGGCCTCTTTTGAAAACATTCGATGCACAGCAGGCGAGCCCGAATATTGGTATCAAAATAAGTAGCGCGTCAATTGGAGGTGCTCCCGGCGACCGTATCAACTTGAAAGCGTAATTTCCCTCGATGGAGCTATCGTTTTGAATGTAGCTGGATTGATTCGTCACATCAAGACACAGATGACAGATCTACCGAGGCATTTGCGAGAGTCCTTAGCTACCATGTAGCGGAGGTAACTGACTATATACTAGTAAAGATAGTAAACAAGTGGTGGAGTTGAGATTTTATAATATGTTATGTGATTTCTAAGTGGCCGCCGGACTTTCCAGTGGTCGGAGTGAGAACAAATAATACTGTAATCCTTCATTCGCCCATGACCCCGCAGCTTTCAAACCAGACTGCGCAAGCGTATCCTTCATCTCCCTGTCGGTGTACTGATAAAACAGGTCAGGCTAAGTGAACTTGACAAGCGCGATTGGAGTCGCACCTTGTTCGAGAATAACACTAGAATGACCTCGTCTTTGGAGAACGATATCTCAATCCCGTGGATCTTGTCTTTTACTGTCTGAGCCTCTACGGACCTGTAGCCCATTTCGAACCGACCTGTGCGGGAGTTAGCCATGATCACCCTGGAATCTACATGTTCACCTAATTTCTCGTTGTATTTGGCGTACCGATCCCAACCTTCCAGCTTGAAAAGTTCTTCATCCCCAGTGAGCGCACGTCCTGCCACCTTCAGCCCATTCATAATCCATTCTTTCCCAGCAGGAAAACCGTATGATCTCTCAATGACCTCCGCCGGCTTCTCTCCATCCATTGCGAGCAAGAGGCCATCCCCACGCTCGGGATTCAAAGGCAGGTTCTTCAGAAACGCGATGTCTTCCTCCCCTTTCTTAAAATTCCCTATAGTCCCGCCCAGAAAAATGATGTGCACCGGGATATCGGGATCCAGACCCAATTCGTTGCTCTTGATCAAACGAATACCGTCCTCGTAGGTCCCCCAGAGCCCTATGGTCGAGATCCGTCCCGCAATTTTATCTCCGATGCTCCCCTGGAGCCGCTCAATTGCTGTCTCCAGTGCCGTGCGCTCTAAATCCAAGGCGTAATATCGAATAGGCGCCTCGGAATCGTTGCTTTCGACCGTGTTTGCTATCGACGAGAGAATCTGCGAAGTTTTTTCCAGTGATCTATCCAATGTTATAAAGGACCTTTAGAAGCCGGCAGTCTTTTCAACTTACCCTGCACCCAGCTCGATCAGTACTGCCTCGCCTTTGCTCGACCTTGCGAAGGACTGTGCAATTTCGTCTCCATGTGCGTTCAAGATTTGTTTCTCGGCAACGATGGGGTAATACCACTCGGACCAGGTCGTCATTCCCTCATTGTATAACCTCAGCCCTACTTCGTCATCATAGAGTATCTCGGACGGGAGGGTTCGATGACCCGGCGCCTTGAGCAAGCCTTGTAGGATTTCGTGCTGAAGGTGAGGGATGGCGTCGGCGCCGTCCTTGGATCCACGGATGTCGAGTATTTCGATCTGTGGCATGGGGGGATTTGAAGGGTGTGTGTGATTCTTTTGGCTGACTTTTATGCGCTCAAGCCCCCTCGGGAATCAGAGTTGACTAAGGAAACTCAGCATGGCATCTACAGTCTTGTGACCGTCTGTCGAGCGAGGCTGGGGCGCTGGTGTACAGTCGAGAAGTTCGACCAGTTATAATTAGCCCCGATGGCATTCTGTGCTGCTCGCGTCACTCTTAAGCACAGGCCGTGCCACTCCTGAGCAAGACCTGAATTCGATAACGACGCAGGACTGCAAGAATCGCGGTACTTCGCTATCGTCAGACGCATGGCACAATTCAGATTCTAACCTTCATCATCAAAACCTTGTCGAGACTATCGTATAGCGTTTTCGCGTGTTCTTGCTTTAGCCTCAACTGACGACGAAGGCCTGATGGCGCTCTTGACTGCTTCGAATTCCACAATGGGGACTGGTCAGCAAGTTCTCAAGCAGCCATACGTTTTACTACTCAACGTCTTGTACGTGTTTCTAGGTCATCTGCACGCGCCAAAAAATTTCGCGTGGTGGAACAGTTTTCAGCGCGCACCTGAGTCACTCCGAGTCCTTCCGCTGGGTGCAGGCAGAAGGCAATATCTGTTCAATTGACTCTTTCGTGGCTCGATCTGATCCATACAATGACCCCGGGAAGTCAGTACTCAGTCTTCTCCGCTTGCTTGCGTTCTATGTACTACGTCTTATGGGTCGGAATACTGGACTGGCGCCCAAACTTCAAACCGTAGTTGAGGCCATTGGTGGTGTCTTTCCTATGGATGCATCCTGGTGCATCTACCGTCGCGAAAATTACAAGCTTGGGGGCGCTTTTTTAAATCGACTCGAGATGTGAGATCAATCGCCCCTTAGCGCTTGTTGCCATCTTCACATCTGTTGAAGTGATACTGGGGAATGCGACGTGCTTCTACGATATATGGTGAGCATCCGTTTGCTTCTCTTACCCCTCGGAAAGGAGGGAGTTACTTATGGCGAGCTGTCGAATCGTCGTTCTGAAGGCTTTCCGCTACCCTGAAAGGTCGACTTATTGCTGTAATACTAAACTCTAGTATGCTTGTTTACTCACCCGAACCACGTTCGAAGACGCTACTAGGTATTCTGGTACGGTCCAGTGCCTATTGATCAAAACGGCGACAAGAATAGGTCCGGAACTGGTCTTATAAGATAATTCGCTGCTGGGTCATCTTCCGACACTCTTGACTGGTGGTTATACCCTCGCTTTCTTCGTAGACTGGTGGGACAGCATGCTCGACATTGCTGGTCTGCTGTGACGCTACTCGGAATGCCGCGCGTCATCACGACGAGTTCGTATCTCATAGCACCACCTCTGGGAGCATAACAATGCGATGAGGGATATCATGTATGTTGTCATTAAATTTAAGCTCATCTTCCCGTCAAGTTCGTAATTTATACTAATAAACATAACTCGCCACATATCGCCTCCAGCATTGTCAGCATTTGATTTCTTTCTATCTCTCATTAGTTGCTGATCGTATTTCACGACACAGAAAGTAAAAATTGCTGGCGTTGCTTTCAATGCTATCATCTTCGTACTGCAGGGCCGCTCGCACAAAGTTCACTTACATACCAACAGTGACGACGTCACTGCTTCAACAGTATGCCTCGCACTTCCGCACTTTTACCATTCCGAACGAACAAACCCACGTTCGCACGATAGAGTAAAGGAAGTGCAGGGCGGGACACAATACCAACAAAAATCTTGACACGCCTGATGACATTCATCTGGTCCTCTTTACGCCGCACGATCACATCTCACGCAAAGGGTCCAACAAGCGAGGATGGATGGATCCCGCAAGGGCTGGAGGATAGTTCATGTGCGGCAGCGAGGCCGACGCGGGAGCGAAAGAGTACAGGCGATTGCGCTCGGTATAGACAGGCACATGGTGGTTGCATTGCAAGGAGTTGATGCTGGTTTGTATTAAAATGACCATGATAAAGTATCAGTTACTAGCACCTGTGACCACATGGTGATGCGACCACAAGAAGCAGTGTGCATGCATGACATTGACAGGTGGTAACTGTTGTCGATTCTGGAATGTGGGACGCGTTAATGGGTCCCTGGTTCGGAGGCTCGCCAGGTGAGCGATGTTAAAAGCACTGTAAGGTTTCGCGACACGATGACGGTATGTACTCATCTCAACGTGGCTTTCGGAGCAGCTAAGGATTGGTCGCAACCCTTGCCAACTCTGTGCCCTGTTCAACAGAAGGAGATGGCCGGAATGAATGACACTTTACCAAGAGGGCTCATTATATCACCGGGCCGTCGTTTGATGAATGGACAGCATGGTCTCAAGGGCTCACAGTCGTAGTCAACCCCGTCAGTAAATAACTAACGGATCTCAACCGACCTGTGTTAGAGCAGGCCTGGGCCTGCCCGTCAGTATGACTGAGTCTGACTAGTTTGGGAACCTTACAAATTTTGAGACCTTAACCTCTCCCAAACCACCACCCAAACCGGCCACTGTTCTCGACGTTGCATTCCAAGGTAAGCCATATGTCTGCTCTCGACGTGGCAGTTGCCATATGCCTACTCAAAGAACCAGTGGGAAACCGCGTATCGATGTCGGTAGAATCAGGCTGCAGCTTGTGATCACAAATCCATTCGGCAAGCATCGGGTGCTAATATAACTGCCGTGATTTCTGCATTGTTTCTAGCTCTTTATTTCCATATCATCCAACACTCTCCTCACGTCGCTAATCTGGGGCAGCTGCGATGATGTGGACCGCCCATACTCGTACGCTGACCGGTCGTGTCGTCGGCAGGGCATGGAGGCCATCCTGCACTACAATTCGAGCCTTTTCAGGCAGTTTCTCCCGATTCCGTGAGTTCTTCTCCGGGTACCGGCTCCCATGGATACCGTGTTTTTCACTAAATTATCCTCTTGACATTAACACACACACCTCGAATTTGTATCCGCAGAAATGAACCAGAAAATCGTCGTGCAGAATCCTATCGTGGAGCTCGATGGAGACGAGATGACCCGAATCATCTGGAAGAAGATCCGAGAGGAGGTATGCTGACTCGGGGATCTTCAAATCTGTAGATCGTTGAAAGCTTCTCAGCTCATTCTTCCTTATCTGCAAGTCGACATTAAGTACTTCGATCTCGGTTTGGAGTACAGGGACAAGGTATGTCACAGGTACTTCCTGTAATATCCGATATTGACGAGGCGAGCGCGTCCAGACAAACGATCAGGTCACTATCGATGCGGCCAACGCGATCTTAGAACACAGTGTTGGAATTAAATGTGCCACCATCACCCCGGACGAAGCACGGGTCGAGGAGTTCAAGCTGAAGGAGATGTGGAGGAGTCCTAACGGCACTGTACGTCCTGCTTGACCGACTTAAACCACCCACCTGACAAAATTTTGTCAGATCCGCAACATTTTGGGAGGAACAGTCTTCCGTGAACCAATTGTATTGGAGCGGATACCCAAGCCTATTCCTGGCTGGATTAACCCCATCGTCATCGGACGTCATGCCTTTGGTGATCAGTATCGATCTACCGATTTCGTCGCCCCCGGAGCTGGCAAGCTGCAGCTTGTCTACACCCCGAAGGATGGATCGCCCGCAACCGTTATGGATGTTTACGACTTCAAGGGTAAGGGCGTTGCTATGAGCATGTACAACACAGACGAGGTGCGTCGTTTCTCTTGATTCTGCATCCTGATACTAACATTAAACAGTCCATCACTGGATTTGCGCACTCTTCGTTCAAAATGGCGCTCGCCAAAAAGATGCCTCTGGTCTGTCTTGATTTTTTTTTCGCTCGGGCTTCCCGCTCATTTTTATTACAGTTCATGTCGACCAAGAACACCATCCTTAAAAAGTACGACGGCCGCTTCAAGGACATCTTCCAGGAGATCTACGAGGCCCAATATAAGTCCCAATTCGATGCCGCTGGGATCTACTACGAGCACCGCCTCATCGACGACATGGTTGCACAGGCGATCAAATCCGCCGGCGGCTTCGTGTGGGCCTGCAAGAACTACGACGGTGACGTCCAGAGTGACATCCTCGCCCAAGGCTTCGGAAGCTTGGGCATGATGACGAGCGAGCTGATCACTCCTGACGGACGCGTTATCGAGAGCGAGGCTGCCCATGGTCGGTGTCCCTTTCATGTTCTCCTACACTGTGGCGAGTCTTACATGCCATCGCACAGGGACCGTCACCAGGCACTATCGTGAGTGGCAGAAGGGTAACGAGACCTCGACGAACCCCGTCGCGTCCATCTTTGCCTGGACGCGCGGACTTCTGCACCGTGCCAAGCTTGACGGCAATGACGCCCTGCGTGCCTGGTGTGAGGACCTGGAGAGCGCCTGTGTCGAGGTCATCGACAAGGACGGCATCATGACGAAGGATCTCGCGATCGCGATCCATGGAAAAGACATGAAAAGGGAGCACTGGGTCGTCACTGACGTATATATGGATACTGTCAAGGTGCGCCCCCCCTGTTGTATTGTCTGCATCATAGGCACCCGACTGACCAAGAGGATGTTCGCTTTGCGTTTTGCTTGTGTCGACATAGGCTAAACTGCAGGAGAAGATCACTGCACGCTCGTCGAAGCTGTGAAATGTGCACCAAATCTAAATGATGGATGGATATATTGCAATTATTTATTGTGGAACTGCTTAAAGAACGATGTGGACGTTGCTGCACAATTACTTCACCCAACTAGCCCTCAGGATTGGATGTGTACGACCCCTCATACTGATCATTCACCGCACTCCCCCCCCCCCACATTCCCTCTGCCGCATGTAACGTAACCGATGTATGTGCCATGTAAAAATTGTATTTTCACGATGCATGTGTCCCCTTCGGTCGTTGCTTTTCGCTAAGCCTGCGAGAATGGAACGCACTGCTAATTAGAGTAGGTATCGTCACATACGTCAGAAGACACCTTCTTGTCCGCCTCACTTTCCGTGCTCGAGGGGTTGGGTGCGAGCAGGGACGGTGTTCGTTTGTTTCAGTCGAGGCTGTTTTTTTCAAAAGATGTACTGTAGGGGAGTTGGCGTTTTGGCGATTTCGAGCAGATCATTAACGGTAAGATAAGATCTCAATTTCCAGCTCAGCGGCCAATGTGGGAGGCACCTCGGGCCCACCACCAGCACAATTTACACGTGTCTTAACGTCGTGTACAAGCATTACATCAAGGCCCGCCTTATTTTTTCGAGAAATAAACGGGAAAAAGAGTAGGGTTTTGCTCCAACGGGGGGCGCGTTAAATCCACCACCACAGCTTCAGGACCATCAACGATGCATATAACGCTCGAGCTATTTGGGTAAGTGAAGGAGGGGTGCTGACCGAGATCGAATTAATGTGAACGCCACGCATCTGACTCAAGGTCATATTGATGGCTTGCCTTGGATGCTCTCATGAAAACCTCCGCTGTGTCCGACCAGATAACTTAAATACTTCCTTTGATCATACCCCGTTATGGTATATCGGATGAAGACAAATTGGGCGCCCTCTTGTTTTTTACCTGTCTCCAGAACCGGGATCGAGATTGCTACGACCACCTACTAGAGGCCACAAGGCAGCGCGATAGTCCCACGTGAGTGACTGAGAGAGGAATCTTGAATGGCCGTCATTTGCCACCCATCGTCACCCTTTCTCATCGATAGACCATAAGGATTCGACCGGCGTGATGAGGAATCTGACAGGCCGGTGGTGGTGGATTCGTCCTGGGGTAACGGCTCGATCATCTGCAATTTTTTTGTGGGCGCAGAAATCTTTGCAGGAGTGTTTTGGATTACCAGCAGACCGAACCTTTGGGGAAAGTGAATCACAGTATCATACCAAGATCCCGATTCGGATTCGCATGGGATTAGGTATACTAACAGCTCATTTGATGGAGGATGGGGATTACACTCCGTGCTAGGCACGAGAGGGGTTAAGCCCGCAGAGCTGCCAGTGTGTGATGCATACAAAGGGTACTTCATATCCCCAGTTTAAAAGGACAATTTTCTTCAAAGGTTGTAAATTGACATGCTAGAAATCATGACCTTGTGCTCAACTTCACTCGGGCGGAAAGAAAAGAGCCTCGAGTTCCATGTGACTGCCCCGCCTTGCTTTCCTAATCCACTGTTCATCTTGCTTCACTCTACCTGGTGATTGATGGTACCTTCAAAACAGAACGAAAAATGCGACAGGATGCCTTCATCATCATGCGACCACCACGCATTGCACCTGCGGCCTTCAACAACAAATGCTTTGATGAGAAGCCCACGCGGTCCGGATCTCCACGAACATACTGAATTGAAATGAGGCCGCAGCAGGTACGACAGCCCAGCTTACCGCAGCAGTTTTACCGTTTGCATCAATAAGAAGAAGAACAGAAGACCTCGTTTGCAATGTTCAACGATCCCAACTACGTAGCAACAGACCCACCCCGACTGCGCCACCAACGGTCGTCACCAGAATGGCCCAGATCACCACCGCAAATGGTTCGGACGCTTGAGATCCTGACGGAGCGTCTCCTGCAAGTAGCGGCCGTGCAAGTTGCGCAACGATCAGAGCTATCTCCCCGCGGGCGACCATCGCCAATCCGACCAGCGCCGCTGAACGCGTACGCGGTATAATCACTGGCGTATCTTCGTCATCCCCCTTTGAGGGTGAAACATCCCTGTTTGGTTCGTTGGCGTCGTC
The DNA here is from genome assembly GCA_013368375.1 of Tricholomella constricta. Lineage (NCBI taxonomy): Eukaryota > Fungi > Basidiomycota > Agaricomycetes > Agaricales > Lyophyllaceae > Tricholomella > Tricholomella constricta. The sequence continues at coordinate 480,121 of JAACJP010000005.1, read as the reverse complement.
GTTCCTTGGTTGTTTGGGCCTGGTTCCGCACCAGCCGTGGCCGGACTGACGGTCCGGCCAGACGAGGATCCAGAGCCCCACGACGGCTTTGGCAATGATCATGAGCAGGGAATAGACGATTCCGCGCCATATGACACGCCGAGAGCCGTCCACGAGAACGAGGGAGCGGATGGGGAGTGCTGTGCCGATAGAGGCGAAGAATATGGGGGAGAGAAAGCGTTGGAGGAGGGGAAGGATGTATACGGCGAATGCGGAGCCTGGAGTATGAAGGCCGGCATCTGGATTGTGGGGTGATACCGCCGAGGTTTCAGATGTAGAGGCGTAAGCGGGCGAAGGGAAGACATGCGCCAGGAAAGTCCCTGCCAAATAAGCGCCGAATAGTTCGGAGGTCCCAGCATACTTGGCTCCTGCAACGAAACCGGATAACGTGGCAATAGTAATGAACAGTTGTACGTGTCCGGTGTAGAGTGTTTTCCTCCAAGGGGATGCGTCGGCTAAAGATAGGAGTTTCCGTCCCGAGTATGCACCCATAAACGTTAAAAAGCCAAAACCAAACGAAACTAATATAGGCCGAGCGATGATGTGCCATGGAATGATACTGGACGAATTGGACCCTTCGTATGGAAGGTTCGGAATAATGGCAGCAAAAATGAGGCCAATTATGTCGTCCAACAGTGCTGCGCTCAACAGAATCGCCCCAGTTCTTGTCCGCCTTAGCTCGGGTCGTAGCAAGGCAAGGGTTGTTCCAAGAGAGGTGGAGCAAAGTGCGGTGCCTGCCCCAAATGCTTGAAGTAGAGTATATCCATAGCCGTAAGAGAGAAGCAACATGGATATGCCAACGGGGAAGATAACTCCCGAGAGTGCGACTACGGAGGAAAGAAGGACATTGGTGTAGAGGAGAGTTATATCGGTGGACAGTCCAGCCTCAAAAACGATAAGGAGTAGCCCGATGTAACCGAGTATTATGAAGGTGTTTTGAACAAAATCCGGTAGGTGTTGCACGCCTGTGGCCCAAAGATGATGCCAATTGTCAAAGATCCGACAAGTCCAGCGTTGATAAGTGACGAGAGTACTGACTCTGCAACGTTTAGGAGGTAGATGAATGAAGAAACGGTGAGTAGAAGGGGGATGTCGGGGGCTTCATACGGAATCACAGAAGTCATCTTGCCTCGGTGATGCGAATTTTTGTCAAGCCAGACGTTGTACAATCCTTCAAAACTGTGGAGGAAGCGCTCATATAGAAACGCACGGACCGTAGGCAAAAATTAAGCTCGGAGCTTGAAATGTTGAGTTATCGCCAATCGCGTTCATCGCTCTGGGCAGTCCGGAGGTTTCGGTTCTGTCCACGAAGATGATAATTCTCCGCTGTTTGAGATCTCTGGACTAGACATGGCGTTTAAGCATATAATAAAACAGGTGATAGCAGTGCATGGCATCATTAACTTGGAACAGGTGTTTTGACGTATGCTGATGCTGCAATATCATCTTCACTGTCCACCCCCCATGCCCACCATCTATACGGGATTATCGACGAAAGGTAGGCCTTGGCTACGAGACGCCCCGAGTCCCTGGAGTCCAGACTGCGATAACTTCCGACGACGATCTGTCCAGATTATTATCTCAGAGCTTTTGCAGGGTTCTCATTACATGACGTTGACGCCCCTTTGATTCACAGTCCGATAATATGTGCTTCATTCAAAGGCAGGTGGTAGTTCACTCGGGAGGCAAGTGGCCACTTACATCATTTTCGGAGCCGCGCAGGAATGATGATTTTCCGGCGATGGCACAAGGCCTTTCCTGTTCCCTTCGAAACCGTGCTTCAAAAGTTCCATCCAGCATGAGGTATCGATGTCATGTTACGCGATACGCTTCTGAGCATGGGAAAAACATTTTGGCATACTCGCGATGTTCGGGGCGAGAAGTGGATACCCAATCAATTTGTCTCTGCCCCGCCACGAGCTTTCAGAATCCTGTGGCAATTAATTATCAGAAAGCATACGACGGAGATTACGCTTAACCTGAACGAACCTCCGGGAATTCCAGCGCTACGTGTGTTCATGACACTGTGCGCTAATTGACAACGAACGGCAGGTGAATGCAACACGGATTTACTTCCTTTCTAAGGTACTCGTCGATCATTAACACACTATACAGGAAGACGAACCTGGTTTTATACGGCTGACTGCTACTGTCACGATCTGCATCCTTTGGGTGCAAGTGGCATTCGTGTACCGTTCTCGGCGATACCTGGGTAAATCAGGTCCACGTACAGTGTTGGAATATCCTTACAAGTATAAATTCACCTTGCTACCAAGGCAAGTTGCAGGGCGGTTGCCTCGTGTCAACAGGCACTAACACAATGAGGTCTGTCACCTACATTAACAGGCCATGCGGGCAGGCTTAACCTAAGTTTTTATTCCTCAAGTGCATAGGCTGTTCAGGCAGCCTTCTCGCAGAAGGGAGATTTGTGGGTAGAACTTTCAACAAATATATATTCAGAATGGTCGCTGATGAGAGTCGTGGTACCTGGTCACTGCTTGGTGGACAAAACCGGATAAATCTCAGAAAGGCAACTTGATACCGGACATAGCGGATCTTGGTGCCAGCCGGCAAACCGAAACAAATTCTAAATACTTTATTTTTGGCATCTTCCTCAACGCTCACGAGTCACGACAGTCCGCTGAAAAACACGGCTGCTCTTGCCATTCTGGAGTCACTAATCAGGTGAACGACCCATGAGACCACTCATGAGACGTGTATTAGCCCAGTTTTACAGTCCAGGTGTGTGGACCGTAAATAACTCGATGGGCATTCATCCTGATCCATAACTCGCCAAGATGGATAATTTGTCCGCGCTGTGACCTCGCGCCGTATCGCCGTCGCCGATGCCCTGGTTTGAATGTTAATGATGTTACATACTGATTACCGTTTCGGACGAGCCCTAAGTCATCGTTATGGAAATATCTAGCGGTGCCACACTGCCAAAGTAAAACCCACTATCCTTCTTTGAGATGGTGCCTTTTTGGGAGCGAGACTCTGGTACATCCATAAGAACAAATTTGTGCCTACGGTCATCTTGCTCTGATGTCCTCCTAGCTCTGTTTCCCTTTGGCTGCGGTCCGGTACTGACGAGACCCTTCTTGTCTTTTATGGATCCTCTCAGGCCGCTCGCTGATTCTTCTCCTGGTGCTCGAGGTTCCATGCGTAGTGGAGTGACGCCATCCAGTTCGGATCCCGGACAGTCCAGCTACAGCTCACAGCCCTCTCTGCCCTCCATACGCCAGCTGCATCCATATCTACCTCCTTCCGGGTTATCGCAGCATTATTCGAGCTCAGGAGAGGGTTCCAGCTACATGTACCCAGCACCCCCGCAGTTCACGCCGCATCCTAGCCCGCCAGATCAGCCTCTTCTGAGCTCTAGGAAGAGCTCAGAAATGTTTGGTATCGATTCAGAAGTGGATGATATGGAGCAGTCGCGTGGACCTCCCAAGAAGAAACGGCGCAGGCAGGCGCTGAGTTGTACTGGTGAGTAACGAATATCATGAATCACGCGGCCATGACTCTAATTACCCGTGTTTCTGGCCAAATCACGTCCGTTATCTTCGTGACATTTCATCTACCTATTCATTTGTACTCGCCTTGTGATCCACGTCACACGGGCCCGTGTCGTCTTTAGAGTGCAAAAGGCGCAAGATAAAATGCGATAGGTTTTCTTGATTTCCTCTTGTATATTGCCAAAATCTGACAAAACTTTATTCTCATTTTAGGTCACAGCCTTGCGCACCTTGTACGCGCCGGGGCGAGCAGTCGAGATGTCAGTGGCATATCGTTGAGCCTGTGTGAGTAGCGTATCTGATCAACTGCCCGCCGACTTGAACAGCTGCTAACGGCGCCTAACGTCTGTTCATAGCGAGAAATATGTCACTCGCACGGAATTTGATGAACTCAAGGCACGCTATGATGAACTGTATGAACAGGTGCAGCGTTTGCAGGCGGCAACGCAAGGACCTCCCTATTACCAAATGGGCATCTCGCCAGGAGCTCCAGGGGCACCCGTAGAGGCTGTGCCGTCATTCCCTGCTACAGGTCCACTTGCGTATCAGCCAATGATGCCTCCATCACAGACTTACCATCTGAGTCCTCAAACTCAGGGTCCGCAACGATTCATCAAACCCGAGGATACCCAAACCCCATCTCGCCACCATCACAGCTCAACTGCTACGTCACCTGTCCAAACTCGATCCCCTTCCTCTACGCGACCTACTCATAACAATAAGTCTCCGATATCAACGGCGCCGAAAAGCTCACCATTTTCACTTGCATCTATCACGTCGCCATTCCATCCGGACACCCAGTCAAAAAATTACCACGCGCAGACGCTCATGCTGGGGCAGCGTCTGCGCCCCGGATCTCAGGATCTCGACGACCCAGCGGCTCCATCTTCCGAGACGATCCCACTCCTTCGAATCCACCGACGGTCACAGGGACGCTGTCGGAGATATACATCGATAATCCCGCTTCGTCAAGCAGCCAACCAACCTCGGCAATACAAATGCAGCCACCATCGCGAAGGTTCATGGATTCGCCACTTCCACCGGGTCCATCATCACGGGACGACGACAGGGAATCCATAACTCACTTTGTCCGGGACCGCTGATTTCGTCCGAACTATCGCATCATGTCATACGCCTCAACTTAGTTCTTATTCCCTTGCAATGTAGCTATCCACCGCCTTGATCTCCAACAACTGTACATATTTATGCCGATGTTTTACCTGCTGACGATGTAAGTGATTCTTCTCTTTTCAACCGTCCACTTTTCACGCCCAATCACAGTATAATCTATCATAATCACGATCTATCACCATACACGGCCATTCTGTGCACATTGCAACCATGCTTTTGACTGCAATGCGCTTCAACGGCGACATATAAATTGACCGACAACCAGAGAGCCTCCCCGATATTCATCATGCGACACAGTTCTAACTTTAGATGGAATCACATCCCACAGCTTGCATGATCTGTGCAACCCGCGAACAGGTGCGATGAGCGGACTTCTGGGGCAGGCGCTGAATGATTCTCCTTCGACCACAGAGCTCCCTGATTCGAGACCTTGTTTCTGGGAAGACTTGTATGACCCCCTGTTTGCCATGAAATCAAAGTCATTCACTACTCAGGATATTCCATGCTTATCCTCTGGGCTGCAGTACCTACCTGCCTCAGTTCTTCCGTCTCCGGCTATGACCGAGGCCTCTTCGTCTTCGTCTGCCTATCAATGCGATCTGCGACAAGTTCTTGAATCTGACGTCTCACGATCGTGAGCAGCTTGAACACGCTGCAATCTATCGCGTGGCCGTCGTGCTAGTCATGCCTTCAGGCGAGCACACGATCAAGGCTTAGAGTTCGGTTGAACTACGTAGGTGAACGCTAGCCGAGCCCTTCCAACCAGTACTTGGACATATCGGGTGACGCTCGTTGTTGAACAACCAAATTTATCCAGTAAGTAATCGGGCGCGCTTCGGAAAAAAACGCACTACGGAATCTACAAATCTACAATGCGTTCTGGTTCTTTCGGCTTGTGTGGCGAAGAATCACCGGTGACATGCATCGTTAACCCCGTACGACTTGTTTCGAATGGCTTCTGCGGAAGTACCTGAGTGACCGTTGTTGGTATGTATTCTTGGGTAGGTTCCGATTCGTTCGGTGACTATGTACCACGCGATCGTCTGATCCGACGATACCGGGGACGTCGTGGCGCCGTAGTACTTGGGCCAGACGGTCACCATAGATTGTGTGACCATTGTGAGAGCCTATCGCTGAAAGGCTTCGAACTCTGCGACCAGGAAGCATCAAGAGATATTCGTGATCATCTCGAAGTCATTATATAAATAAAACGCTCGGTTGAGGCTGATCTACTGACTCGGATACACTCGAAGTGTCACAAGCCTGTCGTTGCGACCGCCACTGCCAGTTGTGGACGCATGGACAGGAATCTTGTACTCCCTCTCATCGTTTTGTTGTATTTCTTACAGCGATATGTATTACCCTTAAAAGATAGCATAAATACATTCTCCGGGTGGAAAATCTGGAAACCTCGTCAATCTTTCCAGGGAATTCGGCGCATCAGATTTTGGTCATTGATTACGACTGTGTTCAGGCATAATACGATTGTAAGGCCAAGCTGCTCGTTAAAGGATATGAGTCCAGATATAAAGGTTAAGTAGAGCCCTTCATCCGCAAAAGGCGTCTCTACCACCGAGTGATTCCGTCCCACTGACCGAAAGATAAACTGTATGTATGTACTGTACTGTATGTACACAGTCCGAAAAAGAAGTCGAAGGAGATAACACAAACTAAAAATATACAAACCACAAGGTTCGCGCCATCCAATCAGTCACCCATAATTGCATCCATTCCTACGAGATCGTCCGTAAAATGATCGAAGGCTATCGTTTATCGTTGCCTGGGATTGGGTGAGAACTGAGGATGCTGGTATCCACCGCCGCCGGTCGAGGTCCTCGTTACACCGCGGGACTCGGGTGGAGGGGCAGCAGCGCCATAAGACGAAGAAGACCACGAGCGCGATCGACTCGGAGGCATGCTCGTCGACGCGCTGGCGTGTGGTGCGGCTCCGTAGTAGGCGGGATGAGCTTGGGTGGGCACCGGCTGTGAGTACGAGTGGGTGCTGGTGGATGCAGTGTGAGAGGAGGTGGGATGGTGATTGGCACGAGGGGAGTAGTGGCTCGGCATTGTGGACGGAGCCCAGGTGTTGTCATAGTTGGGAGTGGCGGTGGGGTGGGAGTAGTATTGCAGGTAGGGATTGGGCGTTGACATGGCGGTGACCGGAGGACTCATACGAGGCTGGTGTTCTAAGGGAGGAGCAGGTCCGCGAGGTCCCTTGCACAGCTGCTGGTGGTTCCGGAGATCTTGTGCATCTTTGCAGGGGATGCTAAAAGCGTAAAAGGTCAGCAACCAAGACTACGACCCCATATAATGGAAAGCGGACTTACGAAGAACCGCAAATCTCGCAGTCTTCAATGGTAAGGACCTCCGTCGCCGGGCTCGGAACTGTCCCAGTCTTCACTTTCTTTCGGTTCGCGTCGGGCCGAGGTGCCTCGGTACCGACTTCGCGACGCTTGAATGTGGCGGGCGTCGCTGTCGATGCTGAAGGCCACCCTGCATTGTATTCTATCTGTGGAATGGCCCCGACGTCCGCCTTGAGTTGTTTGGTGGCAGGTTGAGCGGATTCGAGATCCTCTCTGCCACGCTTCGGAGGCCGTTTGGAGCGTTGTGATTTCGCCTTCTTTTTGGACGAGGTTATGTGTTCCTGGGGAGCGCCTTCAGTGCCAGGAGCCGGGAGCGGCTGAGGAGCAAAAGCCATCTCCAGTGCCACATGTGCGTTAGCCGGAGCGGCTGATACTGTTGTTGGCATAGACAGTTTCGAGCTTTTCTTCGGCTTGGTGGTGGCACTGCGCTGCGCAGACACAGGTAGGGCCGGCGCGGCTGCTGCTGTCGTTGACATAGACAGTTTCGAGTGTTTCTTCCGCTTGGTGGTGGCATTGCGCTGAGAAGACACAGGTACAGGTACATTGCCACCGTCCTCAGAGACGGCGGTGCTGGCAACGCGAGGCCAACTGGACATAGCCCAGGAGGCGGCGGCCGAAGACAGACGCGGCTGGGTTCGGGCCAGTCCTAGTGCAACAGTGGCAGGCTGTGCCGGTGGCATAAAGGCTTTGATCCTCGCATGCACAGTGCAAGGAGGAAGAGGTAAGGCTATTCCAAGCTTCATTGAGACATTGTCGACGGCAATCATTGGTGCAGGGAAGCCTTTGAGCTTGAAAGGCTTGACCCTTATGCAAGAACAGGTCGAGTTGATCGTAGTGTGGCGTGTTGATGCGTGAAATGCCATCGGAGAAAACAAGACAACGTAGAACAAATGCTTTGATCGACAAGTATAGGATGAGGATAAGGATGTCCTCTTAAACTGTCGCCAGAAGTTCGACTCGTAGTCGATGTTGAGGAGAGAAGTAAAGGTCTTCCGAGAGTGGCTCTGAGCTTTATACTAGTAGATGCTGTGCAACCGTCAAGTGGCCAGGACAAACAGATGGCCATAGAACATGGCCAATGCAAAGCGAAAACAATAGCACATGCCTGACGACGAAAAACTTACTGTCGAAGTCATTTAGACCTCTGTTTGGCCAGGAAAGTAATGTCGTAGTGAAAGGTTAATGGCTTATCCTCAGTTTTTTGAAGAAGCGAAAAGACGGCGCCAGGAGAACAACAGGTACTCGAAAACCTGGAGCAAACGAGTTCAGCTTGCTAGAGGTCAATGATCCTGCAACAATCCTTAAGCAATGAAGTGTCGATACTTACAGATCTAGAACCCATTGTCCAACGTTCATGGGCCAGCAATGTCCCAAGTCCGTTCCAATGGCCATCATTTGCAAAAATGGCCACCAGGATCACCAGCTTGCGTCTTGACTGTTGATCGGTCAGCTATGTAGTCAAGAAACGATCCAGTTCCTGCCGAGATAGAGTGAAGAAGAGAGTCAGAGGTAGGAGTAGATACTATGTGTCAAATATATGTGAAAAAACTGAACCAACAACGTGCCAAGAAGCTGATTCTGAATTGGGAATGTAATTCCAGCCCAGCGGCCCCGTCAATCCCCTCCACTGACTGGCTTCGGAGTAGTTAGTACGGTGTTGGAATGGCAACCCAACATCCATGCACATGCTCCGACATTCGTGATCAAGCTTCATGCATCATGATCACTGTGACCAACAAACTTCAAGTCGAAGTACCACAATCTTACATCTGAGAACTTTCAACTTCAACGGTAGTCTTCATCGTCGTCGTAATAACTAGTGTCCCTCGCAAATCGCCCCTGGATGGGGCCGCTCATCTGCTGTCTTCTCCTTGTTCGAGGGCACTCAATCTCAGCTCACTGAAGATAACAAATCATAATACCTAAACTCACCTTTCCTGCTTGGAGAAACGATGCCCTTCCCGAAAGAAATGGGGACCTCCGCAGCCCGCGGCCCCTCGAGAATGCACAAGCTTCCCGTGAGTGCAGAAATAGCATCCAGCCTGAGGGTGTTTGCTCGGAAGCCTGCCATCCCGCACCGTCACGGTGCATGTGAACATCCCGTACAGCACTCGATGGGAGCGGATGCAAACAGACTAGACTGACTGTGGGCCAGAGCTCCAAGCTTTCACGCGTTTGAAATGCCCCTTGCTAGAGCAATGCGCCTCCCACTGACTCTTGTGCATGATCTTGCCGCAGGGGACGCATTCGAGTCTCCGAATGTCACTACGTTGGTCGTACAAGCCGAACGAGTCTAAGAGGAGCAGTGTCAGATCATCGATGTCCGAGTCTAGTATGTCTGCGTAGTGCTGGCTGGCCATGAGAAACCACTTCAAGGATGTGAAGGACTTTGGGAGATCGTGTGTGTTTGTGATTGTGGAGGTACGGCGGCTATGAAGGCCTGAAGACTGAGCTTCTATTTGGCGCCTGACAATATAAGCTGGCGGATACTAACGTTGAGACTGGGTTGTACGACTCAAAGCATTCAAGTTCAACCTCGAGTCGGTAAGCTCTTGATCATGAGCGTCACTCACCGTCAAGCCACGCATCGAGTACGGATCAGGCCAAAATAAATCATAAATCGTCTCTTATAGTTTGTAAAAATCAAGCACAGTATACAAGCGCCTCTATGTATGCATATCGCCTTAACCAACCAAAAAGTGACTCCTCCCTAAGCCCTGATATGAACGAGATCCCAGCAGGCAAGAAACAGAACCCAGTAATATAATCCCAAATCAGATAAAGATATGTCCCGAGATCAGAAGCATAGATATCCATCGTATCCGCGGAGCTGAAAGAGACGACCCAAAGAAACAGAGAACGGCAGTCACATTCGAAAAAGAGTCGAGTGTGTCGAAACCTTGATGAGAGGAGGGGAGACTTGACTTGAGCTCGCACGCTGGCAGCGTAGAGCACCCAGTAACTAAACGAGGCCGTGAGTGAACCAGTTGTGACGATGCCGTGGGCCGACTCGTCTCCAACATGACCATGAGCTAACACATCTTGATTTCCCTTGCAAAGAAATTGGCTCGCACATTGTAGCAATAGCGTGGAGCACCGAGATTCCAGCGAGGCTGACCAAGAGAGCATAGCGTACCGAAGATGATGAGGAGAACTCAGAGAAAAAGCTTGGCACGCACGCGACGGCGTGGAGCTCGCAGTTTCCGGAGCGGTTCGAGAATCTGAAGCAGATGTGACTTGAAGGGGCGCGGGAGGAGGGTCGAAATCCATATCGTAAAGCGGGCTCGATCCTGGACAGCGCCCGCGCTGCAGGATCCGATACTTCAGGAGAAGGGAGGTGAGAAAGTGCACAGACGAAGAAGTGGGGAGTTTGGCATACCAAAAAAAAACATGTTATCTCTGCCGAGGTAGTCCAGCGGCGATAGTCGCGGAGAGAGGAACCGAGACCACTTCCTCCGCAGTTTCAGTATCTACAAAATTGAATGTCAGTGAGGGCCTTGCATTAAAACGACGATCACTTACAACTGGGCGGATGGGCCGCGTCCTGGAGGAAACCCAGCTCTCGCCAGAGTCGCCGTACTTCCTGTAAATTTTCACCGACATATTGCTGCAATGTGAATAGGTGGTCTGAAGTTGCTTGGTGCTGATGCCTCAACGCTGCTTGGGATCGAGAGAGTCGAGCAAATTCCGCTTCCAAATGCACTACGCGTGGAGCAAGCTCTTGAAACACGCGCAGGCTTTCACTGAGTCTGTGAATATATGTTTCCAACTGTTTCGTTCGATTGCGCCAGCCGTGGAACATAGACACCGCCCCGACAACGAACTATGAAACTGTATTTAATATATGGAATGGGAGACGCAGAAAATACTCACGAGACCGTCGATATAAGACAAGCCCAGAAGGTACTTCCAAACCAGTGGCGCCGCGACGGCAAGGCTGACAGGCAAAAATGTCATCGCGACGGAGAAGTTGAGGACGAAAAGGGCGAGCTCAAAGCCGACGAGAACAATCATCCGCCGATGGTCGATGGCGAAGTTCTTGAAAAGCCGAAGAGGGCAAAGGTTAGAGGACGCCGCTTCAGTTACCAGAGGGAGCTCATCGAGGTTGTGTCCCAGCTCGTAGTGGCCCAGCATTTTCAACATTTCATGTAAGGCGTAATCAATTGGCGCTTGAGGTTGCCTGAGCGAAGAGACCCAGCGGCGAACAAACAGCGCATGGAACAGCATCACAAAGGCGATAAGGAAACACAGCACCCAAGGCGAAGGGCCGCTGGTCGCGCCAGATCCAGAGCCAAAGTCGGGGGGTGGAGGTGGCGGTGGTCCGGAAGGCGAGTCAATAGAATCGCCCATGTCCAGATCAGAGGTTTCGTCCGAAAAGTCCTCGTCTGAAGGCGAATCGATATCTTCGTCTGAAGGCGGGAAATTATTGTAGTCTTGTGGATCCGGAGAGCCTTTACCGAAGCTTAACATGGAGAGAAGAGATCCTTGGCCTAGGGTCAACGACAACACCTTGGTGCCGGCAAGGGCGCCAGTTGCAAGCCCGGCAACGGCGAGTGTCCATGCTATCAGGCTGGTGTAGTCGGAGAGTTCAAGAGATGGCTGGGCCAAGGTGGTAGGAGTAGGAATGAGGTAGAGAGGAGAGGTCGGGGTGGGGCTGGGAACGGCAAGCAAAATCGAGGCAGCCGCTGGAACCGATGGGTGCGATATCCAGAGATGTATGATACCTACGATTATGTGCGCCACAGCCCAGCATCCGAGATGTAAGGGAGAGGAGGGGACTGAGTCGATGAAGGGAGAAGACATATTTTCTATCTGTAACATTGTAGTAAGAGTTCAAGTTAGAGAGCGGCGTACACAGCTGGCGGGGAAATGGAACGATCAGAGGTCAGGTGACCGCTTCGCGTCAAGCAAAGTGATATACGAGCGTTTGCAATTCTTTTCATCAGCGCACCTCTTCTGCCATTCTCCTTCCATTACTGCGCCACCCATCCAAACATTCCCGAGATATTACCACGAGCCACGCAATGTTACCTCTAGCCCTAATCGTCTTCGTTGTTCTCTCCTCATTCGTCGGCAAATGTGGTCATCCAGATACCTTGTTCTCAGAAGAAGCTCGTAAATTCTACTTGGCGGGTAAAGATGTCCTTCGGTCAGCTCTACAGCGCATGCTACTTGGACAAACGGTGCACGAAATCGCCAATACAATTCGAGTGCAGAGCGAGGAGACCTGTCCGGCGTTCATAGCGGAGCACACAAGCAACTTTCGGGAGCCGCCTGGCATGCTAGGGACTACTTCATCTGCGACAATGAACCAGATATACGGGACGGTCGGTCGCCCTTTGGAATCTCCTCTCGTCATAACGATACCATCGCCGCCCTGCCAATGCCATTCAAGCCCAATGACGCTTTACCAGTCGAAGTTTCTGCAGTATCTCCCTATGGTTCTTGTGGCTCTACTCCTCTTGCCATGTGTTGCGGAAATATACCGCCTTCTTCGATCGTTTCTGAAGCCATCTCCGCCAGCACGGCCCTCCAAAGATGACAATGAAACGCTCGTGAATACTCGAGATGGTCGCCCTGCCATCGTATCTCTCCAGGTCTTCGATATCTCAACTGCCTCTATGAATTCTCGGGCCTTTCAGTTGGCGTTCCCAGAACCAATCAACTCGCCTGATCGTGCTGTTTCCTTGGGCCCTGCAATCGTCGCACCACCCGGCGTGTCTATGCCTGCCGCTCCAATCCCAGCTATCGTCGTTACAGACGCTGTGCCTACTTCCAGCTCCTCAAGTAGCATCTCCACAGGCACGGGCTCCACCAATGAAGCCCCAGACGAGCCCAGACCAAGCTCATCAACTCGCTCTGGCATCGTTCGTCGCCATGTGGAGGCGTATCAGGCCCTGGCCAGCTCCAGCTCCAGCTCCAATTTCAGCTCCCGAACGGTGACACGCACGTCCTACCAGAGGAGGGCGTCGGCCGGAACGACGACGACTGACGACAGAGACAGCTTCCGCTCCAGCTCGCGCTCCCCGGGCGTCCCCGTCTACATCACCCCCCACAGCGGCCAGAGAAGGGCGTCGGCCGGAACGACGACGACTGATGACAGAGACAGCTTCAGGTCCAGCTCGCGCTCCCCGGGCGTCCCCGTCTACATCACCCCCCACAGGCGGCGGTGTGGTGAACCGGCACTGTGGCGCCGTTCCTCGGCCCCCGACTTGTGCTTGCGTGCAACGGCAACGCCCAGGCCGGTGGTCGACGAAGAAGTTGGCACGGTGGTGCCTGCTGCGTACGCTTCTGATGGGTCCGGCTTGTTGGGTGCTGAGGATGAGGCCCCTGTGATTGGTGTGTTCGGCGATAGGACGAATGTGCCTGGTCCGTCGGGGCTGGTTGCTGAGTTGACACTGCAAGTGCGTACAATCGCAGTGGCGACGGCAGCCGTGGCGCGCGGGGACGTAACGCAGGAGATCACGAGCATTCCCGTGTCGGGCGAGATGCTGAATCTTGTGAACACGATTGACGACATGGTTCAGATCACGATTGTTGTGGCTCCAGAAGATCGCGCGCGAGGCTGGGACGGGAGGGAAACTGGGCGTGCAGGCAGAGGTGGGGAACGTGCAGGGGATTTGGCAGAGATTACTTACGTGAGTGTCCTCTCGGCTTCGCTTCATGCTCTGCGTTTTGCGCTTTTCGCCTTTTGGTCCTCCGTGCTAACTTTCGCCCTCCCTTCTCCATTCCCCCGCCAGGCTGTCCATGAACATGATGCATGCCTACCTCACCCATCAGCCATGCTAGTGATCGACAATCTGATGCATCTTGTCTTTCTTGATACATCTGACAGGAATCGGCAGTCTAAACACGTCAATGCTTCACGAACTAGGATCAACGCCATACGGGCCTTAGTAGGCCTTACTTCCCATCAGTGAGTCGCGGCGAGAGGCAGCAAGAGATCGAATGCGCCATGTCAGATATCCAATGTCGGTGATTTTCAGAGTGGGGTCCATAACGATAGAAAGCTGTGCAGGTACCCACGGCTTCTCATGACAGCACGACATACACATCAAATCGTACGGCCCCTGCTATCCTCCGTACGTTGAATTTAAATTATTACTGATCGTATAAAATAAGAAGTGGAGCCAGCGTACATATCTATCATCCCACCATGCTACCGAACCATCTCTTCGGTCCAACATGACGGAACGGCGGCTCTTTTCGTCGACGTGATTCGACCCTTGCGAGAGCTGTGAGATTAGACGGCGCTGGTAGGCGATGACGACAAGAAGGACGAAAATGAACCCATAGGCCAATGCAGAGGTCGAAACAAAAGTATTGCCTGCTTCACCAATTGTTGAGCTGGTCACAACATCAGGAGGCGGCATAGGCTCGGCGACGCGCGGGTACGAGGAGCCATTCAGTCGATACACCTGCTCTCCGCTCTCCAGGTCTCTGGGACAAAACCGCAATTTCCCATGTCTCGCGATAAGCACGCAGCACCAATGGTCCAGCTGGACCGCGACGTCGGTCATCGTCGGGAACCGAAACACGCCGTTCCAGGTATCATACTTTGTCATCTCTAGACCGAAGCCGTAAAGGTCGTCGTGGAGCAGGGTCAACATCCACGCTGAGGAAAAGCACCGACTCTCGGTGTAGATGGAGGTCTTGTCCTCGTTGCCTTCGGCCCATGGGAATTCGGCTCGTACGCTGGTGCAGTACTTGGTGACCGCCCTTGTAAAACGGGCTCGATGATATGCCCTGTGTGGACCGTGCCCGCCCCACTTGGCAAAGAACTGGTAGTTATACCAGTAATTCAACACACCAAAGAAATGCTTGCTGAAGGACGCGATGTCGAGGTACGAAGGGATCGAGTGTCAGTTGTCCAGCCCCTCCTTCACGCCTCGCCAAGGCAAGGCACGTCGAGAAATCGCCACTCCCGAGTGTCCTGCGATTACTCCAGTTCACAGCCGACCCCACGGGGCAGACAGAATCGTAGTATGCTGGATAGCTGACCGGTAAATCAGACTCGTGCTTTGTGATATACCGCGCGTGATCGATCCTGCGCCAGTTGAGCAGAAGCCTTCCAGCAAACACCGATCCTTTCAGGCCTGGGTATGTGTTCAGAGCTCTCAGTACAACTCATTATTTTCCTTACAGATGTACGTTCGAAGAGTAGCCTTCATCCGTAAATTCTTCCCGGTATGAAATAGACAAGTTTACCATCACATCTCTTGTCATGTTGTCATGGACCACCCAAATCCGGCAATGAGTCGACACCTTTCCTGATATGGTCTTGTCTGTTGGTTCCGCTCCGAAAGTAGAGAGTTGAGTGGGTATCATGTGCAACTTCCAAATCAGGCAACCATGATAAATTTAATCATGATATATAGAGTATATCATGAACTTCGCATCGCCGCTGGTAACGTTACCGGTGACCGCCAGTAACATTGTTCTTGAAGAAGGTAACGTTACCAGTCGAAATATCCTTAGCCGAGGTAACTGAATCTGGCCAGATCAGATTAGATAATATGGCCATCAGTGCCAGTTCTCTTGTTCATCGTCGCGTCTACTTTTTTTGCTAACCTCTCGACGTGCCGCCCGCTCTCCCTCAAGGTCCTCAATGCTGGCCTATTTCTCTTGTTTATTAGTCCGACTGCTCTCTGTATATTCTAGCTTCCAATATTATCTGTTGTTTGAAGTCTCAACTGAATCTACCAATTTTTGCACCGGCTCTTGTTTCCATTGGCCAGCACGCGATTAAGTAGTACCCATTGTTCAATTACATTAGCTGGCCACCCTTGAAATGCTTGTAAGGTGAGTGCCTCTTCATTTGTGCGCTCTACCTCAACACTGACTTCTGGTGTCTGTACATAAGTTCTGTTGACCATGCTCTCTCCGTCCACACCTCGAAAGCGCCGGCACAACGTCATCGCAGGACACCCGCCTTCCCCGCTCGCCTTGAAACGGCAACGTCTTTCTGTTTCTGCATCGGGTACTGCAGATCCATCACCCGAACCACAGACTGGCATTCAGAACACCCGAGCTGCAACTGATGTCCACGAGACACTCTACTCTTTCCAGGATGCTGAAGATGACAATAAATCCAAGGCAGCATTATCTTCTGTGCAGGCGAGCGATCTCACGATTGGGGATTCGATCGCGGTTATGGACTTGGAAACCCATCAAAACAGACTTGCGACACGAGACAGGATTATCTGCGACAAGGGGACCGGTGACGCGTATCCGCGCCATGTCAGAAGCTATCAGAAATTTATGGCACAGGACCAGGCAACGCGCGTGCAAGCAAATCCCTTTTGGAAGGTCATCGATGCACATCCTATCACTGCAACGAAAGTTGCGGCATTCTTGGAGTACGAAACAACACGCCCAAAGGTGAGTATGAATGTCTATATCTTATCGAACTTGCGCTCACGCTCATTCGACTGTTGCGCCAGCAAACTTCAGATGGGAAGGACATCCCCGGCACCCGTTTAGGACCTGACACAATTAAACAGTGTGTCAGTGCTCTCGAGAGTTACAGGTACCACCACAAGGACAGTGATCCACGCTACAAGAGCGATCCCGAAGCTCAACAGCCACTGCGAAATGACGAACGGATCACTACATACGAGAAGAGCGCCTACGCCACCGAACCCGAACGTCTCGCCGAATCTCAGGTCCTGAAAGCGAAAGGAGTGACCTCAGGTATTTGGCTCCCCCGCTGTTCCTTTATGCAGTGTAAACGATTTATCTGTATTTCGTTAGATACCTACACCGAAGACGAGCTCAGCAGAGCATCTATGTCTCTCCTCCAGTCATCGCACAAGACCATACATCAAGTCCACCTTAGCCTGCGGGATCGTGCCATGCTGCTGGTGTCTACCTCAACAGCATATCGTGGTGACAACCTGCGTCGTCTCCTCCTATCTGACCTTGGCTTTCGCTTCATTCCAATGGTTGATGTTAGCCTCGACACACGAGTAATGGTGAGTTTCCAAAAGGTCCGCTTTTCTTTCATTATTTCTTACAGTGGCTCTTCAGGCAGCCATTTTTCGCTCGAATGAGGGCAAAACAAACACCACAGGCCGCATTGATGAACAGGGCACCTTTCGTCATCGCGCTCCCGAGCTCTGCGCTGTTGGCGCGTTTGGGTTTTATCTTTTTAGCCAATATCACCTTGTGACGACCGACGTCCCAAGATTTGCGCCCGATTTTACTCATCCTCAGGCGGGCGAGTTTGGATATCGTGAATGGTATACGACCCTCTTGTTTCCTGGTGCGAAGGGAAAGGAGATGACTTACGAAAGTACGAAACCTTGATTTCACTTGCTCTGACACTGCAAATTTATGATTTTCCCTCGTAGACCACAACAAACGGATGACTGCCATTAAGAAGCTGAACAACATCGAAACCACAAAGGTCACACATGGCGGACGTGCTTTTTTCGCCCTCTACACTCGCGAGCACGGAGCTAACAAGGATGAAACTAAGCATGGCGGTGCATGGAATTGCTCCGATGCTTTCGGAAAATCGTATGATCGTGCTCTTCCAGTCGAGGCGTTGCTCGCTGCATCTGGCTTCAACGGAAAAAAACAAGAATCCTATTTTATTGCCCGAGATCAGCTAAGTACGTCCCAGAGCTTCTCGGTGTAGTCAATTTTACTGATCGTTGACAATATTCATCTGATGATTAGAGCCGTCTACAACTCTTTGTAAATCCCTGTTTTCCTGGGTTGAGCCTGAACTCGCCGCTCTCGAAGGTCGGAATCACGCGTTCGGGAAAGCTGCACTGGACAAGACACTCCATTCATTCCTCAACCTTCTGAAGCTCCTTCGTGTGGTGATCCTTCAAGATGCAGCAGTCCTGTCCATCAAATATCCCCACTGCCCTCTCTGGCGACACGCTCCTTTCAGCTTACCAGAGTTCCGTGTATTTGCTGCGGCGGCCTCGTCAGTGATCCACCGTGCAGAGGAAGAGGCCTGTCATCGCTTGAAGAATCTTCCAGAGGCTGTTGCTGCCTCGTTCCGTGGCATGGTGACAACAGCTTGCTTGCAACAGGAGAAAACTCGCAACGAGATTCACGAGGACAACGCTCGCCTCTCTGCGAAGCTCCAGGACATCGAAGAGCAGCTTGGTACGACCTTGGACTCAACATCGAAAATACCGAAGCAGAGAAAGGCGAAGCAGAAGGCACATGCGACGACTAGTACACCATCGCTCTCGCAACCTCCAGCTGAAACCTTCACTCCTCCTCCACTGCCATTGATAGTGCCATCCGCACCACCGCCACACCCCCACACCGACGATTTGCCCGACGATTTGTCAGTTGACCCGGACTCCTCGCAGCACATCTATCCGGCTCGCACTTTCCCCATATCCCAGGATCCAACGACTCGCAATGCACAGCTTGCCTTTATTGCCAACCTGGAGTCAAAATTCAGCCGTGACCGCTTGGCCAAGCATCAATTCGAATGGATCATCTCATCTCGGCGGAGTCAAGGCAATGAGTTTTTGCCTCGCTACACATTTTGGACGCCCAAAGGCCAGAATGTGTATCCATCGGTCAGGGAGATTTGGTCGGAATACAAGTTTGGGATGGATGGACACCTTTCAATCAGCGAGTTGAATGCAGGATGGGATGCCCGCTGGCGGAGCCAAGGACCAGCACGGACCGAGATGTCACGGCGAAATAAAATCATCGGCCTCATCGAAGACCTGTCGAAGAACTCGAACTGGCGTCCTGACCTTGCGTTACAGTATCTGGAAACAAAATATCCCATTCCTACATACACGATTCCGTATTTATGAACTACCCGCGCGTTTATTGACCGTCTCCAGAAACAGGACAAGGAGCTGCGGACGGAGATCCTCGAAGGCTCGAAGACTTTCTGTTCATAGTCTTATGCTACGCTGCATTGTATTAATTTAGACTATCAATTTTCAATCGAGTATACATCGTGAATGTCCTTGAAGACTTACAAGTACAAAAGTAAAACGAGATTGAACTAGATATTCTTGGGAATAGGATGGCCTGCCTCCCAATCACGCAAAAAGCGCAGAAGCCTTATCTTGCCTATTCCTGTCGGGGCATCGCGTCGAGCCTCCAACTCCTCAATGACCTTGGCCGCCTCACACTTCCCTCCAGCTCCATATAAACCCACAAGTCGAGCGCCATCCTCTGCCTGTTTGAGGCAGGTCTCCCCGATTCCAAGCGCAATGCAGATTAATCGTTTCGTTATTCGTTTACCCTGTCAAACACCATAAGAAAGCTGGTCTGAAAGCGATTTGGAACATATTGGGACTCACCGGTGCCCTGTCTGAGATCTCGCTGATGTCCTTGTTGCAATCCTTCAAGAACGCGGCAATGAACTTCCAGATGGACACGATGTCGGGATTTTGAAGAACAGTGTGCCTGGACTCGTCGAACGTTTGGTATCCAGGCCTAAGTGCGACGAGGTCAGTAAGAGCAACAAGAAGCTCCGCATTACGTGGCCCTCCAGGTTGGGAGGGGGAATTTTGTGGTCTGGGAGAGCAGTCCCGGCGGGTGTAGCTGCCATGTGCACGTTCACGAGCAGCAGTCAAGGGAACAAAGTCCTTGGGGAACTGTACTTGGGGTGCATCGTCGTCGTCTGCGCGATATTCTGTCAGAGAAGGCGAAGGCGTGGTGTTGCTTCGACGACGGAGAGCACATACCACTCGGCATGTCTGCACAGATCAGCTTCAACGCTGTAGTTCTCTGAGACTGCGGTAATGATCAGCCATGCACTAAATGAATGTAGAAAATAGAAACGCACATACTCGACGCGGAGCGTCAATGAAGCCTGTTCGTTCGCAGGCACAACAAGATGTGTCAGGCTCGTAGAAGCAGTCGTCAGCTTCTTCACAGAAGCTTCGACAAAGTATGTCGTGAACTCTGGGAAGGCGATGTCCGGCACACCGACCTTGACAGGCCCTGCAATGAGAGACGGGTCGGCGACGATGTGAAACGAGAGCCGCAATACAAATGCACGACGTACGTACCTGGTCCCGATATCTGCGAGATCGTCTTCTGCAGCTCTTCGAGAACATGTCTCGCCTCAACTCGCCATTCTCCAGGAGCACAGCCGATCCGGTCAGCAACCACTGCTCCAATTGTCGCCGAGGACTTCGACCCTATGCGATTATCGACAACGTAGAGCTGGAGAGTCTGTGGATGGAAGCGTCGAGGAGATCAGTTCGAAAGAGGAAGTAAAGTAGTGAACTTACACGCTTGTGGAAACAACCGTCGAGAAGCATTGAAGGAAGACCATGAGTGGGAGGGTTGCTTGCATGCTATGAAATAATTGTCAGTATACACCCGTTGAGCTTAACTAAGGTGGCGTACAGAAGTGGAGGCGCTCCGTGCATCATGCGATTGTTGATCGAGAGCGTCGTCTGAAAGTGCGCCACCGACTTCGGGCATGTTGGTGGTGAAAGAGTTGCGGGGATCGAGCAGAACATCATAGTATGTTTTCTTGATGGTCTTGGAGTTGAGGCGTTCGGTATTCGGCCACCGATCGGGCTGCAGGTCGACGAGGGCACGAAGCTCTTTGCTACTGAGCGGCCTGTATGAAGTTTCTGTCTCATCAGCACACCCGATCAATAAAGCCGAACATGTTCGCGATAAAACCTACACGAGGTCAGCGAGCTGGTAAGGGCGCGCGTCGTTCATGGCGTCGGATCTCTTCGCGTGAGGAAGATCTGAGGGAAAGAGGAAACAGTCGAGAGTCGAGGAAGAGATGCGAGAAATGCAGACCTTTGAAAAAGCCTCGAAAGGCTGCTCCACATTTGTTTTGCCATGGCCTTCAGAGCAAACGCAGAGTCAAGCCGCGTTCGAGGCCCAAGAGTGAGCCTATGTGGCGAGCGCGAGGGGCAGGTGAGCGGGGCGACCTTGTGAAGGAGCGAGAAACAAGATCGAAAAACTGAATTGCCGGATTTCCCCAAGTGGAAGTGATCGGTCCGCCAGAGAGCCCCATTCTGTCATGCACAAGAGAGCGAAATAGGTCGCATTGTCATCTATCTAGGCTATGGAGGCGAATGAGGACAGACGAGGACCCGCGTTCGCGGTCGCACCTCAGGCCGAAACCGCAACGTTACCAGCGGGCGTGACACCGCGCCATCGGGCCGGCTCACGTGATGTTTCCACCCGTCACCCGCCCTTGTCCAGGCAACATTTCTTGTTCTGATACATAGTTAGGCCAATGTTCAAATGACTACAAGTCAACACCAACTTCTGACCCTTTTGACATTTCCCGCCAAACACACTTTGACTCACTCTCTCACCCCACAAAGGGCTTTCTGCTTGTCAGAAGCACTTGAGGGCCTGTTCGCGCCCAGGACCTATATGTACGCTACGCCAATGTCTGCTATTTTCGTTCCAATCTGCCTGTTCGGTACCTATATTTTCGGCCCTCCCATCCCTGCTGGCTCGGTCACAGAACACTCGTGGTTCAGCATGCTTGTGGCTGAACCGAAGGTTTGTTGACAGTCCTCCCTCATGTTGAGACGACTTGACGAATTCTTCTCCACACAGGTGGTAAATGGGCGTACTCATTCAACACCATCCATGACATACCCGCGCTCATCGAGAAACGAGGCGGAAATGAAAGCTTCGTGCGAAGCCTGGATGAACATTTCAATTGAGGTCACAATGACCATCTAACAAGGTGTGTTGGTTACTTGGGCAAAGTTTCATTGAACCGACGTGCGTTCATACGTCGGCATCATATTCCGTAGCCGTCTCATCACGTCCCGTAACATCCATCCATCCGTATTTGTATGCCTTGACCGGCGCGGCATACAGGTGCGTGTCTGAAATCGCGCAAACAAATTACAACACTACCCCGACAGGTCTATCTGGAGTATGTACTCTCCATCACCACCACCACACATCTGCGCTTTTCTGATAATTTTTCATAGAATGAGGATTGCGGGCAGATGAGCTCATGGTACATATTCAGCACAATGGAATTCTACTCCATTAACCAAGTCTCCGGGGAGTATGTTGTCGGCTTGTAAGTTGGATCGGCTTGAGTCGAGATTTCTTGTTTATTTACAGAGATTTTTTTTCACAGGCCATTCTTTGACAAGATCACCATTGATCTTCCACCGACACCTCAGCAGGACCCGCAAAGGAAGAGAAAACTGACGATCATTGCGCAGGGCACACTGACAAAGCATTATATCAAGTCATTAACCATCAGGAAGGAGGGTAGAGATTCCTGCTCCTCCGACTCCCCCCGTCCCATTGTGGACACGCACACGCACATATTGGCAGCTAAAAACAGCTCTGTGAAGAAGGTACATGAGGGATGGCATGTTGATGCCATTTTGCATGTGCGGCAGAGGATGATCAGACAGTGTGGTGAAGCCGGAGGATAGAGCGAGTATCTGGGGAGGTATGGGGTACTGGCTCCTCATGGGGAGTCCCAATACCTCTATTATCCTACAGCAACACTTTGACACCCTTTTTTTCAGGCGTGCATCTGTAAGAATCATTGTTGCCTCATCCCAATGCTGCACCACTATCATTTCTATGGGCTCTTTCAGACACGAAGCGAAGCATTGCAATGACGAGGTGGGGAAGGATATGTATGTATGATCCCTTGTCGTGTCTTTCTGTCCCCAGCCCTCATCGACATACAGAACAGCATCGAAGCAATGTTCCACCCACGCTGCATCGGCTGGGGCGAGATGGGGCAGATGCTCACATACACCAATGCAACCCGGGCGACCCAGGACTGTCAAGGTCCACTTCAACCGCGGGGACTTCGTGCAGGCATGTCACGGATGTCAAGCGCAGGATGAGGAATGTGGGCACCGGCGAGGCTGTCCCTAACTGGGGACGTACGTCCCTATCTCTGTTTTATTTTTCTCTTCTTTCTCGCCTGCCTCTTGTCTCGTTTCTTTTCTACACACCACGTTCCGCACACATACTGACTCGTCTCTATATATTCAGCCCGCCCCTTTCCCTTCGCCCTACCCTCTCAAGGTCATGCTCCCGCCCGCCCAATATCACCACCACCATCCACACCGCCATCCACACCGCCATCCACACCTCGCCAGCACCAGCACCAGCGCCTTTCGCGCCCCAGCAGGCCCAAGCCTCATGCCCGCCGGCGCTGTCTACAAGCAACAAACCCTCCGCGCACTTGCCCTGGGAACAACACCAACTCTGCCGCCACCGCTCCCCGTCGCCGCACCTACCTTCGCCCTCGTCATGATAGCGCCCACCACCATAACAATCAAGGCTTTATTTCCACCCACTGTGCCGGCGCCCCTTTTCTGCACCTTCGCCCCTTTCCTGCGCCTTCACCCCTTTCCTGCGCCTTCGCCCTTGGGCTCGACTCCACCTCTGCGACAAACACGCCAGTCCCAGCGCACAACCTCGCGCTCTGGGCCGTGAGAACAAGCATCGTGCGTTGCTTCCAGTCCAAGTTACAGAGACTGATTTGCATAACTAGGTAGATCTAATTCCCAAACAAGTGTCATGTTCTCCACCTCCTCGACGGCCTCCACGACTTCGCGACGAGCGAGCACAACGCAAAAAGTGTTGCTGGCAGGGGGACAAGGACAGGGATGGGGACGAGGTCCGAATGGGCAGAGGGTGACACTGAACTGCATCGTCGAGGGGATGTGTGGGGTGTGGCCTTCTCACATGTTCTGACCAGGTCGGAAAAGGTGCGTGTGCTGTCTTGTTTGGAAATGACGAGGAGACTCACTGGTCATCTTGTTCCGGAGCAAGGGGTCTGGTGTACCACACACAACAAGATGGCTTTCAACCACGGAGTCACACATACACAGAGGAAAACACTGTAAACATAGACGAGGCTTCCACCTTTGAAGTTGATTGTAATAAAATCAGAAACTGTAGGATGTTGAGGGCACATTACGAGCGTTCATTTATTCGATATATCATTTGTTGGATATAGTGACAAACTTGGGCAACTCATTATAACTACACTGTGTGGGATACCTTATTACAGGTGGATTTGGAAGGTCATGAGTAAACAATAGTGGCTTGTATGATCTCCAGGTTTCACTGGTGGTGGCCATTGGTGAGTGGCTTTTCATCAGAGAAAAGTGCGTACATTGCTTTTAGTTCCACATCCAGCGAGTGGCATCGAAATACCACTTAGGCTGCTCCTGCTCCATTCCTAGAAATCGAGCTAGCTTTTCAACATCTTCAGTGGGGGGAATCCTGTTCATCGAGTAATTGTTATAAAGTTCAATGATGCGTCTTCTGCCACCCTGTTCCACGACATGAGGAAGGCGAAGGCGGATGGAGGAAATTTTGAGCTCTTCCAGAATAGCTTTGAGGGCAGCTTACATCGTCTGAAGCTCCAACAGCATGATATCCCCCTCATAATCTCCCTCACATTCCTGCAATAAACCATGTTGGCGAGCATATGCAAACAGAAACTCCTCTTCCGCAATGTATCCACAATGGACGAGGGGCGGCTTCCGAAGACCTTTCTTATTGGAAGGGATGAGGTGGTGATAAAGCACCGGAAGAGGGCCCACATCCAGCAGGCGGGAGTAATCCTACCACATAGTTAAGTTGTGACATCAATTCAGAAGTATGAACAGCACCCACTCTCTGTGTGCTATATCTGCGGTTTTTGGGTGGAAAGATGGGGACCACTTTATGGTCTTCTGGTACTAAAGGACGGGAAAGAGACATGTCCAATGAACTGGTGTTGGAAAGACAAAAGCAGATAAGATATTGTGACAGGTCACAGTAACTGCTACGACGATTCCCAATATATCGGGAAACGTCGGTCCCGTCACGCGGCCGTTGCCGCCGATCACCCTGATCACGCTGAATGACATCATCACCCTGATCAAGCTGAATGATGTCTCGCTGGTAGCAGCTTCACATCTCTCGTCTTCATAAACAGCTCATGTCATCTCCCGCTGCCGTTGACCTCCCCACGCATATTGGCCAGCTACGCCAACTTATCAAGCAGGCACTTCAAGCTGGCGGTCGCGAACCTCCATGGTACGAGCCATGGAACCATGTCCTGGCTTTCAAGGCAGGACAGTCACGGAAGCCAAGAGCTTGGTTCAGCGTCGCACCTCAGTATGAACTTGCCCATCAATTCCTGCCCTCTCCCCGGGATGTACATGTCACTGTGGAAGATGTGGTAATGGAACAAGGTGACCCAGGTGAAGCGCCAGGAGGTGAGTCGCATTATTGGTATCCTCTTTGACATTGCATTCTGATCAGGTATCATCATACATCATAGATGAAGTCGAAGCAGGTTCCTCTGCAGGCAGCGGTTTCAGCGGCAGCCCTTCTGCTAGGATGACAAATTCCATGACAACCAACTCCACCTCTGCATCTCTGGAATTTGTCTGCGCATATCGACGTCCCGACTTTGCGGTATTGTTGAACCATGAAGTGGGTGATCAGGATGCGGCTTCTGATGCTATAGTAAATGGGAGGGAAATGGTATCTATGTGGGAGATAAAGTCCTTGGACGAGCGGGTAGCCATCGCAGGGTCAGAAGAGCAGATGATCTGGGTCGAGAACAGGATGGGTGATGCAATGCCACAGATAAACACTCAGGCGCAGTTCGCATTTATGGAGTTCCCCCACCAAAACAAGATTACCATCTTCTGTGTTGTTGGCACATATTGGAGGGTCATGGACTTCTTGCGACAACGCACCCCCCCCTGCCTGATGTCACATTATCTGATCCCAACTACATCCCAAATGGACTCTTAACTTTCCGCCCTCATAGATTGACTGATATTTATCCTCTCCTGAACAGTTCACATACCGATTATCACACAGAGTAGTTCAAGCGGAACTGGGCATTAGTTTGCAATAGATTTTTTAGATAATGGACAGCAGTATATAGAGTATATCATGAACTTTGCATCGCCATGCATCTGCTTGAGGATGAGCGCCTGGATCTGGAAACCGAACATGCACAGCGGGGCGGTCAGCATGTCGTCGCAATGCGCACTAGGATCTTGTCATGTTTGAGGTACTGCTTCAGGAACGGCCGGTGCACCTGTTTCTGGAGGAACCTGTGGAAGGATCTACGGCGGGGTAAGTAGGTGTTTTACTTTCCATAGTTGATTGCGCACGCACTCGTGAGGTTGTCAATGGGTGCGGCGAGCTCAAGAGCGACGGTGTTGTGTTGCCTGCTTCGCTGATCTCTTCGCGCACGGATAGCAGGATGTCGGCGCACCACTCCATGAGACGCAGGCACGCGAGCCAGATCATCTGTGTAACTGTAATTAGCGCATGTAAAGAAAACAGACAGCTGAGTTGGAGGAGAGAATGTTTCTATCCCATTCGAAACTGTCCGGCCGTACTGCCGTCAGGATATGCGAGTCACCCAGCCCATGCACCCGGCATGTGTGTACCTGAACAGATGGCAGGCGAGAACGACGAAGGAAGAAAGAAAGGAAACTACGATGGGCACGATGACCGAAAATAGTACAATGGAAATGGGCGGGAAGTAAGTGAACTCAGACATGGGGTGTGAATAGACGCACCCTACCGCCATTGTGCACCCTGTCTGCGGAAGAATGAAGGCCTGGAGAGGGGAGTTCAATGGACAGTTGTGTGCGAAAAGCAGACGAACATACCTCTGAGCAACACCCCACACCTCCCTGGGCCGCAACAGTGATCAGCGGAAGACAGATGTGCAGCCGTGCGTGGAGGAGTTCACAGAGGGCATAAGTAAAACCTGATTGCAGGAAGGGAAGGAACACACCTTTGTACCGAATATCTTTCCCTGTGACAGCGATCGGCGGAAGAAGGATAATCGAAATTTGAAGGATGGCTTCGAGGTAGAGGTGTGTGGCAACGCTGAACCAGAACAGGAGTGCGATGCTTCGCACGCTCATCAGGTATTGAGGGCATATCGCGGAATGCAGCCGGTGCGGGGGAGATGAGCTTAGGCCTCTGTGGGTGCGCACCGAATGGTTGTAAACCATGCAGGAGGGAGATATAAAAAGGCTGGAAAGCCTTCAGTGGACGCCTGAGTGAAAAAAGAGATAAACATACCTCTGAACAACACCCCACACCTCCCGTTCTTCGACAGATACCCTGGGCCGCAACGGCGATCGGCGGAGGATAGAAAATCGAATTTTGTAGGACAGCTTCGAGGCATAGGTGGGTGGCAACACCAATCGAGTACATGTGCGCGGTGCTTCGCACCACTCCGTACTCACTGTCACCAGGCATCCTGAATGACAATGGTGGTTTTGACATCGCATGGCGAATGCGGGGAAAATCAGGCAAGGCCTCTGGAGCTGGCATCACTCCGCGCCCTACACCAGAGCCTCTACAGCAATTGGCGGAAGCTCAAATACCAAATTTGGCGGCGAGGGTTCCAGTTAATGAATGAATGGCGACCGGGAGCAAGCGTGGACATGACTAGACAAGATCAATGAGCGCTGAAAGCGTAGCGATTAAACAGACGAACTTACCTGGTGCTCCGCACCACTCCGCGCCCTTGAAGGCAAATCCCGGAAGAGAGGATGTCGAACTTGTCATGGCGCGATGTTGTAAGATACTGTAACGGAAGGGGAGGCGTTAATCACATGACGTGCGCAGGGTAAATGGGGCTAGGCCCCTGCAGTGGCCGCCACTCCGCACCCTTCACCCAGAGCCTCAACAGCGATCGGCGGAAGGGCAAATATCAAATTTGAGCGGCGAGGGGTGGATAATGGATGAATGGTGACCGTGAGCAAGCGTGGACACAGCAGGACAAGAACAATGACTGCTTGAAGGGTAGGTAATACATGAATGAACTTACGTGGTGCTCCGCACCACTCCGCATCCTTCAGAAGGCAATTCCCGGAAGAGAGGATGTCGAAATTGGCGTGGCGCGATGTTGAAAGACACTGAGGCGGCGGGTATCGCATGGCGGGCGCAGGGCCGATGAGGCTTGGCCTTTCGAGCGGGCATCACTCCACACCCTTCACCAGAGCCTCAACAGCAATCAGCCGAAGGCCATATCTTGAGTTTGGCGGCGAGGGGTAAAGGTAACGGATGTGTGGCGACCACGGGGAGGGTGGACACAGCTAGAGAAGATCAATGAACGCTTGAGCGGTGGGGAATAAAAGAACGAACCTATGTGGTGTTTCGCACCATTCTGCACCCTCGATGGCGATTCCCGGAAGAAAGAATGTCGAATTTGGCATGGTGCGACATTAAAAGACACGGAGGCGGCGGAAAAAACATGGCGGGCGTGGGGCCGATGAGGCTGGGCGTCAGGCCTCTCGAGCTGGGCACCACTCCACACCTCACATCGAACTCAACAGCGATTGGTGGAAGGCCAAATATCAATTTTGGCGGCAAGGCGTGCGGGTAATGAATGCATGGCGACCGCGGGAAGGCGTGGACGAAACTAAATATTATCGATAAATGCCTGAAGGGTGATGGAATAAAGGAAAGAACCTACTGTGGTGTTCCGCACCACTCTGCACCCTCGTGATCGATTCCCAGAAGAAGAAATGCCGAATTTGGCGTGGCGCGATTTACAAAGGAAGGGGCAGCATGTCTGAGTGGGTGAGATACTCGTGTGTTCCGCGTCCTGTGAAGCACCCGGATCCCAACAGTGATTGGCAGACGTAGGAATATCGAATTTGAAGCGTGGAGTCGGCGTCCAGGTGTGTGGCAGTTGATCTTCGTAAGGTTTTCGAATTTGAAGGCTAGAAACTAGGTGAAGTAAGCCCTTGCTCGAGAATCTGGCATGGGACGAACATACCTGGTGGTTCTCCGCTCCACGCCTCGCCCTGTCCTTCCCAGATATCCAACACCTTGATTGCCTGACGATCGAAAATCGAGTTCAAATGGATTGTGTTGGAAATTTGAAGAGGAGGGCATGTGAGATGCTGCACGGCGCGTCTGCGCCTCAAAGACGACCAGCGACGTGTAAAAAGGAAGGCTTTAGGCATATCGAATTGGCGACTGGGATGCATGAGGGTGTTCGGAGTGCAGGTCTGGCAGACAAATTGATGTCAGAACTTGAAGACTGA
Source organism: Tricholomella constricta (assembly GCA_013368375.1). Taxonomy (NCBI): domain Eukaryota; kingdom Fungi; phylum Basidiomycota; class Agaricomycetes; order Agaricales; family Lyophyllaceae; genus Tricholomella; species Tricholomella constricta. The sequence continues at coordinate 451,060 of JAACJP010000005.1, read as the reverse complement.
AAAGAGTTCGATCATGAGCCTGCGCAACGCCCAAATGGAACGACCTGTACGCACGTCAAGAGTAACCACAACCTTGCCATCGTCCTCTACATGGAGTGCCCACGTTAACATGTTTGAGCATGCGGCCACAGGCGCGCATGCGTCTGAGGATAAAAAAAGTCAGTCTGAAAATGGCAACAGCTAAAGATGTAATAAAAAAACGTACTGTGAGTTCGACTGTCAATCGATCGCTGTCGTCCTTTGCGCCGTCTTCCTTTGCGGGGAGTCACGTTGGCATATTTAAGCATGCAGAACACGCGTGGAGAGCTCAACGGGCACAATGAGGGCGCGATGACGATACTGAATCTGCGAGTTTGGCTGTTGGTAGATACTACATCGCCATTGTCCTTTACGGAGAGAGTTCACATTGGCATTTCGTAGTGTGCGCAGCACACGTGGAGAGCACAATGGGCGCGATGAGGACATGATCTGGATGCGTAGATAAGAAATTCCTCTGCAAGACAACGTTGATGGCAAACTGCTCACGGATCCAACTTGGACGCCAAACAACCGTTGGAGTGCGAGGAAAACCAGGACCCCGGCATATGCCTATATATGTTCGATCCGACTGCGGACACATCTGGATGGATGGATGGATGTATTACCCGCAGCGGTCCCAAAAAAGAACAAGCAGGGCCCGTTCTACATACGGGTCTGAAAACGGGCCCATGTCCGATCCAAAGTAAGGTAGGGGACGCTCATATCCCGCCAACATCACGTGTAGGATGTGACATGTCCGAATGCGTCAAGTGCCCATCAAACGCGAGCTCAACGCGACAATAACGCGCATCGCAAGTTTCTCAAGAACTTTTGATGGAATCAGTTCCCAACAGATGATTTAGAGTAGATTCAGGGTGTTGTAGAAACTGTCTGATCAAAAATATATTGAGGTGTGAAAGTACAATTTCCAATACAATGTTTGCACTCAGGGACCTCTCCCCTCTCGAGCCCTCGAGAACACACAACTCCTCCCCTCGCCGTGACAAATGGGTCGAAAAAGAAAGCATGTTCTCAGCCTCCTTGAGAACCTGAAGGGACGCGTCCACGGCATGCCTAAAAAGGCCCGAGTGGATGAAAGAACTGGAAAGGAGAATGTAAGCAAAGATATATACTTGCAATGAAGTACTTACCATTGCATAGATCGCGGAACCAGCGCCTCCGGCCGCACTTCGCCCTGCGAAGTCCATATACAAGCAGTTTATGGGCACAGTTTCCTCCGAGCACACAGCACGGCACAATCTGTTGGCAATGGATGTTGAGATGCAAGAAACCACATACCCAGGCACTAGCTCCTTTCAGATCCTTTTCCCCGAGAAACCGACACCTCCCTGCACCCCTCCTGAGAATTTCCAACATACCTTTCGCATCGAGCACCTATCGGGCAGTTCTAATCTCTACACAATGGACGAGTTAGACATTTACAGTCAAGAAAATATTATTCACAGCCCCGAGACAGCCAATAACATTGATTTCAATGATGATGACGAACCTGACAACAATCCCGTGCGCATGGGGAAGCTTCGAGAACCACCCACGGTCACAGTGGCATTGGCCGCCTTGACAGATCTCCAAAACAAACTGCAGATCCCGAGGAACACTGGGGCTGGGTACATCGATCCGGGGCTTGACGTGTTCGCACGAACACGCATGGAGGGAATGCGCACATTGCTGAATCTGTACACCAACCCAGTATCAGTGACATTTAGTAAATGGACAGCATCCTTGTACCAGGCTTCGATCTCACTTGGGAAGGGGAGATACTGCGCGCGGCAGCTGAGAAAGCTTACTCGGCAGTTTATCGATGACCGCACGGTCCTGCCAATAAACCCCTACGGCGACTGGAACGAGTCTATGCTGGCTGATGAGGACCTGATGATTGATATCAACCTCCATCTCCAGGAGCTGGGGAAAGATATTACCGCAGCAAAGCTTGTCCGTTTTCTGGCTCGTGATGAAGTCCGGGACAAGCATGGGATCACAAAGGCTATCTCCGAGAGAACAGCGCGGCGTTACTTGAGGACACTTGGATACCGATGGACAACAGAACAGAAGGGGCAGTATGCAGATGGACACGAGCGTGCAGATGTGGTGGAATATTGCGATGCCGTCTTCCTGCCGCAATGGAAAGAGATTGAACGATGCATGCGCAACTGGACGAAAGAAAATCTGCCGGAGATCGGACCGCTGCCGAATCGTCGTGTGATTGTCTGGTTTCACGACGAGTCCATCTTCTATGCGCATGATCGCCGCAAGAAAGGATGGTACCATCGAGATGCTCCCGCTAAACCGTACAGAAAGGGTGAGGGAGCTTCCCTAATGGTCGCTGACTATGTCTCCGCTGACTTTGGTTGGCTTCCAACATCTCTTGATGGAACACGAAGCGCGCGTCGAATTCTTCGGCCTGGAAAGAATAAGGATGGATATTTTGCAAGCAAAGGCATCGTGGATCAGGCAAACGAGGCAATAGATATCCTTACCGAGGTCTACCCCGAATTCGAGCACATCTTTATCTACGACAACGCCACCAATCACCTCAAGCGGCCCGAAGGTTCCCTGTCTGCCCGCAAGATGCCCAAAAATCCATCAAAGCCTGGAAAAAACTGGCTAGTCGAGGTCACCAAGCGCGATTCGGCTGGAAAACCCGAATTTCGTCCTGATGGAACTCTCATGAAGACGAAAATACAGATGTGCGATGCAGAGTTCCACGACAAGACCTCACAGCCACTCTACTTCTCTGCCGACCATCCGACACATGCAGGACTTTTCAAGGGAATGTCGCGGATCTTGGTGGAACGTGGATTCTTACACGCGCCAAAGCTCTTGGCTGAGTGCCCCAAGTTTAAATGCGCACCTCCCGCATTGAATTGCTGCTGCCGTCGGCTTCTGTTCAATCAACCGGACTTCAAGAATGTCGAGTCGATCCTCGAATCCACCTGCCAGGCGCGTGCCGTGCGCGTGATCTTCTTGCCGAAATTTCACTGTGAGCTCAACTTTATTGAGCAATGCTGGGGCTACGCGAAGCGAATTTATCGCTTAAATCCTGGTTCGTCACGCGAAGATGTTCTCGAAAGGAATGCATTGGCTTCCTTAGATGCTGTTCCTCTCGAGTCAATGCGCCGGTGAGTAATTATCTTCTTAATTTCCTCACTGTCTGTTAACTTATTTCGCAGTTTTGCAAACCGCTCACGTCGCTTCATGGACGCCTACAGCAGGGGCCTGAATGGGAGCCAGGCAGCTTGGGCAACTCGGAAGTATCGAGGTCATTGAGTGCTTCCAGAATCCCTCATGGATGACCTCGAGAAGGCCTCTTCTGCATAACTATCTCCGGTATTTTGTCTAATTCCTTTCTAAATTCTTATTTCTATTTGAACTACTTATTATCTGTGCCATAATGTGCTGTGTACCTCTCTCGGTGCTATCGAGGTCTTCACAATAACCCATTCTATAATTCTTTGCCGTATTTTTGATATTCTACAGTCAAATTTTCTATTCAGGCTATAATACTTTGGATCCATACTTCCACCACAGTAATAAAGAACTTCTTGAGGGCCGATTATGTCTAGAGACTCCTGAATGAAAGGAATTTGCTTATCTTCTGCTTTCGCGATGGCATTGCACCCAATTTGGCGTATTTGTCACACAAAAGTAACATCATGTGATGTTGGCGGGATATGAGCGTCCCCTACCTTACTTGGGCCAGACGGTCACCATAGATTGTGTGATCACTGTGAGAACCTGTCGTTGAAAGGCTTCGACTTCTGCGACCAGGAAGCATCAAGAGATATTCGTGATCATCTCGAAGTCATTTTATAAATAAAACGCTCGGTTGAGGCTGGTCTACTGACTCGGATACAGTCGAAGCGTCAGAAGCCTGTCGTTGCGGCCGCCACTACCAGTTGTGGACGCATGGACAGGAATCTTGTACTCCATCTCATCGTTTTGTTGTATTTCTTACAGCGATATGTATTACCCTTAAAAGATAGCATAAATACATTCTCCGGGTGGAAAATCTGGAAACCTCGTCAATCTTTCCAGGGAATTCGGCGCATCAGATTTTGGTCATTGATTACGACTGTGTTCAGGCATAATACGATTGTAAGGCCAAGCTGCTCGTTAAAGGATATGAGTCCAGATATAAAGGTTAAGTAGAGCCGTTCATCCGTAAAAGGCGTCTATACCACCGAGTGATTCCGTCCCACTGACCGAAAGATAAATTGTATGTATGTACTGTATGTACACAGTCCGAAAGAGAAGTCGAAAGAGATAACACAAGCTATAAATATACAAAATACAAGGTTCAGGCCATCCAGTCAGTCATCAATAAATGCACCCCTACAAGATCGCCCGTGAATAACCGAAGCCTATCGTTTATCGTTGCCTGGGATTGGGCGAGAACTGAGGATGCTGGTATCCACCGCCGGTCATATTCCTTGTTACACCGCGGGACTCGGGTGCAGGGGCAGCAGCGCCATAAGACGAAGAAGACCACGAGCGCGATCGAGGCATGTTCGTCGACGAGCTGGCGTGGTGTGCGGCTCCGTGGTAGGCGGGATGAGCGTGGGCGGTCACCGATTGTGAGTAGGGGTGTGTGCTGGTGGATGCAGTGTGAGAGGAGGTGGTAGGGTGGTTGGCACGAGGGGAGTAGTGGCTCGGCGTTGTGGGCGGAGCCCAAGTGTTGTGGTAATTGGGAGTGGCGGTGGGGTGGTAGTAGTATTGCATGTAGGGATTGGGCGTCGACATGGCGGTGACTGGAGGACCCATACGAGGCTGGTGTTTTAAGGCAGGTGCAGGTCCGCGAGGTCCCTTGCACAGCTGCTGGTGGTTTCGGATATCTTGCGCATCTTTGCAGGGGATGCTGTAAGCGTAAAAGCTCAGAATCAAGACTACGACCCCATACGATGGAAAGCGGACTTACGAAGAACCGCAAATATCGCAGTCTTCAATGGTAAGGACCTCTGTCGCCGGATCTGAAGCCGTCCCAGTCTTCACTTTCTTTCGGTTCGCGTCGGGCCGAGGTGCCTCGGTACCGACTTTGCGACGCTTGAATGTGGTGGGCGTCGCTGTCGATGCCGTAGGCCACCCTGCATTGTATGCTATTTGTGGAATGGCCCCGACGTCCGCCTTAATGGCAGGTTGAGCGGATTCGAGATCCTCTCTGCCACGCTTCGGAGGCCGTTTGAAGCCTTGTGATTTCGCCTTCTTTTTAGACGAGGTTATGTGTTCTCCGGACACGCGTTCAGTACCAGGAGCTGGCGGCGCCTGAGGAGCACCAGCCTCAGGTGCTTGGGTCGAGGCGGCTGATGCTGTCGTTGACATAGACAGTTTAGAGCTTGTATTCGGCTTGGTGGTGGCACTGCGCTGAGCAGACACAGGCAGGGCCGGATCGGCTGAGGCTGTCGATGACATAGACAGTTTCGACTTTTTCTTCCGTTTGGTGGCGGCATTGGGCTGAGAAGACACAGGTACAGGTACATTGCCGCCGTCCTGAGAGACAGCGGGGCTGGCAACGCGAGGTCGACTCGAGGACAAAGCCAAGGAGGCCGAAGACATACGCGGCTGGGGTTGGGCCAGTCCTAGTGCAACAGTGGCAGGCTGAGCCGGTGGCACAAAGGCTTTGATCCTCGCATGCAAAGGGCAAGGAGGAAGAGGTAGCGCTATTCCAAGCTTCGTTGATACATTGTCGACGGCAATTATTGGTGCAGGGAAGTCTTTGAGCTTGAAAGGCTTGACCCTTATGCAAGAACAGGTCGAGTTGATGGTAGTGTGGCGTGCTGATGCGTGAAATGCCATCGGAGAAAACAAGACAACGTAGAACAAGTGCTTTGATATCAGGATGTCCTGGGAAACTGTCGCCAGAAGCTCAACTCGTAGTCGTTGTTGAGGGGAGAAGTAAAGGCCTTCCGCGAGTGGCTCTGAGCTTTATAGATGCTGTGCAATCGTCAAGTGGCCAGGACAAACAGGTGGCCATAGAACATGGCCAATGCAAAGCGAAAACAATAGCACGTGCCTGACGGCGAAAAACTCACTGTCGAAGTCATTTAGACCTCTGTTTGGCAGAAAATAATGTCGTAGCATTGAAAAGTCAATGGCTTATCTTCACTGCATTCAAGAAGCAGAAAGACGGCGCCAGGATAACGACTGACGTTCAAGAACCTGCAGCAATAGAATTCAACTTGCAAGAGGTCAATGATCCCGCAATAACCCTTGAACAATGAAGTGCCGCCACTCACAGATCTAGGACCCATTGTACATGGGCCGGCAAAGTCGCGAGTCCATTCCACTGGCCATTTCCAACTTGGGCAATGCAAAAATGGCCACCAGGATCACCAGAGCAAGTCCTTGCGTCTTTGCTATAGATCGGTCCGGCTATGTCGAGGTTAAGAAGCGATTTAGTTCCTGCTGACATAGAGGGAAGAAGAGAGTCACGGGTAGGAGTAAATATGTGTCGAATATACGGTTGGATATGTAAAAAACTGAACCAACAACGTGCCAAGAACTTGAAGCGCGTAATTCTGAATCGGGTATGTAATTCCAGCCCAGCGGCCCGGTCAATCCCCTCCAGCAAGTACGGTGTTGGAATGTCAATCCAACATTCATGCACATGCTCCGACCTTCACGATCACTGTGACTGACAAATTTTCAAGTCGATATATCATAATCTTACATTTGAGAACTTTCAACTTCAACGGTAATCTTCATCGTCTTCATCAGTGTCCCTCGCAAGTCGCCCCTGGATGGGGTCGCTCAGCATCTGCTGTCTTCTCCTTGTTCGAGGGCACTCAATCTCAGCTGAAAGATGATAAATCATAACACCTAGACTCACCTTTCTTCTTGGAGAAACGATGCCCTTCCCGAAAGAAATGGGGACCTCCACAGCCCGCCCCTTGAGAATGCACAAGCTTCACATGAGCGCAGAAGTAGCATCCAGGGTGCCTGCCACCCGGAATCATGTAAATAATCCATAAGCATACATAACTGATAGGTAGGCACGGATGGCCAAAGAGACTGGACTGGACTGACTGTCCATGGGGGGCAGAGCTCCAAGCTTTCACCCGTTTGGAATGCCCCTTGCTGGAGCAATGCGCCTCCCACTGACTCCTGTGTATGATCTTGGCGCAGGGCACGCATCCGAGTCTCCGAATATCGCTGTGTTGGTCGGACCAGCCGAACGAGTCTGCGAGGAGCAGTGTCAGATCATCTATGCCTACGTCTGCGTAGTGCTGGCTGGCCATGAGAAATCGGTTTAAGGATGCGAAGGACTTCGAAGTTCGTGTGTGTTTGTGTTTGTGGAGGCACGATGGCTACTGACTATACAAGTGTTGGGCGGCGCTGCGATGGACAACGTTGAAATCGATGTCGAAGCCAGACTTGAACTCTTGAGCATCCCTCGTCGTCAAGCCACGCATCGAGCACGGATCAAATCATCTCTGATAGTTTGTAACAATCGAGCATAGTTTACAAGTGCGTATATGTATGTATATCGCCTCAACCAACCAAAAAGTGCCTTCTCCCTGATATGAACGAGATCCCAGCAGACAAGAACCAGAACCTAGTAATATAATCTGTGTTTGATAAAGAGTCGTCCCGAGATCATAAGTACAAAATCCGTCGTATCCGCGGAGCAGAAAGCGATGGCCCAAAGGAACGGAGAAAGAACGGCAGCAGTCACATTGAAAAGAGTCTTGAGCGCTGAGCCTTGAAACCTTAATGAGAGGAGGGGAAACTTGGGCTCACCCAGTACCTAACATGTTCCATTCAGCGATTGAGGCTACGAGATGACCAGTCGCGACGATGCCGAAGGCCGACTCGTCTTCAACACGACCATGAGCTAAGCCACCTTGATTCCCTTGCAAAGACATTAGCTCGCGCGGAGCAGCAGCGTGGAGCTCCTAGCGAAGGCTTTGACCGACCAAGAGAGTGTACCGAAGTTGACGCAGGGAACCCAGATAGATAGAGAGAAAGCTTGGCTCGAACGCGACGGCGTGGAGCACCCAATTGGACAGTTTATAGCAGATGTGAAGGGAGGAGATCCAGACCCATATGGGCTCAATCCTGAACAGCGCCCGCGCTGCAGGATCCGATACTGCAGGACGGAGGAGGGGTGAGTGATTGGATAAAGATGTGGATCGGGAGTGTGACGTACCGAAACACGCTATCACTCCTGGATTAGTCCAGCAGCCATAGCCGCGGATACTAGAGGAATTGAAACCCCTTCCTCTGCAGTTTGAGTATCTACAGAGAATATGTCAGCGAGGGCCGTGCATCGAACGACAATTACTGACAATTTGGGCGGATTGGCCGCGTCCTGGAGGAAACCCAGCTCTTGCCAAAGTTGTCGTACTTCCTGTAAATGTTCACCGAGAAATTGCTGCTATAACGTCAGTACCTGTTCTGAAGTTGCTTGGTGCTGTAGCCTCAACACTTCTTGGGATCGAGAGAGTCGGGCAAATTCTGCTTCCATGTGCAGTACGCGTGGAGCAAGCTCATGAAGCACGCGCAGGCTTTCACTGAGTCGGTGAATCTCTGTTTCCAACTTTTTCGTTCCATTGCGCCAGCCGTAGGACACAGCCGCCGCCCCGACAATAAACTATGAGTTCGTGTTAGATATCGAATGGGAGTTACAAGAGAAATTATTCACGAAACCGTCGAATAGAGACAAGCCCAGAAGTTACTTCCAAACCAGTGGTGCTGCGACGCAAAGGCTGACAGGCAAACATGACGTTGCGAAGCAGAAGACAGCCTTACAAGGATCCTCATCGTACCAGACATGGAGGCACGCGCATAAAGTTACCGAAACAAGCAACATCGTTTACTGGAGGGCCAGGATAATTGTTGCAAAGCGGCAGTAATGCGGCGTACGACGGGCTCGATGGATCATTGAACAAACGATATCGAGCGCCTAAGGACAAGAAGAACAAGTTCAACACCAACGAGAACAATCATCTGCCGGTAGTCGATGGCAAATCTCCCCTGAAGTGAAAGAGGGCGAAGGTTAGAGAGCGCCGCTCCAGCTATCAGAGGGAGCTCATCGGGGTTGTAAGCCAGAGGCATAAGGTATGGAAGTAACTGTAACTTTCTGGATCCGGAGAACCTTCACCGAAGCAGAACATGGAGAGAAGGTATCCTTAGGCGCCAGTTGCAAGCCCGACAACGGCGAGTGTCCATGCTATCAGGCTGGTGTAGTCGGAGAGTTGAGTGAATGGCTGGGTCAAGGCGGTAGGAGTAGGGATGAGGTAGAGAGAAGTCGGAGTGGGACTGGGAACGGGAAGCGACATTGAGGCAGCCACACTGGTGCGAAATCCAGAGATGTAAGATACCTACGATTATTTGCGCCACAAACCAGTATCCAAGGTGTAAGGGAGAGGCGGCAGAGTCAATGATGAAGGAAGACACTGGACGCATGAAGAACACTTTTGATGATGTCACTCCCTTTAATATCCCGGATGACGAGGATGATGACTACGCGCCACCAGAGACTGCCGAAGACGTCGACTACAACTGGGAGGACATGGCAATATACGACTAAGACGACCACCACATCCAATAGCTCGAAATCGGGGAGGTGAGGAAAAGGGCAGGGTAAAAGGGGGGGACGGAGTCCCGGAATGGGAGCTATTTAGCTCGCCAGGGAATTACTTACTTTCTTCTCTCCTGCAGCAGCCGTTACGACGGTACGCCTCCTCGTGCGCATCCCTTTCGGGGGACGAGCACCATGTAGAAGACACCCGAGGAAACGAGACATCACGGCGGACCGGTAATGGTACTCCTCACAAGTAAGGGAGAGGCGTCTAAAACGGAGCTCTTGAGCTCCGGGCTGTCGGGGGGCGTCTAGGATGGCCCGTCGATGCGCGCATTCGCAATCCCAGCAGGTGCAGGCAAGTGGGGCAAGGGGCCCCCTTTTTATTGTACTTAGTATGTAAGGACCAACATAGGCTCACGCCTAGCGGTCAATAAACAAGGATTCCAAAAAAAAACAAAGGGGAAGAAGACATCACGATCGGAGGTCAGGTGACCGTTTCGCGTATACAAGTACAAGCAAAGTTATACACGACCATTTCCGTTCCTGCAGTTCTCTTCATTAGTGCACCTCTTCTGCCATTCTCTTCCCATTATTGCGCCACCCATTCAAACATCCGAAATCTTACCGTGAACCACGCGCAATGTTACCTCTGGCCCTAGTCGTCTTCGTTGTTCTCTCGTCGTTCGTCGGCAAATGTGGTCACCCGGATATCTTTTTCTCAAATGAAGCTCGTACATTTTACTTGGCGGGTAGAGATGTCTTTCGGTCGACTATGCAGCGCATGCTACTTGGGCAAACGGTGCACGAAATCGCCAGTTCAATTCGAGCGCAGAGCGAGGAGAAGACATGCGGAGCGTCCATGGCGGAGCACACAACCAAGTTTCGGGAGCTGCCTGGCACGCTACAGACTACCTCCTCTGTGACAATGAACCAGATATACGGGGTGATCGGTCGCCCTTTGGAATCTCCTCTTGTCATAACGGTCATATCGCCGCCCTGCCAATGCCATTCAACCCCAATGACACTACCTGAATCGAGGTTTCTGCCGCATCTCCCTATGTTTCTTGTGGCTCTACTCTTCTTTACAATCGTTGCGGAGGTATACCGCCTTCTGCGATCGTTTCTGAAGCCATCTCCGCCAGTACGGCCTCCGCGAGACGATGAAACCATGAATAGGCGAGATGGTCGCCCTGCCGTTACATCTCTGCAGGTCTTCGAAATTCTAAATGCCTCCTCACCTTCTGTAATTCCTCGGGCCTTTCAGTTAGCCTTGCCAGAATCAGTCAACTCGCCTGATCGTGCTATTTCCTTGGGTCCTGCTGTCGTCACCGTACCTGGCGTGTCTATCCCTGCCGCTCCAATTCCAGCTATCGTCGTAACAGACCCTGTGCCGACTGCCAGCTCCTCGACCAGCGTCTCTACGTGTTCCACCACCAGCGAAGCCCCTGACAAGCCCGGATCAAGTTCTTCGACTCCGCGCTCCAAAGGAAAACAGCGCGCCGGATGCTCGAGGGTCGTTCGTCGCCAGACAAGCACAAGATTTCGCACCGCCGCGGAGGAGCATTTGAAGAAGCTGCCCGTGGCGGAAGGTGCGGGTGTGCAGGCTTGTCGGACTGAATCCAGCTCCCAAACGACAACACGCGCGTTTGACGGGAGAAGGGCGTTGTCCAGGACAGCTGACGACGACAACTCCTCTAGCGTCCCCATCTATGTCACCCCTCACAGGCGGCGACCTGGTGAAACGGCGCTTTGGCGCCGTTCCTCGGCCTCTGACTTGTGCGCAACGCGTGTGGCGGACGAGGAACGTGGTGCGCGTGCCGCGTCTGCCTCCTTTGACGAGTCCAGCTGGGCCGCTGAGGGCCCTGTGTGTGGCGTATTCCGCGACAGGACGAATATCGCAGGACCCTCGAGGCAGGTTGCTGAGCCTGAAGTGTGTTAAATATATGGGGAATTTTCTCTTTAGGGCTTGTATAACGATTTCTTTTTCTCGTATTGCTGGGCTCGATTTGTAGATTTGTTGGATTCCCCATTCCCTGTTGTATCCGTATGTGTGTGTACCTTATATATACGTGATTTGTCGCTCATGCCAATGACTCGATCTTTTATAGGTATATGACTACCTCGGCCGTGTCTGTCGTGATCGACCGATACCCTCAAGTAGATGCATATGTAGAGTAGAGGCCATAGTCGCCTTTTAAAATACAGTTACACAGAGAAGAGTCTTAACTAGATGATACCCCTCTCGCGTACCTCCCTTGCACGGCTCCCATCCTCGATCCCCAGCACCTCCGAGTCCCTCAACACACTGCGGCCATACACAGAATCCAGACTCCCCTGCACGAGCTCCACGTTGGTCTCCTCCTTGGGCGGAATCAGGATGCGCTCGATGTGCAAGCTGCCGCGCAGGTTGTGCCTGGCCTTGACAGGGACAGGCGTGGACCGCATCGGCACCCTCCCAATGCTCTTGATCCTCGACACCTTCCCCTGCCCCTGCCCCTGCCCCTGCACCCTGCTCACCGCGCGCACCACCTTCCGTTCTTCCCCGCCGCCGCCGCCGCCGCCCTCTTCCATCACAGGAGCCAGCATCCCCGCCTGCGACTGCCCGTGTCCGTTCTTGGGAATGGCGTCGTAGTCGATCCACCCGACAACCGGATGCGTGGCGCCCGCGCTGTCACGGGTGAACGCGCGCGACTTGCCCGTGTCCAGTGCGGACGCGAAGTCGAGGAACCCCCCACCATCGTCGTCGTCGGTGTCGCCGGTGAGCGCGGAACCGGAGTGCGTGGGCGTGTAGCTGTAGCCGGATAGGACGGTCATGGGCGTTGAGAGCGCGCTGGTGGGCACGCTCGGCACCTCGCGGCGCAGCGTGCGGAGTGGCTGCCCGAGGGGTATGGAGGTTGGGAGGACGAGGCTACGCTGAGGTGCGGGTGCGGGTGCGTCTTCGGTCATGAAGGGGTCGATGTCGGAGCTGTCGGAGCCTGGCGATTCTGGTGGCGGCGGCGACGGCGGCGGCGGCTTCGCCATGGCTGTGGATGCGCGTGAGATAATGGAGGCGGAGGAGTCCCGGAATTTGTCGTTGGACTTGTTGGTGGCAGGGGATTGTTTGATAGGCTCGAGGCCCGCCCTGGCTGGTATAAGTGGGAATTGGGGCGCAAGCTCCCGGACGGCGAATAGGGAGGTGTAGGATTCGGGAACGCTGCGCGTGCTGTAGGATGATTCCGCGCGGGCCGCCTTCTGAGGAGGGACATATGCCCGCGGGGGACTCGCCAAGTTGGAGATGTCTTTTCCAGAGTCGTCGATCACCAGTGCGCTGAGGAGGGAGGACGAATTGCGCCGCGAATCGGCGTGGTATGTCGCAGGACGAAGAGACGTAGAGCGGGATGTGGTGTTGAACGGAGAGATGGGTATCTCGAGGGCCGAAAATCGGACATGCAGACTGGGTGTGCCGTTCTCGAAATGGACTGTGACCCGCTCCCGCGAAGGTTTCTCGGACATATCGAATGCAGTGGCAGATCGTTTGAAGTCTGCAAACTGTGTCATGCCGGCAAGGCCGCTCTCTGCCCTTGCTTGCGCAGAGAGCTGCTGTGAAAGGCCGTGGGGAGCCCGAGGGGTGGCATGGAAAGCAGTAGCAGTGGGCGTCAGTTGGCGGAACGTGCTGTGTCTGGGATTGGATATGAAGTCCCTGAGTCGGGAGCGGCGGAATTCCTTGTGCGTCGCGCTAGATAGTTCGTGCCGAATATGGCTGAAGTCTTCTGAAGAGTCCAGGCTGGATGTGCTGCGTTACGTGTGTGTTCTGTTCCTGGAACAGAAGAGAAGACGCACCCTTTGACCAGTCCGATGGTCAGACACGCCCGTGCCAGCATTCGAATGACGCGTCGAGTTATGGCACCCCCAAACCCACCTCCAGCAAACCCAATCACAGTTTCAATCGCCCCCAACTTCAGAGCACCTGTAATCCAACCAATCCCTTTAAAGAGATGTGCCTCGTCACTGGAAGTCGTCTCGATGCGACGTTGATCCAATAAAGCCTTGATTAGACGATAGAACGCAAACGTAAAATTGATCGCTTGGTATACAGCGAGGAGGGCGAGAGTGAGGCTGGTGAAGAACGTCCAGAGAGTTTCGTTCTTGGCGCTGCTGAATCCGATAGCTATAACAGACTGAGAGTTGATAGATATTGTACCTGGGCGGAATCAATTGGAAGCATATTTTCTGATGGAATGGACACGCTTACCGTGTGAGATGCCGACGAACGATGCCACCTCGTTGAGCGCTACGATAGCCGGTATGAAGATCAAAAGCAAGAGCTTTGTCATAGTTTGGAGGCGAATGGGGAGGATAGCGACGAGCTCGGCACGCGTAAAAAGAAATATGAATAGAATATAGAGGAGAATAGGGAGGAAAGAAGTGGCGGCTGTTTAACATTGAATTATCAGCCTGATGCGGTGGTGAGGGGGGGGAACACGCACCTAAAACAGTGTCAAGCACTTTAAAGACGTCTGCGCCATCCCGCGCAGCGGGGAGAATATGGGACAACATCTCGAGGAGAGCCAATGCAAAGTAAACCCATCCTTCCGCCGTCAACCAGAGGTGCCGCCTGGGTAAGTCGTTGGTTAGTGCAAAGGTTGCAGAGTGTTAAGGCGATCACGGAATATAAATTCCTAAAATTTGACGACTCACCTACCAGTGCCCCAATTCGTGAAGATCAAAGACGTGGAGAATACGACCTCAAGGGCGGTCGGGACGATGAGTAGAATAACCTGAAGCCGAGTGAAGGATGCGCAGCGAAGGATTGAAGCTGTTGAAAGGCAGAGAGATCCCATTTATGGCAAGCTTGTGGTGTTATGCTCAATCCAGAATCAAGCGCATCTCCAAATGCCTGCAGAGGCGGCTCTCCCGTAACTTGAACGATTGGCCTGTGTAAAAGAGTGGAATGCAGGGCTAGCTGCTACTGACCGACCCGCGCCTCGAGAATAGAAGAAGGTGAAAAGGAAAGACAAGAGGCTATTTCCCCAGAGCCGTTGCCAAACCTCGCGTTCATCAGAACTCGGTTGCTATAGACCCTATCGGGCCCGTTGCAACACGTAGCTTTTTGCCAGGTGTGTTATGGGTATGTAAATTGCGAGTCACGATAGCTTAGCTATAGATTCCATTGAAGTTCTGCCCGTAAAGACGTGGAAGATAGAGATTATTAAGGGTGCTGGTGCAGTGTCTGGCAGGCTGGTTTATTAAATTTCGGGCGGATCAATGCGGGCCGCCGGCTCACTTGTGCCCACAGCAACCATCAGGGTCAAGATCTGAGTTGAGTCTGACAGTCCAGCTTAAAAACTTAAAGATATCAAAATCCTCTTACAACCCATTGTGGCAGAATCCAGGGTATGTAATGACATCACAGCCCTATCAGATTAGTCGATTTACCGTTCCACCATCGTCGACAGTATGCTTCGCAGCACGGTCGGTATGTCAGCGGTGTTGTTCACACGGAAACCACGACCTGGAAGACTTTTGGTGATCCTGCAACAGTAATGATTGTTCAACCGTGATTCTATGGCATAGTAGTAGAATCACGCACCAGGCAGCCTCAGCGCCCTCCCCAATGCAGATCAAAGCAGTGTGTACTTTGGGGTTCCGTTTCATCGCATGCGTCAGGTGCTCGGGGGTAATTTGGTATCGTCCGAAATTGGCATCCTAGGGGAATAGATAAGTATTAGCATTTGAAGCTGGAAGGTCAGGTTAACGGAAACCTTACAGTGATCGCGATCACAAACCAATCATCTGTCGATTGAACCCGTTAATTTAGTGATGAACGGACTTGACGAAGGAACGACTCACCCGCATCATATTTTCCGACTTCATTGACGCCATGCTCGATGGCTTCAACTGTGTATTTTAGGACCTTCAGCAGCTGTTATGAATTGAACGTTGAGTGGCTTACCAGTATAATCCCCTGCAAAAGCGTATTGCGGTATCATAGCCATCTTCTCCACGACCTTCCATCTATCTCTAAGTTCAGTGGGAGGCTTGTCAGCCAGAACCAACGGAATATCGGGGCCATCTCCAGACTAGAACAGCACATTAAAATCTCCCTTGCGACTTCAATCAGTGGGGCGAGCATACGTGACCGTACATCTGTGACGCCGATTCAGCAAAAACGAAGATATGTCGGTAGGGGCACAAAGACTTACATCCCATACGTATTTCTCCTTCCTAGATAGCCTGTCAAATGTTTCCATGAGCATGGCGGCTAGCATTTCGAGTTCGGCATGACTTCAACGATATGAATATGAAAGACAAGAAATGCTCGCACCTGTTTCCATGCTTCTCTGCAGGCGGCCATCATACTGGAATCGATACCTAGAATCCAACGTAATGTAAATGAAAACGCCACATGCAGGTGACAGGAGCTTACATCGAAGCGCTGAGATCGAAGATGAACCTGATCCTCTTGGGCCTATCAATTGTTTCGTCAGCCCAGATACATAGCTTCAATGAGATATAAAAGACGACGAACTTGATCTGAGGCCGGCCGAGCTCAGGCTTCTCCATGCCTCGCCGTTTATACACAGTCGCTTCTCCCGTGAGACCTTCCGTCAAACGACTATCATCGAGCTCCCCATCGGTCTGCCGCTTCAGCCACACACGTTCCTCTTCCTTCGCCGCAAGATCTATGCCACCAACGTAAGGCTTCCTGACCCCTCAACAAGACCAAAAAAAAGCTGACTGACGTTCAAGTAGGTCGTGGAGAGATAGCATATGCGCCTGGGTGGCAGTCAAAAGGCTGCCATACCCCCTCGCCTCCGAAGCTGACATATCCAATTCTTCAAGGCGGCGTTTCAGCTCCTGACGAGCCATTTCTCTCGCCTTTTCTTTAATATGTTCAGGCACACTGTCTTTCAGCGCATCGGGGACCTCGAGGCATATTAATACAACTAAACTCAGAACGGTGAACTTAGTGCTCGCACCTGCTTGATATCTCCCCCTTTGTAGAGGCGTTTATACCCGCCGCGGCCGCCCATTCCGGCCGTATCGCGCCCACCGGTCTGGGAAGTGAATGAAAGGCAGTTATTGAAAGGAGACGGGATAGGAACGTACCCCTCCAGCATAGGTATTCCCACCGGAGTGCTCCTTGTCGTCGTGCTTACCCTCTTTGGGCTCGCTAAGCTCCGTATTGGCAGGCTCGAACTGGATGTCCTGAACGTTTTTCTTTGCAGCCTCACGAGCAGCTTCCAGTCCTAAATGGGGTACGTGTAGTCTGACGAAGAAAAACCAACGAAACTTTTAGACATCACGAAAGGAACTGAAAGCAGTAGAGAAACGAACCCATGATGGTCTAAAATCTCAGCAAGTCTGTCTATGGTCTCTGGTTTGTAAATGTCAAAGTCGAAGATATTGCGGAGGGCATCTCCTAGCGAATCCTCGGGGTATGCTCGCATGTGCCGCACCAGGTTGATGAGTTCTGCCATTTCCGGTTTATCAGCTCCCATGGTAAACCCGAGAAGGAAGCCAATATTCTTACCTCGCAGCGAATATGGATAGTTCAGAACGCCGCTCTCATAACCCTTGCGCAAGTCGTGGAACGCACCGACGAGGCGCAAAATCAAATCCTGGCTGAGCTCCGGCGCGAGTTGTTCGAGGAGCTTCCGCTCAGACGCTTGATCCGGGTTCGTCACAGAGTGCGCACTGAAGTTCTCGCCCAGCACTTGCAAAAAGTGGTTCCCGAGGAATGCTAGAGAGGGCCAGATTTGGAATTTAGACAGCCTGGAAGCACACTGAGAGAATGGCGTTCACTCACGGTATCCTGGGCGATTGGCGAGCAGGATGAGGCGGAAATTAGGGTGGACGGCGATGTCGCCTTCGCGCTCTCGAACGGGCCGCACTCGTCGGCCATCGGATAGTGTCATCTCACCCTGGCCAGCCAGGCTGCGGAAGATGGCGACGACGTGCTCTGGGGCCTTGTCGGCCTCATCGATGATGATCACTCGGCCAAAGTTGATGGCTCGGAGAAGCGGAGAGTCAGTGTATTGGAGGACGCCCCCTTCCAAGGAGGTGGTGTACATCAACTGGTTGACGGTTGTGTCTCGGTGCAGCTGAATGTACTCTCTGGGACGTCTCAGAAGCTAAACCTGGTGTTAGAGAGGACCAGAGGGAATTTCTTTCCTACGAACCTGGCACAGTCTGAATAACGCTCAGCTGGTGAGCATGAGATGGAAAATAATAAAGCTCACCGATCCACAATTTTGTTCTTCCCGACACCCTGGGACAACCTCAGTTATATTGCAACACTCGATAGAGAAGCAGATCAGTACATACCTGGTTCCCGAGTAATACGACATGTTCGCCAAGGACTTCTAGGTCAATAGCCAGATCACGCATCAAGCCGGTTTGCAGGCTGTTGTCGTAAAAGTGGTCCATATGAGGCACATGTGACGCCACCCCATCCACATCCTGCGACGCGTCAAACAAAGGTATCGATGTCTGTGGAACGCTTTCTCCAGACGACGTAGCGCCGGGGAATACCAGAGCAGTCCCTTCGACTACTGCATTTGCGTTGAACTTTTGATATCGTCAGCAATGTTCTCTACTTATGGCGAAACCAGAAAGCGGACATACCACAGGAGTTTTGCGGTCGATATTGGCCTCAGCCAGCAGGGTATCAAGGTTCATCCTCTCCATCGCAGGCAAGAACTCCGCAAGGAGTGAGCGGCTGATGATTGTATTCAGATCGTCGTCCTGTGGGAACATCGCCAGGCGCCTCGCGATCCTCACCAGGGTACGGGTGCCTAGCTTCCTGTTCTTCAGAACGTTGTCCTCTGACATGCTTTGCCTGTACTTTCCTGCGAATGAAAGAAGAGTCTCAACGAGGGAGGGAGGGCACCCGGTGGCACGGAGGATGTCGGCCTCCTCGCGGTGATCCATGGGCTGGCTGGGGATAGGGAAGAACATGTTGGCATGCTCGTCGGAAAGCCAGTCTTTGAGCGGCAGCGACTTTGAGGCCGTGCTGATGATCCGGAACGAGGGATGAGCGACCGTGAGCTCACCGGCTGCCAGCTGGTAATTGTGATAGGTCAACGTTGCTGCAAGTATATAATAAATGGCAATTTCGCGCACCTCTTCAGCAGATGCGTCCGACACAATACGTTTATTCTCCCAGAGCTCAATCTCGCGGTCTTGGATGAGGCGGGCGAGGGAGCCTGCCGTAGATCCAATGACGTCGAGGCCCGAAAGATGCAGCAATTGGCCAGCCCATGCACCTTCGATCAAGGGGCTAAAACAAACCATGGAAATTGATTAGAGCCATGCACCGATTTTGAGAAGCGAGCCATCACAGACCTTGGTTCCCAAGTCGTCGCCCCGCCATCCTGGATCTTTCGGCGCATAATCAGCTCCCTACCGCCTAGCTCCTTGTACATATGAACGACCTCCTGGTCATAGCCAAGAATCTGCCCGAACACCCTGACAAGGGTCGACGTCGACGTCGACGCGGTGGACGGCAGCGCAGGTGGAATCAGTGAGATATCCCACCCGAGCGCATGTGCCTGTAGGAAGCAGGTCAACAAGCCCATGAAGCGATTCGTCGGATAGAACTCAAGCTTCCCCTCGAAAGGGAACGGCCTGAGGGGCTTGGGCCCCGCTGGGACCTTGACCACGACCGGCGGCTGAGAGCTGCCGGGGAGCATGAACGTTGCCTCCGCGGTCCTTTCATCCACGCGCTTAATTGAAGAAATTCTGTATCCTAAGAGCCCAATCTCTTCGTCTTGGGATGACATGGACGGCGTCCCGAGCTCACCGAGTCCCGCCTCATCCGTTTGTCTACTGAGCATCGCCCATGCCTGGAAGGACGCGTGGATGAGGCCCGGATGGATGGTTAAGAAGAGCCGCGCGAGCTGGCCGGGCGCGAGACTGGCCGAGGGCGGAAATGTCGCGACTAGGCTGCTGAGTTTCGCGAGTGCGGTTTGTGGGAAAGGCGGTAGGGAGGAGCGGGAGATGGCCTCTAGGGCATGACGGGATTCGCTGGCATATTGAGTTGCGAGGATGAGGTTGCGCAGGTTGGTGTACAGGGAATTTAGCGGCGTTGGACTTGTCACAGCGGCGCGGAGGGCTGTCAGAGACGCGACGGGGTCAATGAAACGCGATTGGAACCGGCTTCGGAAGGGTGGGTCTAGAGGGTACCCGGGATAAGGCGGTACGGGCGCGGCGATAGCGATTACGCGGAAGTTCTTGTGCGCGGGGACGAAATTGTGACCATGTTCTAAGGAATTACCAGATTCAAGCTGCGTGTAACGCTGAGGGTGGATAATATGTGTTCCATCATCAAGGTTCCTGTTTTCGGTCACTTTTAGTCTTTTGTGAAGGGTTCTCGGGACTCACATCTCGCGATTCTCTAATAGATTGTTGAGGACCTGAAATGCATTGACAAACGAACTAGACGTGCAGGAACAAAACGTACCGGCATGATACCGCGTTCAGCCTTCTCGATCCCCTCTAAAATTAACAGACGACCATGCTTCACTGCACTGACGGCAGGGCTATCTACATAAACCAAATTCCCTCCTTTCCTAATCTCCCTTCCCTCGAGTCGAAGTCAACACCCGGATCTACACCGTAGAACGGTCTACGCACCTGCTTGAGTTCGGTCTCACCCACATCCCTATGGAGCGCGATGTACTCGTATTCCGCATTGATAACGCTGCAACACCGCATCAGCATCCACCCGGCACTGCAACTGCACAACTCCGACTGCAGCTCCGCACGCACGCACCTCGCGAATGTCAACGCAAGGCGTCGCGCATAAGGCCCCGGCTGCGAAACAAGGAAAGCATCCTGGCCCAGGAGGTACTTCTGCAGCAAGAAATGGAGATTATCCAAATTGACGGCGTCGTTGATATCGAGCAAGTCCTTCGAGCGGGCCAGCCTAGACGGTGTCTGCGCCGCAGGCACCTCATAAGTGATGTCCCCGAGTTTCAGCGTCCCGACGGATGCTATAGCGGGAGTAAGCTCCCTCAGGAGGTGATCAAGGCGCCTCTGAGGCGTTCGGGACATGGTGAAAGTCGTCCGGGGGGTAACCGGTCCTGAATGGCCTGCTAAAAAGGTATCGCTAGCTCGTATGCTGCTGAAGGAGCGATGACCAAGAGTTGTGCGGGCTAGGAGACCACTGCTGGGGATATATGGGCATAAGGTCTTGAATAACATGCATTTTGAGCGTAGGACTCGGAGACCGGCAAAAATCGTAGCCGGCGCGCCACTTTGCGCCGAGCGATTACTGACCAATTCCTTTGGAAATCTCGGGGATATACAGTACAGACGAGAAACAAATGATATTGCTTCTACTATCCTCAACAATGCGAAGGTATATATATATGTATAGATGGATGCAGCGTTCAGACCAGATCCTCAAACCAAAAGAGTGGAGCAAGCTCAAAGACACCGAAAAAAATATTCCTTCATAGCACGCGTAACGTACACTTTCCTTAGCGCCAACATCGCTTAGAAATTCTCTGAAGAAATGTGGTCAGCACTTGCGGCGAGGTGGACGTAAGATAGAGCAGAGGCGTACCTTTTCCAAAGAAGAATCGGGTACCCCTGGGCTGCGAGTACTTGTTCGACATCTGTTTCAAGGTCTTTGAAAGTACCGCTGGTCCGCAGAAGAACTACACAGGGGGGACAAAAAGATGGACTATTGAACAACAATGTGCGGAAATAGGGGCTTCTGCTTACCACGCCGACATCGGTCTCGGGGTGTTTCTCCCCGATAGAGCTGAACACGCGGTCCCAATTGGGCCTGCCAAAGTGCGTGGGGGCACGAAGCGAGGTGATGGCATCCTTCTCCGCACCGACGTCCTGCACGATGATATTGTTCATGTCGTCCTCCTTAATCTTGGCAGTAAGGTAGATGTTGATCTCGATCCTGTTCGAGGTATCCTGCTCCTCGATCGCATGTAGCAGTGAGTGGAACCACTCTGCCGTGCCGAAGTCACGGATGACCCAAGTAAAGTAAACCTTGGAGAGGCGGGTTGGTTTGGACTGATTGAAGTTGTTCATGCGGTACCAGATGGACTTCAGGATGCTGTGAAAGAAGACATTAGCTGGCTCTGAACTTTCGAAAAAGTCATCCGCACTCACGAAGCAAATGGAGTAACACCAATACCAGCACCAACGAGCAAGATCGTCTCATAATTCAAAAAGTCCTCACTCGCACTGCCAAACGGACCGTCGACCATGACACGGGGGAGGGTACGGTTAATGGCCGAATTGGCGACCGTTCCTACGACCTTTCCACCCGCGGGAGCATCGCCTTTGCCCTTCGATTCCTTCGTGTCAAAGTCGCACCCAACAGCCTTGGCAAGGGCCTTCGTAAAGTCGCCGACGACACGGATGTGGACGGAAATATAGTCCTCCTCGGGAGCACTGGTGAGGGTGAAGGGGTGCCATTGGAAGTACGAGACCTCGGGACACGACAGGAAGATGTACTGTCCTGCACGTGTTGTGGTCTTTTCCTTCTTGATCTGCAACTCCATGACATTCGAGGGGTGCTGGATGACCTTGGAAATATACGTGATATGACGAGAACGGATTTCACGGAGGATGCGCTCCCAGATCCAGATGACTCCGCCGACCAACCAGTAGCGCTGAGATAAAATTAGAAAGGAGTTTAGACGAAACCGTCAAAGACAGTATTGTTTACTCACCCAGAAGACTCCAATGGTGTTGGGCGAGCAGTAAGGAGGCCTGTCCGGCTTGATCATACAGAACATGCCGTGGAGCTGCCAGGCGATGAAGAACACGATGAACAGGTGGTGCGAGTACCAGAACCACTCAAAGTTAGCACGACGTTTCTTCTCCATCGCAAAGTATACCATGGTGAAGAGCGCGGCAGTCATGATCCAGCCGGTCGCGCCAGGGCCCGTGAGGAAGTTGGCCGCGAAGAAGGCGGCGACGCGCTGGCCGGTCGTCGTAGCGTTTGTGTCAAGCATGGCGAGCTTTCCAAAGTTGACCATATGCGCGAGGATGTGCACGATAGTACCGACTACGATGGACCATGCAGTCGCTTTGTGGAAAGTGATGTTCTTGTCGAATGGGATGATGTCGTTGAGCGGGGTCCGGCGCAGTATGGAGATGAAGTTGCGGCAGACGGGGAGCAGGATGAAGATGACATCGACGTGGAGGACGAGTGCAGCCGTACGAGCGATGGCTGATAGGCTGGTTAGTAGAATTCATTACGCGAGTCGTGCATGGCAACGTACGAAAGGTGACGCCAAAGAGCTGGCGCGCAGTCTCCGAATTATCTTTGAGCTGATAGTGAATGAACCCAAAGATGGCGACAAGGAGATGCAGGAATATCCAGACACCAAAGAACATCTGCCTGCCTCCTTCGTTAATCATCCATACATCGAACTGCTGACGCCAGTTTGCCGGCTTCGCTGGTGCCTTTGAGATGGACGAGTTAGTGAGAGAGCGCTGAAGGCCCTGCAGCCGTCTCCTCTCTGTTTTGTTACGCTGGAGATGGCTGGGTTGGGAGCCGCCAGCATAATTACTGGGTACATCGGGGTGCTGATCCAGAGCGGACCCCTTGCCGTCGGAGAAATCGAGGCCGGATGAACGTTTGAGGGGCATTAAGATAATCTAATGAGCGCCCTGCACAGCGAGGATGAAGAAAGAAAGGAAAAGAATGCAAAGACCGGCCAGCAGGTCGGAATGATAGAGAGAGAGAGAGAGAAAATGATGAAAAGGGAAACACAGGAAACAAGGAAACGTTGCGCTGGGTCCCTTTGATGTGATATGACATTTGCCCGAGAATCGGGCCCCGTCACCACCCTGATCTCTCAAGTTTCCATAGCAGTGTTGTGGGAATCTTTACTCTCAGACTTATTTATCATGCTACAGTCCAGGCCTGGCTGCTACCTAGATCTTTACGACGGCCGCTTTTGTGAACAGTCCGGCTTGATTGATAGCAAGGGGGCATGTATGGATGGATGGAAAGGGGCGGGCTCGTCAAGCTTTGACAGACTTGGAAGTCTGAGATGAGATCAATCATCACTGACAAACTTTAGTTATTGACGGATCGCATGGAACTACACTTCGCCAGTTGCATTACACGGTGCTATAAATGATTGGTCAGTTCCCAATTATAAGCAGGTTATCGAGCGCTACTTACCTGTCAGGCCCGATAACCCTTGAACGTTCTGGCAGATAAACCTTGGGGCCTGACCTATCGGGCCAGCAACATCGAACTCATCGAAGGATATGCCGCTGCACCCAACAGCAGAGCTGCACTCAATGTCGACGACTAGACAGGGGTTATCAGTGGTGTCTATGCATATTCAATCCAAAACGTTCCATACTCTTGTTGGTCACTGCCGTGCCAGTCCAGTCTGTGAAATTCAGGTTACTAAATTTAAGTGTTGAAGGCGCATCACCGCTGGGAAAGGGATACGCCAGCGTCAGCTGGAGTGGTTATACACACTATGCGGATGACAACTGACGTGTGGCCACCGTTCGTCTGATAGATGTGTAGCGGCAGGTTAACACGATCAAGGCGAACGCCCTTGGCGACCACATTGTCCACAGATCCTGCATAGTGATCAGCTACATTTGGCGGGAAAATGGGAAGGACAACTCACCGGAGCCACCGCCGCCACCTGTGGGCGGAGACCCATGTACAGCACCAGTCCATGTTTTGAAATAGACCTGGATAGGGCTATGGTCAATGGACGTACGGACAAGCGGAGACGGACAATTATTTAACTTACTCCATTTGCCATGTTAGGCTGTACATTTGGATCAATGCGAGTTATCTACAACGGGCGTGCGTTTGGCATGACAAAATATGACAAAAAAGCGGTGTATTACCAACAGGTCTTCGAGGAGGACGTTGGACACATTGTCGCTCTATACGACAGGTCAGCTTTAGATATTCTGATAAAAAGGATTATGTGGCTTACCATGTTCGCATACTGACCAAGCGACCCGAAAGCGATCCCATTGCCTCCTCGACAAGTGATGTTGCGTGCCACGATGTTCGAAGAATTCTGTTTGGAAGATTCTCAGCGGAGGATTATGCGCAACAAAAAAAAAGACTTACGCCTTTGATAGCCAAGCAATCGTCCCCACAGGTCACATCCCAATTGAACATAGAGATGTTATCGCTGCGATAGGTGTTTATCCCTGCTCCAGAGTTTAGGTTCCGCAAAACCCACAGGATTGGTACCGCCGGCTTACCATCCGTGTTCGGCACAGCACTTCACGATCCGCCATGAGCAAAACCAAAGGTTCGGATACGCATTCAAATTTTCAGGGCGTGATCAAAAACTCACTTCTTCCCGACATAGAGCGGATCGGTGTTTGTCGCATTGACGTACATCCCGTCGTAGATGATGTCAGACGACTCTGCCGCTGTGTTGGCCCAGAAAGGTGGCGACACGATCCGGAAGTTCCTGATCGTGCCGCGGGTGGCCTTATACAGCGTGAGTGATATGGGGCGCCCGTCTCCGTCTGCTTTTGCGTGCGTTTGAAAATAGGACCACCAGGGCTGTTAAGGCACGTAAAAACAAGATGGCCTGGTTTCGACATAGGGGAGCAATATGATTACCTGGCCATTCCCTTGGATGCCCCCGATATTGTGAGCATCGATCACGAAGTCATTCCCGCTCACGACGAACCAAGATGCTTGGCTCTGTGAACGTTTGTCGTCGGCGGGGCTGCTGCAGTGGAAGAGCAGGCATGCATACCTGAATAAAGACAACACGATAGGTGTTCGTCGCATTGAGCCAATATTGGACATCAGGTTTGAACTGCATGATCATGCGTTAGTGGCCTTGCGCTAGGGTATGCGCCATAGTGAACCGCACGCTAAGATAACCTTTGAGGTCGACTGTGGATGAGATAAGATTCCAGGTCATCTTCCTATAGCGTCTAGTGAGATACTTGTCCTCCCTCCCAAGTGCAGCCAATCCGCTATACACACCTCGTAATATTGTAGGTCCCGGGTTCAAAAACAGTCGTGCCGAATTTCCCGCACGTCGCGATTGCTTGCTCAACCTGCAGACTCTGCTTTGTAAAACGGCCTCAGCGAGATCGGATTACTCACTTGGTCCGTATCATCCTGGCCCACCCCAAGGGGTGATAACGAGCATAGTTTCGCGTGTACCACCACCACCACACTGTGAGAAAGGGCGAAAATCAACGCAAAACGAGTTAATGACCACATTCAGGAAGTCGTGGTTCCTCAATGTTCAAGGACGCCGCGACTTATATATATATATTCGAGACTTCGTAGGGCTCCGAAGAGAAAGAAAGGCGTGCGGGTCATAAGGCCAGATAGGAAGCAGAGAACGGGCCGCGGGGCGGCGCGTTGAGGCAGGTGAGAGATGGAGGCCTATATATATCATTGTATATCATGATAGTTATAGTATATCTTGTAGAGTGATTATCGATACTTGCAATTGATAATGTAGGCCTCAGAAGACGGGTTATTTTATGGACGCGTCGAAGGTCGACACCGTGGCATTCCGAAACCAGCAGGTCTCTGACTCCAGTACCACGCGGTCCGGTACTTTGGCCAAGATTTGCGCAACCGCGAAGAGATCCAAAATACCTCGGTGATTGATTGTAGGATTTGGAAGTTGGAGAGGAAGTTGGAGAGCGGGAGCAAATGTGCGCCATCGGCGCTTGCCGCATTATTCAAGCGTCGGGATTCGGGCCGTGGCTTTAACCAGCCTCCTCAGTCATGTTGAGCACAATCGCCTCCTGAAAACGGTTGATCGCATCCTTCAACAAATTCTCATCTGCGCCACCGATTATCCCGCTTTACTCGCACTACAGGGCGCGGAGACTAGCTCCTCAATTTACAGAATCATCCTCCATGTCGGCTGCAAGGTTACTCTAGTTCGCGGTCTAGTTCGTCGCGCATTTTTTTGAGGAAAGTTTCCTTTGAGACGACTGGATATACTAAAGTGCTCCCCGTGATAGAGGTTCCATCGTGGAATAATCGATTGCAATAGAACCAGACTGTTCATCATGCACTGGGCCACCCTGAGCCGCTTGGCTGGTTCGATTCCTCATTGTCTGTCGTTTGTCGGTTTGAAGAGTGACGATGGTGAATTTACCAGAGGCCACTGCGAGAAAGAGTCTCGAATCCACGGGGATTGCACAGGACATCGGTACCGCCGTCACCTTGTACATGCCGTCTGTATAGATGCAACAGATGTCTGTACATGCACTATCCTCGGGCTTGGTAGCCTATCTGTGGGTTGTGCTCGTAGCACGACAAGTGAGCCAGCTAAAGCAACGCCTGCTCATAAACGGTGGTTTCGATAAGGACTTGCAAGTCTCATAGTCAAACGAAATAATTATCTTCGAGTGCATCATGCAGTGTGTTTACATTCCGGATTACAGGTACAGGTACAGGTACGAAAAGGTCTACAAATCTAGCAATTACAAGAAATAGTGTGGTATAGTCTACGAAGAAATATTATACAAAAATAAAAGTCACAGTCCAATGGCTCCTAGCTCTCGCTCAGCGCAAGCCCAGCCCCGCCAGCGAACTGAACCTGAGTCGGCGCCTTTCGTCGTCCTCGTATATAATGTGTCGGACAACGCGGTAGCGGTTGCACCATGGCATGAGAAGATAGTCCAGGGCACGCGCATGTCTCATCTCGCAAAGACGTTCCCTAGTAGTAGGAGAATGCGGATACGGCGGAGCCCTTTCGCCCTGTCCATCGGCCGGCTCGTTCAGCACTTCGCAAAAACAACCGACGTCGGGCTCAGCCTCAGCCTCAGCCTCGGCCACGGTTTGGTGTCTCTCGCCGATGGTAGAAGGGCCCGCGGAGCCTGACGCCTGAGATTCATCTGGAGCCCTGGAGGTTGTTGCCTGCGTGTCTTCGTCATCAGAAACAGGGTCAATGGCGCGTCGCTTGCCCTTGGCGACCTCGCTTGGAGGACTGGGCGCGGCATCGACGTCTGAGGTGGGTGGCTTCGGGGATTCGCTCGATACGCCGACGGTGGAGACTGCATCAGAGTCGTTGGTGGAGGGAGCCTCTGTATCATAATTCATCGCCGAAGATCCTTGCGTGGCGATGCCTGTTCCAGCGGCAGGAACCGAGGAGGATGATGTAGCCAGGTCAGAAAAAACCGCGAAGTTAATGGGATGTGTCGTGCTTTGATCATTTACTTCAGATTTGGGAACCCCATACATGAATGGCGGTAGGAGGGGATTGCTCGGCGTTTCAGGAGACTCCATGATTACGTCTTCGTCAGCTGGCAGTGAATTTGTCGCCCGCAATACATCGACAGACCAGTTCATCGGTTCACCTGGAGGGAGAGCCCAAACGTGTAGAGCTCCCTGATTCGTCCCGTTTACCCACTTAGGTCTTGGAGTGCACAGATTGCTGAAACACCAACGGAGAATCTGATAGAGCTGCAATACAGATAGGGCAACGCAGGCAACCCATAGGACGGCCAACTCCGTTGATCGAGACTTTTTGTGATCTCTCCAGAGCTGCTGAAGCACAGGAGTAATAAGCGGCTCGAGGTCGACATATTTTTCGGGGCCTAAATCGTCATTTGTCGCATTATTCGTCCTTTGAGGCTCAGGCTGAAGAGCGTGTATGAGGAGATCTTGGGGATATTTCTGATGAAAGCGGGAGAACGCCTTGAAGTCGGCCTCTTCTTGCCACAGAAAAAGATCCAGCATAGTAGGAGGAAGGGATACGGGACTCGCGGCGATGCTCCGGGCACTCGCTCCTGCGAGCAGATAGAGCCTGCGAGACTCCTCGATGAATTGAAGACTACCCGGCCCACATTGCACGAAGAACGATGATATGACCGCGTAGGTGAATAATACGACGAAGAGCATAACGTATAAGGCGTCGTTGCTCAGCAACCAGGCTGAGCGAGATGCTTGGAAGTAGGAGGTGAAGAAGGAAAGGCGAGCGCGCCGCGTGTCCCGTTGGGCGTATTTGTGTCACCTGACCGTGGTTAGTATTTGTGTCACCCGCCGCCGGGCCGTGGTTAAATTGAATTTCCCCGCCAAGCGTGTGCGCCACTTTCATTCTTACCACCACTTGCAACAGAACGTACATAATGTATTCATCCTTCGTAAACGCCCTTTCCGTCCTTTCGATGACTTTCGGAAGCCGCCTTGCTCAACTTGTCGTTGGGCTTGCTCCATTCGTTCATTACTGGGTCCCAACCGAGACTTTGGTTGAAGTTGCGCGTCCCATTCCGCCCATTCCTACCTCCACCACTCCTCTCACTCCTACTCCGACCTCCCTGGCTCAGCCATTCATTACTTTGTCCGGAATCCTTCTTGGAACTGTCTTTGCGGCTGTCATCCTCCTCGCCATCACCGGGTCTGCGTTGGGAATCGTTGCGGCTGCCAAAGCACCATTCTCCCGAGGTTTATATTCACTCGCAGTTAAGACGATCTCGTATCTCGAAGCCCACGGTACTACGTCCGATACGACGAGCCTCGACCCTGAATGTTTGAAAAGAGTGCTCCTCTTTCTTCGTCTCGACTATGCGGACCTCCGCAAGGTTCAGATTAACATCGGCAAAGTAGAAACGGACCTCCGTAATCACCAGGCAGTCATCATTCCTCCAACTTGTAAGTCGCTGCGTACATTGACTACATAGCACCTGTTAACACTGCTACTTTAGATGAACAGGTCGAAAGAGCTGCTCAAGCGGGAAGAAATCGATCTGCGAGAGATGTGCGAGTTGCACAAGATAGAGAGGTCAGCCCCGTTTCCATTTGTAGACGGACGTGGACCATCCTCGCCCGCGCATTCCTTCGCCTCTGCAAGTACATCGTCAAAACTGTCTGCACGACCGCCATCCGCGTTTCCACCGCCTTGCTTAAGTCAGATTCCTTCGTTGCCACTAAAGTGCTGCTCTCTCAAGGCTTGTGTCTACTCGCCGCCAAGATCATCGCGTACCTTGGAACTCCCGAATCCTTACTTGTTGACGACCCGCCGTTGTACCCTCTGCCAGACCTTCCCTTGCCCGATAACCCATTCAATCGTCATCCGCAATGGTTCAACGCCTTGGTCCTCCTTCTCTTGACTGTGCATGCGGATCTCGGACAAACCCACAGGCGTTTCGTGCGCCTTGTAAACGAGTTTCGCGCTTTCTGGTTTCGCCATGCTGCTCCAACCTGTATGTTTAATATCGAATTCTTTTCACCACACACTTACATCTTTTTTAGATGACCAATCTGTACGGGCCGCGAGGGACGCCGATGAAGCTGGCACTATTCCTCCCAATTGTAAGTCAACCTGAATTCTCCTCGTCCTCTGCTCACATCTCCACAATTAGATCAGCAAGCTTGTGCAGAAGGAGCTCGCGATGTGGATCAAGCGGGCGTCATCGCTGAGTTGCGATGATTCGAAACGAGGTGCGCAGTGGCTTATTCGCTCGTTGATTTACCCTCTAACTCCCGTTTTAAGATAACAAAAAAAAATTGGAGGATTCGGGTGCTCCACGCCGCTGCGTGCGAGCCAGCTTCCTCGCAAAATATTAGATCGCCCTTTTCAAGACTTCTGCAGACTCTCATCGCCAGGATTCGGGTGCTCCGCGCCGCTGCGTGCGAGCCAGCTTCCTCGCGACCGCCCTTTTAAGACTTCTCAAGACTTCACCGCCAGGATTCGAGTGCTCCACGCCGCTGCGTGCGAGCCAGCTTCCTCGCGAGACCTTAGACCGCCCTTTTCAAGATTTTTCAAGACTTCACCGCCAGGATTCGGGTGCTCCACGCCGCTGCGTGCGAGCCAGCTTCCTCGCAAAATATTAGATCGCCCTTTTCAAGACTTCTGCAGACTCTTATCGCCAGGATTCGGGTGCTCCACGCCGCTGCGTGCGAGCCAGCTTCCTCGCGAGACCTTAGACCGCCCTTTTCAAAATTTTTCAAGACTTCATCGCCAGGATTTGGGTGCTCCGCGCCACTGCGTGCGAGCCAATTTCTTCGCCGCCGTGGTCCTCTGCTTCGTGTACCGCAATCTACTCCGACATCTCGCCACATCTCTAGGCTTCGCTTCATCTTCTGGTTCGGCCATCTCAAATACTGCTCGATAAAACCTCTCTTCTGCCGCGCCCAGGCTGCATTGCGAGGACGACTACGTTCGTGATACTATGGTTTCGTTTGGCTCATTCAAGGATCTGCCATCTCAAATACTGCGCGATAAGACCTCTCTTCTGCCCCGCCCAGGCTGGACTGCGAGGACGACTACATTCGTGATACTATGGTTTCGTTTGGCTCATTCAAGGATCTGCCATCTTAAATACTGCTCGATATAACCTCTCTTCTGCCGCGCCCAGGCTGGATTGCGAGGACGACTACATTCGTGATACTATGGTTTCGTTTGGCTCATTAAAGGATCTGCCATCTCAAATACTGCTCGATTAAACCTCTCTCTTCTGCCGCGCCCAGGCTGGATTGCGAGGACGACTGCATTCGTGATACTATGGTTTCGTTTGACTCATTCAAGGATCTGCCATCTCAAATACTGCTGGATAAAACCTCTCTTCTGCCGCGCCCAGGCTGGATTGCGAGGACGACTACATTCGTGGTACTATGGTTCTGCGGAGGGGCCTGATCCTGCTTATTGGGTTCACCGAAGTGATCGCGTTACTTGAACGATCTACTGGCCTGGATATAAACGAGACGTATTTCTTTGGCTCCGAGTCTTGTCCGAGTGCTTAGGTGCCCGGTCTGTTTAGATAGTACATATATTTCTATCTACATTACTATGTGTCCAATTGATCTATTTTCGGACGGGTGTTGGTTGAGCATGCGATGCTGTACTTTGTCAGCGCAAGGCTCTGTCGAAATTTCCGTGTGCACTTCCACAACGCGGGCTCGTCGCCGGGCCGGTGGTTGGTTAAATTTCAATTTCCCCCCCTTGGCGTGTGCGCCACTTTCGACTCTTCTCAGGCACAGGTCTCGAGTCCATGTTCTCCACATAGACGCGTTCTCTGAGGAACGCAAATCAGAATTCGATCGTTGCCAGCGAGTCAAGTGCCTCCGCCCGGTGCGCAGTCTGCAGGCTCGACTCGTACCGGATCATCAGCCGGATTTGGGTCGTCTGCCTTTGATGATTGATGATTTAATTTGATCTGCCTCGCCCATCGTCGCCCTCGCGATCGCGATCCTGCTCGTTTGCGCTGTGTGTGTGATCCTGATGTGCCCTTCTCGGGCTGTTTGTCCGCCCACTCGACACCCTGTCTCAGTCTGATCCAAGCGTCCACAAATCATTCAGAATCGACACGCAGTCACCTGTTTCAAGCATCCCTATGATTCAGGCTTCACTCGAAACTGTTTCTCAGCCTTCTTAACCACCGTCGTGTATCTTCGTGACTCGATGATGCACAATCTCACATGGCTTGTTTGCATTGACTCGCATCGAACCCTAGCCATATAAAACTGGACGGTAGTATCATGTATATTCATAGAAGGCTCACCATCTGAATCCTCAGTCAAGGTCGCCATTCTGATCTAGAAATAATTCCGCATTACTATGTGCAAATCCCGTGGGATACCGTAGTGTGATCATAGGTAAAGGTTCAATTTAGTGACAGAGAAACCAACAATCGAGGGAGAGGGGGGGGAACGAGTCGAATGGATAAAAAGGAAGGGGAACGCGAGAAAATATAATATAAAAAGACAGCAGCGAGACCAAAAAAAAGGAGAAGGGGAGGGAATAACACTAGCGCTACAGACCATGACGGTACGATATGTATCCAGCAGAGAAGCACAGCCGCGAAATCACAATGCCAAAAAACAGACTGCGCCGTACGTACTTGGCAGGTAGCCGTACACCCGCCACTTCGTCCATGAGCGGCGTCCATCCACGTCCATGTGGATCGTCTCAGACACACAACCTTAGTGCCCATCCACCATCTGGGGCACACTCATCTTCGAAGGCGGAGGCGGCGGGGGCGGTGGACCAAGATGCGGCGACGCATGCCTCTCCCTTTCCCTTTCCCTCTCCCGTTCGCCCATTCCATTCGTCCCCAAGAACGACCGAGGCGCAGCCGGTGCCGGGAACGCCATATGCGGCGACGCCGTCCCGTTCCCGCTCCCATTCCCCGCCGCCGCCCGTCCGCTCCCAACCGGATACGGCCCCGTCCCATTCTTCGCGCCCTCCAGCGTCGGCGTCGACGTCCGTCCAGGCCCAGAAAGCGCAGAGTACGGCGCCGGGGGCAACGGGCCTGCGAGCATCTTGTTCGCGAGCGGGGATGGAGGACGCATCTTGAGACTGATGGGTGGAGAGCGTGCGGCCGCGGCCGAGGAAGAAGAAGAGGAAGAAGGGACGGCAGCGGGTAGAGGCCCAAAGCGTGTAGGGGAGCGAAGCGGGTTGGGGTTGGAATTGTTTGGGTAAGACGGTGCCGCTGAAGAGGTAGACGGGCTGGACGGAGCCGGGGGCATTGGTGGGCGTGAGAGGGTCGGCCGCGGAGGGGAGTGGAGGCCGATGGAGTTTTGGCGGGAGGGCTGTTGGGAGGACGGAGCGGGAGGCGGTGGGGGTCCGCGGCCGTGCGAGCTGGCACTGTTACTTGCGTAGCGGTGGCTTGGGGAGCGGGTTTGGGGCCCTCCTTCGTGTGAAGGACCGTGGTAGCTCGGTGGGGGTGGCGGACCTCCTGGAGGAGGCCCTGAAGACGATAGAGAGGAAGGCGGTATGCGAAAGTTGCTATCATCAGGATGATTCCAGGCGCCCCGGGGGGAGGTCGTGCCATTCATGGGGTTGGCACCTAAAGGAGGACCATGATTTGAAGGCGACATCCCATGTGAAGGCGGGATGGCAAAGGGCATCGCGAGGGGTCGATCGCGATCGTCCATCATCATGGACGACCCAGGACCTGAAGACGATGTCCGGCTGCCATTTGGGCAGTGCTTGTTTCGCACGTCTCTGTAATCGGGTGGGTAGGGATGGCCAGACGACGGCGTCGACTTGGACGAAGTCAGGTTGATCACCTCAGTTGGGTGTTGATTATGACCAGGATGTGGGCGCCCATCGAAGTCGCGCTCACGCTCACGTTCACGCTCGCGTTGCTGTGAACTACGTGGGCTACGGAGGGGTCCCGGAGGCGGCAGAGAAGAGGAAGCATGTCCAGAGGGCCCAGAGGGGGGTGGTTGGTGGTGATGACGGTGAAGGACATGGTGGTGATGTGGGTGGTGGTGATGATGCGGAGGATTTACATGGTGGTGCGAAGGCTGGCCACTAGGAGGCCCGGAGTGGAGGTGCATGTGCGAGGGAGGCGGCGGGCGCCGGTGCTGCATCTGCTGTTGCTGATGCATATGATGCAAATCCCGCTGTCGTTCGTGCTCCATATCATGATGCTCCCTTTCTCTCTCTCTGTCCCTCTCCCGCTTATCCCGCTCCCGCTCGCGGTCCCTCTCTCTCAGTTCCCTTTCTCTCTCACGCTTATCCCTCTCTATTTCCCTCATCATGCGCTCCCTCTCGTCCTCCTCATTGATTGGGCGACCATCTCGGCCCCATTCTCCCCCTTTACCCGCGCCTGGATAGACTCTTTCCATACCCATACCCACACCCATCCACGAGCCATTATTCTTCGCACCTGACCCTCCATTCGGCAAGGCCCCGATAGGCGACGGCGAACGGCACATGCCATGCCCCTGCGTGAAGTACGAGTGAGAATGGGCGTGGGAGTGGTGTGCAGGGGGACCTCCGTGCATCTGCCCACTCGGCCCACCCGGGCCCATGTCCTGGTGCTGTTGCTCCATCGCATAACCCGAATGATGGTGCGGCGGCGGAGGTGGCGGCTGCACATGTGGGTGGTGATTATGCATTGGCGGTGGAGGGAGCGGGTGTTGTTGCTGCATGTGAATGTTCCTGGATCCAGGCGGGCCGGCGAACGGCGTGCTGAGGGGCATCATGGGCGCGCCTGGCGGAGGCGGCGGAGGCGGCAAGGAGTGGTGATGGTGCTGTGGCTGCGGTTGGAAATGGGGTGGCTGTTGTATTCTGTGGTCGACGCCGGGAGGTACGTTGCCGAATGCCCTCGAGCCACCCGGTACTCCGTCGTTGTATGCGTCGTACGCCCCCAGGGGATGAGCAATGTGATTCATTCCCATACCAGGGCCACCGATGTGTGCACCGTTTATGTTTGGGTTTACTGTGCGGTGGACGTGCGGATCATATCCGACTCCACGGGAGCGTTCACGTTCCGTGCGCGCTTGGAGAAGGAATTCGAGGTCGTTGGCAATGTCGGCGCTCGGGAGCGCAGACAGGTCGGGATAAACCAACTTGGACTGGTTGGAGATGCCATGGCGATGTTTCGAGCGCTTGGACGAGGCCGCCATCGGGAATGCCTTTATTATTTTGCGCAGAGACGGCACAGGAGGGAGATCTTGCGGGAGAGCAGGAATTCGGCGCACTATAGGTAGTAAAATATGAGCTTGGGAGGCAGGCAGAGACAATAGAACATACCTGGCTGAGGACGCTCAATGGCCCGTCGCTCTCTCTCCATCCGCCTCCGCTTTCGATTCGTTTCAGAAATCATTTCCGTCTGAAGCTCGTCTCGGGCAAACTAAAGATACTCGTCAGTCAAAGGAATATTCGCACAACGCGCAAGTCCCACCTTCCACCAGCTCCAAGTGGCAGCATCGTCAGTTCGTCGACGTTTAGTCACGCTCGCTATTTCATAGGAGCGTTTGCGTGAGGCCAACTCCAAGCGTTTGTCCCTCCTGCTCGAGAGCTCCCGGTGGAGGTGCAAAAGTTCCGGATGCGTGCCTACAAGAATATGAGCGTACATTCAGATAATACCAAAGAGTAAACAAACCGTTGTTGATGAGCGCCTCCTCCCAAGCAAGGCCCTCCATCTTCTCTACATAAACGCGTTCTCTGAGAAGCGCAAATTTGAGCTCAATCGTCGCCAGGACGTCAAGTGCCTCTGCCCGGTGCGCAGGCTGAAGGTCCGACTCGACCTCCATATCCGGATCATCGTCTGGGTTTGCGTCGTCTACATCGCCGTCGTCGCCCTCGCGATCCTGCTCGTCTGCGTCGTGTTGCTCTGGCGCGTCAACCTCCATAACCGAGGGAGCAGTATTTGTGGCAGCATCAGCCTCCTCGTTGGTCGCAGCTTTTGCAGGGGCCGGAACAGGTGATGGTGAGCGGGAGGAAGCGCGGGAGGATCTCGGTGACGAAGAAGTTGATGAGGGGGGGTGGATGATCCCCGAGCCCGCCATGATGGACGAGGCGGCTGCCGCTGCTGCCAAGGGGGCGATGTCCTCTGGTGGTGGGGCGGTGATGTCGACGTCTGCGTCCATAAGAGGCTGAGCCGGTTCATCCGCCGTGGGGGCTTCGTAGCCCTCAAGGTCCTCGTTCATACACTCGTTATCGCTCTCAATTGTTGGTGGGTGAAAGAAAATAGGCCAGTCAGGGTCAATGTAGTCGTCATCTACCTCGACATCGACTTCGTCGTCGTCGCCATTGACGGCAACGCCGTTCTTCTCGCTGCCGTTCTCGCTGGCTTCGGCCACCGTTTTCCGTGTTGATCGTCTAGGGCAATATGACGGCTCCTCCTTTCCCGAAACAGATTCTTCGTCGTCTTCAATTTCTGCGGCGGGTGGATCATCCATTAGTGCGGCGGCGTCGCCCAGCTTTTTCGGGGGCTCCGCTTCCTCGTCCTCGTCGTCGTCACCGGCCTCCTCATCCTCTTCTTCCTCCATGGCCCTCGGTGGCCCGGCCATCTCTTCTTCCTCCTCCTCCTCGACGACGTTCGAGGACGACCTTGTCTCTGCCCACCCCCACATCGGGGCGGGCACGATGCTGCTGGTTTTTCTACGGCCACCTCGACGCGAAGGGCGTCGTCCGCGACGGGCAGAGCCATTGCGGGCTCCTTTCCGCGGGGAATTGTCCTTTTTATCGGTCTCTTGTTCCTCCTCGGTGAGCTCTGAGAGCTCGGAGTCGCTGTCAAGGCCAGCGCTGGTAGGTTCTGCGGGCTGTTTAGTTTCGGGTGGAGGTGATGGCGAGGGAGACGGCGAGCTGAGGGAGTCTAGGGAAGTTGTTGAGCCAGCCATCGTGGCCGCCGATGAGGGAGCTGTTTGTCGACAACAAACGGGGACGTGCGCGAGAATCCCACGAATCCGAATCTAATCTTATCTATGCTTGATGATTTGTTGGCGATCTTGAGACTTGAACAAATGCCAACAACACATTATCACTGCTTTGATGATACTGCGCTACACGGTAATTTCGATTCTTGGTCCGGCGTTATTAACATCTTGATCGGTGCAGAGAAAAGTTCCCGTGAACGACGTTATAGTCGAGACACGTATGCTCTTTGGATATAGGCGCATGAATAGGGGAAATATCTCGAGGTAGAAGAAACAGTTGAAATAAGAGAGCGAACTATGAACGTTTGAACGTTTGAACTATGACCCGGTATGAAGGTAACTCCAAGCAGGATCAAATGATAAATCACCTTGGTACACAGAGAAGATGACACTCCTGTTACTCGGAATCACCGTGGCATTGATTTGTCGAGGGCATCAAGGATATGCAGCTTCTGCTCTGATTTGAGTTGGGTTTTGGGTTGAGAGACTCACTGATGAAAGCTTTTAGGGGGAAAACATAATTACTCATGCGTGGCGCAAATGGAGATGACGAGAACATCCAATAACATCCTAAACGACGATGAGGATCGCAGAATGAGTTGGAACAACTTCAGTTGAGGGCAAGCTAAATGTGACCATACGATGGAAGCACCTGACAGTCCCAGAGAGAGGCGAACCAAGGCGGGCTCGTGAGGCGAACTTCAACGAATGCGGCGAACACAGGACACTGGATCAAGACCTTCGTATAAATTTGAATATAAAAAGGCTTTCTCTCACTTACGGTCAAAACGCACAAGCAAAGAAAACATGCTATCTGCCATCCTCAAGTCACTCCCCGCGGCCGCTATCCCTGGGCTCATACTCTTAGATGGATATCTATTCTTCCGCGGCCTGCGACTCGGAGTTGTCGTTGAGTTTCTGGCGCCCACGAACTCTTCTGCAGTGGCTACAATGACTCCAATGACTACGCCAATGCCGATTCCGTCCACCCTGCCAGTATCTTTCAACTATGCGGGATTGGCGCTCTTCATCCTTGTCCTCGCTCTTGGCGTTCTCACTGGCACCGTGATACTATACCACCGAATTTATGCTGGCGTTCGCACCAAAAGTGTCTCGCCCCACGACTCTAGCAGTCAAGCCTCCAATGAAGTCCCTAGTTCTCTTCTAGAGGCTGAATCCCCAGACCCACCACTACCCGAGCTGGAATTCGACGATTCCCCTCTACCGTCCATGTCCGCCATCCGAGGATCCACAACGAATGACCCATCTACACTGCCTATATACCTCTTCGCCGTCATCCTGCGTGCGCAGCTCGTCAAGGCGCGCACGGAATCTGCCAAGGCGGAGTGCAGAGCAACCGAGCTCGCGAGGAAGATTTGGGCGCTCCAGAAACATAATTTGCAGCTCTCGAATTACATACTCGTTTTGCAGGGGATGCGTGTGCCTCCGATGTTTATGTGTACGTTTATTCCAGTCTTGATTTTTGATTGTTTTCTCTACATCGCTAACACCTGCATCACGCCATATAGATCGGGGACTGGTACCGCCCCCGATTACTGTTCGTACTGTTCGATAGTACAGATGGTCGCTGCTGTATAAACTACAAAATACAATGTAACACACGACGACGTGGTTTCTTATCTGAAGCATATTTACTCAAGTATCGTCGTTATTTCCTTGATTCTTGGTTGCTGAAGGGCGTTAACTCGGGAACTTGAACTTGCCGTAAAATACAGTGGCGCTCCGAAGAACAGGTGCTTGGCGTGACGACGCTCAGGATCGCAAGTCATTGAAGTCCGGGATTGATCCAGGACCACTGGTAAATTACAAGAACTGTTCAAGTTCATGTGTACCAGGTCATAAGTTATTCGCAACGGAGTAAGTTGCTCGCCATCAACGGCTATTTACGAATTTTGTATGAATAGTGGCGCAACCTCCTCATGCCCGTGTTCCGGATCAGTTCTGGGTCTCGAACCTTCGAAAGGGGAATTTTAACGAACTTGGATGGTTTTTGTTCTTTGTTCCTCGTGGAATACACATTAACAGTCGAAGGACATATGCTCATACTTAAATCTAAAATCATAGGATGTACGTGTCGGTATTCTGATTCGTATTATCCATACTAACAGTCGGCTGAGCAGTCCACGCAACGTCTACCTCCTCCAGGGCCCAGCCTCATCGCGCCGCGTGCTCTCAGCAAGAAGATCCTGCCTGAGGAGTTGAAGCTTGCAGCGGTGTTGGCACCAGACCATGAAGAATCTGTCAATAGCGTGGACAGGTCGGGAAGACACTGCGGTAGATGTTGGAACGTCATCCCTCTGGAGGTCGACTTGCTGTCTCTCGCGCGAGAAAGAAGGGCCCGCGGAGCTCGGTGCAGAACTTGGAGCTAGAGTCCTGGAAGCGATCGCCCGTTTATCTTGATCGTCAGAGACAGGATTGATGGCGCCCTGCTTTCGTCGAACAACCTCGCTTGGAGAACAGGGTGCGTTGTCGTCGTTCAAGGTGCGCTGTCTCAGGGGATCGCTCAGTACATTGACAGTGGAGCTAGTATCGACGTGGCCACCAGAAGTGGTCTGTGCATCATCATCCATTACCGAGGGATCTCGTGATTCAGAAGCTGCCGCCACCTGGCCTGCCAAAGGGCTCGACATGGTCACAGCGGTCAAAGGAGTGTCAGGACCATTGGCAGGAGCGCAGGGACGCGATGAAGCCGGCTCAGATATCGCAGGGGAGTCCGCGGGAGACGTTGCACTTCCGAAAGATGACGAGATCGCGATCCCCAGGAGCATTGACGGAAAGAGGCTACTTATCGTTTCTGTGGACTCCATGAGAACATCTTCATTAGCTGGCAGAGGATCTACCGCCTGAAGCACTTCGATGGCGGGGAAGGCATCTCCCATGTCAGACAACTCGATCGGTTCAGCTGAAGGAGAAGCCCAATTGTGTAGAGCTCCCTGGTTCGTTCCGTTTACCCGCCTAGTAGGTTTTGGAGTGCGCAGAGTGCTGAATAACCAAAGGACAACCTGATAGAGCTGCGATACAGATAGGACAGCGCAAACAACCCATAGGACGGTCAACTCCGTTGATCGGGACTTTTTGTGATCTCTCCAGAGCTGCTGGAGCACGGGAGTAATAAGCGGTTCGAGGTCGGCATATTTGTCGGGGCCTGAATCGTCATGCGTCGTATTGTTCGTCCTTTGAGGCTCAGGCTGAACAGCGTGTATGAGGAGACCTTGGGGATGTTCCCGATGAAGGCGGGAGAATGCCTCGAAATCGGCCGCTTCTTGCCGAAAAAAAAGATCCAGCATAGAAGGAGGAAGGGATACGGAGCTCGCGGCGATGCTCCGGGCACTGCTCGCTCCTGCGAGCAGGTACAGCCTGCGAGACCCTTCAATAAATTGAAGACTACCCGGCCCACATTGCACGAAGAACGACGATATCACCGCGTAGGTAAGTAATACGACGAAGAGCATGATGTATGAGGCGTTGCAGCTCAGCAACCAGGCTGAGCGAGATGCGTGGAAGTAGTAGGACTCGGAGGAAAGCGAGCGCGCCGTGCGTCCCGTTCGTATTTGTGTCACCTGACCGTGGTTTGTCGAATTTCTATGCCGGCTCCTGAGGTGAGAGGAAGAGGACGACATGCGAGCAAATCATTGTCATTTGGTCGCCCTAGCTCTTTCGCACGGGCTCCGTGAAGGAGGCCGAACTCAAGTCGAGCAAATCATTGTCATTTGGTCGCCCTAGCTCTTTCGCACGGGCTCCGTGAAGGAGGCCGAACTCAAGCCGGCCGGGGCGAGTGTAACTACAAGAAGCAACGGTGATATACTGCGAAAGGACGAGAAACAAAATGTAGCGGAGAAAAGGAGGGGCAAGTGGATATGAGGGGTGGGAGAACAAAAAGAAGCCCAAGTCCAAGGGACTAACGAGCTCTGTGTAAGTTGGGAAAGGAAAGCAGGACGAAAGGAAATCTAACCTAACGAGCTCTGTGTAAGTTGGGAAAGGAAAGCAGGACGGGAGAAATAAAGCCATGGAGCGAAGCATATAAATAGTAAGTAGGAAGGATGAATGTGACCAGTTGTGAACGTGCAAGATGAGAACAAGGAAAAGTGAGACACGACGCGCGGCAGATCATCGACTCCATTGCCGGCATAGACTTTGGTCAAAGCTTTTGACCACTTCATCTATGCCGGCTCCTGAGGTGAGAGGAAGAGGACGACATGCGAGCAAATCATTGTCATTTGGTCGCCCTAGCTCTTTCGCACGGGCTCCGTGAAGGAGGCCGAACTCAAGCCAAATGAAGAGGAGCGAAGAGAAGGTCCGGAGGAACGAAAGGCTGAGCAGGAGGAACGGCCAAATGGAGACGTGCGGAGAGCCCGAGAATGCGTTCGCGCGGGACGTCAATGTATAATTTGTAAGCATCGCTGCGCCAGCGGCCAAGCAGCTGGATCTCGAAATCAGCGAACCCCACTGCAGCCGCTGCGGAGGCGGCGCCTCGGCGAAAGCTGTGGCCAGAATAGAGAGAGGCGTTGATGCCAAGCGATGTGAGGCGCTGCTTGAGGGTAGAAACAAAATCGGCACGTGTAAGGGGGGAGCCATCGGGGTTGGAGAACAAGGGAGCATCGAGGGGTTGTGGGTTGCTGGTGAAAAGGTGGTGGAGGGCAGAGACAGCACAAGTTGTGGAACCTTCGGGCGCCTTGGCAATCAGGATTGAAACGCCCTTGCGGAAGGGGTCAGTCTTCGAAGCGGGGAGATCGAGCCTTACGTGCGTGGGGGCGGCAAATGATGGGAGGAACGTGACGCATCCGCGACTGAGATGAGTGGAAGTGTTGAATTTTTCGCCGCGGTCCAGGGTGAACTCGCCACAGCGGAGAAATCCGGACCACGCAGTTTTGATTGCGGCATCGAAGGACACATTGAAACCGTCTGAGAGGTCCCCCGAAATGGACGCGAGCCTTTGGAGGAGGGACGGGGTGATGGGGAGCTTGGGACTGCGCTCCCGCTCGCCTCGGTAGCGCTTGATGCCACGGATGACCCTGCGCACGGTTTCTGACTCACAGGCTGCAAAAGGAAGTCCCTCATCGACATGGAGGGAACGAACAGCGGAGAGGTAGCTCTTAATAGTCTTGGGTTGCAACCCGCGATCGCCAAGGTGGCAGGCCCACTCAACGATGGACTTGTCGGTGGCAGGGAGGTACTTTCCAGGCTCATCGAGCACGGCCGGGTGGAGACGGACGAAGTCGATGTATGATTTCTGACCTGTGGAGTAGGATCTACGCGTGCTGGCAGCGAGGCCGTGCCATAGGTAGAAAGCGGCACGTGCCGACAAGTTAGAGTGCGCTTCAGACCAATGAGCTGGGATTTCCGCGACGAGGGCTTGGGTGAGAGGTGCGGGGCGAGCTGAAGAAGGCGCGTGTACTGAAAACGAGATGCAGCGTCAGCGAGCGCATTCTCTTCGGTAGGAATCCAGACAGAAGAGTAAGAAAATTTGAGGTAAGCAGCCATCATGGATATCGCCCGAACGACCGGCATCGCGTGAGGTGATTTTGCTGTTCCTGAATTCAGCCAAGCAACCACCGCTCCGTTGTCGCAGAAGAAGGTGATGTGGTGTCCGCTCCAATTGTCGCCCCAGCAGAGAATCGCATGCAGAACTGCGAAGATTTCTTTGAATTGGATATCACGTGGGCGGTGGCGGCGCGGTGTTCGGGCCGAGAACCACTGGTCGTTCATGATGCCGCCCAGGCCCTTGCTGCCGCTGGCATCAGTGTAGATGGATAGGGATGGGAGTGAAGGAGTGATGAGCATAACTCCGTTCCAGTGTGAACTGAAAGTGCGCCACCAGTGGATGTCAGACATGGCAGACTTGGGAATGTGGCGGGTGGCGAACGGGGAGGTGAATGTGCAGGAGAAGTCGAAGAGACGGCGGATGAAGGTGCGGGATTTCGGTATAACCTGGGAAGCAAATTGCAGGAACCCCGTAAGTGCTTGCAGCTCGCGCAGCGTACATTGCTTTTTCAAGGCCCAAGTGTCCAAAAGCTCCGTGAGGTAAGCAAGCTTGTCTGATGGAAGGCGAGCTTCCATAGCAAGAGAATCGAGTTCAAGACCCAGGAATTCGAGCTGGGTACATGGATGGACTGTTTTAGAGTCCTGGAAGGCAAGCCCCAGTTCGTTTCCTAAAGCCGTGACCCATTCAATTGCTGCATTGCAAACAAGGGGGTCGGAGGATGGATGGAATATGAGGAGAAAATCATCAAGATAGTGGCGAAGCGCTGCCGGAATGTGGCGTTGGATGATCCAATGAAGAGCCTCTGCAAAGAGGTTAAAAATGTATGGCGCGGACTTGAGCCCGAAAGCTAAAACAAGCAGGTGATAAAACTTTGCACCCCAGTGAAAGCCGAGGAGGTGCCAGTCGGCAGCCCGAATAGGGATGTGTCGGAAGGCCTCTTTGAGATCAAGCTTTGCCATCAGGGCTCCAGTGCCAAGATGCCGAAGGTCCCGAACTGCGCACCCAAACATGTCATAGACAATGTGGGCTTCGCAGTCAGGAATGCCATCATTTACGGACCGCCCTTGTGGCCAAGAAAGGTGGTTGATCATGCGTAATTTTCCAGGATTACGTTTGCGCCCAACGGCACCTAGCGGTGAGCAGCGAAATTTAGGAAGAGGTGGAGAAGGATATGGGCCGGCGGCATGGGAGTTGTCAAGGAGGGACTGGATGGAGGTGGAAGTGAAATCCGCGGCCTCGCTAGCGGATTTCAAGTTTTTGCAGGACTGCTCATAATTGTCACCTAAAAATCCAATGTTGGCACCAAATTGGATTATATTGA
The DNA here is from genome assembly GCA_013368375.1 of Tricholomella constricta. NCBI lineage: Eukaryota > Fungi > Basidiomycota > Agaricomycetes > Agaricales > Lyophyllaceae > Tricholomella > Tricholomella constricta. The sequence continues at coordinate 407,619 of JAACJP010000005.1, read as the reverse complement.
GGAGAGAGTCTACGAAAGTACGGTCAGGGTAGTCGGCGAGGTAAAAGCTCCAAGCATCGTGAACAAGACGAGATGGTACAGGAGGAGGGGAGGGGGACGATGATCTAAAGGTATTAGCCCGTGGATCGGAGTTGGGTCGCAGCAGTGGCGGCAGACCAGGAGCAAATAAAAGTCTATGAGGGAGATTTGGAGTAAAAGGAGGGGGAGATGTCCGTGAAGGGGGAGCCAAGACAGGTGGTGCTGAGACAGGTGTACAGTGCTGGCGCCAGCGGGTAGCGACGCGAGGAGCGGGCCGTATGCCCGCCGAGCCGAATCCCTAGGATCTGGTACAGTCCTTCTCCATATGGCCAAGGTTTCCGCACTTACGGCATTTGTGGATGCGGCCGTTGGGGCAGGGAGTTGTGGTGCAGCTGCCTTTGTTGAAGGCAAAGCAGGTCTGGCTGGAGATGTCTGTCTTGGGTTTGTTCGAGATACGTGAGGGGGTGGAGGCAGTGGTGCTCGAGCGCTGGCGGCCGAAGAGGTACTCGGTCATAAGCAGGTTGTCAGGCTGAGACCAGCCTGTGTACGACCCGGTGAGCATCTCTTGACGACGGTGGAGGTGGAACTGCATGTGGTATTGCACCACGGCAGACCACTCGTAACGCTGGTGAAGCTCCAGGAGGTGCGTGATATAGCGCGCAGCAGCATGGCCCATGATGAAAGTGGCATGTGTGTTGCCTGCCATCGCTGCGAAAGCTTGCAGGACAGCAAAATACATAGTGAGGGGCGTGAGGAGGGAGTGGAGGGAGGGGTAATCCTTGAGCGCGCTAGAGCGGGGTGCAGTGCCTTCGAGGCGATCAACATCGGCCTTGTTGCGATAACGCGAGTCCAGCTTGCAGAGGTCGATGGGCCGGAACTCGTGACGGGCAATATCCAGGAGGGTGCTTGTCTCGATGGAGGGAAAGAGGTTGGGGAGCGACTTACCGGCGGGAAACGCGTCGGTGGAGACGAACGCCGGGAAGGAGACTGTTGCTGGCGATGGGGCCGCCGGTTGACCCTGGTTCTGAGCAGCCATGACGCCGGCAATCAGGGATAGAAGCGTAGAGAGGGTTGCAGTCGCATCAACGGGGGTAGGAGCAGGTGCGGACGCCGTGGCAGCGGCATCAGGGCTAGGGGCAGGTGGTGGAACTGGCCCGGGGGCTTGTGCTGCTGGTTCAGTGGAGGAAGAGGCGGAAGCAGAAGCCGAGCCGGTGGTGTCGACGGGTAAGGAGACCATCGTGTTCGAAGACGACAACAGCTGTGGGACGGAGGTGGGAGGATGAACGACGGATGGAATGCACGAACTAGCGCGGCTAGCGAAACGACCGTCGGGTCCGCGGAGTGCCAATGAAGATGGAGGAATGGTGCCTGCTAGAACAAAAAGAAGCCCAAGTCCAAGGGACTAACGAGCTCTGTGTAAGTTGGGAAAGGAAAGCAGGACGAAAGGAAATCTAACCTAACGAGCTCTGTGTAAGTTGGGAAAGGAAAGCAGGACGGGAGAAATAAAGCCATGGAGTGAAGCATATAAATAGTAAGTAGGAAGGATGAATGTGACCAGTTGTGAACGTGCAAGATGAGAACAAGGAAAAGTGAGACGCGACGCGCGGCAGATCATCGACTCCATTGCCGGCATAGACTTTGGTCAAAGCTTTTGACCACTTCATCCCTAGTCTAGTCTTCTTGGCAGAGGTTTTGGCGGACGGGTCGATTCGGCCTTCTCGGAGTATCATGTAAGCTAGAAATTGATCACGTTTCGTGAGATTTCCGGAAAGGACAGTTCACGTCGCGTCGTAAATATGTCTGCCGAGGCAGATACGGCGCCTCACTCATGGCGGTCAATTGAGGGTCGTACACGGATTCGCGGTATTATGGAGGCACTCATGCCGCAATGGAGAAATGGGCCTCGCGAGTTTCAAGTGGATGTCTGGGCAAACATCCTTGATAGGATTGCTGTTCTTCTTATTGCCCACACTGGCGGAGGCAAAACGGCTGCGTTCTGGGGACCAGTTCTTATTATGCAGCATCTACTACAGTTCGCTATTCCCGGAGTGCCGGCACCACCCTCTAAACCTGTTGGAATTATTGTGACACCTCTTGTAGAGCTGGGAAATAACCATGTCAGTCAATTTACGCGATATTGCATCCATCTGGAGCTCACCTTTGCCACAAAGGCCCGTGAAATCAACCAACTGGGCATAGGGACCATCACAGTTAATGCCGAGACTGTCCGAGAAGCGGTTGCCGAAGGTCGAAACCTGTATTCAGAAGTGCGGCACTGCAAGTGGTCAATCGTGCTCATATCCCCCGAGAGACTGTTGACACCCGAACTTGATGGGGTCCTGCGCAACGAATACTTTCGGAAAAATGTCGTCCTGCTCAGTGTTGACGAAGCGCACGTCCTCAATCCATGGGGTGAGGGTTTCGACCTGCGTACAAACAAATCAATGCTCTTCGACGACGTCTACCCACCCACTGTGTCCTCGTGGCTGTCACCGCAACACTAAGCCCAGGTAAAGACTACGATTCTCTCTGCGGGGCACTTGACCTGAAGCCCGGTCGATTTCATTGCGTGCGACTGTCTTCGGAGCGGGTCAACGTTCGTCCTGTCCTAGTTGAGCTACGGCACACACTTACAGGATGGGACTTCCCTGACATCAAATGGGTCTTCTCGACGCCGGGAATAAAAGTCATCGTGTATTGCGCGACACTGGATCTGCAAATGCGCGTGGCATTGTATGGGTGGAATCAGCATGAGATCGGACCAGCACGTCTCGAGAAGGTCAGGTTGTGGAATTCAATGACCTCACCTACATATAACGAGCGCACACTGGATCTTTTCCATCACAACCCTGAAACTCGTGTTATTGTCGCCAGTGTCGCCTTTGGGCTGGGGATGAATATTCGCATCATCACGGACTCGATTAATCTTGGCATACCTGATACTGTTGAAGCTCTGGTTCAGCAAAATGGCCGAGCTGGGAGGGACCTCGAGATGGATGCACATGGGTGGACGTACATTGAATCTGCAGTTGTATTGTCGGTACAGGAAGATCTTGATGAAGGAGCTGTGGTGGGATTTGAGGACGGCGTATTGCCGAAGAAGAAGAAGGCGAGGTCGAAAGGGAGGTCCAGACGGGTGGTGGAGGCAAAGATGAAGAGGTTCATCGCTGCACACTTGCAGGGACGATGCATTGTCGCTGAGCTAAACGTGATCCTCGGAAATCCTGGAGTTGATGCGCGGTTATCGTGTGAAGCGGCTGGAAGGCGCCTTCCATGCAGCTCGTGTCAGCCGTTCTGGAACAACCCTGCGCCTGCGCCAATGCCTCAAGGATATGTTGTCCCTGTAACCCCACCATCTGCCAGTTCGAGGACGCCACGTCCGCTCACCAAAAAACAACGTGCTCACGCTCACGCCCACTTTACATACTTTGCCGAGAAGCGGACTTTGGTGAAGGACACCGCACGCTCACGCTACGCTCCGACTGCAGAATTTTGGGCTGGAACAGAACTTGATCTAATCCTCGACAATATGCATCTTCTGAATGTGAAGGAGGGCCTCAACGCGATGTTGAGTAAGTGGCAGTACCTCGCAGATGATGGAAACATGTTACACCTGTTGATTAACGGGTTAAATGCGCAATACGATGCCTTGATCTACAAGCGAAGGCCACCCAAGCTAGATGGGTAGCAGCAACTCGAGCAGTAAAAAAAGGTGTGGCCGTCTTCATTCTTCACTATCTATCTCGAGTATAACAACTCCTTTTTAGCCACGCAAGAGAAGGAAAATGTGCCGCCAACCACTGAGCTCATGCCTGCCAGCAAACTCCCCCGTTTCACTATCCGAATACCTGCCCGTAAACCTGTTCTCACCTCATGTTTGATCGAAAACACTGCCGACTTCACAGGGAATTCATTCTTGTCTCCCGAATGGGAGCCTCCACCTGTGGCATCATTATCGGAGCCCGTGAGACTGCCAGCATCGAAGCACCTACTTGATGAAGCTTCAAAGCATACTCCGAGTCAGTCTAGCAACAAAAGACAGCGTCGTTTGTAGAATGTGAGTATATCATTCTTGACGCAATCATTTCAAAGCTTACCAGTCCGTTCTGTGACGTAGAGTTCGACGTTGATGATTCTTATTCGTGGTAAGTCTCTCCTTGTGTTATCAGGGACTTCACTGCGCTGACTGTCCTCCCAATCGTCATCACCGCTACTCTCCATCTCTACATCAGCTTGGGCAGTGTGATGACCGAGAATATCCAGGTATGCTATCGTCCGTGCAATGAACTTTGTAATCTTCTGATGGAGAATCCTCCAGCCCTCTTCGAAGTCGTCTATTGCTGTGAATCCTTCATTGCGGCCGGGTCGATATCGATTTACTTCTGCATCCCGTAAGCATGCCAATAAAGCCCGAAGCTCATTCAATAGATCTGTGACGGAGTGATTTTTGGTCCGCAACTTGAGTGATACAGCCTCTTCCATCTCGTCGCGTAAACGTGTCAGATGGTGCACATTCATTGAGACTGTGTCCCTGTAGAACGGATCATCAAATTCCTTTCCTTTGTGCTGAACCTGCTCTTCTAGGACACGATTATGACCCTCCTGCATGAGGTCCATCTCGGAGTAGTCCCCGAGCTCGTGCAGGCATACCAGCCAGTTCGACATGATGGAATTGCTTGTGGCTTCATCAAATTCCCACTTGAAGTTGCAGTATAGCTCGAGAAGGTACTGGGAATAGTACGGATTCCCGCTTCCTGCAAAGGTGAATATCCATATCTGTTTTCAATGAGAAAATGTTCACAACGAAGTAATTAGGTGCGTCACTTTGAGGATCTCCCAAACTCGACCAGTATCACCTTCTGCAACTGCTCGACACATTTCTCGCCACCAGATACCGTCGCGCATAAAGAGCGTCGCGTTCGCCAGGGTCACGTCAGCATCCTTCGATGTCAGCTCTTTTACTTCATCAAGTAAATCTGACATGACATCAGAGTCTGTGTCTGTCATTTCGTCGTCTTCTACTGTGTCTAGGCTCGTGCTCGGGATGTTCTTTTTTGGAGTCCACGGAGAACCTTGAGGCACCTTGTCAGGGTTATTCTCGCTAGGGTTATGGGCAGCCTTGAAAGCTTTTGTCGTTGCATGGCGTCGGCCGAGCATCAATGCAGCCTTGAGAAGTTCCTCGAATGTCGGGAGTGTACCCTGTGCCTTCTTGCTTTCAAGGAAGCTCTCTAAATCCGCTGTCTCGTAATAAAATCTGGGTTGAGGTTCGTCATTCAGTGTGTTACATAAATAATAAATGGAATTAATCGGACGTACTCCCAGCAGTTGAGAATATGTGCGTCCAACGAGAGCTCGATCAAGTGTGCTCCATCATAGAACTCAACTTTCCGAAGGTTACTGGGCGTTGGACATCCAGCAAGTTTTGCGAGACACGCCAACGTTGACAGGTCATCTGCATGACCCTCTCCCCAATGGCCACGCACAGTGCGGCTCAGGTCTGTCCATTTCGTGTGCCAAAGTTCGAGAAGAGGTATTATCCATCGAAATGACTCGAAATCTCCATCCTCCGCAACCATGTGCCTTCGTAGCTTCAGGAGCTGCTCGAAGGTCTTCCCATCCCCAGAGGTGACGATACACCGGCCGTTCAAGTTCCCTGCATCGATTCCCATCTGATCTGTAAAGTCTAGGACAGCTTGCTTCATTTCCTGGATATGCATCTCGTCATAGCCATTTGTCGCCAGAGGAAATATTTTGGTGTGTCGGGTTTTTGGCAGTGGAAAAATACAAAGCTTCTCTGATGCGTAGACCTTCAGATCCTCACGATAAATGGAGAGGGCTGGCATGCAGTGGATTAGCGGCCTAATAAACTCCACTTCTCTGACATGATCCTGGTGAGTCCAATCGATGTCGTCAAATATCAGTTCCGGTGAAAGGTTCCTCCGCTCCTGTAGGGCCTGGCGGCGCAGCAATTCACCTAGGTCAAATGCTCCAGGAACGACGTCTTCCATAATCACAACAGTAGCAGCAAGTCCCTTTACCATGCGGCTCTCACGACCGATTCGAGCACCACGCACGGGTGCATATGCCTGGATATTGTCGCTGACCTGTAGACCATGGCGTCCGTTCGCGATCATCCCCCTCAACTCTTTGCGCTGGTCGGCGGCGAGAGTTTTCAGTCCTTCAATCATGGTTTGATAGGCAACGGAATGCCCTAACCGACTTTCCACACGGTAGGCACTCTGATGGGACCGAACTGCAAAGTGCCAGATTGCCCGACAGAGTGGATACAAGCTCGCAAGCTGCGATCGACCGAAGGTGAGTGACATCACGGCACTTGTGGCGACCTTATTGAGTGTCAGTTTGCATTAATAAAAAATGAATGGTAAGCCTTACGAGGTTCTGTGGCCGTTGTTCGCGAAGCGGGGCTGTCTCTCCCATCTCCACAGCTGTCGAGTTTACGTAGGCAGACACGATAGCCCATAGAATTGGTGCGTTGTTCTCAGCTATTGTTTGAAGGGTACGATAGCTGAAAGATTCTATTGCAGACCAGCTGATCAAGCTTCTTGGCTGCTTCGATCTTGCGCGAAGATGCAGGCCTGTCGTTGGATGAACCATCGTGCCCCCCTCTGAATGCACAAGTTTCGTAACAAATCCCACAGCCCAGCTCGTGATAGCTGGTTTCGCATGCGTGATCTGCGCGAAGTGGCGGTCTGGTGTGAAAGTCGGTGCCGAAACAGCATTGTCATTGCTACGGTATGTGACTTCACATGCATATTCGTATATGAGATCTAGGATTTGGCCTGCATGGGGTTTCGAAGTTCCATTGAGGAAAGCCTGGACCATATTTCGCCGTTGAGATGTCGGAGGGTTTGCACCAGTAGTCCGTTTCATAGAGGGAAGATCGTTGTACGTGAAGAGTGCCTCAAGGAATTTAGGAAGTGTCCAGTTGACCTCCTTGATTGCGCTGAGAATGAGCTCGACCTTGTCACCATCCTTCAATGCAGGTTTTCGAGGTGTTTTGCTAGTGCTCGATGCAGGTGTCCCAGGCTCGGTAGCAATATTTCCTGGCCTCTGAGGTGTCAAAAGCAGAGGAGGGTGATTATTATAAGTCATCACAGGCCTTTAGAGCGTTCAGCGCAGGTGTACGGCTCGAGTATGCTTAGGATTAGTCCACAAAAGTTTAATCTTATCAAGAGATCTTGTACACGTGAGCATTGAAACTGTGCTTTAATGCCGACTTAACGCCGAATTGACCCGTCAGCCAAAACCTTTGCCAAGAAGAGCAGACCTTATATAACAGATCGACTGTCATCTGTACTAAGGTCGGCTACCGGAGACTAGAATTTCCCCGCCAAGTTCAACATTGAGCGTTTCAGAATACATATACTCGCGACCATTCCCGGACAGGAGTGTGGCCTTGTTTACACCCACAACAACAACAAAACAAGGACACTCTCTGTAGGGACTCTAAGGTTTTCCATCATTGCGCTGGGTATAATTACAAAGCAGGAAGGGAAAAAGAATTAAAAAAAGGAAGATTCAGTAGAGCCTCTGTCGAGTGCCGGTGCTCGTCTTTAATGCAAACTGGGAGCCACAAGCAGTTAATTATCTACATAGTAATCCATGTACATTTTTTGCCGTTGTCAACCCCTCGACACCCAGAGATTTGCTTACATTTTTTACATGGCACCACACAGGTTCGGCTACAGTTCAAAATGTCATTGTTTCCGGGGCAATATTCATCGCCGCATCGGCGGCATCGACGAATCTTTCTCTTGCGACTTGATGGGGAGACGACGCGGCGCCGCTTCAAAGGGCGATCTTCCTCAGGCATCATTCTACAAATAGGCCGCTTAGTATTGATATTCAGGTGGTTTAGTCACTACGCACAGCATACAGAGTGGATGTAATCCAACAGACATGTCATTCACTGGCAGTGGTGGTGTTGATGTTCCAGTAGATGGTGCAAGTGTTGCGGAAGGCTCCGTGGGGGGTCCAGGTATCTCCTGCGTGACCTGAAAGTCAACATGGGATCGTAAAATGGGTGGTTGTTGAGGAGAAGGCGGGGGGATGACAGGGTGAGAAAGAGCAAGGTCTATGGAGAGAGAAGCCGGTGTCTGCTCATCTCTGGTGTCTGGATCGATGACGATAACACCCTGCAAAGGTTGTGTAGAAGTTGGTGTAATGGTGATAAATGACGGAAACGGAGTGTTGGGCACGGCAAAGACGTTACGTGTCTTGTTAATTACCACAATCTCATTGGTGATGAGCTCTCGAGATGCACGAATATTTGTTGTTTTATCCCAGGACTTTGCGTAGGCCATGAGAACATCTGTCGTGACATAAAATCGAGATTTTCCATTAGCGGTTTGATTCCACTGTCGCGCAAATGATTCATAGTCAATGCGACCTTTTCCGTTGACACTCACTAGTGCAGCGAAGTGACGCACTTGAGAAAAGAAGTATCGACGAGCTTCAGGTGTCGTGGGAGGAAGAGCTGGAAGGGCAAGTCCTTGTCGCTGTCGAAGCCAGTGATCACTCGAGCTAAGTTTACTAAATTGGGTTGCTGCCTGAGCACTGTATGACTCCATCGACAGGTGAATTCGGAGAGCCTCTGAAATGAAAATGAGTAGATGGAATAAATATGTCGAAGGAAATGATAAACTGACCAGGAACAGGGCAAATACCAAATTTCTCTGTGGTTCTCTCATACAGATCTCCGTTGATCCATTCAGAATATGCCGCCGCTCCACCCACAACATCTGATAAGTAGTTCAATAAAAAGGAAGTGTGATTGATAAGCCCCAACGAGTGATGATAGTCCCAGTCCACACCATACAGGTGCTTTGCGAAGGCCTGAAAAATATCAAGTATCAATTTATATAACCATTTGCACTGAGAAATAGAATAAATACCTGAAGGTTGTACCACATACGATGATCAGTTAGACAATTGACAGTAAGGCGAGGACCAGCTAAATATATTATTGCAGTATTAGTACAGCATTGCTGCTTTGATAAATTTTAGCTGACTGTGAAGCGCCCCAAATTTACGATAAATATCACCGTGTGGACCCCCTTCGACATTGTTGGTACCTTGGAGGCACCTCCACTTTTGAAGCCTGTATTTATCCAACCCAGCCTTTTCATACATCGGAATTCCATCAATATCAGAGAGATAACCTTGTCGAGCAAGTTCCAAAACTGCATTTGCCTTCTTCCATGCGGCCTTGTTGAAAAGTGGTTGTTTCGAAGTCGCATCGATGGCATTCCCGAAGGTATTGAAAACATGCTGGATAGCAGGAACAAGGATAGCCGGAGAAGGCACATGACGTGGAGTTCGTTCAGCAATCCAACGAGGATTTCGCAGAAGCATCTGTTCAAATGAAAGATCAAAGACACGACGGCACATTTGATCAACAATTTCCCGAGTTGCTGGATCCCATCGCATGACATGATCACGCAGTGCACGGAGAAATTCTGGGCGGATACCATGATTAACAGATGATGTAGGAATCATTTGGAAGGCATGAAATATATCCTTCTTGATTCTCGTAAACTCCTCAAGTGCCGTTGGTCCAGGGGTGTTGACGAGTTTCTGCAAAGTCGCGATAGGATCGAAATGTGAGGACTCCACCTCAGGGCTAAGATACCGTTGACGCTTGCCTAAATAAGTTTCTATTGATAATGGTTCAAGTTATGTGTATGATTATTTTGCTCACCTTTTTCCTTCTCCGTGTCCCGAAAATGTGCTTCGAGCATATCCAAACCAGCGGAATCTTTATCCTCAGAGTCGGAGTAAAGCGGAGCCTCCTCATCATTTTCCTCAGCCTCCTCATCAAGGGTGTTTTTGTTTTGGAGTAAGACAGGGTCAATAAGGGCCAAATTAGGGCCAGTAGTGGTGGGTAAATGAGAGGTATGTGGTGGTGTTTGAGTGACTTGAGTCGTTGAATTGAGAGCCTACAACATCATATTTGTGAGGCACGGAATTATTGAGTGAGAAAGATTGACGTACATCATGATCATTGCAACGACAATCAAATGAAAGCAACGAAAGAGGTGTCACCATTTGGAAAATGGATGACGATGAAGCTGCTTGAAGCTGACCAAGAGTTAAGCAGCCAGGTTTGGTTGTAGATTGGTTTGATCGAGGAAGGAGGTGAAGAATCGCAGCCGCAGATGGGTTGGATGTCGACGACGACACGGCTTTTGCTCGGAACCTTCACCCTTACATGCCCAAGAGATGTGGGCTGTACAGCTGAAATCATCCCATATGCTATAATGTCGCCCCCTTCCTGCAATGAAAGCGCAATCCTGGTCCCACGAGGAGATTCATGTGTGACCTGCTGGCGTGGTGCGAGCTCCATTGCCCTCTCAAAAACCGCGCGTGTCGCAAATACATCCATAGCAGCATAGCAGATGTGCTCAGGTAGGAGATGCTTCACTTCCCATTCCTCACTCTTCCTCACGGTACCGTCCTTTGGCAGATACATATTCAAAGTCTTCTCAACAAGGACATCAAGCGAGGCTGATGCTCCACGAACAATGAGCCCACGCTGAATGCAGTATTCCTTCAGATCGATAAGATTGAATGAGTTTTGGCCGTCGAGCTCGCAGAACTGCTTTTTCAGATGTGTGATATCTCCCTTGATGGCCGAGCCAACCTTAAAGACTTGCGCTGAGATGAGAAGTCGTAACAATGATGTCGGCAGTCGGGGAAACTTATGCACCTAAAAAATAGCTGTCCGTAAGTTAATAAGTTCATCAGGTCAGAAAATCGTGGACGAACTGGAATAATGAAAATCGAGTCTGGCTCAGAGTGGGGAGCTATCTGTATGACAGACACTCCTACTCGTCTCGAGAGGTTCCACTCAGCATCCAGGCTTACACAAAGATGAGTATCAGGATCCAGATCTAACGGCGCCATAATCGATGCGAGGGTTGATTCTGTGAGTTCAAGAGTATCGAGAACCAGGACTTTGACTGTATTCGGAAGGGTGATTGGTTTGAGGCCATACGCAGCCGCCACTGGGGTGAGATTTTTTGCAAGGGATGGGAATGCCATATAAATCATCTGTTTATCCTGTAAAGATGTCGTTAGAAGCTGAACTGATGAGAGTGATCTCGAAAATGATGTACCTTCACGGGATCATCAGAAAATACAACCGGAGGATCGCTGAAGCCGTACCGCTTGACCGAGTTGGCAATTTCTAAAAGTGGCCCAGCGCGTTCCTCGTGTGCTTTAGTCAGAGTTAAGGCCTGCCCACGGATATAACGAGAGTCCATGCATGTCCACAGTGCACTAAAAACGTGAGACACCATCAATCTTTGCAATGTGTTTGTTGACCTGTTAAACATATTAAAAACTTCGCGATAATCAAGGAAAGGCGAGATACCTTATGTGAATCATCAATGGCGAGTTGATCAGGGGCGAGGCATGCCGTATGTTGGTTAGCATCACTTTCGTCACTCTCGATAGCCTTGTTCATCATCTGGGCAAGATAAAATTGACTTGGGACAAATCCCGCGTATTCCTGGGGATCTCCGAAGTCACCGAAACTCGGGAAATGTTCAGGCATAAAATTATGTAGCGTTGACTGGACCTGATCTGATAGATCCTGCCGGCCGTGTACCAGCTCAAATATAGCCTCTAGATACTGCCCTTGAAGCACACTGAAACGGGTCGTGTGCATCTCAAGAAGTTGAGAACGTGCACCAGTGGGACCCATTTTGTGCTGGTTCCCAACACGAAGCTGCAAAATGATGTTACGGGAGAGGCCGCTCTTCTGCAAAAGGATTGCGGGAAATGCCATGCGGAGGTACGCTGGAAGGGAATACAGAAACCGCTTGGTCCATCCGTGGAAATGGGACCGACACCCTTTGCGGCAATAATAGCTCCAGGTGACAATGTAAAATGAATCCTCGATGTCGAGGCGAGGCTTGAGTGCACCATTCTTCTCGAGAATACTCGCGCAGTCAGGGCAGCACAACTTGTTGACATAAAAGTGCAGAAGCCATAGAAAGACACGTGGCTGGTAGAGAGTGGATGGGACAAAGCGGCGGCGAGAGAGTAAAATTGCTGGCTCAGGCGGATGCACCCAAAATGATGGTGGCTGACGGCAAGTCGAGGTTTCGGAGAATGTGGGTGGCTTAGCAAGCTGGCGAGCATCTTTGGTATCCTTCGTGAAGATGAGGGGCATGATAATCTCCGCGAAGTACTTGTACAGCCAGTTGGGCATTGTTTTTGGCTTATCGAACCATGCTTCATCAAAGACCTATCAGAGGCTTGGTCTGAAAAGAAGGGACAGTCGAACACACCTGCACGCTTAGCCTTCCCAGCCTGGTCAGATTCCTTCGACGGAAAATCTTCGTAGTTCTGCAATTCCATCCCATCGTCCTCGTCCTCGTCCTCGTTGTCGCTGTCCAGACCTTGCAGACTACGGCGTGTGAAGAATGGGACTGCAAAAACATGAGTCAGAAACTTATATCGCCAGGAACAAAACTTACATGTCTGTGTCCACTTTGTCGCGCCTTGCAGGTGCTCAAACATTACTTTCTCAGTAGAAGCAGCTCTGTTTGAAGCATTTTCATTGATTCGCAGCGACTCCTCCTGGATTTCGGCATTGTCATTGGTCTGCAATAGCTCCTCGGTTCCTGCGACAGCCTCAAATGATGAACCTGAAGGCTCAGGTATCGACACGGAGGCTGTTATCAAAACAATCAGTTTGGGAATCCAAATGGAGTAACATCGCGTACGCACCTCCAGCGCCCAATGCTTCGCATTCAACGTGATCAACCTCTTGCCAATAGTCTGCAGAGAATTCATCGAAGCCATATTCGTCGTCGGCATCCAATTCTTCCTCTGAAGAGGTTAAAATGAGTTCAACCTGTTTCAGGGCCACGCGCAAATACAACGTACCTGATTCATGCTCTTTACGGGCCTTTTTTGGTGGGCGGCCACGACGAGGAGCACCTGGTGGTCGAGGTCCATCTTTACTTCCAAGTGGACAAGCCATGGTGGGGGAGGTCCAAATGCGAGAGACTACAGTCACGAAATTGGAAAAAATTACTGAGATATAACAGACAGAGAGAAGACCTAGAAGGACAGTAACAGAACTACAGCAAGATCGCGCCGAGCAGGAATTCAGCAATGTGTCGTTGCTCGTGAAGTGAGCGTTGGTCGGGACTCGGCAATTGGCAGATAACTTTTTCGCGCGGTGGCAGATAACTTTTGGAGGAGGCAGATAACTTTTCTATACAAGTTCTTTTTTTTCTCCCCTTCCACGCAACATCTCATTATTCTGAAGCGACCATTCTACTCTAAATCACATTGAAAATGTGCTAAGCTGAAAAGATGGCAATGATACTGAGCACTACTCGCAAGGAATCCCAAAACCTGTCGATTGTCGTCGTTGCCGGCAATTGCCGGGCAGATACTGGCAGATAACTGCCCAGCGCAACCATGTATAAACCAAGTCCAGAAAGTCCGACCGCTGGCTGTTTGGTCTATTGGCCCACGGTCCAAATCACGCGGGTCTAGATCATTAGACAAACAAAGCCCACCTCGGCTTTCAAACGAACGATCACATTGACGCGTATCAGTCTCCTATTGACGCGTTACCGCCCGTATCAGTCTCCTACATATATCTCAATCTTCTGGCGTGGCGTAAATTATGAACTTGTCAATTCTAAAATTTGGGGAATATTCATGGTCCATCCTCTAATTCTCCACTGTCACTATTGTCAAAGTAAGCTTCAACCACCCTCTTTGAACAAGGGAACCAGAAATCCTGCAAACAGAAACCGTATTCACCAACTGGTATGCCTCTACATCAATGCTCGCAAATTTCTTGACCCCTGATAACTTATTTCCCAAATTCAGTGCTCCAACCGTTACTGCCGTTTTGTTTTATTCCATACAAATCCTCTCGAAGAAGAGACCGCGCACTCGCTCATTACCTCAATCAACCGTGATCCTTCCATTCTCCTTGATATATTCTCAGTGTCTCGATACTCTGCAATGGCGCTACATTTTTCTAATAATGGTCTCCCGGGAACGACTACCTTTTTAATTCCGAATGTCAATTCTTCAACGGTCCCTACTTCAACTGTCCTTACTTCAACAACACCAACAATAATACCCCATATACCCACACAAGCCCCATCCTTGCACCCTCAACTAACATTGTCAAGCCCTATACCCAACCATACCCTCCTCTTCCGTCCAACTGGAGACAGCATTCTTTGTGCCCGTATAACCTGCATGTCAAGAGCAGGTATACGAACAAAGGGTCATCGAGAATGTAGCTGGTTCTACTTCAAGAAGTGCTGCCAAGAAGCAGCAGTGCTGCCACGCAACAACAGGGCAGAGCATCCTGCATGCCGTGAGCCCAAGCATCGGCTTCGAGGAGCAGCAGGCCTGGGCCCCAATACTACTCCTTTACCAACCCTATCTACCAGCTCCTCCTCTCAGCCCTTCCATGTCGCGACTTCAGGTCCAACAGCCCCTAGCCTTACAGCTACAGTCCCTCACACTACACAGCCAACATCAGCTACCAGATCTACACCGTATGCCATGCCACTTGCACCAATGTGGCAAAATGTCGGTGAGGGCTGGCTAGCAAGTCGTCAACAAGCTGCAAACACCGAGGATGTGCGACATAGCTCCAAGAAGGCCATCCTGGAGTCTCGACAAACAAAGGAGATTCAGATTACAACTATTTCATGGCTGGCGGTATGTATAGATCCTGTTAATGGGATATATCAGACTTAATGTGATCCTACAGGAGAACATCGAGAGCATTGTGTTACTTCTCGTTGTCCCCTCATTCCCAAACTTCCATATCTGTGATCACCCCAAACTTGTTGAGCTCCTCGGGATCACGCCAACAACTCGCATTGATACATACGACCCATTAGAGGACCATTGGATGTTTCACGCCATGGATACTGTCCGTGTCGTTGAGCGAGATTCGGTTCTTCTATTCCGTGCCTTACCTGGTGGGATAACAGGGCCACGGATGGATATTAATGCATGTCCTAACATGAAGGAAGAGATGGCTCAGCTTTGTCGTAGTGGCGCTCGCAGTAAACGAAAACATCCCAGCTCACCTTCGAAAGCAGGCCCCTCTTTCATGCTCTTCGATGATGGTGATGAAGAGGTTGCTACGCCGTCGCGCAAGCGTATCCGTTCCCAGCCTACCGCAGCATCTGATACTCCTGACGACCCTTTCTCCTCCCTCGTCCTCACCCCGATAACACCACTGCGTTCACTTTCACCTCACGCTATAACAGCAAATTCACCCACGATAAACGCTGTAGATCAGCATCGAAAAATCATCCTGTATTTGGCAATCGACCACGTCGAAGTGGGAGGCGGACATGGCCCGGTTCTTTCTATGCTAAGGACATCATTGACGGTTTCGAGAGGATTGAGAGACTTACTAGTCAACAAATGCCGCGAATTTCCCAACCAGATGCTTTCAAGATGGTTTTCGGCCTTGACTTCAAGAAGTCAATGTTCCACTCGACATACAGATTGTTCTATGGGAACAAGGCTTACATCGAGAAGGTGAAACGAAGCCCACAGTGAACAGACCTTCCATGGTTGGAGTTCGCGAAACAGCTAAAAGATATCATTGTCATCGAAGATTCTGATGACGGCAATGGCAGCGACGAGTCTCTTGCTCCTCGTAGCTCTTCACACCCTCCCATTTCCGGCAAGTCCTCGTCGTGTACCTCGTTGCTTCCTATGTTATCCCCACCAGTCACGTTTGCCTGCCTCAGTTCCATTGATGAAGAGCAGATGCTAGATTCAGCCAAAGTCTGCCCGTACTTCGACGAGGAATAGCCCGAGAATCCATCAGACAGGTTGCTGCGACACCGAACAGCATTGGATAGGATTAGCTCACCAGATGCTGGACCACACTCTTTGAACCCAGGTCATCGAGAGATTAGGCCGGCGACTCGGGCAGCTGCCATGTGCGCTCTTCACCATTTCGAAACATCGACATTCCACCTCACTGCAGAGCGTCGTTGGCCACAGGTTATTGACTTTGCTCGCATGGAGGAGCGTGTTTGGGAGCTCCAGCCAATGCTCGAGGAACTTGTCGAGGATCCATCACCCAGCCACTTTTACCAATTCCTCATGTCATTGTCGAAAAGACTTGGGTTACTCAATACCCTTGGCTCGGGTGGGCATTACGAATTCTCGTCAAAATATGGGCTTGGAACAGGATAGTAAGTACACGTTGACATGATATCTCACTAAAACTGACCTGATGTTTGTAGTTACAGAGAAAAGGGATACATGGTCATTTCCCGAGCTCTCCACCATATGTTCCCCATCCGCAAAGTCCAAGAGGTCGAAACCATACCCATGCTCAAATTCATCAGCCGTGTCCTGGTTCCAGAAGTGGTAACATATCTGATAGAGGACGATCGTCGTGAAACACCCATGGAGGCCACGAAAACTCTCGAAGATAGCTGGGTCTATGGCGAGGAAATGTTTAATTACATTGATGATGATGAGGTTGACGTAGACAGCGAAAGCCTTGTGGCACAACGAAAGGCGGTGAAGGGGAAGGAGAAGGCCTCTCCCGAATGGGTGGATCTCAGGGACTCCGAATTTTCTGAGAGCAATGTCGAGAATACTTGAGAAGGCTGACGAGATGCTGAACAGGGACTTATGAGCATTCAGTTGTAGAGTAAATATTGTTTTTAACGTACCTATACCCCACTTTAATCAGAACTAATTTTCTTCGTGTAAAGGTCGCTCGAGAGATAATAATTTGCTACGAGGAATATCATAAGGGCAATTTCCACAACGCCGAAGGTCACTGACAACCATTCGATTGCGCCGTTTGATCTTTTCATCCAAGAAAAAATTATACCGATCGACGCGCATGTCACGAACCACGGCAACATAGCCGCCAAACCACACATTGGTCATCTCAGCAGCAGAGGAATTAAATCTCCATTTGCTGCCATCGATCAAGTCAGAAAACATTGCAGGATTGCAATGCAGGTTGCAGAAGTCGTCGGATTCTTTGTGCGTTGTCTTCATATGAAAGACATCGACTGGCAGTGCACAGCGTAAGAAACGGTCGGTACCTGTGCTTTGGATGACACGTTTTAGATGACAGTACAGTTGTTATTGTAAAAGATAATGCCGGGCATGGATGACGGGGTGGGGAATAATGTTTTAAGAAAGCTCTGTCAAAAAATTAGACGTGACGTGTATATAGGTGTGAAGGAACTCACCAGAACACCGTAGGGACCCTCAGAGCCAAAGAATGTCGCCCGTCCAAGGATAACCCCACACGTTGCTACACACAGTTGCTCGTTGTGTGTTCGACATCAGCCAAAGCGTGCACGAGGCTTCGTATTTCCTGCGGATGATTTCCCATCACAAACCCCTGTGTCGTCGACCTCGGTGTCCTCATCAGACATGGACAACATACTCGGGGCTGAGTCTACAACTTGAGAGGTGCGCAGTCGGTCCAGGCGCCGTCGAAGCTGAAACATAGCACTGCGTTCTTCAGCGCCGACATCCTCGAGCTGACGGTGCTCAGGAATTGCACAGGTCTGAAATCCGTCATCAACTGGCAATGAACATGTTGTCACGGCGCAGATTTTGCTTTGTTCCGCATGGCTGGAGCAGAAGCGAAGCCGCTGTGAGTGGAGAGGATTCTTGCAGTCATGAACAGTGCAGCATGGGTGCCCCATGCATACACCATCGCAGACAGTTGCCCGGATAGCTTCTAAAAACTTCGTCAGTAGCATTTCAATAGGTATTGTAGGAGACACACCCAAACTTCCATCTGCACGTTTCCGGACATTACAACATAGGTCGCATGCATGACTCCAAGATTCCTGGCCCGGCCCCACCATCGCCCTGTTTCTTGTCTCCAGTGCCGGTCGAAGACGCTCAGCCTGATCTGGGGCATCGTGTGCGAGTTGCAGCATAGCCCCCCGTTCCGAGTTATCACGTAACAGCGCATACAGAAAAAAACAGTCCCAGACATGCTCAGTATCTAATCCTAACTGAAACCGCCATTCTTCGCTGAGGCAAAGATGGACGTCGGGCCACTCCATGTTGTAAATTCGGGCCGCATTGGTAGCGGAAACCCTGTGAATGTAATGTTAATACTATAGAATAATAATAAAAACGGAAACTCACCAAGCGCAGACCATCATATTCATGAACAGTTCCGCAAGAGACGACTCTACATAATAGTGCATCGCGACCTGAATAACCATGGGTGTACCAGGATAGTACACGCGTATTGGGCTGGCAGAGGTGTTGTTGACGAAGTAATTGGGGTAATAGTGTGTTCCACATCCTGTAAATACTGAGAAAAGACTTTGACCTGTAGTGCTGGATGACCTCGTACCTGTGCAGCGCGCAGAGAAGGACCACACCGGTAAAGGTCCCAAGGCTTTCGTGAAAAGAGTGGCGGGGTGTTTCGTGATGTCGGTGAGTTCTCGTCCAATTGTGATGTCGTCGTTCCGTCGTCCGCTGATCGCTACACGACGGGGATCTAGGCAAACGCAAGTGGGTGGATAAATGTCATAAAAACCTACAGAAGAATACTGTCTCAAAAAGGTGCAACAAAATATACCAAGAAACATACCAATCTCGAGTGGAACTCCAAAACGGAGGAAAGCATCTACAAAACGACCATCATTCAGCATATGACCTCTCCCACTGTCTCCTCTGAGGGACTCCCATGAACCATCCTCTCTAAAGGCCTGCCAGAAGATCCCTACGTGATGCTCATCCACGCCCGAAGCAGCAGACAAGAAGTTAATGACATTCTCAGGTAAGTTGAATGGTGCTCCTTGGAAATGCGGCGACTGGGCCCAGAGGAGACGGTTTCGTAGTTGGAGAACCAACGAGGTTAAAAGAGACAATTGAATTAAACTAAGCATAGCGACTCGCTCGAGCCTGGTTCATACGTTCGACAATGGACGTGGGTAGGGGGCGAACGACGAACTCGGGATCCAGATCAAAAAATTTGGGTGGCCGGAGCTGACTGGAGTGTTTGTTAGAGGACAACAAAGACAAATCAAAAAGTCCACTGGACTAAGTCTAGTAGACCAAGTCGCCAGCGGTCAGGCGGTCCCATGGCCGGTCAAGCTACACTACTGAGCTAAGGGGCAGGGCTAGTGGCCAAATAATGGTAAAGTAAGAAGTTCGTGTGTGGATATTGTATACGTTGGATCTGGTAATCTCTAGGTAGCGGGTATGGTGTCGTTGTGTACGGCGGTTCGCATTCGAGTATATGGGGGTTGGTGTGGTTGGGCTGAAGAATTAGTTCATGTGTTTCATAGTAGGGAAGAAGGGTTATGTGCGTGAAGGTGGGAGAATTAATAGATATGTTAAATGTGAGATGAATGAGAAATGCATATGGGGCATGTTGGCCCGTCGCCCCGGGCAGACTCGTCAGCCTGATCATGTAAATGGGGCATAGTCAGAGTGTCGCTGTGGTTTTGGTGTTGGTTGATATGTCGTTGTGACATGGCGTGTCTCGATGGTTCCGTGTTGGGCTGCGTTCTGTCCTCCTCCTTCCTCAAACCTCTCCTCTGTTGTCTCCACTGTCCTGGACGTCTTCTTCGTTGTCCAAGTTCCCTCTGCCCATCCTTTCGAACCTGTCCCACCAGTTCACTGCCTCATCGACTTCTCTTTCCCTCTCGTCTTCAATCTTAGGTGCTGTAGGGGATGTGCGGGGGTTGCCAGTTTTTGTGAATGTGCCCGTCTTGTCCAGGAATTTGGTGAATGCTTCCAGGCCTTGGGGGGTGCCGAGTATGTCTTTTAGGTCCATTTCGGGGAATTCCTCGGATAGGATATGTCTGCGATTGTTGTATCTTGGGCATGTTTTGATAAAGTGTTCGCGGGTTTGAAATTCTTCGCTGCATGGACATTCTATGGGTTCAGTGGGTACGAATTTGGAGTAGTACTCACCGATGAATGCATGTCTCGTCTGACTCTGGGTTAGTCTACTGAAGACTTCGCGTTTGGTATTCTTGATGTGGTCTCTTAGTTTCCAGGCGGGTGGGAATTGGTTGGCTATACAGAACCCACCCGTGGGAGGTGTGTACCTCCAGTCATCCATCCATCAGGACCGCTCCTTGATCTTTAACCTCCATCACCTCCTCCGGGGTCCTGGTTGTTGTAGTTCGAGTTTGCAAATTCCTATCCATTTTCCCCCTCTTCTTGCAGTTTCGCGCTGCCAACCTAAGCCCTACCCTATACCCCCCCCCCATCTTACCTCCCCCAAACCCCTGGCATGGCTACAACAGCCAGGCCCCCGCCCAAGCCTTCAGCTGGCGGTGCCAACCCACCAGGGACCCCGAATGTGCCACGTCAACTGCCAACCCGAGCCGACATCAGTACCTTTCTGATTGGCGACACCGGACCGGTGAAGTCCTCCAAGGAAGCCAGACGTTGGCTCGAGACGAAAGGCTGGATCCTCTCCGGAGAAGCCTACGACCGAGCTAAACTCGTGCGTATCCTACTGACTGCAGCCCTTAATCTCTCCCAGAAAGCCGCCGAAACGAAGACGGACGCCAAGAACGCCGTCCTCGCGGTAGCTTTTCTTCTGGAGGACGATATTACCGACTGCATCTCAGACGCCCTCGCCGACGCCGTTACCGCCAAGGCCCTAGTCCGCCTCGACTCCGCCACGGCGCAGCTATCCTCTTCTGCAGCGTTCGCCACTGCGACCGATACCCAACAAGCCGAGACGACACTCGCCCTCCAGACGGTTTCCACCCAACTGGCCGGCGTAACAGCATCCCTCAGCGACCTCGCGGAGCGACTCAATGCGTCCCCAACGCCAAATCCAGCAGCCCCAACGCAACCGTCCTGGGCCTCTGTCGCAAGACCCAGCCCGGGCCCTTCACCACCCACCGCCCCCAATACGGCCTACAACCCATCCGCCACCGATCAGCACACCCGACTACAGCAACGCCTGCTCCGCGGAGCCCGCACTGTCCTGGTGGAAACTAACCCAGACGACGACCTTGCCCCCACAGACCGATCGCCGGCCGGAACATACGCAATCCGAATGGCCATGAACAAGCAACTAACGGAACTCGACCAAGCCCTTAGCGCCAACTCCTTCATTACCGAGGATGGCGAAGCGGCCCCAGCTGAATCCCAGACGTACATCCGCGGCATGTCGGCGCTCGACAGAGGCGCATACCTCTTCGAGATGGCCACCCCCGACGCTGCCCTCCGCTTCCGGGAATACGCTACTGACCCCAACCTAGGCTTCCTTAAGTCCCACCTGGGAGCCTCAGCAAGAATCAAGGCCAAAGCCTACAACCTGGTGTTCCGTTTCGTACCCTGCGGACCATTCTTCGACCCCTCCGACAGGGACCACCTGTTAGGGCAACCCTTACAGTGGAGCGCTATCACACTGGCAAGGGGGAATCCGAAGTTATATTGATGTACAGTAACGAAGGTAAGTAAGGCTTACCTGGCAAGGGGGAATCCGAAGAGAATAGTGTAAAGGATTCCCAAATGCCAGGGGGCCGACTATATACGAGTGTAGGACGTGAGGGCCGGTCCTCCAGAGTGTACTGTACATGTAATAGTAACGAATGGTGTGCGGCGCGTGTATGGACACGTTCCCGACGCTGTCCGATCCTCGTGGCCCAGGGTACGGGCACGAGGCGGGGCAGCCGACGTCGGGATGTCGGTGGTCGGGATCGGCGTCGGGCGCGCGCGGGGAGTGAGGGGAAGCGACAGGAAGTGAGTAAGTATGTACACCGACGCTTGGGTCGGAGCGTCGGGTCGGGATCGCGATCGGTCGGTCGGGGGCGAGCGCGTGAGTCGGGGGAACGATCTGTGAGCGTCGGAGAGCGTGAACGAGAGTTCCCCTGACATCACCCCCCCTTTTGAATCGCAACGGCTCGGTGCGGGGTGACGGTGGCGAAGACGGCGGGGGATAGAGTGAAGATGCCACGGATGTGGCGCGCAGCATCAGGATTGTCGCGGTGGAACTTGCGAACCAGGTCGGGTGCGGCGACGTTCTCCCGGGGCTCCCACGAAGCTTCTTCATAGCCGTAGCCTTTCCACAAGATTTTGTACTGAAGTTTCTTGCGGAAGATGCGACTGTCGAGGATTTTGTGGACTTCGTAGTGGGGTTCGTCATCGATGATGTCTGGTGGCGGCGGGGGGTCGGACTGTCGACCTTCGATCGGGTCAGCGACGGCGGGGACAAGCTTTATGACGTGGAAGACTGGGTGGATGCGCTTCATGGACTGAGGCAGCAGGAGGCGGTATGCGAGCGGGCCGACTCGCCTTTGCACGACGAAAGGGCCAAGGTAGCGATGCGATAATTTCTTAGACGGTCGGGTCGTAGAAATGTCGGTCGCGTCCAAGTACACCTTGTCACCCGGCTGGTAGTCGGGTGTCGGGGCGTGTCGCTGATTGTAATACCGCTCCATGTCGTCTTTGGCCTTTGAAAGCGCCGCCTTGGCTTCCTCCTGTGCTTCCTTCATGCGCTCCACGAACTCGTCGGCCGACTCGTTCTTGGAAGCGCCCCGACGCGGCTCAAAGCCCATGCGCGGATGCCGACCAGTGTCGAGCAGGAAGGGGGTCTGCTGCGTCGCCGAATGTACATGGTTGTTGTAACTGAATTCGGCGTCGGGCAAGAGGTCCTCCCAGTCGTTCTGGCGCTCGTTGCAGAAGACCCGCAAGAACTGTTCCAGCTCCTGGTTGACACGCTCAGTCTGTCCGTCGGTCTGCGGGTGGTACGCCGTCGAAGCCGACAGTTTGATACCCAGGAGTCTGTACAGTTCGCGCGTGAACTCGGCAACAAACTGTGGACCTCGATCGGAGACGAATGCGTCGGGGAGACCGTGCAGCTTCCAGACGTGGCGACGGTAGAGATTCGCAGCTCCCAAGGCCGAGCAGGTCGTGTGCGACGCGATGAAATGCGCGCGTTTTCCGACCGAATCCACGACGTTCATGATCGCGTCATGGCCGTTGGACTCTGGGAGTTCGGTGATGAAGTCGACCGATACGACATTCCATCGGCCTTCGGGAATTGGGAGCGGCTGCAGCTGTCCGACGGGGAGTTGGCGGCGAGGTTTCGTGCGCAAGCACATGTCGCAGGTGCTGGTGTATGAACCGACGAAGCGCGACATCTGGGGCCACCAGTAGTTGCGCGACACCAGCTCGAGCGTCTTCCAGCGACCCGGGTGACCGGCGACCTTGGAGTCATGATGCTGCTCCACAATGCGTCGGCGGAGGTCAGGAACGTTCGGGACATAGATCCGTCCACGGAACGTGAGCAGACCGCCTTCCTCCCCCCACTCGCCGAAGCGTAGGGAGCGACCGGCAGTCTTGGATGCCTTGACCAGTTGCGCCGCTTTCGCGACCGCGTCCTCCTGTGCGCCATCGCGATTGCCCTTGCGGATCGCTTTCAGCACATCGTCTTCTTCTCCGACCAGTGCCAGACCCTCGGTCGCGCGAATCGCGAAGAACTCGGGTTTGAGGAGCACGATGTCGGCATTGTCGCCACTTCCGTCGCCGTGATCAGCGCGACGCGACAGGGCGTCGGGTTTGCCCATGCTGCGTCCCGGACGGTGGTGGAGGGTAAAGTCGAAGTTGGCAAGGTAGAGCGACCAGCGGGCTTGCCGCCGATTGAGTTTCTTCGCGGTGAGGAAGTACTCAAGGTTCTTGTGGTCGGTCAGGATCTCCACCTTGTGCTTTGCGCCTTCCACAAAATGTCGCCACTCTTCCAGAGACCGGATGATCGCCAGCATCTCCTTGTCGTGGATCTCGTAGTTCCGCTCGACTGCGTTCAAGCTCTTCGAGTAGAACGCGACCGGGTGCCACTTGCCATCGGACGGCGACTCTTGCGACAGGACCGCGCCCGTCGCGAAGTCGGACGAGTCAGCTTCGATGCGGTACGGTCGGTCGTCGTCGGGGAATGCCAGCACCGGTCGCGACGTGATCGCAGACTTCAGGAGGTCAAAGGCCGACTGCTCCGACGCTTCCCAGCGCCAGGCAACGTCCTTGCCCGTCAAATCAAACAGGGGTCGGGCGTGGTGCGAGAAATCCTGGATGAACCGTCGGTAGAAATTGGTGAAGCCCAAGAACGCTTGCACCTCCTTCTTGTTCCTCGGCGCCGGCCACTCCGACACTCCAGCGACCTTGACCGGATCCATTTCCGCTTGCCCGTGCGAGATGATCAGCCCAAGATACTCGACCTTGGTCTGTTCAAACTCGCATTTCTCGGGTTTTAAGAACAACTTATGTTCACGGAGTCGGTCCAGCACGAGTCGCGCGACCCGACGGTGTTCCTCGAGAGTCTTGGTGTAAATCAAGATATCGTCGAGGTACACGCAAACAACACCCTCGGCGATCAGATCGCGGAAGATGTCATTCATCATGGTCTGGAATGTGGCGGGGCTGTTCGTGAGGCCGAAGAACATGACGAGCGGCTCGAAGAGACCGCGGTTCGTCCGAAACGCTGCCTTCCACTCGTCGCCTTCCTTGATCCGAACGTTGTTGTACCCCCATCGGACGTCCAGCTTGGTGAAGTACCGCGCGCCGCGGAGGTTGTTCACCAGTTCGCTAATGAGCGGCAGTGGGTACCGGTTCTTCACCGTAAGCGCGTTGAGCGTCCGATAGTCCTGCACCAGCCGGAGCGCACCATCCTTCTTCTTGATGAAGAACACTGGCGAAGCCATGGGCGACTTCGACGGACGGATCCGACCCGACTCGAGGTTCTCCTTGAGGAACGCATCGAGTTCGACTTGCTCCGCTGGCGACAGTGGGTAGACTTTGGTGCCGGACGGCGAAGCTCCCGGCTCCAACTCAATCACATGATCCCACTGTTTGCGATCGGGGAGTTCGTCGAACGCGACCTTGGAGAAAACGTCCTCAAAGTCGTGGAGGTGGGTCGGAACGGCGTCGCGGAACGACTTAGGCGCAGAGTTCGCGGCGTGCGCCTCAGCGAGTCGCTGCGATGTCGTTTGACTGGCGCGAATGTGCATTTCGGTCGGAGGGGGGTGGATCGCCGTCGCAAAGATGCGATCACCGTTCAGGAAGGTCTCCACCAGGAAGTCGTCCGACTCTGGATCGGGTTCCTCCATGATCGGAGTGTAGGGGAGGAACTCGTCGGTGTCGGAGTCGTCTTCGACGTAGGGGCAGGTCGGGGCTCGCAGGTCGGGCTCGACTGTTGGGATTCCTTCCGCCCGACAAGCCCGAATGGCGGCTCGCAGCTTGGTGCGTGAACGACGCTCCTCCCTGACTTCAACCTTGCAGGTGTCGCAACGTGTCGGCGCTCGACTCATTTTCACCTTTCCCGTCGCCCAATCAATGTCGGGGTTGTGGTCTCGGAGCCAGGTAAATCCGAGAATGAGATCCTGCTTCCCAATACCCGCGACCGCGAACAGAACGCGCTCGGAGTGACCGTCGTAACGTAAGACTGCGTCCACGACATATTCAATGGCGCCCGCCTCATTAGGGGTTCCGTCAACATTGTAGGCACGTGTCGGGCGATTCAGCCGTCGCGTCTTCAGCTTGTGCTTTTCAACGAAGGCAGTGTTGATGAAGCAGGCCGATGCCCCGCTGTCAACGAGGGCAGCGAGCGAATGCGTCTCTTGGGTGTCGGTGGTCTCGAGCTCAACCTTGAGCGACAGGGATAAGGAGTCGGGGGAGGCGGCGATCACGAAGCGACGGGGCAGTCGCTTTTCCCAGCGCGGTAGTCCGCGACGCGACGGTACAGTCGGCTCGGTCGGAGCGACCGAAGGAGATGGCGTTTGGTCAGGAGAGGATTGTACGTCTTCGTCGATTGGTTCACCCGTAGAAGTAGCAGCAATATTAAGTATATTGGGGTACTCTACAGATAGGGGGGCGAACCGATTACGACTAGACAACGGGGGCGTACTTTTCACCCGTTGTGCGACTAAAAATCCTCTTCCGTCGCCAAGGCGGTCGGGTCGGCCGACTCGGGAGTCGGGTCAGCTGGGATCGCATCCTTGCGCGCCAGTAGCTGCATGATCAGCTCATCCAGTTCCTCTGGCATGATGTGGCGCAGGTCAAAGCGCTTTGGGCAGTCGCGCCAGAAGTGCCCCGGCTGCTTGCATCGACGACAGGTGTCGTCCTGAACAGGACGTCCACGGAGCCGGTCGATGTCCATAGGGACACCTGGGGGAAGAGACGGCGTCACGGGCGTGCTGAGAAAGTGCGCCGGTGCCGACACGCGAACGGGAGCGGTCGGTGGGGCAGTGGGTCGCCATCGGAGCGTGGGCGCGACCACAGGCATCGGAATGGGGGCAGTCGGGCGACTCGCAGTCGGAACTGTCGGAGCCGACCGACGGTGGAAGTCCTCCTCGGTCCTCATGATGAAGTCCTGGGAGCGGGCGATCGCTAGCCAGTCCTCGATCTTGGAGTCGTCGGGCCGACCCGTGGTGATGCTCCCAAGCCTCCTTGAGAGCTTCGGGTCCATGCCCCGACGGAATTTGAGGACCAGATGGCGGCCGTCTGGGTAATCGGCCTTGATCCACAGCGCCTTGAACGAGTCGATGTACTCGTCGATGGTGCGCCCGTTCTGGAAGTACGCTGTCGACTCAAGGGTGAGCGCAGCATCGGCGACTTCGTCGAACAGGAAGAACTCCTTTTCGAAGTTCGACGCGAAGTCCTTCCAGGTCGGGAATGCGCGCTTTACCGACCCATACTGAAAGACCCGACCGACGAAGTCAGCGGCGCGACCGTGTTGCATGTATGACAACACCCAGCTGATTCGGGCGTGGTCGTCGGCGAACTGTCCGACGCTCAGGGAGAAGTAGAGCTGGCACGCATTCCAGAAGGCGCGGCCGCCCGATCGAGCACCGTCGTACACGGGAGGGGGCGACGGCCGAATGTGCGATCCCGATCGCGGAGGGGGAGGGGACGTCGGCAGGGGCTGCGCCGGCATCGCGGGGGTCGTAGGTGCTGCTGGGGAGGCAGCGGAGGGGTTCCCCAAAACGATGGTATCTAAAAGAGCGGCGATGCGGTCCATGGTGGCCGAGTTGGTGGTGTTGGATTGCGAGAGAGCCGACATCGCGGTTTCAAGGCTCACCAGTCGTTCCTCTGGCGTGAGCGCAGCAGGAGACGGAGGCGTGTCAAATTCACCGAAGTCGGACATCTCGAGACGGGACTGGGCGACGATCGGAGCAGGCGCGCGCTGGACGGGTTGCGTGTAGCAGACACGTGTTTCGGCGCGGAGGCTGATCGGTCGGCCTCGTCGGGTCTCCGGTTTACACTATTCTGCTGTTAGGGCAACCCTTACAGTGGAGCGCTATCACACTGGCAAGGGGGAATCCGAAGTTATATTGATGTACAGTAACGAAGGTAAGTAAGGCTTACCTGGCAAGGGGGAATCCGAAGAGAATAGTGTAAAGGATTCCCAAATGCCAGGGGGCCGACTATATACGAGTGTAGGACGTGAGGGCCGGTCCTCCAGAGTGTACTGTACATGTAATAGTAACGAATGGTGTGCGGCGCGTGTATGGACACGTTCCCGACGCTGTCCGATCCTCGTGGCCCAGGGTACGGGCACGAGGCGGGGCAGCCGACGTCGGGATGTCGGTGGTCGGGATCGGCGTCGGGCGCGCGCGGGGAGTGAGGGGAAGCGACAGGAAGTGAGTAAGTATGTACACCGACGCTTGGGTCGGAGCGTCGGGTCGGGATCGCGATCGGTCGGTCGGGGGCGAGCGCGTGAGTCGGGGGAACGATCTGTGAGCGTCGGAGAGCGTGAACGAGAGTTCCCCTGACACCACCTCAACATTGTCGAGGACGACAACGACCTCCCCTCCGGTTCAATCCTCTCCGCCTCCTGGCTCAAGAGACCCGACCGCCGCTCCCCCAAACAGACAGTAGCATCGCTCAAGGTGGTATGTTCCACCGCCGAAGCAGCTAACCGTATGCTACAGGAACGCATCTTCGTGGCAGGACATCTAGTCACGATACGCAAGGACCTCAAGGAACCGATGCGCTGCAACAAATGCCAGCGCTACGGTCATATCCGTGCATCATGCAAGGGCCAAGAACGATGCGCCTCCTGCGCTAGCCCGGACCACGTCACCTCGGACTGCCCCCCCAACTCCACCCTGCGGTGTGTATCATGCGGGCCCGAATCGAAACACCCGAGCTCTGCCCGTCACTGCCCTGTATTCAAGAAACAGTGTGAAGACATGGAGACCCGCCTTCCCGAGAACAACATGCCCTACTTCCCAACCGGCGAAGCCTGGACCTGGATGGCCGCCCCCCCCAAACTCTCGAAGGAAACCCCAGCACACCGCCCCCGGATCGACCACGCCCCCCCCAACACCCTGGCCTCTCAGCAGCAGCCCGCTATGGCGCCTGGCCGCCCTGTCCGGCAGGGGACGCTGGACCAGTTCATCGTTCCCTCCCAACCAGGCTCCCAGAAAGACCGCCGACGTGACCACGCAAACCAACCCCTAGACCAATGAATAGAAGAGCCCCAAGAGCCCCGGGTAAGCTACGAATCTGGCAACAGAACGTCCGCAAATCCGACCTTGCCCAGGCGTCTGTCCTCAACACCGCCCGACCCGAAGACTGGGACGTCATCGCCCTCCAAGAACCCTTCCTCGACCGTCTAGGCAACACCAAGGCCTCACCCTTCTGGACTGTCCGATACCCATTTCACCACCGCCGAGACGGTAGCACTCGCTCCCGCTCGGTCCTCCTCATTAATTCTAACATCGCTACTGATGCATATACCCTAATTGACATACCCAGCACAGACATCACCGCGGTCCGCTTCAATGGTGCCCACGGTCATCTCTCCCTGTTTAATATTTACAACGACTGCACTCATAATGATAGCCTCACGATCCTTGCTAATTTTCTAACCTCCTCCATTCACATAGCTAGGCCATCCCCCGACGACCACATGCTATGGCTCGGCGACTTCAACCGGCACCACCCACTCTGGGAAAGCGTCGACAACCGCCACCTCAACTCTCCGGAACACGCCATTCGACCCCTCCTGAATCTACTCCGAGACTTCGACATGGATCTCGCCCTCCCCCCGGCACGACACACCCTCCAGACTGCTGGCGACCGATGGACCCGCCCCGACAACGTCTGGCGCTCACACCACCCGATCGACCCCATCATCTCCTGCGACGTCGACGCTGGTCTCCGACCCCCTATCACCGACCACCTACCCATCGTCACAGTGGTGGAACTCCCCATCGCCCGCACCTCCTCACCCCCATCCCGCGATTTTCATGCCGCCGACTGGAAACTCTTCCGTGAAACGCTCGAGACGCAACTCAACCTACGCTCCCCGGCGCGCTGTATCTCCTCTCCCGAGGAATTCGACGCAAAGGTAAAACTGTTGACGGAGCTAATCCAGGCAACCATAGCCGCCGAAGACACCGTTCCGATGAAGAAACCATGCCCGTACTCCAAACGCTGGTGGTGCCCCGAGCTCGCCGAGTTCAAGCAACCGAGAAGTCACGCAAGTAATGAAATGTACAAGTACCGCGACGTGCAGGACCACCCGTCCAAGGCCGAGTTCAAACGCCTGTCCCGGGAAATGGCCGACAAGATAGAAGAAAAACGACGCGAACACTGGGTCGAATGGCTCGAAAACATTGACGCACGCCAGATCTACACGGCGAATAAGTACGTCGTCAATGATCCATCTGACTTCTCTTGCGATAGGGTTCCGGACCTCAAAACCAAGGTCAATGGCATCCTCAAGCTGGCATCCACCAACGGTGATAAGGCCGAGGCCCTAGCTGAGTCCTTCTTTCCCCCCCCACCCACATCCTCTTCCACACCCCCATCTGTATACCCCAAACCCCTACCAGGGATTCGTTACTTTACCCGCGCCCGTATCCTCTCAGCCATCGGCCAACTGAAACCACACAAAGCTCCGGGTCCTGACGGGATTCCGAACATTGTGCTGAAGCGTTGCGCCGATGTACTCGTTGATCACCTTTTCTTTATCTACCGCGCAGTGGTCGAACTCGACGTCTACCACAGCAGCTGGCTTGTCTCCACAACGCTAGTCCTCCGCAAGCCGGGCAAGCCCGCCTACGATGTCGCCAAGGCATACCGCCCGATCGGACTCCTGAACACAATCGGGAAGCTCCTTTCTACGCTCGTTGCTGCTGACCTGTCCCACCTCGCAGAGAAACACCATATGTTCCCACCGGGCCAGTTTGGAGGCCGGCCAGGCAGAAACACGACCGATGCCATGCACATGGTAGCGCACAAGGTCAAGGACGCGTGGCGTGCAGGTAACGTCGCTGTCGCACTTTTCCTCGACGTTCAGGGGGCCTTCCCCAACACCGTGAAGGAACGCCTACTCCACAACATGAAAGAACGCGGCGCACCCACCTGCTACGTCAAGCTCACGGAACGGATGCTAACGGGTCGCTCCACACGCATGAAGTTCGACGACTACACTTCGGAACCAACGGCGATACTCAACGGCACCACCCAAGGATGCCCCCTGTCGATGCTATTCTACGCATTCTACAATGCTCCACTAATATTAACAGCTCCCCCCGGCAGCAAAAACGAAACATCCATCGGATTTGTCGATGACTCGATGTACCTCGCCATCGCCAAAACCCTCCAGGACGCCCACACCATCATTGCTGACATGACCGAACGCCCCGACGGGGGCTTCGACTGGTCCCAATCCCACAACTGCCCGTTCGAACTATCGAAACTCGCCCTCATGAACTTCCCGCGATCTCACCGGGACGTCATCCCCCCGGACCTCACCCTATCGCGAAGCAACCCCGATGGCACAAGGACGACCCAGGTAGTAGAAACTGCACTGACATACAAGTACCTCGGAGTAGTTTTCGACCCCAAGTTACGCTGGACCGCCCACCACCAGAAGGTACTCGCAAGCGCCACCTGGTGGTCCTTCCAAGTCGCCCGCCTCTCGAAGATATCAGGAGGGATGCCCCCTCACCGAATTCGCCAACTGTACAACACGGTCGCCGTCCCGGCCTTTACTTACGCTGCAGATGTCTGGTACACCGGCGTCCACGATTCCCCCAGCGGCAAGAAACGACTTGGCTCCGTCGCCATCACCAAGAAGCTCACCCCAGTGCAACGTCGCGCAGCAAAACTCGTCACTGGCTCTCTCAGCACGACAGCCAGTGACGTCCTCGATGCTCACACTAACCTCCTCCCCATAGACCTCCTCTACCACAAGATACTACTACGCGCCGCCGTCCGCCTGGCCTCCTTACCTAGCACCCACCCACTCCACAGCCCTGTCCGTAAAGCCGCCCGCCGCTCTGTCAAACGGCACCGTTCGCCCCTCCACAACCTCTTCTCCATCACCGGGATCGACCCCACCACGGTCGAGACGGTCGATGCCTCCAGACGTCGCCCCAACTACGTCCCGTCGTTCACCACACATATAGAAGGTGACAAAGACTCTGCACTCACCGAGGCTAATCGCATTCACCGCCTAGCGCCCACCTCCGTCTACTGTGACGGATCCGGCTTCGAAGGCGGCGTCGGCGCCTCTGCAGTCCTCTACGTCAATGGCATCGAGAAGGCGTCCCTCAAGTACCACCTGGGACCCATCGCCAAACACACCGTCTATGAGGCCGAGATTGTCGGCGTCACCCTGGCCCTACATCTACTAACCTCCACAGCCCGCAGCCTCCCCGACATTACCGCCATCGGCAGCGACAGCCAAGCAACAATAAAAGCTCTACGCAACCAGAAATCGCATCCAGCCCACTACTTACTCGATCGAGTCCACACTGCCGCCGAAAAACTCCATGCCAAACAGGACCGCATCGCCCGCGCAGATGAGCGACGCGCCACCCTACGGAGAGGTAACAAGTGGACTGATAGGACACGCCGAGTTATTAACCTACAGGTCCATTGGACCCCGGGCCATGTCGACTTCGGTCCCAACGAACGAGCCGACGAAATCGCCAAGTCAGCAGCCCAGGGTGCCTCCAGCCCCCCGCAAGCCCTTCCAGTCTACCTCCGGCACAAGCCCCTCCCCACCAGCATACCCGCCCTTCGCCAGGAGCACCTAGCCGCCCTTCAAACGAAATGGAAACAGCGATGGAAAAAGTCACCACGTTACGCAGCGATCAACGCCATCGACAAATCCCTACCGTCCAAGAAATTCCTCAAGCTGGTCGCTTCCCTCGACCGCCGCTGCTCCGCCCTAATCGCTCAACTCCGCACTGGCCACTCCCCTCTCAACCAACACCTATTCCGCATCCATCGCTCCGAAACCCCCACCTGCCCCCACTGTCAGGGTATTACCCCCGAAACAGTCCGACACTTCCTCCTCGCGTGCCCCCACTACCAACACGAACGTCACCACCACCTCCGCCGCAACCTCAAGAGAAAAGCTGAGTCCATGTCCCACCTCCTTTCGAGCCCCGATGCCTTGAAACACCTCCTCAGATTCACCCACGCGACCAAACGCTTCAAGTCAGCCGCTGAGACGATCCGCTTCCTCGCCGCCGAGCGTGCTCAAGAGCGGGCCAACAGGCCCCGACACCCACACCGTCACACCAACCGCCCCGCCTGAACCGCCCGCCCCCACCCAGCGATCCTCAAATACCATACCTACCCCCTAATTCTTGTCTCATAACGGCACTCGACAACTCGCCTCCCCGATAACCCTCAACCCTAAACTGCTCCCTTTTCGGTCAGAGTGCACTGTCGTGCTGCTCGTTCACCCCCCGCCCGCTATGCGGGCCTTCGTTGCCGCCACTACCGATACACAACCCATTCAACACTGTCTTTCTTACTCCTCAGGGGCATAACAGGGGAGCACGGTCTAAAACGGTGGTGGACACGCCGGCTCACTCATTCTCCGCTTACTCGGGGGGAGCAGCATTCAATGTCTCTCGTAGTACTGTAGCTACCTGTTCGCATGTACCGTGGACCATAGGCGCAATGCGCCTTGAACACGATAAAATGATTAAAAAAAAAAAAAAAAAAAAAAAAAAAAAAATCCATCCATCATCGCATTATCTTTTCCTTGGATATGTGTTTGGCATGTGTCATGGTTACGAACCTTTCCTGCCATAGGCTGGCACCCTCCTTGGCATCCTCGTCCGCTCGTTCATTGCCTTTGACGTCGGTGTGGCCAGGGCACCATGTGACGCATACCGAATGTGTGGGGTCTTTGTTGAGGAATTCCGTTATCATTTTGTTGAACTGTCGTTTGTTATATTGGCCGGGAGTTGATGTAGGTTCGAATGCTGTTGTTGCTGCCGCCGTGTTGTCGGCGTAAATGTGTATGTGCTTGATCCTGGGGTATTAGGGGATGTCCGGATGGGCGAAGGCGAGCGAGGAGCTGCGAGCCGGCGTGAGCCAAGAGGATCCTGAATGCGATCAAGTGGACAGTCAACAGCGCAAAACGTGAAGAGGGCGACGAGAGAGCAAGCTAAGAGTCAATCAATGTATAAACCCGAAGATACTGTTATTGTTCAGGTTGGAGATATTCTATCTCCAACCCAGGCTTATATACTACATCGCTGAGCTGGTGACTAAGGCGGTATGTAAAGGCGCTGACTACGGATGAGTAACAATTGTCCAGCATTCTCGATGGAAGAACTGGAAAACATGGCTCGCGTTGTACGCCAGACACGACTGGCACTCTCCGCCATGGAAGCGCGCCTATCGGCCCTTGAAGCGGGCACCGTCATCGCTGCCACCACGACTGCGGCGGCGGTCTCTAAAGCCCCTCCATCGTCTAACAAACCCCCTCCCCCCGCTCCTCTGCCTCGCCGCAAGAGCGGCCGCTCTAACGCCAACACTGGCCACCCCTCGTCCTTCCACCTCTCTGGGGAATTCATTAACTCTATGGAAGGAAAAGCTGACCGATATCTGATCGGCTTGGAGTTCCCAGACTCCCTTATGCTGCACATCGTCGGCTCTCGAGGAAGAGGATTTAAACAAATCCACGACCTTTCCGGCGCTCACATCTCGGCCTTCACCATGGGGCCAGACAAGGAACAGCAGCGCTTAGTCTCTATCAAGGGCACTGATCGGCAGATCGGTGATGCTCTCATTGTATTGGGGAAGCGCATTGCTCGTCAATGCGTGCGCACACCAAAGAAGCAGAAGAAGGCCAAATCTGCGCCGGCCGCCCCTGCAGCACCGGCCCCTCTTCGTCGGGAGCCCCCCCTGACCCGATTCGTTGGGCACCTTTACCCCCTGCCCTTAAGACCGTTTACCGGGAGCCGTCAGCTCCTATCACCTCTACGCTGAGGCCATCGTATAGCAGCGCGGCCGCCCCCGCCGGCACCAGCTCCCCTACCCATGACGCTCTCTTGCGTCCTCCCAGCGCGGCGTCCACGCCTCGGACCGCAATGGACACCCAACCCAACCCTACGCGTGCACCCTCTCCGCTCGCTCGATCCGCGGCCCCCTCCCCTATGTCAGTCAGTATCCCAGCAATGCCGATGGACGTTAGCCGCGCCACGACTGGCACTCCCGTCCCCAGCCCAATCGCTCCACGCCAGACGGCCCGACGGGGGACACCGTGGCCCAAAAAATGAAGAAATTGAGTTCGTCGTGGTAGACAACCGCTAGAGGGGGGGTGATGTAAGGGGCTGCACCGTGTGCCCACTCCTATTATTGCTTAGTCTCTCGTTCTCTGTCATCGGCCCCCATGGCCCCCGCCTTAGACATACTTGCTGACCGCCATACTGTTCTTACGCCCCTTTCGTAGCCATTACTCCCACACCGACACCACTACTTAGATTCCTATCAGTCAGCTGGACAATTGTTACTCATCTGTAGTCAGCGCCTTTACATACCGCCTTAGTCACCGGCTCGGCGATGTAGTAGATAAGCCTGGGTTGGAGATAGAATATCTCCAACCTGAACAATAACAGTATCTTCGGGTTTATACATTGATCGACTCTTAGCTTGCTCTCTCGTCGCCCTCCTCACGTTTCGCACTGTTGATTGCTCACTTGACCGCATTCAGGACTCTCTTGGCTCGTGCCGGCTTGTAGCTCGTCGCTTGCCTTCGCCCATCCGGACGTCCTCTAACAGGGTGCACGATGCATCCCCTTACATGGGGTCTCTTTTGGCAACGGTGATGGCCTTGTTCGCAGCTATGACTAGACCGGTTAGTTCCGTGTCGTATACCTCTCCTGTGTGTCCCATTCCTCCCCTTCTGACGATGATCTTGCGGTTGCCTTGGAATCCCACTACTCCCCAACCGGCGTTCTTTTTGCCGTTCTTTTGCCGTTTTGTTTGTCGTCGAGCAGCAATCCGTCGGAGTACATGAGGATGTTTGATGGGTCGGTGCGTAGTCTGTTGATAAGTGCTGTAGGGACTGGGAGAAACGGACGTGATTTAACCGTCCCTCCCCTGTGTGACTTCAACTTAGCAAAAATTCGACATCAACACTTTTTGACTTCAACAAAATCATGATCCACTCTCCAAAATCTCACTAATTTGGCATTACCTGTACTATGCATTTCGAAACTCATAGAATCAGAATGTATGGGTGAAAAAAAGACTTTTTTGTGTCAAGATCGGACTGGTACAAGTTTTTTCTAATGTGGAGGAGCATCAGTGGCCTTGAGGGGGCCCTCCGCTAAGTTGCGAACAGACTCAATGACCTATTCGGTGGTGATCAAGGCACACAAGATGCTCCTCCTGACATCGAGACCCTCATGAAGAGCCTTGCAGCGTACAAAGTCTAATATGCTATTGTTCCCGGCCGAGTGCTCAATGTGCTCTACATGGATAGGGTATATAGGGTGGAGGTTGATGACATTGACATTTCTAGTAGCTCTGAAGACAAGAGTGGTTCACGAGACGATACAGGCAATGATTTCATATTCTAATAGAGCACAATTCATCGAAATTTCTCTAAGTTCAGCATGACAAGGTGTGACATGGTTAAAACACATCTGTTTCTCCCAGCCGCTTCACACACAGCATAGTGGAGTTTGAGGCAACTGGTTACAAGCCTAGTTTCAGAAGTATAAATGATAGATGATAGATTCAATCCCTGACTATGTTACATCAGCAACCCAGGTATGAAATACCTCGTCAGAAAGGGTAGAGTAGTTGAATAAAATAAAATAAAATAGAATGAAATGAAAAAGAAGAAGAGAACAAGAGAGAAGAAGGTGAGATATATCAAGAAATATTACAGGTAGAAAATGTGAAGGTGAGTAGGTAAGTCAAGCATTGAAGAAATTACTTAACTGTATTTAGAATGACTGGTCACCAACGTCAAACCATCCTCTGTGGCTGGACCTGCGAGACAACTTTTTGGCTGCTCACAAGGTAAAGTGTGGGCATGAAAGACCTGATTCAGCAAATTTTTGGGCTGCCGCTGATAGAGCTACACCACAAACGCAAAATTTTCCCAATCTTATGTCGATCAATTATCTTGTAGAGATAATGGCCAATGATGACTGCATTTGATATGTTACTTGTTTGTTTGACATTGTCCATCATCATGCCCTTTTGACACCACCAGCGTCCTTTTTCCGACATCTTCATCTACCGTTGAGTAAACACCATTTCCAAAGCTCGGACTGGTACTTCTACTTGATCAATCTGACAATTCTCCTTAGAATCTCTGAACACCTGGATGTAGCCGTAATTTGGAGCTCACCACTGGCCAAAGCGTGACATGAGCAATCTCAATCCAACCTGACTTCGAACACCAAAGCTTTCAAGTAAGTTTTGCATTGTGCCTTTTTACTCGCTTTTGCTCATTTTGACTTCCTTCTCTAAATATAAAGTCCCCTTGTGGATTCAATCTCGTCAGTATCTCAAGATTTTCTCCTTCACAATGACACTTCCAGATATCGACATCTCGACCAATGCCTCAAAGCTCTCCGGGCATGCACCCACTAAGATCAGCAATGGAACACTGACTCTCGTTATACATCTGATGGGACCAGGTCCAGTTGTAAGCACCATTCAATTCACTGATGCAAATGAAAATCCAACATCCTTTGCAGAATATCAATATCAACCTTTGCCATCCCACATTGATGCCAGCATCACTGTCCCAGCCCGAGGACGAGATTCATGTCGATGACATCCACCGGACTCACGTCAATGACAAGTTTTTTCCGGCCATGAACTCTCCGACGTCATCTGAATCAATGACAGATCCAGAGTCTGACCCAGGCTGTGAAGAAACATTTGTACGTCCTGTAAGGCGCTAAGTCGGGTGTTTGGCATTTTGACAAACAAACATTCGTGGTCGCTGGTTGACTTAGTGATTGTCACGGGTAACCCTGGGGTTTTCCAGGGCTACCCGTACCCATACCCTTAGAAACCCGTACCCGCGACGAGGGGTAAGAGTTTTGGCGGGTATGGGTAGGGGTTCTTACGGGTTCCGCGGGTTAAGAAACCCCCGACGGGTCTCTAAATAAACAGAAGAAGTTCGTCCCAATCTGGCTTCATCACATGATCACGTGCCATTGTTTACGTGTTTGGTCTTGAGACGAAACGCGTAAACGCGCTTTGTTTAACGGCACATGGGTGGCTGGGTACATTCATCCTAGCCCTTCTTCAACATGTCACCAGCGGTAACAGGCAGTTAGTCATCTGAACCATTTGCAAGTTGCTGTACAAAATTTCAGCCATTGTCTGCTCAAAAAATGGTTTGTCCCGCACTCACTTTTGTGACTTCTTTGGAGCTTGAGGTTGCTTTTTTGTTGAAGTCGGCAGCTGGAGGCTTGCCTGTGGAGAGTGACTGGTCCACAAGTCTGACAAGTCCTGGGTTCACAACCGTATTGTGGTCAAGGCGTGAGCAACATAGAATATTGATAATCAACTGTAACTGACTTGAAGAGATTGGAGACATTGCGACCAGGTTGGAGAATGGTGTAACTGATTGCATATATTGAGATAGAGATTCAAGCCCATTGTCAGACTCTACACAATCACAAACATAACAACCGATCATATGACATTGCCTACTGCTGGGTCATTTTGCTGATGTTGGGGGTAGGCCGCGCCCTCCGGGCCTATATTATCTTTCCGTTTAAGGAAAACCCGCCTCGAAAACCCGCTGAGTAAACCCGCTTAACCCGCCCAACCCACGCTGGGGGTACGGGTACGGGCGGGGTTAACAGATTCCAACCCGGACCCGTACCCCAGCGTACCCTACCCAAAAACCCCCACGGGTTTTGAAACCCGTGACAATCACTAGGTTGACTACACGGTTACTCTGATTCCCGGAGACCGGGTCGGTCGGTGTTGTCGCGTGCATCTTTGGGCGGTTTACTGTGGTCGGAACGGCCGGTCGGTGACCAGCCAAAGAGGGTGCATATCAACGGCTTAGATGCCATAACCTGTTAGAAATCGATCTATGGGTTAACTAGAGTGACACAGAATAAACTAGAGAGGGATAAGTAAAGTGTCTGTTAATATATAAGTATAGTGAGACTTACCCTTAGTCTGTATAACAAGGACTAAGGGTATATATATGTATCGTATATGAAAGAGTCTTTGTTGTATGTAGTGGGATGCGAAAGGATGAAAGGATGAAAGGGAAAATGTGCTTACGGTGGTTCATGGATCACCGGATCGCAACACCTCCTTGCTTACTGTAAGCCAGAAATTTTAAATCAATGGGTATGTCTCGTCTGATTGTCAAAGTGGAATTATAGTACAAGAATAAAATATCGTATCCGAAAATAGGAGTTATTATCATTTTCGTCGCTCTTTTCATTCATCCATGGAAAGAGAAGAACAAC
The DNA here is from genome assembly GCA_013368375.1 of Tricholomella constricta. Lineage (NCBI taxonomy): Eukaryota > Fungi > Basidiomycota > Agaricomycetes > Agaricales > Lyophyllaceae > Tricholomella > Tricholomella constricta. The sequence goes on along the minus strand of JAACJP010000005.1, from coordinate 368,863 downwards.
AAGAAAAATATAAAGGGGAGGAGTATATGTGTGTGTACGTTGTAAGGGGTGGAGGGGGGGGAGGGGGCGTGTTATTGAAATCTACGAATCGTTCGATGATTGCGACAAGCGGGAATTGAAACGATGCGTGCGTGTGCGGGTGCGTGTGCGTGTGGTGGAGAGTGAGAGTGAGAGAGAGAGAGGGAGAAACAGCTGCGATGCGAAGAATGGATTGCCGAGTGTCCATGAACAGTGCGGGTCGCCTAACAAGGGCGTGCCGCGTCAACTACGACGCCTGCGCCAGCGTAATAACTGTCGCCGAGGACTTGATGGTAGTGATGGTCGCCCCGCCATGCGTCCTTTCCACCGGGACCGCCGGCGGTTTCCGCCTCTTCGGCGGGGGCGGCGGCGGGGCAGAGCGTCGATGCGGCTGTCGGGGCTGGATAATACTTGTGCTTGTGCTTGTGCTTGTGCTTGACGACTCCAGGGGCAGGCTGTGTAGCGAGCTTGACGTCGGGGGCGGGCGGAGGTTGTGAGACCCGTTCTCCACCACGAGCAGCGGTGGTGGTGGTGGCGGCGGTTGGGTACGGTGATGAGGACGAGAATGGTGATGCCGACTGGAGATGGAGAAGTGGCCTTCCAGTTCGGCGGAGCTGGCCGTGCCTTTGCACTTGGGCTGCGGGTGCAAGGCATGGTTGGGGGCGATGGCGTTCGCGACGCCGGAGAGGCTTATAGAGCTTGCATTGCTCGGCCGTCGGAGGTTGTCAAGCGGGGATCGGGGCGGTCGCGGTTGGTCCGGACGGGCGACGGCGGGTCGGAGGTTCTCCGCGCTTCTACTCGCTTTCAGTGTCTTTGAATTCGATCGTTGGAGTTGAATGGAGGCGGGGAGAGAACTGAGTCCGACGTGGGCTTGGGTAGGACTGCGAGCGGCGGATGCATCGCTGTTTGGGCTGGTTGAGCGCTCGCCATCGGCCTCCCGTTGGACCTTGGTTAGGTTGACACACCAGTCGCCGCCGAGGCATCGCTCTACGAGTCGTTTCGTGGTGGGATTGATATCCCGGACACGCGCGTTTGCGATGAGGGATTCGAGGGAATGGACGATCTGCGGTCGTTTATACGGAACATCGCGCAGTTGGGTCTTCGTCAGCAGGGGATGGAGTACGCGAAGGTAGGTGTGACGCAACTAGATCTGCATCAGACTGACAATCGGGATCTGGAATCAGATACACGCACCGATTCGCTCTCTTCATCTAGATCCACCAGTTCGCGGAGAAAGACATCGACGAGAACGCAAAGATCGTTGGTGTAGAAATATTCAGATGTGCCTTTCGTCGTAAATAGGACGTAGAGAATCTTTAGGATAAGTAGCTGCATGCACAGGTCTTCCGGAGTTCGACCTGAGGCTGATCTTCAGCAAATAAGTGCTGCTGCGATGCAATCACACATACCTGCTCGATTAAGCATAAAAATCATATTTTCACCGAAAGTTTTACTAGAACCAAGGCGGCGCATGAGCACACGCAGAACCCGATTCTTGGATTCCGAGTCATCCTTCTCCGGTGTTGTTCCCTGGCCCAACGATGCAACCATAAATTGCTCATTGAAAGAGACCTAAATAGATGTTAAATATCGCCATGACAGAACATCAAACAGCTCTTCTCACAATCAATTTGATGACGCTGTAGTTGAATGTCTCATCGTGCATGTGCCTGGTTTGCTCCACTAGGTCGAAAAGATAATCGATGAAGGCATCGTCAAATATCCCTGGATATGAGGAGGGAAATGAGTTCGATAGAGGTCGATGGAAAAGGAGAATCCACGCACGTAGATCGTGCACTGAGAGCTTCTGCACCCGACAGACCTCATAGAGCAATCTCATTCCTAGACTCCTCAGTTTAGCCTCGATTGGAACCGGTACATTTGCGAGAGTCCCGTTAGAACCGCCGGCAACTCCGAAATATGTGTCCTCCACGTCAGGGTCGATATCCACAAGGATATGGTCCATAATGAGAGGCAGTAGCGGTTGCCATCGTTTGTGTGACCGGAAGAAATCAGGTCGACGGCGGCCATAGCAAAGGAGAACATGGTAAAATATCAGCTGCGTGTGTGGATCGGTTCTCTAGAAGAACCTGTCAATTTCCGCCACAGAATTCGAGAAAACAGTGTGGCACACCGATTGTAGGTCGTCAACCAAGATCTCGCACATGCGTTCTGAATGAAACTCGAAAAGTTCAGAGTCAAGAATCAGCTCGCATGCATGCTGCAACTGCAACGGGCTCTGCAAGTATTGTTCTAAATGAATCGGATGAGCCCTGAACCCGTCCTGATATATAAACCAAGCACGTGCCGTGGTAAGCTGCACAGAGGGCAAGAAACCTCCGGAGCGTAGAGTCCAGCAGAGAGAGCGTCGGAATATCGTCTTTTCCAAAGTTAAGCATGTCCTCGAGCTCTGGGATCCGAAAAAATCAGGGAAAAGGCCGTGAAAAGCTGGTGTTGTGGACGGGGTCGCACCTGACCAGAATTGTTGGGCATTTTCGACCAGATAAGTAATGCCTAGTTCATCCTCCATCGCAATTGCTGGCACCGACGGATGGGAGGTGAGCGCCATGGGTGGCGAGGAAGGACTGAGCGGAGGGTGGGGGGAGGAGAAGTCGTTTATAAGCCCTAACCCACCTAAACAGGGTCGACCGGCCCGTTCTGCTTGGCTTCCTTGGGGTAAGCCCCCGAAATAAACAAAACAAAAGTGCGGGGCGGCTCTTGCCAATCCGCTCCGAGTCCTTGCACGATCAACGAAGACCCCAGATTTTTTTGTGCACAGACAGAGCTAGTCTGTGCTCGTCATGAAAAAAACTACGTCCCGCCAAGCTTCCGCTCCTTCAATTTTTTGGAACACGTTGCATCATCTAAATCGTTGGGCAGATGCAAATTTTACATATCCGATCATCTTTGCGGAGTATAAACGTCAGTAGTGCACAGGGGCGCTTGTCGCAAGGTTCAGAAGGCCATGAATACCACCATCTTGTGAAGCGCTCAATCATGTTCAAGCTCCAATTTCCCTGAAGAATAATCGTCTGATATACATTGTAAAGCCATCATTAGTTCCAACCATCCCAAATGATGAGAGACTTATCCATGCTTCAGTGAAGCTCAGGGACAGTGGGTATAAGCTCCACGATACTCTCGACTAATTTCTTCATCACACCCGCCTTTTCCCGGCCAACTTCCAACACCTCGTCATGGGACACGACGTGTGCCACAGGCAGTTCCACAGGCTTTCCCGCAAGCTAAAGATGGCGATAGTGGGTGGTGTGTGGCAATTAGCAATAGTTTTCGCAGAAAAAGAATCACCATACCTCTGCCTCGACCTCCTCTCTGATACTGCGATACGTGTCGGGAATGACCACAAAGTTCGTCACCAGGCTCATGACCATGACGTTTAGACCTTCCTCTCTGGCGGCAACTACCTCAGGGACGGTGCTCATACCCACCACATCCGCGCCGCCTTTCCTAAGGAGTCTGCCCTCCGCGGGCGTCTCGTATGTCGGGCCGCTGACCCAGGCGTAAATGCCTTCTGCGAGGGCGTTGCGGCTAAGGGACAGCCGATGCGCCGCAAGGAATGCGAGGCGGCGGAGAGAGGGAGAGTAGGCATCCGAGAGGGGCAGAAAGCGTGGGTGGTTCGGAGATGTCGGGGGACCCAGCAAAGGATTCATCCCCGTGAGGTTCGGGAGGGCGAGATGGTCCTGAATCACCACGACTGTGGATAGCGTGCATGAGTGCCCAGCCCTGCATCGTGCAATTATCATCCACGTACTTGTTCCTACCGGGATCGCCGGATTGAGTGATCCAGACGCGTTCGTAACTGGAAGAAGATTAAGATTTTGAATCTATCGATGTGGGTAATAAGGAGAGGATCCATCCATACATACTAATGAGATTCTTGACGCCAAGTTTGGCCATCACCCTTATTGGATAGACGACCGTCGGGAACGTATGGCCCTCATACGGGTGGAACTGAAAACGGACTGATATGTCAACACTAGATCGCAATCGAAGACAAGCCCCTCAGTGACGTACACGCCCAAGCATAGCGACGACCGGTACACCCTCTCCAGCGCCCAACAGCCCAAACGCCAAAGCGCTCTTATGTCCAGGAACTCATCGCGCCGACGACATCAGGGCATCGCGACGGGCTAAAAAGGCGAACGGCTCACCAGTACTCTTCGCAAACCCAGGGAGCTTATCATAGGGCACTATCACGACCTCTCTGAAAGACTCGACGAGCCCGCTCAAACCAGATCCGCAGACGATGCCGATGCGTGGTTTCTTGAGCTTCTCGGGCAGGAACGAGGTCAAGGCTTCGAGGGTTTGGACGAAGGGAAGAGGTGTAGCCATGATGAGTGCTATCACCGATTTCTATAGATCAGTAAGAAGAGCACAGAGGCTGTTATAAAATCAGAGAGGTTCGGATCATCGTTGAAAGCCAGATCGGCGATCACTCACAAAATGTTCCGTCGACAAGAAAGGGTCGCGTGCACCAACCGCAAAAATTTACGTGTGCTCAAACTGCTCAGAACCTTTCACTGGATTTCGGAAATCATGATGATTAAATTTGAGAGCCAGGGTGGTGGAATCAGAATACATTATACAGTTGCACATCGTCACGGCGCAGACATCATTATTATCATCTCCAGAGGATAACAGATTAACACAGCACTGGATAACACCATGTGCCAACAACGGGAACAACGAAATGTTGACGAGACATGCCTCGTTTAGGATGGGGATTCACATCTGAGAGCGAATTTCCCATCAGCTTGTGTAAGGAACGGGAGGAAACGGCTAGGTAACGGAAGAAGACCAGATCCCTCGTGCGTCCATCGCTTTCCGAGTATGTTCAACTTCATCGCCTAAGTGCCTAGTGAAGGACAATACACGCCTGTTCAATCTATCAGCACCGATTGTTGCAAACCCAAAGAATACAAGGCTCACCGGTCACGACGTGTCTCGAGAGCTTCAACAGGGACACGAAATCCCACCCCTTGTGGATGTAATCGACCGAATCCTATTCAAGTCACTGGCACAACGGAGCCCATACATAATGAATATCTGTACACAATGACGATGAAAGCAATAATAGTTATATGAAAGACGATGAGTGTGATTATGCATTTGCGATGAGGGGTATGTTGGTTGTACGCGATGTACAGGGTCTAGAAATCCCCCAGGTCAATCTCAATGGAGTCGTAGATAGCTGCCTCGAGAGATTTCTTGACGGATCCGTTCAATCCAAGGAGTGGGGCCGCGGTAGGAGGCAGAGGCGAGATGGGGCGCGACGCTGTCACCTTTGCTGACGCCGGTGTACCCGCAAGGTTCGGAGTTCCTGGTCTGAAAACGAAAGAAGGAACAGGATGGGTAAACAGAACCAGACAGGACTTCGTGTGAAACGAGGAAAGAGATGAACACAAACCTCGTCGTGGGCGTTGCAGCGTCGAAGAGACGTGGCTTAATTTTTAGCCGTGCGCTTGGGTCTACGGGTGTGTTTGTCCCAGAGGCAGCGCCGAGTTTTCGCTCACGTCGTTTCCGCTCGGCTTCTGCGAGTTCAGCTTTGCGCACAGCCTCCGTGTTGGCCTTGCGGTTGCGCTCATTCACCTTAGCCAACATATCCATGGCTTCATCGCGGCGAGGCTGTCGATCAATGGTGACTGCGGCCAGTTCGGCCAGCTTAGCGTCGATTTCTGCGACTTCTGTATAGTCATGCCGGCGTTGGGCGAGAGTTCGCGCTTGGTTCAAGCGAGATTTCTCGATGGTCGTCAATCCAGTGGGTTTGTTGCTATTCAGCTGGTTCTTCCGGGCCAGCATGGCAGTGATGTCGCTCTAGTTCGATGAAGTCATTTTGATAAACATTGTCGGCAAGAGGGCACACCTCTGTTATTGGTTGATTAATCAACCTGGTCATCTCTGCAGCTTTCTTCTCCAAGACTAGCTTGGTCGGAAGCTTTACTTCCTCATGGGAGCAGGTTTTTACCAATCGATCGAATTCTTTCTGTATGCCCGTCAGCACGCGAGCGAAATGTTGAAAAAGCAAAGGACGAACAGGCAAAAAAGGGGCATTTGAAACTTTGTCCATATTGAATAACCGCACAGATTTTCCGTGCTTAAGTTCGAGTGCCTGGTTGACCACCTTGTCGTTCACTCTATATGTCTTGACGAAGTCTGCGCCAAGGTCTTGAAAATAACGTTAACGAGTCTCGCGCAATGAGAGGAGAGAATCAAATGCGCACTCAATATCTGGCAGATGCGGTAGACAGGTTGGCCATCATCCTCTTGACCGATAAGGAAGCGAACCCAAGCATCTAGAAATAAAAGTCTGTAAAAAAAATGTCTTCGGATGGTGGCACAACATACCCTGCACATAATCCTGGAACCACGGTGCCATGCAGTACTTCGCCAGTAAATCGCGAGTTATACGACATTTCTCCAAGTCTTCCATCGTTGCTGGCTGATCTACTGCGGGCTCCGGCTTGCTGAACATCTTCCGGTCCTTCTCCTCCTCCTGCTCGTACTTCGTTATCTGGCCATCTTCTGACTCATCATCTGAGATCTCCATGTCCATGGGTGACGATGACCGATCCCGCTTCGGTGATCCCTTCGTCTATTACTTATGATGAGCAACCTGACATTTGCCACATGAAAAACACGCACCCGTTGCTTCTCGTCCTTGGCTCTCCGTTTCGCCTTCAGCTCGTCCAGTTTTCGACTCTTCTCCTTGGTCGCACCACGTGCGATGTGTTGGCCTGTAATTATATTATTGGTCGATATCCATCGATGAGGGGCACAGTATCAATGAACGCACGTTTCGCAGGCTTCGGCGCATTATCTGAATCACCATTACGCTGTTCCTTGACCATCTGCGAAATCATACGCTTATCGTGTAGGCGCTGTTTCTCCTCGAGACGCAGAACGATAGTCTCCTCGCGCTCGATCTCAGACATCTGCATGAGGCTGTCCATAAGGTAGAAGGACAAGTGGAGGAACACAAAGGCATGCTTCAGCCAAACAGGCGACGCTGGATTATAAAGGGGTGATGGGGCGCCAATGGGCTTACCGGAGCCTGTCCGCTTCATCCACGTATTGCCCTTCCAAAGGATACGGGTCCATGTTCTCCTCCTCCTCGCTTTCCGGCTCGTCGCCCTCGGAATCAGACATACTGGAAAATCCGCCGCACAGCGTAAAACGGGGAAATTTATGCCAGATATGACCTATGCTTACTCTGGCTTGCGCTTCTTGGAAGAGGAGGCCTTGGAAGACCCCTGACGTCTTTTGCGTTTCTTGTCATGTCCATCTCCAGCCAAGGCAAGGAGCTCGTCGTCGATGTCATTCTCGAAGTCGGACATATTGTTGGTCGAGGTCGAACACTGAACAACAGTCAAACTCGGGTCAAACCTGGCTGTGTATAACTATTGTTCCCACGCCACCGGGGAAAAATTTCCCGAGATGGATGGATGGAATCATGGATGGAGGCTCAGGTGCAAGTCGTGTCTGACTCCGCGAAAGGCCAGCTGCTTTCAAGAGTCATCACGCACATTCCGAGAGCTGATCCAATAATAATTGTAAAGCTATGTTTGCAGCGATATTTGCGAAGTTGAGCGTTCTGTCAAGGGCGCATCACGGCGGACATAGTACTGTGTTTCGACCGACAGACATAATGATAATGACGGAGAAGGTCTTTGGAATGATACTTGTATACACCTTATGAAAGGAAAGAAGCTGGACCTTTAATTTTCGACCGTCGCATTTACGAAACTCCCGAGGTCTGGGTCAGAGTCAAGGTCAGAAAAACGAGTCGAACACGATGAAGGATCGTGAAGAGAATATAATGTCAACCCCAACACGTTGTAATGTAGATAGAATATATGACTCTACATATTGTCTCGATGAACCGGGCGCACAACCACGATGAGACTCAAACAGGCCAGCATTTCGTTCGAATAAAAGAGATGACTTGTATGGTTTCTCTGCAGTCACCTGTCAGCACATCGGAGAGCCTCCTAATTCAAACTAGATCCAGTCGGACGGCGGGGAGGCACGTCGTGAAATCGGGGAGAATTGGCTCGCACGCGCGATGGAGTACACAGTTCCCCAACGAGGTTCGGTCATAAGGAAAGATAGATGGACCAGATGAACATGTCGATGTCGGATGAAATTTGGAGGGACTCGAACTTGCGCAAGCGTCAGTGCAACAAGATTTCAATGCACAAATAGCCGCTGGGTGGGTGTTAGATGCAGCAGGGTCTGACCCTCATCCCCCTAGACTAGCGACGATCGCGGCTGACTCAACGTCTACAGCGCCGTCCCGTATGGCTTGGGGGTCTGCCGTGGCCAAAGTGTTAGTCAATGGCGAGCAGCATTTGATTGTCATAATCGCTTACAGTCTGGCGGAGCAAAGGGATCATCTTGGTCTGCCACAAGACTGAACTGTGTAGCTTGAAAGCCTGTATTATGAGTTGTAGCAGGCGATTAGAAGCTCGATGTAAGCACTTACAGGTGGGAGCGTAGGCGTATTCGGAGAGAACGGGAGTTTCGTTCAAGAGTTGGACAATTTGGCGCTTGTGCTCTTTATTTGCCGCGCGAGGTACGTTAAGGAGCTTGTTCAGCATGTGCCAGGCTATACCAAGCTAGCCAGGCTATAACAAACTAGCTAGCCTGTTGCAGATTTGAATGTTGGTATATAGCCTTTCGAAGGCTGTCAGCATGCGCGGCAGGGGCGGGAGTAGTGGATCATCATCATGGACAGACGGTTGTTCATCCATCGCAGAAATAGCGTCGAGTGTGGGAGGTAGCGGCGGTTGGTCACGGGCTAATTCAGACACCAGTTCCTGTACTACAGCTCTGGGTGCCAGAGATTCAGGGAGCGAAAGCAGGGGTGGATCTTCAGAAGGTCGTCCTCGCAATCCAGCCTGGGCGCGGCAGAATAGAGGTTTTATCGAGCAGTGTTTGAGATGACAGATCCTTGAATGAGCCAAACGAAATCATAGTATCACGAATATCGTCGTCCTCGCAATCCAGCCTGGGCGCGGCAGAAGAGAGGTTTTATCGAGCAGTATTTGAGATGGCAGATCTTTGAATGAGTCAAACGAAACCATAGTATCACGAACGTAGTCGTCCTCGCAATCCAGCCTGGGCGCGACGGAAGAGAGGTTTTATCGAGCAATAATTGAGATGGCACTGGATGCTTGAATGAGCCAAACGAAACCATAGTATCACGAATGTAGTCGTCCTCGCAATCCAGCCTGGGCGCGGCAGAAGAGAGGTTTTATCGAGCAGTATTTGAGATGGCAGATCCTTGAATGAGCCAAACGAAACCATAGTATCACGGATGTAGTCGTCCTCGCAATCCAGCCTGGGCGCGGCAGAAGAGAGGTTTTATCGAGCAGTATTTGAGATTGCCGATCCAGAAGATGAAGCGAAGCCTAGAGATGTAGCGAGATGTCGGAGTAGATTGCAGTACACGAAGCAGAGGACCACGGCGGCGTGAGATACCCAGAAGCAAGCGATGTCTTGGTGACAGGACTTGAAGTCTCGTAAAAGGGTCGACTCGCACGCAACAGCACGGAGCACCCGATTCCTAGTGAAGTAAAGCGCCTTGAAGGCGGCGACGTAGCTGGAGGTCCTGTGAATTTAATATCTTGCGAGGAAGCTGGCTCGCACGCAGCGGCGTGGAGCACTCGAATCCTGGCGATGAAGTTTTGAAAAGTCTTGAAAAGGGCGGTCTAAGGTCTCGTGAGGAAGCTGGCTCGCACGCAGCGGCGTGGAGCACCCGAATTCTGGCGGTGGAAGTCTTGAGAAATCTTGAAAAGGGAGGTCTGAGGTCTTGCGAGGAAATTGGCTCGCACGCAGCGGCGCGGAGCACCCAAGTCCTGGCGGTGGAATTCTTGAGAAGTCTTGAAAAGGGCGGTCGCGAGGAAGCTGGCTCGCACGCAGCGGCGCGGAGCACCCGAATCCTGGCGATGAGAGTCTGCAGAAGTCTTGAAAAGGGCGATCTAATATCTTGCGAGGAAGTTGGCTCGCACGCGTCAGCGCGGAGCACCAAATTCCTCGCAAATTTTTTGATATCTTAAAACGGGAATTAGAGGGTAAATCAACGAGCGAATAAGCCACTGCGCACCTCGTTTCGAATCATCGCAACTCAGCGATGACGCCCGCTTGGTCCACATCGCGAGCTCCTTCTGCACAAGCTTGTTGATCTAATTGTGGAGATGTGAGCAGAGGACGAGGAGAATTCAGGTTGACTTACAATTGGGAGGAATAGTGCCAGCTTCATCGGCGTCCCTCGCGGCCCGTACAGATTGGTCATCTAAAGAAGACGTAAGTGTGTGGTGAAAAGAATTTGATATTAAACATACAGGTTGGAGCAGCATGGCGAAACCAGAAAGCGCGAAACTCGTTTACAAGGCGCACGAAACGCCTGTGGGTTTGTCCGAGGTCCGCATGCACAGTCAAGAGAAGGAGGACCAAGGCGTTGAACCATTGCGGATGACGATTGAATGGGTTATCGGGCAAGGGAAGGTCTGGCAGAGGGTACAACGGCGGGTCGTCAACAAGTAAGGATTCGGGAGTTCCAAGGTACGCGATAATCTTGGCGGCGAGTAGACACAAGCCTTGAAAGAGCAGCACTTTAGTGCCAACGAAGAAATCTGACTTAAGCAAGGCGGTGGAAACGCGGATGGCGGTCGTGCAGACAGTTTTGACGATGTACTTGCAGGGGCGAAGGAATGCGCGGGCGAGGATGGTCCACGTCCGTCTACAAGTGGAAACGGGGCTGACCTCTCTATCTTGTGCAACTCGCACATCTTTCGCAGATCGATTTCTTCCCGCTTGAGCAGCTCTTTCGACCTGTTCATCTAAAGTAGCAGTGTGAGCGGGCGCTCAGTAGTCAATATACGCAGCGACTTACACGTTGGAGGAATAATGACTGCCTGGTGATCACGGAGGCACGTTTCTACTTTACCGATGTCAATCTGAACCTTGCGGAGGTCCCTATAGTCGAGACGAAGAAAGAGGAGCACTCTTTTCAAACATTCAGGGTCGAGGCTCGTCGTATCAGACGTAGTACCGTGGGCTCCGAGATACGAAATTGTCTTAGCTGCGAGTGAATACAAACCTCGGGCGAAAGGTGCTTTGGCAGCCGCGACGATTCCCAACGCAGACCCGGTGATGGCGAGGAGGATGACAGCGGTAAAGAAAGTTCCAAGAAGGAATCCGGACGGAGTAATGAATGGCTGAGCCAGGGAGGTCGGAGTAGGAGTGAGAGGAGTGGTGGATGTAGGAATGGGCGGAATGGGACGCGCAACTTCAACCAAAGTCTCGGTTGGGACCCAGTAATGAACGAACGGAGCAAGCCCAACGACAAATTGAGCAAGGCGGCTTCCGAAAGTCATCGAAAGGACGGAAAGGGCGTTTACGAAGGATGAATACATGTACGTTCTGTTGCAAGTGGTGGTAAGAATGAAAGTGGCGCACACGCTTGGCGGGAAATTCAATTTAACCACGGCCCGGCGGGTGACACAAATACGGCAAACCACGGTCAGGTGACACAAATACGAACGGGACGCGGCGCGCTCGCCTTTCCTTCTTTATCTCCTACTTCCACGCTTCAAAGCTTCACGCTTAGCTGCTGAGCTACAATGCCTTCTACGTTATGCTCTTGTTGTAATATTTACTTGCGCGGTGATATCGTTGTTCTTCGTGCAATGTGGGATGGGTAGTCTTCAATTCATCGAACAGTCTTGTAGGCTCCACCTGCTCACAGGAGCGAGGGCCAGAGCATCGCCGCGAGCCCTGTATATCTTCCTCCTATATGCTGGATCTTTTTCTGCGGCAAGACTTCCAGGCGTTCTCCCGCCTTCAACAAAAACATCCCCAAGGTCTGCTTGTACACGCTGTTCAGCTTGAACCTCAAACTCGAAGACTACGACGCATGACGATTCAGGCCCCGACAAATATGCTGATCTCGAGACGCTTATTACTCCCGTGCTTTACAGCTCCGGAGAGATCACAAAAGGTCCCGAACAATGGAGTTGACCGTCCTATGGGTTGTCTGCGTTGTCCTGTCTGTATCGCAGCTCTGTCAGATCCTCTGTTGGTTTTTCAGCGTTCTTCGCACTCCCATACCTATGCGGATAATGGAATGGACAAGGGAGCTCTACATGTATGGGCTCCTCCTGCAGCTGAACCGATCGAGTTATCTGACATGGGAGCTGCCTTCCCCACAATCGACGTGCTTCAGGCGGTAAATCCTCTTCTAGGTGATGGAGATGTGCTCATGGGGTCTCCAGAAACGACAAATGATGCTCTTTTCCTTTCACCTCTCGATTCAGTCGTCTTTCGGAAGCGCAACATCTCTCTCAGGCGGCACAGGGGACAACCAGCGAATGGAGACGACTCCCCAAGTACATCCGCGAACTCGGAGGGAGACTACCAGCCAGCGTATCGGCCCTCAAACAACAACACAACGCGGCCCTCAAGCGACGATGGGGAGAACGATGGCAGAAGTCCCCTCGCTACACCAAATACGAGGCCTTCAAGGAAGGCCTCCCTTTTAACAACTTTCGCAGGGCGACGGAGGGTCTCACGAGGCGGCAGTACAGCCTGATAGTACAGCTTCGAACTGGGCACGCCCCCCTCAACAAACACCTGTACAGGCTTACGGTCGTCGACAGCCCCAAATGCCAGCACTGCCCGGACGACGAGGAAACGTTACGACATTTCCTGTACCAATGCAGCAACTACCGCCATGCCCGGACCGACATGACTGCGAAGCTCGGAAGAGACGCCTACGCCGCCGACACTCTCTACGGCACGAAGAAAGGCATCAAGGCCCTATTACAATACATAGCGGACACAGAACACCTGAAGGACACATTCGGTGATGTTACCCCCTACAAATTTTAGGGCTGCACACCGTCCGTCATACGGCCACGGCCGTACACTTCACGGCCGTGGACCGTGTTGCTCAGAGGATGCACGGTACGGCAACGGTACGGCCGTATACCGTGTTTATTGATTGACGGCCGGCCATCGGTCCCTTGAAGTACAAAAGTCAATGCATCAAAGTGAGTATTTAGCATGTATATAAACTTACGGTCACATATGAAGCTGAAAAAGCATCGCGTTACAGAGCCGTACAAAAGCCGTATGATGGAAAAGGTCCCGAGATCCTCGACGGTACGGCACGGTGGCCGTATTACGGTGCCGTACAACCGTGTTTGTACGGCACGGTGTGCAGCCCTACCTACAATCTCAGTGACGACGATGAGGATGACCCCGCACAGACAGACCTTGACCCATTCGGTGACGCAGCGAATGAAGACAGCGAGGACGAATGAATCTCAAACACACCTCAAAGCTCGACCGACGAGAAGGCACAAAAGGACAGGTATAAGGGGAGGAAGGGGTCCCGGAATGGGGGTCATTTGACCCGCCAGGGAATTACTTACTAACTTCTCTCCTGTTAGCTACCGTTTCGGCGGTCCGCCTTCTCGTGAACGTCCCCCTCGGGGGCCGAGCACATTGCCAGCCGACCCACGCTACACAAACTCACGAATGGGACTAGAAACGGTACACCTCACAAGTCAGAGGGGGGTGTCTAAAACAGAGCCACCGGGCTCTGGGCAGTCGGGGGGCGTCGAGGATGGCCCGTCGACTTGCGCATTCACTACCTCAGCGGGTGCAGGATTAGGGGGCAAAGGGGCTCCTTATTATGTACATAGCATTGTAAGGACCGACATGAGCTTCCGCTCAGCGGTCAATAAACAGGGATTTAATAAATAATCTCTCTCGCGGACTCCCTTGCGATATCCGATCCGGCTTTATCTCGTCCCTGCACTCCTACCAGCGGTCGTGACATTCCTCTCACCGCCGCGACCGGTTTGAACCTTTTGGAAAGCCAGATGACCACAACTTTCACAGCTTTCGAATCACGAGATCCGTCCACAACAGGTAATGATACACATATTCCCTCTGATGGCAACTTTGCTACTAGCTCCATCGTCAGTGTACTGAGCGATCCGCCCATACAACCTACTTTGGACGACGAGACTCATCATTCTCTATCCGAGGTGGCCCGAGGAACGCAGCGTCCCATCGATCCTGTTTCTGACAATCAAAGTACACGGGCGACCACCTCGAGGAGTTCAACTTCAGCTTCTGACTATCAAGCACTCGTGCAAAGAGACAGCAAGCCAGGGATGCCGTTCCGACATTTACCGCAACGCCCTCCGGACCTGTTCATGCTGTCGATCGACTCTGGATGCCAACACTGGTACACGTTCGACTCCCCAGGCACATGTCCTTGTAATCATATCTGTATCGCTCACGAGGTATATTCAATCACCATGAAAGTTCGTTCACATACCTTTTTCGGTGTTTCGAGGCCCAGAATCGATCCAGAATCCGGACACGGCCACTGTTCTCTCTGAATTCGCCATGTTCAGAACTTCGACATATCTGATCCGATCCAGTGCTTTATACTCTGCGATACCTGTGCTGGGATCACGGAGCGACTGCAGTCTACTGCTAATTAGGATTGATGAGATAGAAACGAGATCCTCCTGTGGCCCGGGTGCGGCGGGTAAGGCCCGGTTATGCGAGGGATTGGAGGGCCAATTTATTGTAATAAGTTCGAATGACATAACCAGAGAGTGCCTGTACAAAGTCCACCCATATGTACTGGAGTTCTGCTGTAGTCTTCGTACAATAACATAAGGAAGATGTCCTAGTTAAGAGTCGACAAGCTTATAATTACATTCAATGGGACACAGCTAAAACAGCAGGTTGCGCGGGCTCTGCAGAGATATTGTCCAGGTAAGTACAGATAAATTATTGGATAGGACGACGGATGGACGCTGCTGGCAGTCAGAGCAGTGTATATACCCTGAGACGATCATTACAAGTGTCAAGAACACCACGGTCAAAAGCAAACCGCTGATGTCAGCAGACAGCAGAAGATGATTATCGATGTGAATGAGGGTGATCTGTGGGGAAAGAAATTCAGAATTATATGACGTAGACAGAATAACAGTCGCTCAACTATATAGGTTATAGGGTTCGGAAAGATACATGTGCGATGATGAAGAGTGCTGCTGTGGCGAAACTGCGGCCGGCTCGTGGTAACCGCCGTACGCAGCAGTACCAAGCTGCGGGAACGTCGAAAAGTCATTCCAATATTGCGGGTAACGGTTCGTATTATGACTTGTCCGTGGCTGATCGGGGTGGTGTGCGTGGACCCGGTGTGCGGCGGAGGAATTACGTTCATCCACAAGACCGGTGCTGTAGAGCTGGGGGAGGACGGATGTCGAAAGTGTGCCAGGGAACCCGAACGAGTTCGCATTTGAATTTTCTGACGGCCATCGTTCGTACGACGATGACGTTGGCAGATACGGGACCTGAGGGGGTGAGGGAGCAGTATGCGAGTGGATCTCATGTCCCGCTGGTGTATAGGCCGTATGGCTAGTGTACTGAGAGGTGTACGGCGGGCGCAGCTCGAGGTAGTTCTGATTCATGGCATTTTCGGATTGAACGGCCCTGTCGAATGCATCGTTGAGAGGCTGTTCCGCGGAGCGCTTACGACGGTCGATGTTACTGGTCAAAAGCCCAAGGTCAGCCGCCTGCATATTGACCTTGGACCCGCGAAGCAGCTCAAGCGCCCGACCTGCGCTTGGCCAAAGAACTTCCATCATGCGGAGTACATCCATGCACCTGCTGAGTCCCATCCGAGCCTGGGGATCGGAAGGGTGTGCAGTTACTGTGCAAGATATAATATCAGCGATAATGTTCGTCATACGGGACATGTCAGACTCACGGCTGGTTACGTGCATGATGCTAGCGGTAAAGACATAGTAACAAAGAAAGTTCGCGCAATGGTCAAGGGTATACACATCGGAATATATCGCGGCTTGGCGAAACATCATGAGCATGATCACAGTGAAGGGTGCATAGACGTGACATACCTGTTGAAGTGATGTGGTTCGCAGCACCAGCACACAGTTCATAACTCTTCTCCGCCAGTGCCCGCACCTCGATGTCATCTGACTCTTCGGGGCTGCGGGATAAAACCGTAAGGATACAATAAAAGTCAGAAGTCAAGAACATTGAAAACATACTTTTTACTCCTCGAATGATACAAATCGTTCCGAATACTGTCCGTCGATAGCGTTAACTCCAGTCGAAGATGAATTCGACAGGGATGTGAAACTTACAAGGGGCGGTGGAGCAGTAAAACCGCGCACCAATATTGCATGTGGAGCGTTAAGACATGCGGCGGTGGTGTGGGCCGCTTCGTAGATCCCGGGTCGTAACGCAGATGCCCTGGCAATTCATGATACCACTTGTCCAGCAAGCCTTCAAGGAACTTGGATTCCGAATGTCGACTCGAGGTCGGCCGAACGGCATAGATCGCTTGGACGATCATGCTCAAAATGCACGCTTAAGATACGTAAATTAGCAAGATCAGAAGGAAGTCTCGACGAGACAGCGGGGACATACACAGCCTGGCCGAAGCATTGAAACAAGAGATGATTCTTCCAGGAACCGGCGGCGGCATTTCGCTGTTTTCAGGGAACGAGGATGGCGCCCACTCCTCGACTTCCTCCGGCTGTTGGCGTACGCGGCAATCAGTCGACGGCAAGAGCCGTTAGACTATGTGAAGACTCACGTCATCCTCATTGGGCATCGTCGTATCAAAATCCCTTTCAAATATCATGAGTGGTCGACCTTAGGGGGAAATGAAAATGTCATTCATTAGCGATGAGCGAAATAAAGATAAATACAAGAACACACCGATATATGTTGAGACATATTTATCCATGATCACACAAGTGAACCAAATACGCTTTCTTTCATGGAGTTCCCACTCGCCAAACAGCCTTCCGCCAAGGTCCACACGAGCCCACCCATCCGCGCTGCGGTGCATGCCCAGATCCTGCGCCATGCGGATCGCCATGCCAATATATGTCCAGGCCTGGGCCATTGCGCCAATGCCGATCTCGCGATACCCCATGAGCAGCAACGCCTGGCACGTCGACGGTCGCGAGGCGGCGTACGTGCTATCGAGGATAACTTTCGCTTGGTTCAGGTACTCGTCGCCTGCCTCCCACATCATCGATGCGTCGGCGGGCTTGGGCGTGAGATCCGAGTAGCGCGCAGCGGTGGCGTACATCGCAAGGAGGAGGAGTGTCGGGGCGCGACGCCTACGTCGGTTGAATGGGGACACTGAAGGACCCGCGCTCGTTTCAGGCGAGCGAGGCGATGCATCGTTGCTATACGACGAGCTCAGCGGATAAGAGAGCGTATGGTCCACAGGGTACTCACCCAGCCTTGTAAGCGTCAAGGAAAGCCCGCTTGTGCACCACAGGAAGGATAGAATGTACGAATTTAAAATAGAGATCCAGAAGGTGGTCTTGAACGGACTGCTCCGGCAGCTGACAGGCGTATTCATCCTCGCCATTCAAAGTAGCTGAAGCCGAAGATGGCAAAGGTGGCCATACGCGCGCTTTGGGAAATCGCCTAATTATCAGGATGAACGTTGAAAACTAGCGCAGTGATGAGTTAAAAAGGTCCAACGTACCAGATACCGCCTTCGTTGCGCGTGTCTAGCCGCTCCTTATTCCCAAGAAGATGCAACCCACTCGCCTTCCCATGATACCGCACCTGCTCGTCCTCGTTCAGACTCAGCTGCCCCACCGCCCCCGTCAGCTCTTCGCCAGTACCCGAGCTCAAACTATCGGCCGAGCTCACGCTCCACCGCCGGCTTGGACTGATGCCACGATATTCAGCGTCGTATACATGTCGTTGGCCCAAAGGCGAGTCGCGCCGTGAGACGGCAGAGTCTGGTGCAGAGCCAGTCGAGTGTGCATAGTCGTGCGGGTGGAAGGTCACATCTTCGGTCCCAACACGCCGTCGTGTCCTACGAACTGGTGACTGGTTATCGCCGAGACTGGCAGAGGAACCAGAGGAGTTGACGCGCAGAGATGAGCGGGTGTCGGAATACTTGGTGCCTAGGGCGGGTGCGCTCGCTTGCGATCGAAGGCGTGAATTGTCGAGCGGCGCACCAGGTGCCATGGCGTCATCCTCAGTTCGAGACGAGAACGCGTGGAGCATCGCAGATACTTCATCCTGCCATTCGTTGGATGGACTAGAGTGTGCGGTGACGTCTGAGTGGTGAGATACGTAGAAATGACGGACATGACGTACTGCGTAGTCGTGAGGTCAACTTTAGGAGACTCGGTTTTTTGGGACGTTGAGGCAGATGACTCTGAACCTGACGCCTGGTGACCAGCACGAGGCTTAATAGGCTCACCATCCCTTTTCCGGCCTTTCACGCCGTATGGTGAATTGTCCACGCGATTGATAATTTCCTTCGCCAAAGGGTCCTAAAAAACAGCGAAGATCCGTTGTCAGCGGGTCGGGCCTCAAAAATAAACAACGGTAAAGGATAAGCGATATAAATGATCTGGAGCACCAGGAATTGAAAATATGAATAAAGGGAGGACAAAGGTCGGCTCTGGGCTCGGAGTGACGTTGCTGTATTAAGGAAATGGGCGAGAACAAACCTTGCTTATGTCGCGCAGGAGAGACTGAGCGCGGGAATCACTAGCAGATATCATGATGCCTAATAACGCCTCGGTTTGGTGGAGGCGCGCCTCAATCGCATCGATGTACCCTTTGGGGGGACCGCGCTTCCTGGAAGGTCCAAGAAAAGTACATGCTAAAAGTG
Source organism: Tricholomella constricta (assembly GCA_013368375.1). NCBI lineage: Eukaryota > Fungi > Basidiomycota > Agaricomycetes > Agaricales > Lyophyllaceae > Tricholomella > Tricholomella constricta. The sequence continues at coordinate 350,112 of JAACJP010000005.1, read as the reverse complement.
AAACAAGTGATTAGCGAGTTTATTGGAGATGGAGCGGTAATGATAGAGGGATGGACCCGTGCGTTGGGATGAGGGAGCTCATAGTGAGCAGGGTAATCAACAGCACATATACCATATGGAGATACAGAACGGTAATCTGGTGAATGGTCCCAGTGGCGACACTCATACGCCGCCAACTATAGCCCACAAATGCCGAGGAGAAAATGAATGAAACGAGGCACTCACCAGTTCCCAACATAACACAACTTTTGCAGGGCTCCCCAGGCGAAGGCCTTTCGCATTTACATTTTGACTTCCGGCATTGGTCACATGCTATGAGTATTTTCGCCGGTGAGCCAAAGATGTCAAGTTGGGTGGGGGTAATTGCGTGGCCAGGAGCAAGAGCCTGACAAAGCTCATCCCCCCCAACAAACGCACGCACCTTTGCTGCTACGACGTCTCACGTGCTTCCCTGCACCGTTCGACGATGCATCGATGGCATCAGTCCCTCCAAGGTCCGGATGTGAGTTGGGAGGTAATTCGACGAGCTCAACGTCGTCATAATCATCAGCATAAGACATCGAGTGTTGGGGTGGCCCCAGTTCATACTTGCTGTTATCATTGATCATGCGAGACGAGCTCGAGGGTAGATGATGGGAAGAAGTTGGAGAGGGTGGCCAGGAGGACTGGTTGGGCATGAGACTATGACCAGAGCCGGAACCGAAGCGGTATAAGTGGTTGTGAGACAAAGCAGGTGGCTCAGAAGGATGGCGAGAGGAAGGAAGCGATTCGTGAGACGAGGATGATGGTGGTGCGTGAAACTTGAACTGAAATTGTTGGAGAGAAGCAACACTAGGAGATAATAGATCCGGAGAAACAGAAGCCTCGGTCTTCACTAGGGGTGGACGATGAGCACTAAGTTCTGGGAAGTACGGGCCAGCGTCAGCGAGCGTGAAGGACCTCATTGGTGATGGCGGGACGAAAGCGAAGAGCACGAACGGAAAGCAGAACTCACATTTCGTTGCATACGAAATTAAATTCCAATTCGGCGGGATGTGGTACAAACCAAAAAATATGTGCAATCGGTGGTGATCCCGAGCCGCAACGTGAACTTGCCTTTCTTGTCAGCAATACATTCGCTTAGCCAAACCGTCACAGCCTGCCCCTGATCCTGCCGCGCTTCTCCACTTATTCCACTTCACAGTTGCTCCAACATTCCAGCCATTCATAGTGTTTTACAAGTTTTTACAACCAATTTTTATCCTGCGTCATGGGTGAAATTTTTTTACCAACAATTACACTACTCAGAAACCTGACGCAGCCCCACGGAACCATTCAACGATGTAGTTTTTCTTTGTCGTTCACATCTACCCCGAGCGAAAGAAAGGCCTCCTTTGTAAATTTCTTGGGCAGCATAAACGTCGTTGCTCCTGTAGGCCACTTTTTCTCCGTCACAGAATCCACAACAGACCCTCCAGGTGTGAATTTCTGCCCATATTTGACTTGTTTCTAACGGTCTGCTTCATAATAGAAAATGACACAAGCGTTTACTGATCGGTAGTGATCGCCCACGTCAAGCGTGACCTGAACAAACATGCCTTCGTCCACGTTGGTAAACCCATTCCCTTGGCGATTTCTTAGTGATGCGTGTTGCTAATGTCACTTGAGTTATGCATTTCTACCCGTCTCCAACTGATTCCAAACCAATTATTCCGAAATACTTCGTTCCTTCACTTTTTCCATACTTGCTGCCATTACAAAGGCGGATAGCGGACTAAAGCCTGAACAAAAAAATAATTCACCACACAAAATTGCGCGGTCAATAAAAGTCATCCGCCACTTGTCACCACCTCGGAACGTAGCGAGGGGAAGGCGAGGCCGGCATATTGGACCGTGTCCCCGGAATACAAGTTCCGCGAGGATCAGTGTGTTATCTTATTTTTTTTCCATCTACGACGTCACCGAATTGCAAATGGAGGCGATCTCCCGGAGGTCTGGATCTCTCAACAACAGAATGCATCAGATAGACATGCTCACTTCGGGGCTCCGAACCTTTGTCCATGTCCTGTCGTTCTTTATACTACGATGTCGATAGCTTGTCGTTAGCCCTCAAGTTATTGCCTCCGTATATATTGGTCGTCGAGATCTGACTTTATCATCAATATCAGCGTCCTCTTGGCTCCAATTCGCCGGGCCGTTCCTGACCGCAAGGCCCAAATTGATGATGGCGCTTATCTACAGGTTAGTCGTAGACGGGGATGCTTTGCGCCGACGATTGTGGATAGAACGCTGAAAGCCTCTGCCAAATGTGCTACGGAGCATTCTCTAGCATTCTACCCATCTGTCATCTCACGCGCGCCTGCGTCGACATAACAAACGCCACGGATGCGCGATTTTCAAATTCTTGGGGACATTTCGCCGAGATCACACCTTGAGAAATTATCGACGCGTTCGGTGTTATCGATGTTCTGTCTTTCGTTCGCTCTTCATCTTAATCGACGGAACCTCGACCGATCCAGACATCACTCACGGGTGGGACGAAAAAAAAAAGATAGATTGGAGTGTTACCCTGAACACGAGCCTCGGGGGTCGGGCTTCTCATCCAGGACTTCAGGTTCGGTTTCGTAAGTCAGTGTATGTCAAGTCTCCAGGGGATCGCCTTGGGATCTTAATTTCGCCAACCCCTCGAAGCTTCATATGTGCGGCATGTTCTCTGAGCCGACCTGTTTGGCAAGAAGGATCCAGAAGTAAATCAAAATTCACTGATGAGCCTGGTGGAGAGACCCTTCGAGTCGTCGTTAGCACCGGTCACCGCACTCAAGGCACGACTATGAACTTGGCCGAACCAATAATTTCTACGATCTGGCTGACCTTGCCGTCTAATAGGACTCTACGTTAACGCCGCCTTGATGGCTGCCGACCACCCTCCTAAATCACCGTGGCCGCCATCCCTCTCTCAAATGATTCGGGTGTGCGTATAACATCTGGTACTCTATTAGTCACTGATACTGATAATCACTATCGATCCCAATCCCTATACCTATTACTCCTATCCTCTCCTAGCGTGCCCTGGCTCAACGCCGAAGAACAAATCACGAACGTGGCGATCGCGTGGTTTTAATTGTGCGGCACAAGTCGTTGCTACCTTCAAGTACCCGACAATAAACAAATGTCAGCTACGATATGTTCCCTTATCAACTCGAAACATTTGCTTGGCCTTCGATTACTGTACTCTCATTGCAAGGACACTTGGTAAATCGCACTCGAGAGCACTCATGGGCGGTATTTCCAACATCACATCACCCCGCCTGATGTCGATGAGTGGCGGCCTGACATCAAAAATATCTCCTGCCTGTCATGTCAACTTCGCTGATATCATCAGACTTACTTAGCCCACTTATGGAAGAAGAACGAAGGCATTTCAAATCCCAGTGGAGCAGAACAAGAGCTACTCGCGCCCTATCAAAGTCGAGGGCATCATCAAGATTCAACAGTAACCCGCCACCGCCGACAGGATTAATGCAATATCGTAGGCTTCAACCACCGAACGGGGACTGCATTCCACATCAACGTTTAAGTATTAAGTTGGTAGCCACGGGTACTTATCTCCTCATGTCCTACATTGGCAGCCCTGAAGAGGTCATCGCAGAGATGGTGAGGGCGGCGGGCCTGAATGAACGCGGAGGTTGGGATTGAAGGCATTCCGGGCGCCGAACACGTAAAAGATATTTCTATAAGCAATGTAACCTGAATCCGAAAATAATGAAGCCATGCCCTACCAGCGATGCCATTGGATTTTACCTCTCAAAGTCCTTTTACCACATCCGAAGGCCCAGGTCGTGGCGTCCACGCTTTGTCTGCTTTTGTTGCCGTTTCAAGGACTTGAAAATGTGTCAATCCTACAATGGAGGATGTCCATATGAAGCAACTGTTGTGAATTGAAATCTGTTGAGAGTGGATGAAAGTCCAGAGAGTAGCTGATTCAGGATAGACGATTCGATGGGACGCAGGTATAACGCTTTGAAGGCAGCGCGTTCGTCGAGTGCAGCGTAACCGCTCCCACGTTAGTTTAGGCGGAAGACCTGCTGTCCTGGTTGTGAGCATAAGCAGAACACTTGGGACGGGCGCCAAATCCGTCGATAGAATTAGTGATGAGGCTCGAATCAACTGCAGCATCTAAGAAAGGTTTCAGTATTTTTGAGAACAAGAAAAAGGTCCAGGAGGGGCGGTTTCGAGTGTTAGTTTTTGAGCAGCTGATTCCTAAATAGCGCGCAGTGCGGTCAAGAAACGTTGCGTGCGTAATCTGGGAGGCATCCACATCGTCGTTTCTGACGAAGTATCGCTGGTCACTGAACTTCGCCGGTAAAGGATCTTTGGGGTTTGTGCAATTATCACTCTCTTGCCATGCTGCTCTGCGCAGTGGCCAAGTCGTCTCAGATGCCCAGATGGTAGGGATTGCCGTGGTCAGTGTCCGGTGCCGGTAAGACGAGCAAAGAAGTCAGAGTGGGCGCAGGGGCGCTAATTCGGTCTTCCCTTGCGATGATGTTGAATCTTGAAGTTCCCTTTGCTTAAAGCTTGGAAGCCAATACAATGCAGAGATAAGAATAGTGATACTTGGGTGAAGATTAACGTTGGTCCTGGGACTTACAAGTACTAAGGACAATACCGACTTTATAAACCAAGAATGCCACTCGCCGTGGCTGGTCAGTTGTTACCCAGGTCTTCCGCGGCGTTGTTCACGTCTGTTATATATTCGTGTCATCTGTACGAGGTGCTGTTGTCGATCGCCTGAACTACGATGAACCTTTTATCAGAGTTTTTGTTGATTCTCAGGGCCTCAGGCATTATGAGCGAAGAAGACATGAAGCGTTAGGAAGGAAAGCGTAGATAGGACCAAGTTGAATTCGAAGATGGTGGTAGCAAGGTAAGAAAGTTTAGAGTTTGTCACAATTTACTCAGGGACCTTTTGCATTGGCACGGTTTACCCGTACATCACGATGACCTCCTACACATTATCTGAACCAGCCTATCTCAAGCTTTTCTTCCATGCTGCTAAACATCCTCACAAGCCAGTGAATGGTGTGCTTCTAGGGAAGAAGGCAGGTAATGCCGTCGTGATCGAAGACACAATACCTCTGCTGCACCACTGGACGAGTCTGAGCCCTATGATGGAAATAGGCCTCGATCTCGTGAGTATTTCTTCTCTTTAAAAGGTCTATGAAATATCTGACGCTTATTTGTTAAATGAGAAAAGGCAGCGCAGTACGCGGAGTCTGTAGGCTTGAAGCTGGTAGGCTATTATCAGGCCAGCGACCGATTGAACGACACATCACTGGTGCCAGTCGGAGAAAAGGTTGTGGGGAAAATCAAAGCAGGGTTCAGCGATGCTGTGGCATTTGTCGTTCGTGAAGCCGTTCGGTCGTTCCTCTGGATGTCTCTAACGTCGCGGATGACTTCTGAAGATCGATGGCGACAAGCTGGGGACGGATGAGGCGGCCTTGATTGTGCGTCTATGCTTTTTCTGCGCGTGGGCTTTCTCGATTTAACTCGTGGACTTTTCGTTCCAGCCATATGTTTCATCATCGTCCGCATCCTGGCGGCCATACGCTGGAGATACTATTCCCTTCGCCAAGGATTCTTCGTTCAGACTGGCTTCTGAAGACCTACCCCGGCGCGCCGTTACACTAGTGCGCGAGAACCGTCTACACCAGAAGTTTGGAGATTTTGATGACCATTTAGAAGATGTTGCTATCGGTATGCTGTTTATCAACAATTCAACACCTTCAAACGTGGTGACGAATCTTTTCAACAGATTGGCTTAGAAACAAGACCTGTCTACCGACAGCCTCGTGATCGTTGTTTACAGGGACCATATCAAGTATTCGCTACCTAATTAGGCGCCCTCGTCGACTAGATGCGCGTCTCAATCCTGCGTATCAGGTCGCAAATTGGGTATACTCACTCGTAAAGGCGATTCACAATATCATCCTCATTCGCTGTGCATGTACATCTTTTCTTAAGGAAAATGACATATTCATTAGGCTCGTAGCCTGCCCGCTCGCAAAGTGGATTCATATTAGAGTGGCGGTGAGAACGCAATGTCGCGAAAGTAGAGAATCTTTAGTGTGATTTTCTCGTTGAGACGTGATCTTTTCAAGGTCTTGCGGAATTTATTATGTGGAGAGGCGCACCGTCCGCAAATATTCGCGGCAGCTTAGTCACTGCACAGCCACTTCGAAACCGCCAAATCGTGGTCCCTCGATTCCAAAATGCAATCTCAGCAATTTAAGACATTCTACCATGTCCATTTGGTACCCATGTAATTAGAAAGATGTAGTAGATAGTATATATCAAAATTTAATCTACAAACCATCATTATCCGAGTCATACAAGTTGTCTTCTCCGGTTTGGCTATTTTCCGTCCCAGACAGGATCCGTTCAGCCGTTTCCCTTGTTTCTCCTCGAGCGAAAAACCTAACGACTGCTTTCTTCAGCTCATCGACTCGATGGGCCTTCACCTTCATGTGGCTCTTTAACGGCACCTTCTCTGTTGTGTTCATTTGAGCCTTTTCTATCGCAATTGGTTTTGCATTCTCTTGCCATTATGGGTTGCTGGAGTGGCGTATTATCCAAGTATAGCCTGGTATGGGGGGTATTAGGGAGTACGCGACGTGGTTTTCTGTTAACTCGACGCGTCAATTCACGTATTACATAAGTGATTAATTAGCTCTTGGCCAATCAGCAACTATTACAACTTTTCTCTTGCCTGCGACGCGTTCGACCCCAAATTGGCGCGTAAATCTATTCATTTCATTTTCCTCTAGGGGGTCTTCGCTGTACTTTTTTGACTTTTTATTTCTGTTCTATTTTTTGAGTTCATTCCAGAGCATCACGTTCAAATTTCAAAAATCGACAGCCAAGACCCCCAGCGGAACTCATAGTTATCTCGTTTTAGCTATAAATCTGACCCAAAAGAGCGGTGATGAGCTCAAAAAGTTGATTTTCCATGAAATTTCAGAAATCATAAGAAACACAACAAGTACAAACACCCCGTGTCCCAAAGGGCGGTGCGCCTCTCCATATTATTGGAGAGCCGCAACGCCTGCGAAAATCCCTTTGTTTGTCCATATTGTTGCCCCCACTAGATCTCCATGCAAACAGGAAAATCCGCTTTACGGCGCATACATGCCATTATTGAGCAAAACACGCATGTAGATCTTCATTTTGGACCCATGCAGAGGGTTCGGATAAATCAAAACCCAAATTGGAGATGAATGTCGCGATAGACACGTCAAGTTCTGAGGCATCTGAAATTAGCAGAAAGAAAATTTTAAATGTTTTCAATCCAAACCCTGCTCCTTTGAATTCCAATGACTTATGCCGAAGGATCAAGGAGTAGCTAATTTATGTGATTTTTAAAGTGTCCGCAGTTACTGATCCTCCAAAACGCGCTCATTGGCTTACATAATGCACACAGAAACGCGTCGCGTCAGAGCAAACCTTACCGATAAAACATATTCCCTCTGCACTATGCATCTATAATCTGGGGGCTTTAGCTCTGTGTTATACCCTCTAATCTATCTATATTCACAAGACTATTAATATGGCCCGGACATACACCAAAAAGCGGAAATGGAAAACAAATGCACAGAAAAAGAACCTCATACTCGCTCGGGAGTGTCGCGCACTCCAACTCCACCATCAGCAGCTGCTGCAAACAAGAATTTCGTCTCACAAGGCAGCTCACAGAATACATGACGACTTACAGCTGGCTATATTTGTCAAGCGGGCCAGACTCGCAACAAAAAAGTATCAGGAGGAGCGGCAACGACGGAAAAGGCTCGAAAGGGCAAGGGACAAACGAAAGGAGGAATTGAAGAAGCTAAAGGAGGAGAACAGGAAGCTGAGGATCAGGGACAATATGCTGGAAAGAGAGTTGGGCAGGACACACGATGACATCAAGCAAGTTCTCGATGACTTGTCCGCGAGAATCTTACTCCTCAGCAAGGAACGGGTTGTGCTTCAACGTGATCGAACACGTCTAAGGCATCGATGTAATGCACTAAAGCAGATGGCGAAGGCGCAGCGGGCATTAGCATGCCGTAAGACAATTTTTAAACTCACAGACAAGGGAATTTACACTCGAAAAGCACGCGAGATCTCGCGTTACCTCGCATCCGTTGGAACCGCAGAGAAGAGCATCGGTGAAGCGATTACACGGATCGGAAAAATGATTGGTGTAGAGGTGGACCGAACCATGAGCCAGCGGACAGTCCAGCGTGCAGTCTTGGAAGCAGGTGTGGCGGCAGAGATTCAACTTGCCTACGAAATGACGAAAAGCGACAGTGAGAATTTAACTGATGATATGGAGCAATTACTTACTATGTCCTTTGCTAAGTGCTGACATTTAGCTCAGACTCGACATCTCACAAACATATTGAATACGAGTCTCGATGCATCGCAATGCGTGTCGTGGATTATACTCAGCCTAATGCTGATCCCGTCTGGAAAACGCGGTCACTAGGTGTTGGCACATCAGTCAATCATACAAGCGAGACACAAGTAAATGGTTTACGCATACGTCTTGCAGAGATCGCAAAGATCTTCAACGACAGTCCATTGGCGAAGCGGGAAAGCCTTCACTTCAACCCCGACGACTTCGCATACCGCTTGATCGGGACGAGCGGAGATCACGCAGCTGATCAGAAGAAAAGCCATTCCATGCTGTATGAATGGAAGCTCGATGTGATCTTCCGCCGCCTCGGAGAAGAAGCGATTTTTTCATGGCCTGCTACACGCATCGTGGCCTATCTTCTGCCGTACAAGCTGCGCCTAGTTGCGGAAGCGGGCGGATATGATGCTTGGGAGAGGCTGACCGATGACGCGAAGGCTGAGATGGACACAAAGATTGTGAGGGAGGTTGGGAAGGATGTTTTTCAGTCATTATCCAAGCCAGATCAGGATAAACTTACCAGGTTCATTCGTACGGGGTGCTGCATGCACAAAGACCTCAACACTGTCAAAGGAGGTGATAAGGCGCTCCAAAGCTTCTGGGCCTCGCATGGGAAGACTCTGCCACTGCTCCTTGCGAACAAAGACAACACAGCTGTCCTCGACAACGTCGTCGATCCCTCTAATCCCACTCCTGCTGAAAAGCGTGCGGCTGAGGTTTCGAAGCGAGGGGGAAGCCATACGACGATGCTGGGAGGGTTGATATGTCGAAACAAGGACAAGAAGAAAGGGCAACAGGACACGTACAATTTCTATATGGAAATTCGCCTCGGCACACATGTTCCCTACCCTGATGTCAGCAACACCCGTTATGGCTCTCACGGCGAAGCAGCTGCTGTTCTCGTGGTCTATCGAAGAGAATTTATCGACTTCATGACGTTCGTGCGTGACGGAAAGGATAAACCTGGTCTGACCAATGTTGAGAAGAACTTCATGATGGCATTAGGAGATGAACCCACCTTCGTCGAACTCTGCGTTCTCGCCATGTATTGTGTCAGTGTTTCCCGTCCGTTCATGCAGTACGTCCGAAGCCACGACAACATTGTCCACCTTGGTCCATTCTTCCAAAAAAAGGCAGCATTTCTCCTCTCCATCGCGTCGAAACCTGAGCTGTGGACAGCGGCTTCTGCGTCTCACACGTCAGCCACCCTTGATGGCAAAGAATGGGATGCATGGAGCTTACGCGTTATGCAAATCATCCAGTCACACGCTAAGGACCTTCCTGATCTGAATGATGCTGTTGCTGCCTTCTTGAAGGGAGCACACACGACATTTACGGAACGCTTCGCAGACGAGTTCATCAGTGGAGGAACTCTTGACAGAATCACAGAAGAAGAAAGAGCTCACCTATTCTTCGCGACAACAAACGATGACAATGAGGGTGCCCTTGGTAGCTGGCGCCTCGCCCAAAGATACAGACCAAGTGAAACATTAGACAAGTTTAATGCTGGCTTCGTTGTCAAGAGGAACGACACAGAAGAGTTCATGCACCAAAAGTTGACCGAGGCAGAGGACGAAACATATAATCGCAAGGTAGCACGAGGAAACGACAGGATGCAGAGGCAAAAGCAGTTGAAGGAGACTCAGATGCGAGCCGATGCAGAACGAGTTGCCGAAAACCACCAGAAAGAAGCCAAACGTCAAGAGAAGCGCGACACGAGGGCCGCCGCGATCACGGAAACTGGGAAGCATCTGATCTTCGATTTCACGGCGGTCGATGCGCTGGGAGTTGCAGAACTCAATCGCCAGCTTGACTGGCATCGCGACAATGAAAAGAGGTATATTGAAGCTGGAAATCAGCTTCCGGATAAGGTGCCACTAAAAAGCCATCTCAAGGTCAAAGCAGACCGTGTCAGTGCATTAAAAAAGGCCCTAAATCGATTCCAGAGCATGGCCTTGAGTACTGAGATTCCGACTGGGGTGGCAGAGGATACCGAAGGTGGAGGACCGGAGTTAAGAGATGATCTGATGTCTGATTACGAAGATGACGGTATATAGCACCATCCAGACCTTAATAATTTCTCTTAATTTTTTCTAGAGTACTTGGAACATATATTACTACGATTCACTACAGAACTTTGGCTACTTCACGCTGTAAAGAGAGAATCGAGCAACCAGGAGAAAAGTGTGTGCATTTTCGTTTTCCCGGTGGCTGTGTGATTATGTCATCTACAATGGATTTCTGGCGGGCGTTGCGGCTCTCCAATATTATGCGCCTTGTGAGTGCTGTGTCGGAATTGTCCTCGGATGCTCGGACCGGGTTTGAATCTGTTTGTCAAGAGCCGGATAACCAAACCTCGCGCTCCTGTTTCCGGACATCGCCACGGTCATTGCCAGGCCGCTCATGGAAGCTAATGCTCCTCGACCGTTTGATCTCGTCTGGGAGAACTTGAGGAAGATTGGCGCGGTGCCAATCAGCGAATATTTGTCGAGACAGGATGCGGTGCCAATCACCGGACATCTGTCGAAAGAGGAGGCGTCAGCTCATCATGTTGACGTTCCGGCCAACTTGGAGTTCAATCCTTCGACCTCTCTAATTCATCCCAAGGACTCAGAACAACTCATAATTCCCGCATCTACAAGCTTTACGGATCAGACAGGATACATGACTCAGCTGGAACGAACTTTCCGATCTGCGCACCCAGATCATTCGCTCGCAGACGCGTTGCGGTTTGAGATCTCGCAACGTTCTGGAGATCCGAACGGTACGGGACCCCTGTTGCATCTCTCCGAAGGCTGTTCATGAGACCTTATAGGTATTCAGTGCATCTTAGTTATAACACGGCCTGAGGGTGCGTTCCGAGCTTACAAGAGCGAGGCATGTCATTCCCAAGAACATGCCGCTGAAATGCAAGCTGCCCAAGTTGCCGTGGAGAAGGGCGCGGTGGATTTTATTCTTCATGGTGACTCAAAAGTGAAGGAATCCAAAACGGAGACAGGAAAGCTCGCGACGCCGCAGGATATACAGCCTGTGGAAGGAGGAGTTGAGGACGGGGAGATTGATGACTCTGTCTCAAGGCAGGCTACTCCAACGCGACAGGACGAAGTTGCGACCCGGCCTGAGAGTACATCAGCTGAAGAGCTGGAGCCGGTGAAAGATCCACGGGTCCTTGAAATCGAGAATGCATGTAAACAGCACTGGCCCGAAAACCTTCCCCCAGACTGGGTATTTTTTTGCACTGAGAACGAAGAGATCAACTCTCGTCGTAAGCATATTCGTCATCTTCACCCCCTCTATGCTTATACGTCCCATAGGGTGGGGCGCAGCTCTACGCGTTCATCTCGCGGTGCCTCGAGTGTACGCATCAGACATGATCTATCACACCGCTCACGAGGCCCAGGCCACTTGCGCACAACTTGCCATCGACCAAAAGGTTTTTCATCTCATCAAGGACACCGCATCCAATATCGCCATCCCTCAGACAGTTGCAGTAAAACAGAAACCACCCCCGAAACCTACGGGTGCTGTTTCCCTCCAAGCCTGGTTTGACGCCCTCCCACGTCCTCTCCCGAAGTTTTTCGACACCAAAACTGTGTCTGGTATTGGGGCTATTTCTCTGTTGAACGAATGGGTCACAAAGGCGCGAGGTGCACGACTGAAACTCCAGTACTTCTGGCCGACGGAGCCGACACAGGGTCGTAAGTACCTCCCATCTTGGAAAGCTATGCACCTATGACAAGCCCGGTTTCTAGTTTTCGGCTGTGTGTTACGTGTCGACCGCCCCAAGGAATGCCGCGCCTACCTCGTCGACCCCATATTCGTGAAGCGCGGAGACGCAAAGACTGCTGTGTGTCTGTTGGCGATGATCAACGGCGTCGGCGAATACATCAGGACGGCGGGGATCGAGGTCGAAAACAAAATTACACCGCGACTCAGAGCTCTTGCGCATAGCCAAATATTTCCTATGCTTGGGCAAAAAGGCGCTGGAGATAGCTACATTTGGACGTTCCAGATAGATAGGGACGGTATAGTACTCTATCGCTGACTCTTATTGTCCTCGACTAACACCGCCGCCAGCTTTTGGTTGCACTCTGACGGTCGGTCTAGGGTCCGAAGAACATCGGTACGTCGCGGAGCCAGAGTACCGCACTAAAGCCGATGCAAAGGTGGCGGCTGCGCTGGTCGCTGCTGAACTCGGCCTCCCTGAACTTTTGCGCTTCCGAGGCGAACCCCTGCCTCCAGGGTACCGAACGTTCTGGGAAACGGCGCAGGGACAACAAAACGGGACGACCATACATGCGAAGTCGCAAAAGCCGCAGAAGCGAAAGAAGATCGAGGGGGACATTGAACACGCGATGGAAGCTGAGTCTAAGAGGGCGAGAAAGCGGATGAGGACGAAAGCCCCGAAGGAGGCAGAGGGTGCCGCACAGCAGCAGGGTGGGACAAGTGGAGGTAGCGTTGAGTCATCGAAAACCACAACGGCTGGACCTTCGTCCCTACCGCCTTCAGGCGCACTCGTCAGCGAGAAGGCACTGGGTAAGAGATCTGCCATTGCCACGACAGCCCCGAAGGAGGCAGAGGGTGCCACACAGCAGCAGGGTGGGGTAAGTGGAGGTAGCGTTGAGTCATCGAAAACCACAGCGACTGGACCTCCGCCCCTACCGTCTTCAGGCGCACTCGTCAACGAGAAGGTACCGGGTAAGAGATCTGCCATTGCCAGCTCGAGCTCGACTAGCATCAGCGGCGGCGTTGCACTTGGAACTGTAACAAAGCCCCAACCGAAAGCCGTTCCCCTGTCCTACGAGCGCCTCCCTCCTTCCAGCACCTCACACACTCCGATCCACCCACTACCGCGTCCTCCTCCCCCGCCATCGTCAGGCCACAATTTACCACAGCGACCCCTGCCTCTTCCGTACGACTACGTATCCCCACCAGCACCTCAGCACGCATTCCCGGGCTTCGGCGCCGCATACCCACAGTACTACCCCTTCCCTACGCAGCTCTCACCACATCTGCACGCGCCGCTCCCGCCGCATCCTATGCATCCCATGGCCCCGCCTAGTCTCTACTCCCGTGAAGGTGGCTATATGGCGCCTCCTCGTGGCGAGGCCTCACGATCGACGCGGCCCTTGATGCCGCGTCCGTTCGACCGGCAGCTTGGTGATGTGAGTCTTTCTTTTTTTAAAATATCCATGGATGTTCTCGATGCTAATATTGTAGATGGTTCAGCCTCGAAAACGACACTCCTGAATTGAGGTGAGGGGAAAGGTGCGTCAGTTCGTTGGATTGCATGCTTTCAGCGTGAGCCTTGTTCGTTCTTGAGTTCAGCTTTTTGTAATTTCTCATCGGCCATTTCTTTTCGATTGGTTGGATTTGTCAACAGTCATAAGTATCAGTCTGATGCTGGAGCTTGTTCTTTCCTTGCTGTTCTTTCCTCTTCAGTGTCTCGCATCTAGACTAAACCAATTGCTGTTGGCAAAAAGATCCCTTTGTCTATGTACAGTCGAAGTAATAAGGAAGTGCCCAACAACATAGACAGTTGCTATAACGCCGACGACCCTCGACTTTGGACTTCCAGCTCTCTGGACTTCCAGCTCTCTGGACTTCCAGCTCTCTGGACTTCCAGCTCTACTTTGGTCCCGTCAACCCATTCCCGTTGCCTGCTACGAAAACGAAAGCTAGAAGAAGAGATCTGGCCGTCAACATAAACTACCGACCAGGCATGACATATGAGTGGCATCGAATCGACAGCCGCAATAAACCTCAACGTTCAACCACCAGCTCCCTCAGGCATTGCATCTTTTTCGGTGCGTAACCACTACCCGGTTTAATGCGCAAGAAATGGGTGTTTTATCCGTACTGCTTGCGCTTTGATTTATAGGTGCGGATACCCAAGTCGTATCATCGCGGTTTTTTGGCCCCCATCATTCACCTCTGCCGCGGATGTCTGAGCAATGGCGGACGCCCAAGTTATGCAACAGTACGATAAGCGCTTACGAGGTCCTTGTGTCGAGAGTTGATCAGGTGGGTAATAAGAACATTGTTGCTTCGCTTAGCTCGGAGCTACCTGTAATTAAGAAACAAGAGCCATACAATAAGTGAGCCTGCTACAGTAAGTGAGATCTGTGCTTGAGGCCACATACGACCACGGATGGAGATTTCGGGATCCGGGTGCGTGTCGCGTGGGATTCAGAATCATGTGATGTCGCGTCGAGAATCCTTTGGCCAGATCCTTTTGTTACTGCATCCTTGAAAAAGGTCAAACATGCATCGTACGCATACGTCGTTGAACTCACCCACTCCAACGCAGACTAAGCCTCAACGTTCAACACTAATCTCCTAAATCGCTTTCATATCGAGTGTTGTGCTTGAATACGACTTTTCCTTCGAGCTTGCAACGTCTCGGACTACAAATTGCAATGTTCGGATGCTGCGTTGCAGGACGGCTTCTGCAGACAAATATCCAGCAGATCGACGAGACTCACGCGTATTTCGAGCTGCCAAACGCGAGCACCATCAATCATCTCACTGTGTTCCTCCTCGGCACCGGTGCGTCTTTCATTCCATCTCAGCTATGCAAAGCCCCCAGGTACCGTTACTGACATCAGCCTCTTCACAGTCCCATTTCCCGATGGCTACGGCGCGACAGTGCACTTCTACTGGCCAGGCAAGGGCTTCCTACTCCTCGGCATGTACGTTCTCATCTCATCCGACGCGTCCTAAACCTAAACCCCAACCCACAACAGGCTCTCCAACGAAAAGCCCTCCGCGATCTTCCGTCTCCGCGGCTCCTTCATCGAATCCTCTGCCTCCCTGGCCAGCCACACCGCCTTCTCCTCCGCCCCCACCGCCGACGCAGGCACCGACGTCACCGCCGTCCTCGGCCTCGCCATCGAGCCCCTCCCGCAGATCCAAGCCCAGGTATCCCAGATCCCTTCGACCGTGGCGAGGCCCGCAGGCACCGCCGCGCAGGACCCGACGCTCCTCGCCGAGCGCATCGTGAAGCACTTGTTCAATTACGTGTCGGGTTTCGTGGGTGGGAGCGGGGGCGTGACGCCGGAGCTGGCGGTGCCGATGAGTATTATTGTGAGGTGGTATGAGACCTTCATGGGGAAGGTCAGGGCGGGCGGGGTGGGGTTCTTGGAGAGGGGAGATTGAGGAGAGAAGGATAATCATTTGTACTTGTATTGTGACAAACACCACGCGAATCACGATGTCGTCCTGGAGCTGCACTTGAGCAAGGAAGGCATTCTACCCATGAGCGCTGAGCCGTCGTTTCAATGTGTATGTATGTTACGACAGTTGACCCACTGTCCCCTCCCGGGTCGATTAAAAGCCATTGATGTGATAGGTCCAAATATAAATTGGGAGCAGACTCCTGATTTGAATACCTTACAGCACTGGACAGTCTCTGAGTGGTGCTAAACTGAACGCAT
This sequence comes from Tricholomella constricta, assembly GCA_013368375.1. Taxonomy (NCBI): domain Eukaryota; kingdom Fungi; phylum Basidiomycota; class Agaricomycetes; order Agaricales; family Lyophyllaceae; genus Tricholomella; species Tricholomella constricta. Next base: position 334,245 of record JAACJP010000005.1, on the reverse strand, counting down.
CCCAGTCGCGCCAATAAAAGTGGTCACGCGTGCAAGACGCCCAGGACCGGGTCTATGCCCGCCCTAAAACGCCCGCCGCTACAGGCACTGCAGAAAGGTGAGCTTTTCTCCGCTGCACTTCCAGCTGTGATGATGGACAGTGTCGGCGATAACAACTATCACCCACAACGTGGCCTGTCCACCAACTAATGCCATCACCCAGCACAACCCATCTTGACTTCCCCACATTCTAACTTGTACACCGCAAAGGCCGCCCCCCTCGCCCTCGCCCTCGCCCTCGCCGACGCCAAAGCCCTGACGCCAAAGCCCGTAACGGCCCATGAAGACTCCGCCTTTGGAGTCTGCATGGAGCGTATAATGCTTGAACTCTGATGTTCCCCAAAGAATGTTGCGTCGCTGCTGGCTGCATCTCTGTTTGCGCATAGCTTTCCTGACGCCACTCTCCCCCCCCCTCCTCTTGCACGCTGCTGGATCCTCTCTACTGCCTCCTACTGTAGGCGTTGGGCTCCTTGCAACCTCAACGGGCACGTGCGCGAAGTACATGTGGTTGGAGGCTTTGGAAGCATTCAATTAAGCTTTAGGGGCAGGCTAGGTGGTCGATCCATACGGGCGAGATCGTTGGCAATACTGGAGTAACTTGCAAGTGGACAAGGATGGAATTCGACGTGATCTTCATTGACGATTGTTAACGAATCTACCGTGCTGAAATGAAGGCTTCGGGGCTCACTCACACTCAGCGATTCGATGGATTTGGAAAAAACGCTGGCGAAGCGTCGCGTCGAGTCGGGTTCGGAGTGGGTCACCCAGTTCCCAGTCAGCAGCAGATCTATTGCCGAGAACGAGCTGATATCAGATAGAAGTCGATCGATCATCCTTGGCGTCGAGGTGAATAAGATGCCTGACGTACGCACACCGCGTCCAGTTCCTTTGTTATCGATCTAGTTCGCGAAGCAAGGCAAAAACGCCTCGTTGGCTGTGCCGGCGCCTTGTGGGGCCTGAACACACAGTTGTTGACTAGGTTCAATTGCTTTCGCCAGCCTTGTAGTGACCACAGCGTCTTGCTTTACTTTTCAGTGAAAAGGATGGCGGTAAGACCAGGGTTAGACAGCGTTTGAGTATACACACACGCATGTACGGACCTTCTGTGATCCCCGTCTTCTCGAAGCACAAGCATGGTACTGCATGGCGAGGCATCATAACACTCCTATGACCGTAAATTCAACAAGTGTCCCATGGCTTAGTTGGTTACGGCGTCCGACTGTTATACTCTCCAATCGGAAGATCGAGAGTTCAAGTCTCTCTGGGACAGTAAACAAGCGATTCCGCTTCGCCTTTTTACAACGACGAACCCGGAGGTAAGTCCAAATAACGACCGGCAGCCATTTCCGGAAGCTTCTCCAATCAGGCACCGATCATTGGGCGGCAAAGTCATGTGCTTGTGCGGCTTGCGTCACACAAATCCATAGCGTTGCCACAGTTTTTCCAGAATGACAAAACGGAGAATGCACATAGGCCATTGCGATTCAGCTTGAACCACCACCGCCACCACCATGTCCTCCAACTCCCAACCCCCTTCCGTCCCCCTCCCCGCCCGCAATTCCACTTCAAAACCCCCAAAGCCTCCCGTGTGGCCTATCAATGTCTCTCGATCCGGTGTCAACGCCCCCTTGGCCGCAAAATGTGCCCGCCCCAACCACGAAGACGGTGTCTGCTGCAAGGAACTCAAAGTCGACGAGCGGACACTCATCGACCCCGACGTCGTGCGCGATGTGTACGTTCCAGCCGTTGGCACCGTCGTCGTTCCCCACTCACCATTTCTTTTAACCACGCAGTGTAATCGGCCTGTCGGACGGGCTGACCGTCCCCTTCGCATTGTCAGCAGGCCTCTCCTCGCTGGGCGAGTCGAAATTTGTCATCCTCGGCGGCGTCGCCGAGCTCATCGCCGGTGCGATCTCGATGGGCATCGGCGGGTTCCTCTCATCCCAGTCTGAACGGGACCATTACCGCTACCTGAGGCAGCAGACCGCCTTTCGTGTCGTGCGCAGCTGCGACGGGGAGATGGAGCGCGAGGTGGCGGATGTGCTGGCGCCGATTGGGGTGGACGAGCAGACGTGTGCGGCTGTTGCGCGGTGTTTGCGCAACGTCGAGGTCGAGGCGCATGGTGAGAATGGGAATGGGTATGCGTCGAGTGCGGATGAGGAAAGTGCGGGTTTGAGGTGGAGCAAAGAGGTTGGGCTTACTGCCTTCCTGCTCAAGTTTGGGCTCGGGCTCGGTACGTGCTTGCGCTTGGCCTTTGTTCAGTTGGTGTTCCGTTGCTGATGAGTTGTGTGGTGCGTGTTTGTGGGGATCAGAGGAGATCCCGGATAAACGGCTGTACATTTCGGCGTTTAATATCGGCATGGGGTACCTCGTGGGCGGGCTCATCCCCCTCTTTCCGTACTTCTTTATCCCCAGCTCACACGTCGCGCTCATCTACTCGTCCGTCGTCACGGGCATCATCCTCCTCATATTCGGCGCCGTCAAGGCCCACGTTACGGGTGCCGGCGTCGGTCCCGCTGGCTACGTCTGGGGCGCGGTCAGCACGCTGCTCGTGGGTGGCGTTGCGGCTGGCGCGGCGTTTGGTATTGTCAGGCTGCTAGAGGGTTAGACTTGGATGGATATTCTGGCTATGAGTCGAGACGTGAATTTGTTTGTTTGTATGCGTGGTTTTCTGTACTTTTTATCGCTTTCTGTATTACTGCAACGTTCTTCTTGTGTTTGTATCCCATCCCTTGCTTGTACTTAGATGAAGGGCCGGGGCTAGCGCTGTAGTCTGTATGTACATGGAACTTTGGAGAATGTTTGTTAAATGCGAGAGCACCATGGGATGGCGGGCCCCAGGTAAAACAAAGAACAAAAAAACAGAAGCACAAAAAAGTACTGCCCCGGAGAGACTTGAACTCTCGATCTTCCGATTGGAGAGTGTTAACAGTCGGACGCCGTAACCAACTAAGCCACAGGGCAGATGTATTCCACCCTCCGTGTTATGTCCATGTGAGCTCGTGTTTTGGGGGGGGCAATGCCTTTGTTGCGCCACAGACGCTATCGCGACTATTACTGGGGAGGGAGGCCATGATGATATATATGCTGGGGGAATACGTGGTGTGATAGCCAAGAGCACGCCCTTTGGAGTACTGGTACATCTTATGGCAAATGGTCGACTCCTCATCGTGACTTGGACAGACTGAGGTGGGCTGAGAATCGTTGATTTTTCTCTGACCGCTTTCAAAGGTGCGAGCGCTTTGCTTGGCGATTGTTCTTGTAATTATCTGCTCGACAAGCTCAAGTTACGTATTCATATCGAAGACCGAAAGTTCTTTAAAAAGTCTTTTTCTTTTCTTTCGTCTCCTCGTTCGTCCTCGAATTTTCAAGTTGATTCGCCCCTTAAAAGTTACACGGTCAGATCCTCCTGGCCTGTGTGTAGCGCTTTCCAACGAAAGCACATGGTGAGATGGCCGAGCGGTCTAAGGCGCCAGACTAAGGAACCAGGACATTTGTTGTCCATGTTATCTGGTCTCTTCGGAGGCGTGGGTTCGAATCCCATTCTCATCATTATTTCGCTCTTTTCTCCTTTCTTTTAGGAACGAGAAGGGTTGCAATCGTATGTAGCTGTACATAGGGTACTAGGGGTCTCAACGGATTTTTTGATAAGCAAACTGTCAACTATCGTGACGCAAGAGTCGTGAAATCAAAAAATGACACTGCATGCCTGAAGAGTAAAGGAGTTTTGCGTGCCAAGGCGTCTGGCCAGTGGTGAGATGGCCGAGCGGTCTAAGGCGCCAGACTAAGGAAAGGACCAGGACGTCAGTCGTCCAGTATATCTGGTCTCTCCGGAGGCGTGGGTTCGAATCCCACTCTCATCAGGTCTTTTTGTTCCTTGAAACCGTTTGCGCCACATATCTACAGTAGCACTGCGGAAGAGGAGGAACGGTCTTTTGATGGTTTCGGCCAGGTCAAAGGTGTGAAATGGGGTTAATCCAGCAGGTCGTGTGATGGCAATGGAGTAGGTACATAGATTGATTGCATTGTGCGAGTTTTCTATCGATAAATACTGTTAAGGAAAATACTAAATGCCACCGCCAAGCTACGCCGCCACCACGTGGTTCCGCAATGGCAATGATATCTACTTGGCTCCCTCACTAGAGGAAGTGCTCATGATCACTATGAATCCCAAACGGACATATGTTTTATTACTTCTTCGCAGTATTACCGATAAAACTTGACACCGTATTGTACCGACTCCCAATCTCCTACATACACCATCTCTCAATGACATGTTTTCGATAATTCAGCGCAGCTCTCCCGGGACGCAACGCCACGCTGAACTCAAACGGAGCCGGCGTCCTAAAGCAATTCTCCACATTCAAAACCGAAATGAGCGCAGCGAGCGGGAACTCACCTGAACACGAGGTTATCATAATCAACGACCGGTTCAATCACCTCTCCGTCTGCGTCGTGTGCCTTGGAGATATCGAGCATTGCAATTATTGTGGCAATGAGAAGCCATATGGAGGATTCAACCAAGTCGGCGCCGGGACACCTCCTGTGAGAGGGATGTCAATGAATGGAATTTGCGGCAAGGGCGCTGCAGGGCAATGTATGAATGATACCTCCGCCCGAACCCGAAGATGCAGTTCCGAGGATCCATTTTCCTCCTCGTCTCTGCCGAGTAGTTGTGCTCCTTTGCAAAACGCTCTGGGCGGAATTCTGAGGCGGCTGGGTATAGAGATTCATCGCGGAGCATGGCCCTGCACGGAGCGATATATAAATTAGTCCGCCCAGGCATGGCCAGTCGGTGACGGGGATTCACCATATGTTTGCGATAACCTGTATGCTCGAGTTAGATTATTGCATGATGCGGATACAATGTGGAATTTAAGTCACCAGGGATCCCTTCGGAATTCGCATGCCGCGGAAAACATCTTCCTCTCGCAGGGAATGTGGTAGATCTGTCAGTCCGTCAGAAAGGCTTGTGAAGGTTGGAGCCATCAGATATTTACTCAGCGGAACGGGGCACCCCCAGCGCCAGGTTTCGTTGAGGACGCATTCGACTATAAGCTCGAGGAGATCAGAATGGTGCCCAGAGCGTAAGACAAACCTCGCGCACTGTACGGCAATGAAGCCCTGTCGCTGAACATCGGCAAGCGCTCTGAGCCTATGACCTCGTCGAGTTCTTGCTGAGCCTTCGCCAGGACGTCTGGGTTATAGATCATGGCAAGGAAGAAATTACAGACAGTGGAAATCGTCTGGGATTCCCGTCAGCGATACCTCCACAGTAGATAGAGCCGAAGTTACCGTGTCTGCGCTCGCAGCGTACATCGAGTTGGCCGCCCATTTTACATCGTTCTCAGCCTCCTTTGAGAGGTCGAGCTTTTGTCCTAAAATAGTAGACAGAAAGGACGGGAGGATGTCTCCATTCTCCTGCAGCGAAGGTACTTTCAGTCAAAGGGTTAGCATAGCGAAGCGAACTCACTATTCGCTTCAGGGCGTGCGCGTATGGTTTTTCCACGAATTCATGGATCTTCATTTTCCATTCGCGGGCACTTTGTTTGAATGCAGCGCCAGGAAACCAAGAAGGAAGATACCTAAGGAAAGGAAAAATATCAACCGGCCATATTCCTGGGCCCGGTGCCAGCTTGTTGGCCAAAAGGTTCATGCTTTCCTCAGCTAGAATCAGAAATTCATCGTCCCTGGAGACGACCTTATGCCCGTAAATGACAGATAGCGTGAGGCCGCCGGCGTATCGACGGATGCTTCGGATGTAATTGGAAGGATCGTCAAGAAGGTCTTTGATGAATGAGCGCGTCTCGTGCTCGAGGAAAACATAGTAATTGGGGATATTTCGAGACCCGAGCGCCTGCTGCATGAGCTTGCGACGGCGTTTAAACGCGTCACCGTAGCTGAGGAACGGCAGCTAAAAGAAGTCACACCTCAGGAAAAAAAGCCGGCGAGCAGTGGAGAAAAGCACACCATGTCCTTGCAGCCACAGCTATGCAAAGCACACTATGAGTTCTGATTCCGTAGGGGGTATGGCATGGGAAACGTATACTTACAGTTCGCCGACCATTATCAAATGAGGTTTGTCAGAGTAGATTGCACCTCGCTTCTCGAGCAATTCGAACGCAACATCGGCACTGTTGAGAAACACAATTCCTTGCCCAAACACGTGCACGTAGCAGACGTCGCCTGATAATGTATATAATTTCAGTGAAAGAGTTATAACCACGATCAAGGATCTGATGGGCAAATACCGAATTGCGTGGCCCATTCAGTGGCGCGTAACCAAAGTTCTTTAGTCGTCATGTCCTTTAGATTTCCTATGAAAGGCATCGGCCTTGGTCCAGGGGGAAGCGGTACCATGCATTGCGGGCAATGGTGCCAGTAAAAGGTCAAGAAGAAGATCGCGATGAAGATACAGTAGCCAGCGAGTGAAGGATTGAAAAAATCAATTGTTGGAATCGGCATCGATACCTTAGCGGGGAGCAGATTGAAGGTTCGGCTGGAGGCTTTCAACAAGGAAGACAAGTTGAGAAAAAAGGAGGACAAGCGCTAGACTGCTACCTATTCTAATTTACATCTATGGACACGCGGCTGACACCTTCGCCGCAAGTTGCGGCGAAGCTGTAGTTGCCGCAGTTGCCGCAGAGACGCTCCGAGTCCACGTTACGTTTTTTAGTCTAAACGCTGCAAAACCTAGCTATGGGCAGTTGTTGTTGACGTCAAACATTACGATACGACTTACATATGCGATATATCAGGTTAGAAGCTGTTGAAGGAAGATGTGATCTTGTGTTGTCCTGCTCGTGGCGTCAAAATGCGTTTGCCGGCGGAATTTGCCGAGGAGATGGTGGCACTGCGCAAAGCGTTCAGCACCTCGCTAACAAGAGTCGCACCATTTCATATTCTACTTACTGTGCGGCGAGAACCAAGCTTGATACTCTGGCGGACGCTCAGTACATGTTGATTCGTCGAAGACTCATCACAGTCGCGATCACCTCTGCGTTACTCTTGAGGGGCAACCTTTCGTTGCCCACTTATAACATCTGGTAGCGGTAGCTGTGTTCTATATCTCACTTGCACGACCGTCGAAAGCATTGCGCCCCACCTCTCCGCCTCCGGAAGCTGAGCCGCCTTGGGCCTACCCAATCGTGAAATATTCTCTTCGAAAGGCGACTCTTGCGTTACGCTCGAGAAGTCCGCAGGGGACGTTGTCAGAAACAACTTGAAGAATCCCACATCGATGTCTTCGCCGTCACGCAAAAGGAACTGCCATGGAGAGACTCCTCCGTCTCCATATCCGATGGCAAGGCTTCCGCGAGGAGGAAGCGGGGCGTCGACATCGGTCGTAAGGCGTCCTTGGCCCGCACCGAAAGGCGGCGTATACCATTCAACTGTAAATGAGCAGTTCAGTACTCATCTGGAGTTGAGCATATTAATGTGAAATGCGACGCACTTATAAGAAGGTCGGATGGATCAAAGTAGAAGAGGTAGGGGTACAGTGGAAGGTCAGTGCGATTGTGGATCGTCATCCCAAGCCGCGCATTTTCATCCACTACAACTCCCGCAGGCTCATTCTCGATGAGGTTCGGTCCAATGGGGGTCAACGTGCTGTCATAGTCAACACTGTACTTTGACTCGAGCTCCCTTAGCTCCATCCACACATTCTTGAAGTCGTCGGGCGCCGTACGCGTCAGCTGGTGATTGAAGTGCATCGCGCGCCGCACTACCTCACGGAGAAGTTCCACATTATTTTGATCCACTGTGTGTGGAATTTTGAACCCGATCCATGGCGTGGACATTGGGTCGTTCCTTGAGAAGTGCACCTCCCCCTCGACAAGCGTGAGGTGCAAGGACGATGCAGCCGGTGTGTCGACGAGCAACACAGAGAGAACCTGGCAAACTTCTACTGTGAAGACAGATTCGAGCCATTGCCTGTCCTCGCAGTATAGTTTGATTATCTCTGTGCCGCGCTGAGTGAGTTTGCAATAGAACAGACGCGGTACCGAGAAGGCAGGCGCATTTGGCGGGAAGCAGATATACGATTTGAATGCTCCAATGTCTGTAGTTATGAACGTCCCAATCGAGGGGTTGGAATGCTTAGCATCGGAAATGAGGTTTGAAGCATGAACACTGAAGGTTGTGCCTTCAGTGATTCCCTGCGCGGCGCCTGCGTGCAATACATAGCGAATGGAACCGTCCTCGTTCTTTTCGAGTTGACCCAGAATAAAAGAACCATCGGCGCCCAGAGCGCGTTTATTGAATAAGCGTCTGTTGACATATTGACCTTCGCAATGTGGTGTTTGCCTGATCATAGCTGAGCTTTCCATACATGACGACATTGAACTTCCACGCACCATTTAGGCATGGCCATGCGGTGCATTAATGCTGTGTAGGTCAAGTCATCGACTTTCAAAGCCGACAGGGTTCTTAGAAGACTGGTCGTGAAGATGCCGCTGTTGGTGCGGGGATCCTCGTACGCTACCTGCTCACGTCCACAGGCAGCAAGGAGTACATGAGACGCGTGGTGCTTGCCTGAGAATCCGACAGCTACACTGATACCCCGTGCAGAGTCCTTGGAAGGGATCTTCTCATCGCAGTTCGAAGGGATACTTGGGGCGTTGAACACCTGCCTTGGGACGTAACCTTCGCTTGTGGGCCCGAAAGCAGCGCCTTGGCGATTCAGGCCACCAGAGCTGCAGCAATCCAGGATAAGGGTCTAACGACGAGAGATCAGCAACCTCGGCGGTATCATAATTGATGAAGTGACATACGATGTTGTTTCCCTTGAGCTCAGATATATGGTTCAGCAGAACAGAGATCGTGCGATCGGGTATTCCCAGCACAGGCTCTTCCTCACTGGAAGCTTGCGCATCCATGTCCGATGGACACATCACCTCAATCTCGCCACTGGCCGTCACCCAGTCTGCCCATTCCTTGGGCTTGCTGACACAAGCGCCATGTCCTGCAAAATAAATGATGATCGCTGCGTTGTCTTTGACGATCCTGGGATCATCGCGCAACGCAATGAAAGCCTCGATTATTGCCGCCCTCGTGGCCTGCTCGTCTCGCAGATTCATGATGTTGCTCTCTGAGACGTCGAGCTTGTCGCGAAGGAAGTCCTCGAACCTGTCTGCGTCTCCTACTGCAGCTGTCAAATCGCCAAATTCTGGTGAGGAGTAGCTGTTGATCCCTATGACGAGGGCGAAGATCTTGGGGAGAGAATCGTCGAATATTCCGCTGGAAAACACCTTTGAGAGAAGGAATAAATTACTGAGGTAAACGCTAACCTCGACGATGGCGATGTAGGAGAGGTCGGAGAACTGATCATTACGCTTAGCACAAACCTACAACGCAAATGACAGGCGAAATTACATGGCCTCATAGTAATCAGCCATCCTTGGTTTCGAACTTCAAGATAGCAGGTATGTTTGTTTTCGGATAATATTAAGTAGCGTGGTACAAGTTGATGCAGATGATAATCGGAAGCCGAAAACGCAGAGCTGTGGACGTTGGACAGAATGTGGAAGACCAAATTACTCACAACTCTCGTCGAGCCGCTGCAAAAAGCCTGTAATGTTGCAAACCGAAACCATGACAGCCGTCGCCCAGCCATTTGTCGCGTCGAGATGATTTCTTGTTCATGATGGTCACCGAAAGAGTAACGCCGATACGTAACCCCAGTAATTATGACAACGTCCGTGGTGACATAGCTACTACAATCGCGCCGTTGACGGCGCCCTCCTTCACTTTCAACCACCTTCCTAGACGATGTTCCTGACCCAGGCCAGCGACAAGGAGTATTGATTGAATACCTCCTTTATTTTGTGTTGGCACGATCGAGTCTTCTTGAGTAGGATCCTCACCCATTGAACCTTTTGAGGATATCCACGAGGAACGCTCGAAAAAGTCTTTCGGAGGGAGTAAGAGTTGAAGAGAGTTAACGACGCCTGGCGCTGGGACGGTTCCGACAAGAGTGAACGACTTGAGCTTTGCGTCAAGCTTCCATATTCGGATGTTGCCTTCCCATGAGCCTGAGGGAGTGTAAAGGAATAGTGGATACGGTGCTCGGATAAATCTCACCAGAAACTATCACATCGGAGAACCGCAAACTCGCAAGTGACGTTATCCACCGAGGGGTCTTGATTACACCCTCGGTCTCACTTGCTGCTTCATTGAAGCCATGGGCGAGGGGTTGCGTAAATATTGGCTTTTTCTTTTGCGTCGTCCACAGACAGATTGAACTGTAATGGGTGTTATTGGAAATCTTATCGAAATATATTCGGACATACCCGCTGTCGCCACCACTAACAAAGGTCGTCTCATCGACCATCGCCACGCATTCGATGCTTCCTTCGATGAAATTTTTTGTCGCAATCTCTTTCTCCTTGGCCCTTTCCGTCCCGTCCATTTGGTCATCTGGATCGTCTCCCTCGTCATCACCCCGCAAACCTCCTTCGAGGACCTCTCGGACTCGACTGCGCCCTCCACCACGAAACACCAACTGACTCTCCTCCACAATTTTCCAATATCGAACCGTCTTATCACGGGCGCCCACACTCACGCAAGTCTCTCCGTGAAGCGAATCGAGCGATAGCACATGATCCTGGTGACCGAATAGTGTTTCGACGTATCCCATGACCGAAGGGGACAGGTCGTAGACTTTTAGCGTACGATCGAAGGAGCCAGTATATAGTTGATGTGTTCCTTTACGGAAGGATAGCGCCTAGAGGACGTTAAGTCGGAGATGAGGGCAAAAAAGCTTATAACATACGGAAATGATATCCTTGTGACCAAGGTTCCCTCCAAACGCCTTGATCCACTCGCCCTTCTCCGCGTCCCATACCACCAGCTTTCGGTCCCTCCCAGCACTCGCGAGGTACTGCCCATCGCCGCTCAAGGCTAGACTGAGCACTTCGTCGGTGTGCCCTTTGAGACTGAGGTCAAGCAAAGCTTTGCCCTTTCCCTTCTCATTAGAGCTTGGTGGGCGAATTTTGTGGAACGTCGCTAGCTGTTTACCCGTCGAGAGGTCCCATTTGATGATTGATCCCTCTTTTCCAGAGGTAAATAGATGTTTTCCGGATTCTGAAGCAACCGCTGAAGTCACAGAGAATCGGTGCCCACGGGTTCGCAAGACCTTCGTCTGAGGTTGTGTAAAATCAAACTGGCGAGACAAGGTCAGTCTATGTAGTTTTTAGAGGACTTAACGACGGTGAAGACGTACCGAGTCTGCAATGAACAGATGAACTTTGCCCGAATGCTCCAGTACATCTTGTTTTAGTCGGGCGGATATGAGTTCCTTGTCGATCTCAGCTGCGTCGAACTCTCCTTCCGCTGACATTATATAAGGTCTTTTGATCATCGCCGAATGACATAAAGAGCTCACCTAGCCCCTCCTTGACGCTCTCCAGATATAATTTGGCCAAACGTAGCCGCTTCTGTGCCGGCGTTTCGTCTTCGTCCTCTTCCCCACTCTCACCAAGGTCCTCGCCCAAATCTCCCCTCAAATCCATATCGTCAATCCCACCCTCTCCTTCATCCGTCTGGTCAGATAGCTCCTCATCCGCTGCGCGGCCCTTTTTCTTCTGAACGCCGTTCACTTTCGTCGAGCCATGTTTTGTGAAACGCTGGGACGGCGGTCCTTTGCGCGTGAATGTTGTGCTGCTCCCGGACGAGGCTCCTTTGCCGCCAGAGTCTACGCGTTTGCGTTTGCGAGGTTTAGAGGACGTGAAGAAGGCGTCAGGCATGGAAAGATTCGCTCGCGTCCATGTCGCGATTGGAAATTTTAGAGATTCGTTGGTGAGTATTTGGTTCCGCCTTTAGATCCAAATAGTCGGTTTTAGCGCTTATTCAGTTGTCACCCGAACGCAGCATCATCGAAAGTGTTGCTTTGTACACTTCATAAATCCTATACTACTCTAGAGAGGCTGAATGAAAAGGTATTCATTGACCGAGTGTAATACTGTGCCGATCTTGTTGGTTGTGCTGCTCGCCGTCTGTCTATCTGCGTAACTTGATCTGCACGGCCCTTTCCTCGCATCTCGTCTTATCGCTCGCCGATTGGCATCAGGACGACACCCCATTCGACGCTCTTCCGCGCCTCATGTACTAACGTGATCAAACCACGGGCGTTCGATGAGGACATAACACCGGAAAGCTTCACCACTGTGTGTTGCTGAATTGACGGCGCGGACTACCTGATTATAAGTTCGGCCAGATGTTGACTGCTCCGAGCTGACGAGAGAACCAGCATTATCGTAGCCAAAATGACTTGCAAAACTGCTATTTGATAACCACAGAGGATTCAACACGCCATGTCCTCTGGTGGGAACGCTGGTCATCGTAGATTATTTCGGGTAACGATTCTGCGACATCTGTAAGACCGCCCTGCTGTTCTCCTCCAGTCCTCGTCAGAAGAATTTTGACTGTTTTCATCGTTGGGTTAAGCCTCATGGGCCTTACCCATCCATCAAATATCGTCAGCCACCAGTTTTTCATTTACAAAGCACGGACGGATATTACAAGTCGCTTCGCGAGGTCCGTCCGTAAGTATTATGGCCCATTTTTCTTGGGGCGGTTCATGCTCTGCGCACGAAACGTAACTCGGATCTCGGAATTTCGCGGCTCTGTCAGAACCTCTTATTCCGGACGTGTTGGTAGTCCCTGCGATGTGTCCTCGCTAGATACACAATACTAGATCATGTTGTATCTGCTTGCCGGTTGGATATTAAGTATGACATACTCGCCAATACCACTATTCACAGCCTTCTGGATGGACGTATCATGGTTGAAGAAACATGATCAACCTGAAGAGCGTATATTACAGAAATTATTATCGACGATCCTTTCGCGACGTGGCGTGGCCGATTGCTGGAAAATGCTGTGACCGTTGCTTTTGATTGTAAGAGGCTCCGACTTCCGAGCCTATCTTTACAACTGCTGTGGTGCTGTGTGTTCCATTGGCGTATATATCGCACTATAGCTCAGCTGTATCTCTACCCTCGATCCGTGCTGCAGACGTCCTCGAGGACACTACTTACAAGCGTGAACGCCTGTAGACGCCGAATCGAGCCCAATTTGGATCCACGATCACTCCGCGATCACCCCTGTCCATAACGACAAAAATTTCCAAGATCACGCGCCGAGTACGCCGAGGCTCTGGTTTTCCTCGAAATCATCCGTGACCCGTCCATATGACGACTCCAAGTGCCGTGAGGCACTTGTCTCGTCCAGCCTCGTTTCCATCGATATTTTGTCGGGGCTCAAATCGTCTCTCTTCAACCTACGCCCCCACCATGCGCCCTCTTACCTTGGATCTGCTCAACCCCACCGTGGCCAAGGTTGAGTACGCTGTGCGCGGCGAGCTTGCGATCAAGGCCGAGGAGTACCGCGAAAAATTAAAGGAGGGGAACCATGGACTGCCTTTCGACAAGGTCATCTCGTCGAACATCGGGAACCCTCAACAGAAAGGGTTGGAACAGCTGCCGATCACCTTTACGAGGCAGGTACGTCGTGAACCGTTTTGTGTATCTGCTATCTATCCGCACATGCTGACATTTTGCATCGATCTTAGGTAGCTGCGCTCATGGAGTGGCCTGCGCTTGCAGAGCTCGCGCCGAATGCCTTCCCGAAGGATGTCATTGCCCGGGCGAAGGAGTTGTCGCAAGAGATCGGATCCATCGGTGCTTACTCGCACAGCCAGGGGGTGCCGTTCATTCGGAAAAGTGTCGCGAAATTTATCGAAAGTAAATTACCTTGCCTCAACATGACTGCGGAGCACCGCTGACTTGCCGTATAGATCGCGACGGATACCCGTCCAACCCCGGACATATTTTCCTGACCGGCGGCGCTTCTGCCGGAGTTTCGCTGCTCATCTCCATGCTAATCCAGTCGCCCAAGTCTGGTATTCTAATTCCCATCCCCCAATACCCCCTATACACCGCAACCCTTGCACAACACGACGGTGCAGCACTGCCGTACCATCTGGACGAGTCCTCAGGCTGGTCGACCTCTGTCGAGTCCATTGAGGCTGCCATCCAAAAGGCGAAAGAGGAAGGCGTTGAATCAAAGGCGCTCGTCATCATCAACCCCGGTAACCCCACGGGCGCCCTGCTCGACGAGGCAACCCAGGTGAAACTCATCGAACTCTGCGAAAAACACTCTCTCGTGCTGCTGGCGGACGAGGTGTACCAGGACAACCTGCACCAGCGTAAATCGCACCCATTCACCTCGTTCAAGAAGGTCGTCGCCCAGACACAGTCCCCCGTCGCCCTCGTGTCGTTCCACTCCATCTCCAAAGGCGTCTCTGGCGAATGCGGTCGGCGCGGCGGCTACTTTGAATGCACGAACTTCTCGGACGAGATCCTCGCCCAGATCTACAAGATGGTCTCGGTCGGCCTCTGCCCTCCCGTCTCCGGCCAGATCGGCGTGGACTCCATGGTCCGCCCACCCAAACCTGGCGACGAGAGCTATGAGCTCTGGAAGAAGGAAACTGATACCATCCACGAGGCGTTGGCCAGCCGCACGAAGACCATGGCGGCCCGCCTCAACGCCCTTCCCGGCGTCTCGTGTGTCGATTCCCCGGGAGCGTTATACCTGTACCCGCAGATCCTGCTCTCGGAGAAGGCACGGGACGCGGCGCGTCAGGCGGGTAAGGAGCCAGACGCCTTCTATGCGTTGGCGTTGTTGGATGAGACGGGCATCTGCGTCGTTCCTGGAAGCGGGTTCGGACAGAAGGAGGGCGAGTGGCATTACAGGCTGACGTGCCTGTGTCCCGGCGTGGACGAATACGTTGGGAAGCTCGAGAACTTCCACAAGAGCTTCGTTCAGAAGTACGGCGTTTGAAAAAGACCGAGGAGTCCTAGACATTGGGGGGGGGGGTATTTTTGTGGAATGAATTGTAAATATAGATTGTAACACGCATTGTTGGACATAGAGTTCAGTGCGCTGTTATATAATGGCTTCCAGATCCTGTTGCGGGAGTACGTTGACGTTTGGCTCAGGGCCACACACAAGTCTGTCCAAAAAGCCTAATGAATGAACTTGTATTGCATGCATACCTGGAACGCACGCTCCACAAGGACAGACAACTACTGCTCCAGCAAGAGATGTACTGACGATCGATTTGAGAAGATTGACTGCACGGAAGTGGCTGCAAGGGTTTCCAAGATGTATAGCGCAGAACACTCGTGCATTTGGCATAGCTGCCCCGAATCGAAGGGCGATCCTTTTGTACCTAATCCGAATCGAAAGGAGGCCTGAAGTACTTATGATAGCACTGATAACACCTGTAGAGTATATGACGTACACATCCGCTTCGGCGTCATTCGCGAACATCATAGATTCCAAGTACACGATAGAACTTCCATACGATCCCTAGGCCGAAATGTGCGTGGGCTTCGAGACGTGGTAGGGATCTGGACGCCCAGAAAAAGAGTCCGGCAGTCAAGAAATAAAACGTGAGATCGCAAGCGTCGGGGTTATTATGGTCGGCGCTGGATGACGCCGGTCGTCCTGCGTCCGACCTCCTTTCGCGTACCAATCTACAGCAGCAACAGCAATAGCTCATCAAGAATAAAAAGAAACCCTTGGCAACGTCATCCTGACGAAGGGAAAACCTAGCCACTGAGGTATTTTTGGATGGCCTCAGGGTCTACATGGGACATCCAGCACAGAATCCGTTCTCTCTTGGGCCACCGAAGTGGCCGACCATGTGACAAAGCTCCCAGCAGCAGGAGTTCCACACCCATAGGATCGCGGGATCAGAGCAATGGAGCTGGTCGGAGGTTCCATTGCCCATGGCGTTACATTTGTACAGCCTGGTTGAATTATGTGGCAAGATTTAGCGGCGAGAAAGGGGAAGGTCCAGAAATGACATGAAAAGCCGTGGTGATACAGAGAAGGGAATTGTGGCTTGAAGGCAGCCTGTGGCGAAAACCACGCAATGGATGATGAGAGTCATAGGGCGTTGTAACTCGGTAGTAGTGTGATTAGCACGGAACGTAGACGACACGGCTAGTGGAGCGCGTGTAAAGAATCAATAGAATATGTACGTCTTAGCAGTTGCGTTACACCCTCTCTGCAATTGAAGAGGACTTTTGCGAATGAGGTATAAGCAGCTGTACCTCCGACTTTCAGTCATGAAGGTATGAGTTTCTGAGACTAGGAATAGCCCTTGGGGTTGGAGATGAAAGAGCTCTAGAGTTTCCGAAGGCATCAGGGTCAAAACCGGGGTTGCTTGAGCGTGGACGAAGGAAAAAGGGCTTAAGCTCAGCAAGCGATTACTAGATCAGGCATAGATAGGTTTGTGGTTATTTACTGATTTAAAGCGGTGCTTGGTCTGTGCTCATAAGGAGTATCGGGCCTGTCAACTCTCGTCAACATAGCCCATCTACTTACGAACCCATAGATGTTGTTTATACTCCTGCAACAGCCTTCAATATCGGTCGTTCGTCAATAACACGCCCTGTCCACGTCGCTGGCAGGGTGTAAACCCACAGCGTCCTTCTAGCAATCATGGTGAGCAGCACATTGATCGTGGGGTCTCATCATTATCATACAAGTGTGTTCATCAGGTTCTGATAAATGGCAATAAATACGCATGGTGAGTGTCGATGGAAACCTTTGCTTGACATTCGTAGTAACTTTGAATTTTAGCGAGACTTGTATAAAGGGCCACAGGTCCTCGACCTGCCGACATACCGACCGACCTCTTTTTGAAATCAAGAAGAAGGGTCGCCCAGTCACCCAATGCGATCACTGTCGAGAGTTACGCAAAAAGAAACAAGTCCACATTAAATGTGTATGTGTAGCGAAAGAAGATCCTTCGGCGAACCAATCGTCGGGCAGCAAGAAAGGTGTGTCTCACCATAACACCACAAGAATATCCGTCAGCTTAGCCATAAGAAACTCTCTGTACGCAGGCCACACAAAGATACCAGACAGCGCCACGTATCCACTCGGCTTGCCTGAAGCCTTGGGAGCGTCGGTCGTGGAGCGTGTATCATCTGATTCCGACCCTGGTGGTATGCAGCTCTTGCTAGGCGACTTCTTATTTATTTCCCTAGCATGCTTACCAAAACCCAGGGATAACGCATAGCTGCTGTTGCATAACAGGCGGCACTTGCGACTGCTGGACCCCAAGGAAGAGCGCCCCTAGAAATCGGAAGAAAGGCGCTGCCGCTTCACACACAAGCACCGGGTTACCCAAGGCTTCCAGCGTCTCGGGATCGAGAACCCCATCCCATATTCTAGCGCGTCTGGCTGAACTGCGGCCCGTGCTTCCACGCCCGTCATATCCCGATCGTCCTAACAGCGGACCATCGCACGATCCATCTTCAAACACCGCCGTCCGTCACCGCTCTCACGAGAATGTTCACTTCAGTCCATATGGACGTGCATACGATATCACCCACGAGCAAATCGACAGCGTTGCAAACCAAAACCAGAACCTCATATCCCCGCCGATCTTCCCCACCCCTGTGTTCCCTACCGATGAACAAATCTTGCGAGATCAGCTTCGTGCTTTGGAAGCTGCCACGGCGCCTCCTCCCGGAACGGGACTCATCATCCCACCCTTCCCATCCACTTGCGGCTGTGGCGATGGCTGTCGCTGTCCGGGGTGCGTCCAGCACAACCCTGATGCGTCCCCAGCCTCCTCTGCCTTTTCGTGTTGTACAAATCCTAGCGCTTGTTCCACCTGTCTTGACTGCACCATCCTCTCCCTCCCCGCATCGCTTCCACCCGATACCTCCTTATCAATATACGACGCCTACCAAACAGACTCAATTGATGACTGGATCCGCCAAGTTTCCTCGCTTCCACGATCTTCGCCAGGAATCCCCACCCCTTCTAACATTACTGGGATTGTGGGGCCACAGGGCGACCAACAACCATGGGATGGGTTTCTCCCACCTATCACTGAACCTTTACCTGCCGATCCCAACTTCGGTTACGTTGTCCAACCCTGCTGCGGCGTCCTGTGCAAGTGCGCACCAGAGCATTGCGAATGCGACGTCGAGCACGAAAACGGGTACGACTGCAGGCGCGAGATGCTGCTTCCGATGCTCTCTCCGTCCTATCCCCAGATACACTCTGCGGACGCCAACAACGCCGATGTCGTGCCCCTGGGCCACGACCACGACGGCTTCTTGCTGGGGGGGAAGCCTGTCGACGACACCAGCATGTACTTCGATGCTGGCCCGGAGCTCGGAGGACGGTTCCTCGGCATCCCCGAGCCCCCTCGGAGCCGTTCCTCCTCCACATCATCATCCCAATCCCAATCCAGCCGCGAATTACCCCCGCAGCAGCAGCAGCAGCAGAAACAACACCCATTCACCACGCAGCCTCTATCGGCGGAGTACTCCTATCCGGGCCAGCCCCTCGGACGTGTGCGCGGACCCTTTTATGCCTCTTCCCCGAACCTGGGGTTGAGGCTGCAGAACGAGCCGAAGAGCGCGCTGTCGCTGTCGGGCGGGTCGTCCCCGGCCAGCGTGTCGCCTGCACGCAGTGTCCCGGGAGTTCTGGGATTTGGAGATGGGAGTGGGAATGGGAATGGGACGTATGCTGTGAGCAACCCGGACTCTGATGGGTCTGTGTCGGCGGACGATAGGGATCTGTGTGCGCGGTGGAGGGAGTGATGACCCCCTTTTTGGGTGGCGCGGCGCACATCACATCACATCACATCGCATCACATCGGACGCTTGCATTCATGTATCGTATCCGTGTTCCTGTTTTTAGCGCTTGGTTGATCACTAGCACTGGCTGAGCCGCTGATTGGTTGATCGTTGGTACTGGTTCTTCTTGTTACCCTATTTTAATTTAGCACGTAGTGAGCCGTGTACGGCGTTGGGTTGGGTAATGGTACTGGTTGTTTATCATGCCAGCTCCACCGTCTTCTCTTACATTTTGTAACTAGTGTTGTGATTTATAGCCTACGTTACGCGTAGCGCAGACGTTTGTACTATACTCTACAGCACCTTCGCCCCTCCGCGTAGATAGCCATGCACATCGCGTAGTTGAAAGGTTCTTCCAATCTCTGATTCTTATTAATTTTTCGTTGTTCAACTGGCAGACGCTTGTATGAAAGCGGTCTTCCAAGCAGCGCGGGGCAAATTATCACAACGTCGTTCCAGGTGGCATATGGACATGATCTCCGGCGTTGATATGATGGACACCGAAGATAAATAGGTGATGTACCATTTTCACAATATTAATCTGGCTCGTATATCCGGATCCCAAGTATGATTACAGCAGTGTTTCCTTCTGCCACGATCTCTGTCGAGTATGCCTGAACGACAGCCCTCGGGGAGTGATTTTGATACTCCCGTATAAGCCTGTGTCGACTATAGATATCCTTGCATTGCACATGTCGATAAAGCAAGCTCAAAGTTGCTTAGATCTCGACCATGTGTATAACGTGCTGACCTAGTCTCCCCTGAACAGACATCATCAGTCGTTCCTGTACTTGTCAGTAGTGCCATATAAGCACGTAGTATCTGTGTTTCTGGGGTGAGAAAAGTTCACACCGCGTTGGCGCTGAGAACAGTGGCATTGTCGCATGATGGAGGAGGATGTTTAGAAGGATATCATCGACGTCAAGGACTGGAGTGCCCGGAATTTTCGTGACTATCTCGGCTTTTCCAGTTATAAGCATATCTGCCGACGAATTTCGATGAAGGTAAAGGGGAGATGGTGCGCGAACAAGATTTGCGATATTGTGATGGTCGTAAGGTTGCTTCGACGGAACTTTGGATGAAATTGTTGGGGTTCGATAGGTAAGATAACGACCGCGATCCCAAGCCTGCACCAAGATCTGATCTCGCTCGCTGGATCTAATCATAGAAGCCGGTCGCTTCATGCGTTGTTCATCTACGAGAGCTCCAATGATTCGTCTTTGCGCGGGATTCCAAAGTTCATGGACTCGCAAAGCGCTGTTGACTCCGTTGTCCAGAAATCTGAATCCTGACTCGCAGTTAAAAAATATTGGCTGAACTCGACATTAAATAGTACACACGTAGAAAGTAGGCATTCATGCTGTATCAGTCTTCAATTCGTGAATCTGCCCAGTCTGGGTCAGATAGGGGTTGTTGAATGATCAGGGTCTGCTGCTTTGTCAAGGGAATTCCAGAGCGTTTGGATGCAGCTACAAGAGCGGCTTGCCGATCTCGCTGGGCGTGCCACGCGACGGCGCCGTTGGCCGACTTCATGCTTCTCGTCCCAAAAATCAGGTCCCAGACACCCGCAGTGCCGAAATTGACTGCGTCCTGGCCGAATGCATATTCGTGGTGCTCGTCTACGGTACACAGCATCAATTTGTGGGTGGGGGCGAGAAAGCGACGTGTAACTTACCGTGAAGACCTGGATCATTCCAACGCGATCTGTACCCGGTATGAGCGAGAACGGAGCTGGCGGTGCCTGCGATGCACCAGATGTAGAGTGCGATGATATGAGTGCCCCAGGTATCGCTGTAACCCATCGCGTCCGCGAGGACTTGAGTCCCGATAGGACCAATCATTGCCTTTGAGCCCAATTGTTAGTTGGTTTATCTGCAGTGGATCTAAGAGCATGCTTACTGGAAACAGGTTGAAAAGAATTTGCTCCGTTGGACTGCAGTACCATGCAGCAATAGCCAGGTTGGCTTTAGATTTGTGGTGTGTTTTGTGAATGTTCCGGAAGAACTCTTGCAATTGTTCAGCAATCTTGTTCGGCAAGACCTTATGGAGCATTCCTTTACGACCTCGGGGTGTGTGGGCGATAAAATGAGGGAAGAAATAGAAGGTATCGTTGATCAGGTACCAAATTACTGCCTTGGACAAAAAATCGTCAACTATTTCGTCGAATGAACTAGGTAAATCTGAGTACCTGAACCGGGGGAACCATCGATCGAGGAAGCTTCACAATATTGTGCGATTCAAATTTGGTGTGCAATAATGTCATCCACATGGCGAATACGACGAAGTACGAGACGAGCTTGATCGATGGTGAATTAGTCCTCGAGACATTGCTATTGAAAGCGGAAACGAGTCTTACGATGTTGCCTGCCACGCAGATGACAATCTTCAGGAAAGCGCGATGGTCCTCCACAGCGCGATGCCCTCGGTTTTGTATTTTGTTAAAAGTATTCTCTGCGTGCTTGTGTTCATATAAGTTGAACGCGCGGTCGAGCCATACGCTGGGAAGATATCGTCCAGGGAAGGACACCTTCGCTTGGTCAAGATATCTGGCGAGTAACTCGGGCTTCCAATGAAATAATTCATGCCGGAGTGCCAAGAGCGATATGCTATCGAATAAATCAACAATGAGCACTTGTACCAACATCCTGTATTTTCGCTTACCTCACGTAAGTCAGTGTCGTCACAATGGAAATGACCACGACACCACGCCAAAGACTGTAGGAATCTAAGCCCGGGGAGTCGAGGCCGGTTTGCCGTGCAAGCTGTGTATTGGTGAACCGCTGGCGATATCCTGTGGACATACGAATAAAGGATTCCCAATAACCGAATGGCCCTGGAACGAAGCTGTTTAGAGGAGTCGTGGCTATTAAAGACCGTTAATTACCATAGGTGTTGGAAAGTACGAGAAAAATCCAGAGGACAATGACTGCATAAAAACGTTGTCGGTGAGCCACTGTCCAGAAGATATTGATAGACAAAGGAATTACGGGTGAGCGGCACTATTCTGACGGAGTGGGTAATCCTGCTTGGAAGTCGCAAGATTCTGAACCAAATTTCTTGCTGAATTTTGTCCGCGATCCGCTCGTTAATTCGCGAGTCAAATTCGGTCGCGCTTCGATCATGGCTCGGGGACTTTGCTCTCTGACGGAGAGACGATCCTGGGACATGAGCAGTATTGTTCATGGAAAGGCGAATGAGTGTTTGCTTTTGCGCTGCTTGACGTGGGGTGAAACTGGTTGCTTTTTAACGTGGATATGTGCAGAGCGCTGATCAAATATAACTGTCGCCTCGCTTTTGAGTGCATTATTTCCCCAGGGTCAGGCTGCGGTTTGATTGCGGTTAATTGTCAGGCGCAAGTTAGGGCGATGAGGCAGCTTGAGGGTTAACCACATGTGCCTGACCAAAATCATCAGATGGGGGCTGTGCAGTGTGCTACGGTGCAGCGTGCACCAGCATCAGCTTTTGCGTTCGAACATCTAGCTTCCTCCGACTCCCTGCGCTAGAAATGTATCTGTCCACCCTCGCCACTGCTAAAACCTGAATTGGAAAATGCAAAGCTCTCAGGAAAGAATATTCAATCATCTCATGTATCTTGATCAGATCCGACCAGGTGACTTACTCGAATAACCAACATTGAAACAATCTGTGAAGGATCGGGCTCGGGCTGTGGACGTTTACGACTTGGATCGAGGTGAATTATCGGTTGTCGGCGACTCGAAAATCATGGGCATCAATACAGAAAGCTGCGCTGATCGCAATGCCCTTGAGGCACCCTGGTGTAGCCTCTCCCAATCTTGAGGCCACACACGACGCTCTGTATGCTTGGCAGTCCTGAAGATCTCGGACTACATCAGATTTGGATTGTCATCCTCGAGGCCTTGGTCGTCTGTATTTTCTGAGCGCCGTGAGCTTAGTAGCTCTATCAAGCTCTGGATGAGGTTTTAGATCTTGACACCGACTTATGATGGCTAAAGGCCTATGTTGCTGGAATACCCTTACGGCGCTTCGAGCTTTCTATCCGCACAAGGAATCTTGTACATCTGCAGGCTGCAGGACGATATGGATGAAGTTCTGGCTTTTCTGGCTTGTAAGCCGCCACGGCCTCTACTCCTGGCGATGACCTTGGTGATCAGCCATCGAAGAGTTGACAGACACCCACACAAGCTGTTGATACCATTGACGACTTAGTGAAGTAGGCCATCTCGAGGCAACAGGAGTATGTTACTCTGAAACAACTGGTGATGATACGTTGTGACTTGATGGTTGCAACTTGCAAAGATCCTGTTCCGATAAGCCTTTGAGATGACCATGAGAGACGCTCAGTGTGTCAAGGAGGCGATGCATTTGACTGGCGAATTTATTGCTGGAATACAGGGGGGCTATCGGGATGTTGCGGAGGCACCTACGGGTTTCTGTAAATGAGAAGATTTCAGCGAACGAGGATTCAATATTCAGCAGGCGCATTCACGCCTACGGAAGGCTTATACCTCGCAATCAAGAATCTCCGTGAAAGTGGCGCACCGCCTCATAGGTAAATCCCATCGTGGTATTTAAGAGGGTGCCTCATCGTTGTATCTGTACATATTTACTGTGGATAATATGAATCGTGTGCTTGATATCCCATAGACTCGAACCCAGCCGTCTGGGACCTGGGTGGCAATTCACAGTGTTGTATCAGCGGAGCGGGACTCGATGTTAGATCAGAATTCTAGAAGTTCCATTTCTGGATCGGGTGAGGGGTTGCGGTAGTCAACAATTGATGCTGTAATCATAATGGCTGTGTAGAGCCTAGATAGAGTCAACGCCACATTTATCACCAGGTAATTGCCTTTACGTGGTCATACACTGCCATAGATTGCTGTGGCATCCGCTAGAGAGTTACAGAGGCTAAAAATAAGTTTATGAATTCGTAAGTAAGCCCGGGAACATATCAATCTCAGAGCTTCGCCGCAGGACGCGCTGGCTTTGATAACGCATCATGAATCTTCTGGGCTAGCCCTTTGGGGTTCATTTGCATGATCTACGAGCAAAAGAAAGTTCAGAAGTGAGTGAGTGGTGTAAGGCTATGCAAGGAAGACGCACGAGATGACCAGCGCCCTCGACGCGCGACAATGATGCCAGGTTCTCCGGCCCGCCAACGGCGTTCTCCACAACATCGTCTTTGACAGCTTGGGGGCTACAAAGCGTACTTAGCGATCGAGTTGTATGAGGGTTGATTCATCACTTACAGATAGTCATTTATGGCACCGTAGATCAAGTGAAGGGGAAGCCGCCTTGCCATAGGTCCCAACAGGCGATAGGCACGAGTGGCACCAACGGGGTCACGGTAGCATGCCTAAGGGCGGACGTCGAAGGCGGTTCCGTTTGAATGAGGACGAGACGCACCGTTTCCTGGATGCGACTGCATTTCAATGTCACTCCTTCCGTTTTATCCGGGTAGTCTGCGGTAGGTAGCTTTCGCATTCCATCTTTCTGGGAGTGATAAAAAAAGACAAGGGTCAATCAAGTAATAGGGATTCGCATAGAGGCTACAAGCCTACAACCACTGAGGACGCACCACGAAGATTCTCAACACGCGATCGTCCCAGACTTTCCAGGCCGGCCTGCCTTTAAGCAATCTGTACGCCTCGTCAAGGGACGACCAGATATCGCGCCGGTTGGCTGCCCCGTTGACAAGCATTTCAGACGGTTTTCCCGTGTATTTGGAGGCCATTGCCATGAGTTCGCACAAAATTAGAGAATCGAACTTGAGGACTGGCGAGTAGCCGAGTGAAAGCAGCCTTACGTATGTCAGCATGCAATTGGTTAGCAAACTTCAGATAGAAAGAGAGATCGAATCGCACAAAGATGCGGCACCCATAGAATGGCCAAGTCCGACCAGCCGATGCGTGCTGAAGTCCACGTCTACACCAGTCCCGAATCCTGTAAGGAACGCGTGGATAGACCGAGCGTATTCTTCCCATCCGACTATGGTCGAATCAGAGAGTATCTTTATAACTCTCAGTCAAAACACGTACAGACTGGTTCATAACCCCATTGCAATACATGCTCGTTCAGGATGGCTGCATCCCCGTGGTTCGGCGCGTCGATCGACCACATTTCCCGGACTTTGACCGATCCGTCATTCCCGTCCATTAAAGCGTACAGGTCATCCATTGTGGGCTCCCATTGTTCCTTATGGAAGCCAGTTCCATGAGCGAACACAAGAGTATGTGCGGAAGGGTCGTTCAGATAGGGTGAATCGGGCTTCCAGTAGCGTTTTGCGGTAATTACCAGAGGATAATTAGGACGAGGGTCGAAGGTATAGGACTGGAAAGTTGCAGCCATAATGGTGAGAAATCACTGGAAAAGACCAGCGTGAAGATAGGGAACATTTGAGCCATTATATCACAGAATATAATGCCGCGGGGTAGGCTGTAAGCAAGGTACCGGTATTGCAGATTGCCGGTCCCTACATCCGAACTTGAATAAACATTGCTGACTCCGGATGTGTGCCCAGAGCTCCTAGCTGCTCGCGACTGTCTCTCCTGGTCTTGATCGACGTTGAGGAGATACCACCTTGTTGAGTAGTCATCTTCGTGTGAAAAATTTCTTGACAGGGCGCGAATAAATAATTCATCGTTTCAACTGCTGCCATTGTTTCTTGCGCAACAAGTCTGGTCCCAAGCGAACTCTTACGGCTATGACGACTCACGCAGCAGCGCATCGACAACGACGACTACAATACCTACCACAACCTACCAGCAATCTCTACGGCCTTCCTGCGCTCCTCTGCGACCCACTAGTGCTCCCGCTCGCACTCCACCGCCAACACCCTCAACAGTCTGTCGATCTCTGCCATGAATCCACACAACGTGTGTTCTTAGGTCGAGAACCTGACCGGAACCCGCGGCGCCTACAAGCAGGGACTTCATGAACAGGGAAACAGATTCGAATTCTGCGAGATCTGCATCAAGGGCATCCTTTGTTAGGGGCTGGGGCCCCGGGGTGCTACTGGATGCAGGCGCGATAATGGGTATATGAGGAAGTGATGGACCAGGATGGTGATGGGCGAGTTTTTTCGATTGCGAACAGATCAGACTGGAGGCCGGGGGTCTCCGGCCCGATGCCAGGTCTTTCCCTCACATCCATATACGCTCGTTGAGCCGAGGCCTGAAGGTCGTTTCATATATAGCGGACGCTGTCGACGAAGAGGCTGCGACCTTGAATAGAAATGGATGGTTTCAATGTTCGGTGCAAAATGTTGAACAGCTCGAAGGTACTAAAGGATCTCTACCTTTCGAACTGGATGATATTGATCCCGCTTTTTTTCCGTGAGTTGCGGTAAGCAGTCGTTCAAAACTCTGAAGAAACCTCACAGGGACCGGAATAGTAAACTCGCAACTTGCAAACATAAGCCGTGTTGGAATGCGGAGAGCACCGAACACACCCTTTGTGTCGGCTCGACCATTCACGGTCTATTTCCTTTCATCTTACTTATAACAAAGGACTCTTTATTTACAGTACACATATATATATACCCTACCATACCTTTAGATACCCTTAGTCGCTTATACGAGACTAAGGGTGAGTAGTCTACATTTATCCCACTCACGGACACGTAACTAACTATAGTGTAGATACTTATCGTTCACTTATAGGTACGGTCCACAAATAATATTAGTCGCTTATACGAGACTAAGGATACTTATCGTTCACTTATAGTGATCCAACGGTATAGATTCTAACAGGTTATGGGCCAATCGCCGAACTCTTACTAGAGACGGCGTTAGAATCTCCACCAACCAAAATCTCGGACCGAAAAAACCGATCTTATCGGTAGATCTTATCTGACGCGCTACCGCATCAGGACACGCGCAACGCGCACAATTCTCTTTGTCTACATACGCCTATCGCTACAGACATGCCCCCCAAAGCAACCGATCCCAAAGACGCCCCCGACCCGGAGGGCAAGACTACCAAAGTCCTATCCACTGACGCTACCCACCCCTCCGTCACTCTGCTCCGCGCAAGCATCCCTTTCAGTGGCGCAAAGCTGCACCGCGACAATCATGACTGGAAGAAATGGGAGCGCAACTTCAGGACGTTCACCACGTTAAACCATCTCACCCACTATGTTTTCCCCCCCTACACTTACCTCCCCCTCCCACATGTCGAACCCCGCGCGTTCTCGAATTATACGGAGAACCTTACGATGGCTGTCGCCGCGCTGCAAAGTGCCGTCGACGATTCCCTTCACGATCTTATCGACTACGAGAAGGGGGTCAGGAGGAGCTACGATGCCTTAAGGGAACACTGCCAGAGCGCAGGGCCGATCCGTCAAGTTGCCATTATCCGGCAAGCCCTGTCAACTTACTGCTCCCCCTGCGAGCCCCTCGTCACCACAGCTAATAACATATGCATGCTGATCGATACAGCCTTCGATATGGGAGCCATCACGCGCGATCTCTTCAAATGCATCGCACTCCTCAACAGCTTGAGCGACAAATCGTATGAAACCATCCAATCTACCATCTCCCGCGCCCTATCCGACTCTACCTCCGAATCCCCGTATACCGCGGCCCAAATTATTCGGGTCCTCCAGAACGAGCAGACGCTCCTGACCGCAAAGGAACAGATGCGTCCTCACGACACCGCTCTTGCAGCGAAGGATTCGGGCGGTCACTCACACAACCATGAACCCGGAGCCATCTGCTGCTCCACCTGCTTCGCCGCCAAGAAACCCTGCAAAGGGCACACGACCGAATGGTGCGTTCGCCCAGGAGGAGGAATGGCAGGAAAGACCATCGCAGAATCCGTCGCCGCAAGGAGGGGAAAGAGGCTGGAAGTAAACCGGGGGGGAACCCAAGCACCAACAAGAACAAGACGCCCGTCCCTTACATCAAGGACGGAAAGGCGTACATCGCCTATGTCGACAGTTCCGACATTACCGAAGCTGACGCGCCCAAACCAGAATTCGCTGGGCTGGCATCATCTCCCCCGCCCACAGGCGGCACAGCTTCCATTAACGAAACAGCGTGGATCGCGTTAGGAGGAGACCTAAAGGCCTCTGTCGATTGGAGCAAACACTCGAAGTCAGTCGACGAATCAGCCTACGCCAGCATCACGCCACTCCAGCAGACAAAGAGAACACCCATCTCTATCGAAGAATACCCGTTCTATATCGATTCGGGTGCCACTGTCCACATCTCCCCAGACATGAACGACTTCATGACACTCCAGCCGACCCCCTCTAGATCTATCACCGGCGTCGGCGGATCGTCGATCGCAGCCCTGGGCATTGGAAAAATAAGGCTTCACATCGCAAAAGGGGCGTCCATCATCCTCGAGGACGCACTCTATGTTCCCAACTCCACGGTCCGCTTAATCTCAGTTAGCGCAATGTCCACGCGTGCTGGGACCACTACACACTTCGACGACGAGGGCGTCAAAATATACAACAAGTCAACCGGCGCCTTCATCGCCGGCGGTCCCCTTATCCCGAACCAGCGCCTTTACGCTCTCAAACTTGCCTCAGTATTCGCGGACCATGCCTACTCTACGCAACATGCTCCGAACCTCGAGACCTGGCACCGTCGCCTTGGTCATGCCAATTACCAGACCGTGAACAAAATGGTGAAAGCCGGCATGATCGCAGGTATGCCCTCTACATCCCTCCCCCTTCCACAAAAATGTGACTCGTGCATCCTTGGAAAACAGACCAGGACACCTGTTCCAAAGATACGTGAAGAAGGGGAGGGGCACAGGGCAACGAGGAAACTGGGTATCGTTTGGATTGACCTTACTGGGAAGGCGGATGTACAATCTCGCAATGGATATAACTACATGATGAACCTTGTCGATGATTATTCCAACAAACCCTGGTCGATCCCTCTTAAGCTAAAAAGCGACGCGCTAGAGGAACTCAAAGCTTGGGAAAGGGCTAGGGAACGAGAAACCGGACTTAAAGTCGGAATGTATTGCACGGGACATGATGGGGAACTCTCTGGGCACAAAATGGAAGCATGGCTCAAAGCGCAAGGCGGCGCGCAACAGTTCGGCGCACCGTATACATCAGCGCACATGGGGCGCGTCGAGCGTATGCATCGCACGCTCAATAACAAAGTGCGCACAATGCGCATCGCAGCCGGTTGCCCGCCCAATATGTGGGACGAATTCTATCTCACGGCATGCTATCTCCACGAAAGAACCGCTACGAAATCCCTGAAAGGCAAATCAGCATACGAAGCCTGGCATGACCGACCGCCGAACTACTCGTACATGAGGGAAATCGGCTGTCGTGCCTTCGTCCTGATCCAAAACCGAAACAATCCGAAGATCTACGAGCGGTCTATCGAATGTATCCTGATCGGCTATAATCCCAATGCGAAGGAATACCGATGCTACCATAAACCCTCCGGAAAAGTCTACAGTTCCTATCATGTTCGTTTCCTCGACAGCCACGACGGTCATCTCCCAAATATACCACCATCAACCGAGCGCAAACCTACGACAATACAAGAGATCAGTGACGGCGCAACAGAACAACCACTTACCATGGATAACGATGATGAACACGACTTCTATCCAACAACCGCTGAAGCCGAACCCCCGCAACCAACACTTCCAACACCGCCGGTGGAACCTAGACGCTCCGGACGGACGACACAACCCTCACAGAAAGCCGATCCCACCAGCACTACCCGCTTAGAACGCGCCATCGCAGAGTCAAAGGCAAGCGCAGAACGCATCAAGGCGGCCAGAGCGGAACGACGCGAGGCACCCGCCGATGACGCCATAGCTGACCCAGAACCGGACCCTGTAGACCGAGGACCCGAGCCCCATCACTCCGAAACCGATCATGATCGAGCCTTGGCAGCCATCATCGATCAAGGCGGGATTGATCCGAGGGACCTAGAGTTCGAGGACGAGCCGAAAACATGGGAGGAGGCACAAAAGTCAGCGGATGCAGCAAAATGGGAGGAAGGATACAGAGAAGAACTTAAATCGCTGAAAGACATGGGAGTATACAAACTGATTCCTCGATCAGAAGTCCCACAAGGCCACAAGATTAGAAAAGGCCGACCGGTCTTCAAAATCAAGCGCGACGAGAACGGCAAACCCGTACGGTTCAAAGTCCGGCTCGTCTTCAAAGGATACGAGCAGATCTACGGGAAGGATTACACTAAGACGACCTCACCGACCGCACGAATGGAATCTTGGCGAGTACTACTACACCTTGCCGCTACTAAAGGATGGCATGCCATGCAGATAGACGTCAAGACTGCTTTCTTATACGGCCTACTGCCCACGGACGAGATCCAATACATGGAACAACCACTTGGATTCGAGGAAGAAGGGAAGGAAGGCTGGGTATGGTGCCTCGTACGCGGACTTTATGGGATGAAACAGAGCGGACGGATATGGAACCAGACCTTGAACGACAACATGATCTCCTGGGGATTCACCCGTCTAGCGTGCGAGTCATGCATCTATTACCGCAAAACTGACACGGGCACAATCATCGCAGCTGTACATGTCGATGATTTCCTAGCGATCGCCAGCAACGAAGCCGAAAACAATTGCTTCAAAGAACAAATGCGCAGCGTTTGGACTATTTCAGATCTTGGCACCCCTAGATTCGTCGTCGGCATTGCTGTTGAATGGGATCGCCCCAACAACACCGTCAAGCTGTCTCAAACCGCCCTCATCGATAAAACAATCCATCTCTTCCGTCAACAAGACGCCACTCCACTATCGCTCCCCATGGAACATGGTTTGAAACTAAGGCGAGTAGATCGCGCATCCCTATCTCCAGACGAACAGATCGCCGTCGCCAAACTCCCCTACCGCTCCCTCGTCGGGTGCCTCCTATACTTAGCCATATCCACGCGACCAGACATAGCTTACGCCGTTCAGCAACTCACACAATTCGTCGACTCATATTCAACTGTACACTGGAATGCCGCAATCCGCCTGGTGCGTTATCTGAAGGGAACCCGCGATCTGAAACTTCATCTTGGAGGAACGCTACCCATCTCCCTCGTCGGATTCACCGATTCAGACTGGGCAAACTGCCTCAACACTAGACGGAGCATTGGCGGATACACTTGGAGTCTCGGCTCGGGCGCTATTTCTTGGGCGGCGCGAAAACAGAAAACAGTCGCGGCGTCATCTTGCGAAGCGGAATACATGGCTGCCTTCGAGGCAGCACAAGAGTGCATATGGCTCCGAGCGCTACTGAACGCGATCGGATACGAGACACCCACACCTACCACTATCCTATGCGACAACAACACCGCGATTAATCTCTCAGAAGACTCGCTCTTCCACGCCCGCGTCAAACATGTTGATATCAAGTACCATTTCCTCCGCGAATGCGTCCAATCCCAGGAGATAAACGTTCGCTACGTCAACACTAAACATAATGTCGCGGACTTGTTTACTAAACCACTCGAACGCCCACTATTCGTCCGTCTCCGCGCTCTGCTAGGCCTATTTTAACGACCCAGATTCCATTCGAGGAGGAGTGTGTATTCGGTGAGGAGGAGTGTTGGAATGCGGAGAGCACCGAACACACCCTTTGTGTCGGCTCGACCATTCACGGTCTATTTCCTTTCATCTTACTTATAACAAAGGACTCTTTATTTACAGTACACATATATATATACCCTACCATACCTTTAGATACCCTTAGTCGCTTATACGAGACTAAGGGTGAGTAGTCTACATTTATCCCACTCACGGACACGTAACTAACTATAGTGTAGATACTTATCGTTCACTTATAGGTACGGTCCACAAATAATATTAGTCGCTTATACGAGACTAAGGATACTTATCGTTCACTTATAGTGATCCAACGGTATAGATTCTAACAAGCCGGTCGTTGGGGAACATATGACGGAGCTCAGCATTGGTAACACGAGTTTAGATTGAGACTCGACACAGTCTATACATACCCCTACCCTAGCAATAGACTATGACACTGGCACATTATTTTTTTGTTCAGAGTGGTTCATATAGCACTAGAATATGAGATGACGTCGCCACGCGAAGTATAACGCGGAAGTCCTTACCTGCTTGATTTGGAATGCGTGTTGTTTGTCCTCAATTGGCAAAGGCTTCCTCTCGTCGGCCGAATATAGACGCAATTTCCACACAGCGTCCATGTTTCGGCCGAAGGCCGGAGCAGATCCGCTCCCCCGACACGCTAACAAGTCAAGCAACAGTCAAGAGCTGTCAAGCTCGACGCTCTATTTCTACTTCACTTACCTCCAGTGAGTAGTCAAAACTTCGAATTCGGCTCTAGTCCGACATATAAAAGCCTCCATGGATTAGGGCTATCCAATCCGTCTCGTTCGAATGTTCTCGCAAACGACAAGATGTGCTCTCCGTTCCACACGGTTGACCAGGCGGAGGACCTTTGCCACGGCATCAGCGTCTAACAACCTGGTTAATATTGTTGAGGTCGGCCCTCGAGATGGTCTCCAGAATGAGAAGGGTGTCATCCCAGTTGACGTCAAAGTCGAGCTCATCAACCGTCTTGCGAGAGCCGGAGCTCAGAACATCGA
Organism: Tricholomella constricta; assembly: GCA_013368375.1. Lineage (NCBI taxonomy): Eukaryota > Fungi > Basidiomycota > Agaricomycetes > Agaricales > Lyophyllaceae > Tricholomella > Tricholomella constricta. Next base: position 301,982 of record JAACJP010000005.1, on the reverse strand, counting down.
AACAGGGAGCTTTGTGAGCCCCAAGTGGGTCCCACAGGTGCATTGTTTTATTCTACCATAATTTAGTGGTGTTGACTTGAGTTTTCCAGATGGGTGGTACTTCAGAGGTCATTACGAGGATGGAACGATTACCGGGCGTCCGTTACGCCGTCCTTGTACCGAACCAAAAGGGCCTCGACAATCTTTTTACCGTGCTCGATGAGACGAAACTCACGCCCCCAATCTCGGATGAGATCTCGATATTCACGGCCGCGACGGACGCCTTCACCCGCGCGAACCTCAATACGACGACGGCGGAGTCCCTGCTGCGGTTGGAACCCGTCGCGCGGGCTGCGTTGGACCGTGGGCTGCGCGTCCGGGGGTACGTCAGTGTCGCTATCGCGTGCCCGTACTCTGGCCCTGTGGATTTCAAGCGCGTCAGGGAGGTTGCGAAGGCGTTGGCAGATATGGGGTGCTATGAAGTCAGCCTTGGTGATACGGTTGGGCAGGGAACACCGAACAAGGTGGCAGAGATGATTGAAGAAGTCAAGAAGGGTGTGCCGGTTGAGAAACTTGCTGTGAGCTGCCCGCCTCAATTCACCTGTGCATGGCTGACTGGCGTACCTTTTATCAGGGACATGTGAGGAGATCTGTTCTCATGGTTCATGATGATGCTAACCACTTTCTAGTTCCACGACACGTACGGGACGGCTGTCGCGAACGTATTCGCGGCCCTTGCGCAGGGTGTCAGGACTATCGATTCGTCCGTAGGTGGCCTGGGCGGGTGTCCATACTCTCCGGGTGCAACAGGCAACGTCGCTACGGAAGATGTCCTCTACGCGCTTAGGGATTCTCACTACCAGGTCGCGGGCTCTAACAATGGCACGATCAACCTCGATGACATGGTCAACATCGGATGGTGGATCAGCGAGAAGTTAGGCCGTGACAGCGTCAGCCGTGCGGGCCGCGCCATTCGTGCTAGGAGGCAGCGCGAGGAGAGCGATCCCAAAGTAAAACTGTAATAATTCTTTTGCTGCACAGATACCGGTTTGTCTTGGATAGAGGAATGTGTGCCCCCCAAACTCGATGATATCTGGGCCTCAGCGGGCCGTACTCTCGTCCTACACCACCCCTTGCCTGTGCTTGTCCAAACTTCATAACAGCTCCCACTTGAAGCGAATCTTCTGCCTTGTACATGAACCCGCTAAAAGGCTCCGTTCCACTGCATTGAGCAGGTAAGAGGCGGAATTAACTTCTACTTCCAATTCAGGTTCGGTAAGTCCTGGTATAATTGCAATTCCTCAAGCACGAGATCCGCGACGGCCTGAACGATGGTTACATTGACGCCTTCTGTGGCCTCTAAAGATCTAAAGCCTCCAGCCATGCTGACATCGTACACGTATTAATCCTTCCACTGACTAGTTCTAGATAACCTTGGGTGAACGAGAACTCGCTGACAAGCAAAAGCCTGGGATTGAGCGTCGTTCCCGACTATTCTGGGTTAGACTCGATCATTCGCACGTGGTGTGGGGGCGCTGCAACGACGACCTTTACCCCGGATTCTTACCGACAATCATAGCCGCCAATACGACAAGTTTGTTGGGAAAGGCAGGATAACAAAGGTCTTGAAAGACATAAAGGGATAAAAAGAAACAAACCTTGCAAAAGGTACGTACAACGAAAATCAGTATGAAAGGGACGAAATGTGGGAAGACTGAGCCCAGATGGCCCATTGTGATTCCATTTTGACACAATCCCTGGTCCCAAGACAGGGGCCGACGCGGCTGGCTATATAAGTCCCAACGCTCCGTAGTTACATACTCGACATCCACCCCATATCAATACCTTCAAACCCTCTGCTGTCGCGTCTGTGCATTTCGAAATCTTTCATCATGACACGTACTGCTCGCGCCTCATTCCCCCGCGCCGTCATCAGGGACCGCTCAGAGTCCAAGTCCGGCTTTGATAAGTCTGTTCGCAAGAACGGCGCCGGCGCACACAGTTGGGGAAGCCTGGCTGACGACAAGCTTCTCGATTTCGCCGCCATGGACGAACAAGAGTTCGAGTACGAAGAGGAAGTAGACTCGTCGTCCAACAGCTCCCACTCTGAACGTACGTGCTGCTGTCCACCTATTGAAATTTCGAGTCGCTGATGGTGTGTCGCTTACAGCCCTTGAGGAGAAGAAGCCTGGCTTGCAGAGGACAAACAGTGTCGTAACTAACGACGAGCTAGAGACCGCTAGGAATTTCAGGAAGAACGTGCTCAAGACTGCAAGTATGTTGTGCCCTTCCATTCAGCTCCACTTAGCCAATTTAACGGACTCCCAGACCTTGACCTCTCTGCGATTGCTCGCACGTCGTACGCCGTCGCCGCGTCACCTAAGAACGCCGTTGCGATCACCAGCGATGCTCAGGTAACATTTGCTCCTGATCTTATATATCTCCTGCTCACACATCATCCTCTTCGCAGATTTAATACCCCACGCGTTAGAATCCAATTCGTATATTATCTAGCTACTCGACCCCGTATAGTCTCTGTATCCTCTCTTGAACATTGAACCATGAAATAACAAGGTGTACAATACCCAGTTATCATATCCATGTTTGATATCCATCTCCTACATTCAAATCTGGAGGTACTGCCCAGATACTTGTGGGCGTCATATGAATACCAAGAATGCTTCCATGGCTTTCAATGAACATTCGATGACCTTCGAAGGCCTCGTGACGACGGAGGTACTGCCATAAAGACGTGGAAAGTGCTTGGACGCTGCCTTGGCAGCTCCATCAAGGTGTGTCCGCGCAACATCGGAATGCCTTGAAAGAAGAGATCTCCAAGTTCCAACAAGGACAAAGTTCCAGACTACGAGAACTGAGCAGGTGCATTAGAGCTGGTAACTTAAGTACAAGTCGACAGTAGTAATCCGCACAACCAGGTCCTGACGCTCTGACGGTTAATTGGGTCCTCTAGGGGTCTAAAGAATTGGGAGAATGAAGGACTGATCTCAAGGTTGACTTCGCCTGGTCAACTGCGGGAATATGACGAGAAAGAAATGGCGCGTCGCAGTGAAGGCCTTTGACAAAGTTTGAATCGTAAGTTGTAGTAGAGCCCTGTATTCGTGTCCTAGTGTTAGCTGTGAAACTTGAAGGCAACTTGATAGAGCAACAGATCTGCCCAGTTGCAAGCCTGAGGGTTTGGCCGCGCACAGGCGCACGCGCGGCACAGTGAGCGGCATAGTTCCAACCCCGTTGATGCGCTTTATCCGGCTTCCGGGCCGTCCTTTCTTCCTTCCATTACCACCCCGGTCATAAGTCACGAAATGCGCACCGAACTTCACCAATGCTCGTCGCTAGGATGAGCGATGTCTATGTCTCACCATTGGATAAGTTTTAAATTATACTTTTCCCGGCTGCTCAATTTAAATTATGACGTTTTTTCTTAACGAAGTCGAAGGTCGACAACATGCACTGTATGATCCTTCAATCATTATGATTTAGGTCAACGACACTGGATGGCAGTCACGTTGTGTATCTATGAATACTATCCGAGAAGCACGACGGGAGATAGTAGGGAATGCAGGCTTCACGAACATCAGTCAAATGCCAGCGTACCACTCCGAAGCCTAAATCAAGATGGGCTAGCTGGGCTTTTAGCATCTACCTTGTTCTCTATTCTAGCCCTCTGGTTATCTACCATCTGCTATCACCTTCCAACTCACCGCTACCGACGGCTGTTTAAAAACGAACAGGAGTTCATGATTTGGTAAGTCTTTGAACTTTCTGCACACTTGCAACGCTCAAAGCACACCCACCTAAGTATCTAGACTTGCGATCAGGTATGTAGATATTCTGCTTTTTTCCAATTGCCGGTCTCGCGTGATTTCTCTGCGGCCATTCCTCAATATCTTGGCGCTTCCGTATGTTATCTTCGATGCCTCGCATGGTCTTGCATGGTATCAGCCTCTACACCCGATCACAAGGTCGACCACAATGTGCGATGGTCCCTTTTCGATAGATCAGTGATCAGTCGTTTGAAGTACAGAAGTCGCTCGGCGGTCAGCAGCCGTCGACGTTGTGCTTGCTTTTCTGCAATAACATACCGCCACACACCCTTATCGCCTCCTTTGTGTTTTGACCAGTGCGACCGCGGCATGCATTTTGTGTTGACAGCTCCTTCAATCACCGGCTTCGAAGGGCGAGCCCATATGCTGTGCAGTATTCCAGGTTGTCGACGTCCTTTTCCACAAGGTTCCCTTGAGCACTAGGCCATCACGATAGCGTGAAGGTATGTGCTCCTTGCGCACACATTCTGAATGTACACTGTCATTCCTGACAGCCCATATGTCGCGTTCCACGATAACGCAGGTCTGCCTACGGAACTCCACTTCAGATGTCGTGTCTTATAGTCAGGCGACGGTGACTACATGAGGCTCTAGACCTCCTATTAGAATTCTGGCAAGGCAGCGACATGCGAGGTCGGTCCACGTGTTATGTTGCGAGGGCAGGTCTACCAGCCTCTGCGTGCCAGCATTCGGATGGCTCTTCACGTTTATCATGCGATTGCTTTTCCGGGGAGATCGCGAGGACGCAGTATAAAAAATCGGTGCAGAGCCAATGACAATCCGCAACTCCTCTTACCTCAATCGCACCCTCGCACCAGAGATGAGACTCCTCGCTTCCCTAGTTCTTTCTCTAGGCACTATTGCCTCAGCTCACTGTGAGCCATATCCTACGCATCTTCGGCCGCTAGCATCCATTGACTCTTTTTTGTGCTAGACATATTTCCATCACTGGTCGCTAATGGTGTTGCCACTTCAGAATGGACGAATGTTCGCAGAACGAACAATTACTATTCACGCGAGCCCGTACGACAAATTGCCTTCTTCGGGATCTTACTTATAAAACCCCCCTCCTCAGGTTACGAATGTCAAAAGTATCGACTTCCGCTGTTACACATCCGAAGCGGGGGCTACTGCCTCCACCATCGACGTTGCTGCAGGCTCGCAGCTCGGTATACAGGCCAACGGCCCGATGTACCACGCCGGGGTGGGTTTCTCTCAACATAGCTTCCTTTCACCGTGATTAAATTGTCAACTTAGGTCGTTAACGTCTACATGGCGAAGGCGCCTGGAGACGTCTCCACCTGGGATGGATCTGGGAATGTATGGTTTAAAGTATGTGTCTGTTTCATCAACAAGAACATGACATTCAACAGAAATCTTCATCAGGTACACCAGATTTCCGCTTTTACCGATGGCGGAAAATCCATCACCTTCCCTGCATTGAGTAAGTTGTAGTGTTCTTGATTGACAACGTAATTGACTTACCTTCTATCTAGACACTCCATTACTTTCACGGTCCCCAAGTCGCTCCCATCGGGACAGTCAGTCGGCTCAAACACTTCTTTGTCTTACTGAAATACAAATATGGCTATGCCTTGTGATATAGGTACCTCGTTAGAATGGAGTCCATCGCTCTCCACGATTCCGCATTTGTGGGCGGTGGTAAGTGTCGTTGTAATTTTATCGCTATCAGATTGATAATCGTCATTCTCAAGCTCAATTTTACATCGCCTGCGGTCAAATCAACGTAACGGGAGGTGGAAGTGGTTCTCCTGGTCCCCTCGTTGCGATTCCCGGAGTCTACAGTGGGACTGTATGTCTGTTTATCCGCTTATCGTGGAGGGTAGCATTGAATACATTTACAGGAGCCTGGAATCCTCATCGACATCTATTATCGTAAGGCTTCACTTTTCTTGCGACGGTGAGTACAGAAATTTCTGATAATATTTTTGCAGCCATCCCTACCACATACGTTCAGCCCGGGCCTGTAAGCCATTTTTGCGCTTCTCGCCAAGATTATATGCTCATTTTATCCCCATCACAGGTCGTCTGGAGGTGAAAAGTCCAAGGGGAATAATTTTGCAATCGTTGTCTGGACCGGGAAATTCTTCGACGGAGCCTTCATCACCTTTAAATATTGTGATGTCCTTGCGCTAGCGCTACTATGGCTGCAATTAAATGTACATTTGTTCGAAGATAGTGGTAACTTTTTGAGCTCTGCAAGGCCTTGCTTGTAATTCCTCGGGGGCCCGGATGAATCGGACCGGCGGCGTGTTGTTTGCTCTTCCGAATCCTCAACGTTTCAACGTTTCAACGTTCAACGTTCAACGGTCAACCACCTCAACTATGCTCCATGATCATTGTTCCCGTCCGCCAGGAGGCTCTGCGCTGATTGAACTTGAGTAAAAGTAAACAGGCTTAATTTTTTCTGGGTCAAGCGAAGCCTCGACGATAGGCTGGAACGGTCAGCTTCGCCGGCATGGTCAAGACAATCCTACGGGATTGTCAATCAGCCTAGTGAGAACTTGTGTTGGCTTTGTTTCGACTATCAGGATCGGGGACTCGAAGAGGATGTCCTTGTACCGCGCAGTGATGACCTTACTTTGCTTGAGAAATGGTACTCTGTCTTGGAGATCTACAATGCACTTCTAACAAACATCAGCCGCGCTTTTACCACGAAGCTCCGAGGTGAGGGCAACGCAACGTTGTGGCAGTTCATTCTCATCTAGTTACTTTCTCTCTCCGTACTGATTACTTGCAACCTTTCACTCCAGATTGAGCACGATATTCACGAAGTCCAAAAAATGAGTGAATGGTCAGTACGAGTAGATGTTGTTGGTGTGTGTTTTTGGATCTCTGCAATGCAGCCATATACTCACAACAATGGTCTGGACTCTTACAGGGATCATCTCGACATGCTGCATGTTTTGCAATGCTGGTTGTCGCGTGGTCTTCATGCCATCTTTGACACACATATATACACACATACACTTAAGCCTACCTTCATTTTGTAAGAACGTATGGCTGAAGTCTAGCCTACTTTTCGTAGAGCTTCGAGACGGTCTTCAGTTTAATTTTTTTGTCCAGCACACCTCAATCCTAACAAGTCTACCATACTGAACCGTGTAGTGTACTTCAAATAGATTCAAGTCAGCTTGAAAAAGTTCAATATATTTCAAGCGTACCTCAATCCTAACGAGTCTACCATACCAAACCGTGTAGCGTACTTCAAATAGATTCAAGTCAGCTTGAAAAAGTTATCTTTACAGCGTACCTCAATCCTAACGAGTCTACTGTCAAACCGTGTAGCGTACTTCAAAAAGCCTAAGTTTCAACCCTAAGGTACAGCGAGTCTACCATGCTCGCGAGTCTACCGTGCCCGAGCCGTCGCGTCAGCCTATGAAAAGTCTACCCAGCCTATACGGGCTATGTCAATAAAATAAGATTTCGACATATGACGAGCGTACCTTGAGTGCTTTCTCAAACACGGCTTGACAGTCTGTCGCCAGTCACCTATACATGGCAGCCTGTCGGTGGCAGTACGCCGCTCGCCCGCCTTTCGTCGCCATCCCAAGCTCACCCCAGACGTCTGCCATCCTCGAAAACGACGCCACGCTGCGTCGAAACTCCTCTTGCAGAATCTCCTTCTCCTCTTGTGATCTGTCACGCGCTGCTCGATCGCGAAACCACTTAACCCGATCCACTGCCATCCATCAGCATTGAGCAAGGTGAACCATCTGAGAACACTTACTTTCGAGGCTCCATTCCGACTCCTCTTCTTGGGTCATGCCAATACGTCGCCCAACATGCCAGAACCACGGGTCTTGTTTCTTTGCATCACCCAACTTGTGGCGTTCCGTCACGTTCTTCTGCCACAGCTGTTCCTTGAGCAAAGGCTGCAATGCCTTGTCATTGGGGTCGAGGCCGAGCGCGAGGAGTTTTTTGTACACGCGTTGGTACCGCTCCATTGCTGAGGTCTTTTGTGCTTGAAGGGTGAGAAGATATTGCTGAGCGCGCGTGCTGGGACGTTGGCCGTGAACGAAGCTTTGCTTGAATTGGAGGTTAGCGTTGACGGTCTTGATAGCTAAGCGGACCTCAGCGAGGGCGTCATGGGCCTGACCTTCGCGCAGTTGGTATTCGACCTGAGCCAAGGACTCCAACCCTATGGCGCTGCGTCGAGTCACGGGAAAGTCGGAAGGTAGCAACAGAGGGATGTCCTCAGCTGCAATGGCTTCTGTCGAATTCGCCTCGCTTAAGAGAGCAGGAAACATCGTCAGCTGCTCTTGACGCCAACTCGCAAGCTCTTGAGAAAGCCTGGCACGTGAGCTTGACGTCTGAGCATCGGGTTTGGACTTGGAGGATAACTGGACCCTGTAACATACTACGTTAGATATGCAGACGTGCACAGAACGAGTTACGCACTGTTTCTCCTCCAGCTGTAGCGCTCTGTTTAAGAATGATGCAAGGCCGGCTCCATTATCGTTACTACTGGAGGCAGCCAATTCAGCGCTTGCTAACGTTTGATACACCCGGTTGAATGACAGCGGCCCTTCGAGATGGTCAAGATCTTGAAGACATGGATTTTTGTGTCGACTTACCTCCTTCCAGCTGTACCTCATATACACTCTGCACAACTCCTTTCGAGATGATCTTCGGCCTTGTATCCATTGTCTCCCACCGTGCGATTAGATCCGGCGCATGCATATTAGTCAATGCAGCAAAATCATCCTCCCGCGTTTGAAGGGTCTTGACGCACGCGGTATACATACGATGAAGTGTTGCGACTGTATATCTAGATCAGATATATTCTTCACCGATGGATTAAATACTGACCGATCTGATGAACTTTTGTGCGACTGTATATCTAGATCAGATATATTCTTCACCGATGGATTAAATACTGACCGATCTGATGAACTTTTGTCCAGTTCCAATACCCAAAGAAATCGTCGAGGCTGTCGTGGCGATGACCATCGTTCTGCTCCTTGATGCTCCCTGCAGATTGGTTTTGTTCCGCCCATCCACCTTCGATGTTCTCGCCCCAAGTCTCGCCGGAATACTTCAAGTAGTTGAAGGCCCACAAGAGCATGCAAATCAGAACATGGTTCACGACGTGCATCTTGGGAATTGCGCCCCGAATCTTCCCGAGCAGAGGGACGACGTCTGGAAACCATTTCATAAAACGTTTCTCGAGATTAATACAATATTGACACCTAAAGCTAATGAGTTTCAAGTGATTCTTCCCTAAGTAAGATAAACGAACCATATATCATAGCTAATCATGATCCAGCGCAGGTGGCTGGCCTCGGCAATCGCGTGTGCCAATGCATAGTCGGTGTTCGCGAACCTGCAAGGCAGGATCAGTGAAAGTTCAAATGTGTAACACGAGCAGCTTACGCTTCGCCTTTGGTGAGGTCCACCATTCCCTGTGGCATGTAACAGCCGTGGCGGGCACATTGGAAGGCGACGACGCCGCTCACCACGGCATTCTTGAATTTCGCAATGTTCTGCATCTTTCCTGCTTTGAGGTGAGGGCAGGTCGGTTCCTGCGATACACCATGAGACGACGGCCACGATAGCTGAGGAGAAACGTACCTCTTCTGGATGAATGCCATCGGTCGGTACGAAATAGCCGTTGCCGTTGTTCAGAGCCGTGTCATCCGGATCATCATTTTTATGCTTGCGCTGGAGTCGAAAGTTTCCATCGGTGGATAGGAATAGGGTGTACTTGTGGCTATATCTAGTCAGCGATAAGGAATGTGCGTTGCAAAAAATCACTCACGTCTCATCGTCATGGGCAGCCCGGATCACAGCGTTGTCTACGTTGAAGCCGACCTCAGGGCAAGCTGGACATCGGACCGTGAGTGAGTTTGCGCGTCGGTGGGTAAGGATGTTGTCGATGCTGTGGGCCTGGCCACTCCGTCTGACAATAGCGAGGTGGCTCCATACACGTGAGACCTGATTAAACTCGCGGTACCGATCCTGTGCATTGTAGAAGTCAGCCATTGTAGTACGAATACAGTAAAATACATACCGGCACGTCCTGAGGGAAAGCATTGTTCGTTAGGCTTCGAAGGGTGCCAAAATAGTCGTAGGCAGACTTCTTCGACGTCAAGTTGCTTATGTGAAAGTGCTTGAGTACCGAGAACGTGAAGGCGGTTTCCGGTCGCTTGATAGTTGCAGGGAAGTACCGGGCACGTACCAGTTGCTCTGCATCGGACAAAGCCTCACAATGGCAATATTCGATTTGCATGCAATGAACACCGTTGATATGGACGACGACTGTAGGGCGGCCGCTTAGGGTGGGCAGTGCGTTGGGGCACGGCCTGCCAAAGTGTCCTAACGTCATAACGAAGCCCAATTCAGAAAGTGATACGCGCTGGAAGAAACTGCCTGTCCATCGCTGGAGGAAGTGGAACGGTTGACTTTCATGTGCTACGATGATGCACTCCTGACATAGGAGATCGCACTGAGAGCATTCTGTGCATCGAAAAGCACCAGCAGCCGCGCTGCAGGGACAGTCCTGTCCGATACGAGGATGGGACTCGGTCGATAAAATCGCGTCTTGTAGAATATCGAAGCTTTTCGAAAAAGTTTCCATCATTACTGACGCGCCCTGCGTTCCATCAGCAAACCTTCTGCCCCAGTGATGAAGATACACGTACTTGTTTCCTAATTGGTTTTACGTCAGGTTCGGCGGTGGTTGAAGTGGGGTTGTAGGACGGAGTAGGCATAGAACATGTGGGAGGTGGTGCTGATACGCGTCGACGCTTTGCCGTGGTTTCGTAGAATGTGCGCGTTGTCGTGCTCCTGGCTGCAAAGACTGCCCTGTTCAATTCAATATCATCCTCCTTGTCGGACTCGCTGTCGTAACGGCCAACGACTCCTCGACGCTTGTGGGTACGGGACATTGGACAGGAAGGGGCTAGCTACAGAACGAGTGGTGCGTGCGCGTTAGTGTGAAATAAAATCTCTCTGGCCAGCACGAGAACAATAATGGAGGCAGCATTGTACGGCAATGGCTCCTCGACCTCGATCGGGGAGGAAAGGACAATACAATAGCAGCAGAATGAAGTGGCGTATGCGCGGTGACACGCGGGACAAGAGAACAAGGCACGTTCTGGCCACAACGAGAACAAGAGTAGAGGCAGCATTCTACGGGACCTCACGATCGCTGCCAGAGCAAATCGTGTGGGTGATCGAAGATCTGACCCCAACTCATCAACGAGAACAATAGCACAGCAGTCTACGGGACCTCACGATCGTGTGGGCGATCGAAGATCTGACCCGAACTCATGAAGGCCACTGTCCGAAGCAAAAGGTTGTATGATTCGTTATCTCTTTACCTATGTGAGATAACGTTGCGACTGTCAAAAATATATACGTGCGCTTTAGCAGTGTGCGCTTGGATAGTGTAAATTGAGCATGTTCTACAGTGACCACAATTGGTCAAATGGTATTATCCGCGTCATGTCGTAAGAGATGTTGGGCGCCGGATTCAAGTGCTCGAGAAGGGGCGGCGGGGGCTCAAAGCCGGGCACGTCATGAGAAAGATGACGAGGGACGATAGGCGCGCGGCGGAAGTGATTGAAGAAGGTCTGCGTATAGTACTTTGCAACGGCTTCCTCCAAACTCTGAATTTCATCGGCCTTCCATCGCCAACTGTCGACGTGGAGGATGCCTGGCTGTTTCCCGGGCCAAGTCCTCATGAGCCGCTGAAGTTCCAACAAGTAGCGACAGCGTTCGTCCTCGTTGTAGCTCGCGATGCCGTGATTTGCTTCAGACAGCGGCGCGGCGAGGAGTTGTCCTCCGGGAAAGCAATCGGCGACACGTTGTTGTTCTTGCCCAAGATCGAAGTCGGCGGCCCCACGACGGATGAGAACTTGCAACGCGAGGAGCTCCTGGCAAAAATTAAGCTCCGCCAGCTCCCACAAGATCTCCTCGAAGTCCTTGTCCTGAAGATCCCCGAATGGTTTGCCCTGCCAAGTTTCATTACCATGGGCAACTTCGCCGATTGAGGTGTCCTCGGCGCTCAAGCAGTTCTGGAGAAAGTCAGACAATAGTTCCAGGCGCGTCGCGCTCTTTGTCTGACGATCCCCTCTCTTCCTATCAGCGCCGGACGAGCTATGTTGCAGCCAGTCGAGCCCAAGCAAATCTCTCCAAGCCTTCCCAGGCATCGGCCGCGCATTCGAATCATTGACACTGAGGCGATGGATGAGAACCGCGCGATAACGAAGCCAGGCACGGAGGGTCGATGCACGCCGGTCTCGTTTCTCGTAGGCAATGAACGAGGCGGGTTCCGGGAATGCGTATCCGAAATCGGAGCCCAGAACATCTTTGTCGACGAAGTTGCTGGGTGATTGATCGACGCTGTGGAGCGCATCACGCCATGCCGGGATCGCGGGAGGAAGGATGGCGTCCGGCAGATCTTCAAACTTGCTACGACCCTGCGGCTCGTAGATGGCCTTGTTTTTCTTGCGCTGGGCGTCTATGATGTCCTTGTCAGTTGTAGATGAGTAAATCATTGAGATAAAAACTTACAGGGGCTGTACCGTTGCGTGCGAGCCTTACGATCTGTCATCGGCACATCGGGAGGTGGAACCACGGGTCGCTCCATCCGGTGGGCGTTGAACGGGTTGCAGGTTGTGTGGAAATATTTAGTGAAGCGCCGGATTGCCGTATATTTGGCCAGTTGCGTCGCAGACCCGCGATAGACGACCTTGTAGGAGGGCTTTGATGCAGCGAGCGGAATGAAACCTTCGGCGCGCTTTGCAGTGACCACTTCGTTGATGCACAGTGTAAGGACATCCACACGGTGGTGAACAAGGAATACAGGTATTTTTGCCCTAAATAATTCCTCGCAGACGCCGATGTTGGTAGTGAATGCCCCCATTACCGGTGCGACTGGCGTCGCTGCATCCACCTCTAAACCCCCACTAATACGCGGTTGGTAGATGTCCCGCCAGTCGAGCGCAGCTTGTAGCTCGGAGTACAGATGCTGAACCTCGCGTACGGCGAGTCGTGCACGACTGAATGTCGTCGGTAAGGAGGTGAGTCGATCAAGGAAGGAATTGAGGATGGGAGGGATCTCCCGAGCTGGGGGGTAATTGTCGTAGACGGCACTCCGCGCTTTTTCCATCAGCAGAATGCAGGGTTTTCGAAGGCGGCTGAGCATATCATGAGAGAAGCGCCCGATCGGATAAAATAGACGGTCCTCGCACACAAACTCGGATTCTGCAGGGAGCCACCACATTATTACCACGGGGTCACTGCGATCGCGGGGTGGATAACGAATGACTGAAAGGTATGGGAGATCCGCGATGTAAGGCTGCGGCCACATAAGTGGGTCGTCATCTCCATAGCGTAGATCCTCGCGCAGGAACACCGGGCGATCTCCCCCCAGAGGCGGATCCCGTAGTCTCTTCGAATTCGGCGAAGTCACTACATAGTCCCCCTCCCCAACGATGGCAGCGACTAAGCCATCGGTCGGCCGAATATCTGACGAACTGTGAACACAATTATTAAACATAGAGGGAAAAGAACTTACTAGCTGGGTTGAACTGAAGTTTGAGACGCAGGAGTTGTTCAGGGTTCGCCAACAGGTCTTTCGACCCTGGGGGGTAGAGTTCCTCGCTCGACATCACGAATCGCCGCGTTGGTTAAGAGTACCACAGATAGATATCAGCCGATGTCACGTCGAGCCGAAAGAGAATACCAAAGGTATATCTCAAAAGTGGGAAGTGGGCTGAAAGAACCGCGGGCTATGAAGATTCGACAGTAAGTAGTTACATAAATGAAGAAAACTTACTGTTGATCGTGATTTCGAACTTTGGAGCTCAAGGTGCGACGTGGGTGGATAAAGAGTCCCCAGGCTATCACGAAACGCCGCGTTGGTTAAAGAGCACCACAGAGAGAAATCAGCCGACGTCACGTCGAGCCGAAAGAGAATACCAAAGGTATATCTCAAACTGCAATCTGGGTAAAAGGAACGTCCGCAGGCTGTGAAGATTAGTTGACAGTAAGTAGTTACATAGATGAGAAAAACTTACCGTTGATCGTGGTTTCGAACTTTAAAGCTCAAGTTAAATGAAACGAGTGTATACGAAAGTGTAAAGACGTAATCCAAAGGAGTGCTTGCAATCAGCCGACGTCACGTCGAGCTGAACGAGAATACCAAAGGTATATCTCGGTGGCAGAGGAGATCGGGCCAAGCAGCTGCAGCGTTGAGGATGCAGCGAATGATGCTGAAGGGAGACGTGTCGTCGACTCTGCACTTGCGCGCTGAGTTTGAAAAATATTTTTCCGCGCTTGGGCCCAGTGGCTGAGCAAGCGTGTGACCTTTCGGCAATGCCCGGGTGGACGCCAACCACTTTTTGACTTCCCATTCTCTTGAACTTCATCACCATCGGGGCAGACGTTCGTCTCCCACCTGCTCAACCTGGCGTCGGCAGTGCTAGTGAATTCTCTCCTCCTCTCGTGTAGATCGTCCGCCTCCATGGATCAAGCACCCCCGCCTTTTCCCATCAACATCGGGCCAGACGTTCGTCTCCCGCCTGCTCGACTTGGCGTCGGCAGTGAATCCTCCCTCCTCCTCTCGTGTAGATCGTCCGCCTCCATGGATCAAGCACCCCCGCCTTTTCCTGTCAACATCGGGACAGACGTTCGTCTCCCGCTTGCTCGACTTGGCGTCGGCAGTGAATCCTCCCTCCTCCTCTCGTGTAGATTGTCCGCCTCCATGGATCAAGCACCCCCGCCTTTTCCCACATACAGGCACTACTATGTAGCGTGTCCTACGGTCCAGCGGGCCCATACATTGTAGCGTACTTGACGGCACCAGCGGGCCCGCTGGAGCGCCAGCGGGGCCCCTACATGTAGCCGTCTGGCACGGTGCCAGCGGGACCTCTACATGTAGCGTCTGGCACAGTACCAGCGGGCCCGCTGGTGCTGCAGCGGGCCTATATGGTGCTGCGGGGGCAGCAGGTGGGGGCTAGTGGGGCACTACCCACATCCGCGGACCTCCGCGGGTCGTTGTCTGTGGAGAACACCCAGTATTGCAGCGGGCCTATATGGTGCTGCGGGGGGCAGCAGGTGGGGGCTAGTGGGGCACTACCCACATCCGCGGACCTCCGCGGGTCGTTGTCTGTGGAGCACACCCAGTATTGCAGGGGGCCGATATGGTGCTGTGGGGGGGGCAGCAGGGTGGGGAGGCTTGCGGAGCACTGCCCATGTCCGCGGACGTCCGCGGGTCATTGTTTGGGGCACACCCAGGATTGCAGGGGGCCGATACAGTGCTGTGGGGGGCAGCAGGGTGGGGGGCTTGCGGGGGCACTGCCCATGTCCGCGGACATCTGCGGGTCGTTGCCTGTGGAGCACACCCAGCAATGCAGCGGGCCTATATGATGCAATTGGGGGCCACAGAGCAGGTGCTGTTACACACCTCTGCGGACTTGCAGCGGAGCACATTACATATAGTATGTCTGCATTACATTGAGCTTGCAGGGCATTACCCACGTCCGCGGATGTCCGCGGGTAGTTGCCTGTGGAGCACACGCAGCAATGCAGCAGGCCTAGATGGTGCTGTGGGGGCCACAACACCTCCGCGGACTTGCAGTGGAGCACACTACATATAGTATGTTTGCATGACATTGAGCTTGCAGGGCATTACCCACGTCCGCGGACCCCCGCGGGTTGTTGCCTGCGGGGCACACCCAGCACCACAGCAGGCCTATATGGTGCAGTAGGGGGCCATGGAGCAGGGGCTGTTACACACCTCCGCAGACTTGCAGCGGAGCACATTACATATAGTATGTCTGCATTACATTGAGCTTGCAGGGCATTACCCACGTCCGCGGACGTCCGCAGGCGTTGCCTGTGGAGCACACGCAGCACTGCAGCAGGCCTATATGGTGCTGTGGGGCCACAGAGCAGCACACCTCCGCGGACTTGCAGCGGAGCACACTACATATAGTATGTTTGCATGACATTGAGCTTGCAGGGCATTACCCACGTCCGCGGACCCCGCGGGTTGTTGCCTGCGGGGCACACCCAGCACCGCAGCAGGCCTATATGGTGCAGTAGGGGGCCGTGGAGCAGGGGCTGTTACACACCTCCGCGGACTTGCACTTGCAGTGGAGCACACGGAGTAGCAGTGGAGCACAAAATCAAGAACGAAGGAATAATACTCCTCGAAAGATGGAACTGGGTGTCTTTGATCATGGTCCTATTGGGCAGTTTGGACACCAGCCTTGCCAGGAAAATACAATTTGAGTACAGTTAAAGACAAGGAACAGGGCTGTTTTGCCACCTCCGCGGAGTTGCAGTGGAGCACAAAATCAAGGAAGGAGGAATAATACTCCTTGAAAGATGGAACCGGGTGTCTTTGATCATAGTCCTATTGGGCAGTTCGGGCACCAGCCTTGCCAGGAAAATACAATTTGAGTACAGTTAAAGACAAGGAGCAGGGCTGTTTTGCCACCTCCGCGGAGTTGCAGTGGAGCACACTACATGTAGCATGTCTAATGTACATCTGCAGACCTCCATGGACTGTTGTCTGTGTAGCACACCTGGTGCTGCAGTGGGCCTATACAGTGCTAGGGGGCCATAGAGCAGAGGTGTTATACACCTCCACGGAGTAGCAATGGAGCACACTACATGTAGCATGTCCTATGTTTCTACTGGTATACAACCTCAACAGTATACAGTATCACCATCAAATCCTGTCTGGATGTTATGGTTTACCTCCATTCAATCATGGGCCTACAGAGGAGGCTACACTTAAACCTGTAGCTCCACTATAACTGTGGAACAAAGCCTGTATCAAGTATCAACAGAGTGTTGTGTAATGAGTATGACCTTTGTGTTCCTTAGTATTTCAATAGCAGGAGGGCTGCAACAGCTGAAGGGCCGCAACAGCTGTATCTAACTCGATATTGACAATGCTGTGCATAAAGAGTACATTATATCGCAGTAGCAAAGTAAGTGTAAAGCTCAATATGAAAGATGGTGCTGTATCATGCACTCTGAAGCACAAACAACAAAGACTGCTGATTGACAGCTATAAGAGGACACAGGGCTACTCTCAATACATTCTCTCTGTGAATTTGTAAGAATAGCTTACATAGTGTAGATAATGCTAGTATACGGTGGTAGAGATGATATAAGAAAGCTACAATAGCATGATGCTGCAGTGAACATAAGTACTGCAGAATAAGCAATCTTTTGGATATTGGACATGTCCACTTGTCTGTAAAGTGTACCAAAGTGGTACACTTATGCACTCTCTTTGGAATCCAGCCCACATATTAGACGTAGGCTTGGACCAGTTAGACTAAATTCAAAGCTTGTGTATCCAAGCACATATACATTTTTTGATTGACCGTGGCGTAACAATAAATATACTTTGAAATGCATTGCCACACTGCTGCTGTCCTGTCGGAGTGATGAAGTGTCAGTGGAACCAAGGCTGAAGATTACATCAATACAATTTACTTCTATTACAGGGCATGGAAACCTGCAGGTCTTGCATACTGGTTACGCCACACTGCGGAAGTGACTGAAGTCCGGGGACATGCCAAATGTCATATACCTGCTCTGTAATGTGATGTCGGTATTTGAACAGGAGCCTACATCGCACACTGCAGAGCGGGGTCACCGGCATTATGCCTCGTATGTTGGACATGCTATATAGTGTGCTCCGCTGCAAGCATGATATATGTAGTGTGCTCCGCTGCAAGTCCGCAGAGGTGTGTAACAGCACCTGCTCCGCGGCCTCCTACAGTACTATATAGGCCCACGGCAGCCCTAGCGGGCTTGTTGACACTATGCCAGATGGCTGCACATAGATGACGTGCTCGTACATTGGACATGATATACATAGTGTGCTCATGATATATGTAGCGTACTCCGCTGCAAGTCCGCGGAGGTGTGTAACAGCCCCTGTACTGCAGCCCCAGTGGGCTTGCTGATACTGTGCCAGATGGCTGCACGTAGATGATGTGCTCGTACATTGGACATGGTATATGTAGTCTGCTTCGCTGCAAGTCCGCGGAGGTGTGTAACAGCACCTGCTCTGTGGCCCCCTACTGCACCATATAGGCATGCTGCAGTGCTGGGTGTGCCCCACAGGCAACAACCCGCAGAGGTCCGCAGACGTGGGTAATGCCCTGCTCCGCTGCAAGTCCGCGGAGGTGTGCTGCTCTGTGGCCCCCACAGCACCATATAGGCCTGCTGCAGTGCTGCGTGTGCTCCACAGGCAACGACCCGCGGACGTCCGCAGACGTGGGTAATGCCCTGCAAGCTCAATGTAATGCAGACATACTATATGTAGTGTGCTTTGCTGCAAGTCCGCGGAGATGTGCTGCTCTGTGGCCCCCACAGCACCATATAGGGCTGCTGCAGTGCTGCGTGTGCTCCACAGGCAACGACCCGCGGACATCCGCAGACGTGGGTAATGCCCTGCAAGCTCAATGTAATGCAGACATACTATATGTAGTGTGCTCCGCTGCAAGTCCGCGGAGGTGTGCTGCTCCGTGGCCCCACAGCACCATATAGGGCTGCTGCAGTGCTGCGTGTGCTCCACAGGCAACGACCCGCGGACATCCGCGGACGTGGGTAATGCCCTGCAAGCTCAATGTAATGCAGGCATACTATATGTAATGTGCTCCGCTGCAAGTCCGCGGAGGTGTGTAACAGCACCTGCTCTGTGGCCCCCAATTGCATCATATAGGCCCGCTGCATTGCTGGGTGTGCTCCACAGGCAACGACCCGCGGACGTCCGCGGACATGGGCAGTGCCCCGCAAGCCCCCCACCCTGCTGCCCCCCACAGCACCATATCGGCCCCCTGCAATCCTGGGTGTGCCCCAGACAACGACCCGCGGACGTCCGCGGACATGGGCAGTGCTCCGCAAGCCCCCCCACCCTGCTGCCCCCCCACAGCACCATATTGGCCCCCTGCAATACTGGGTGTGCTCCACAGACAACGACTCGCAGAGGTCCGCGGACGTGGGTAGTGCCCCGCTAGCCCCCACCTGCTGCCCCCCGTAGCACCATATAGGCCCGCTGCAGCACCAGCGAGCCCGCTGGTACTGTGCCAGACGACTACATGTAGAGGTCCCGCTGGCACCGTGCCAGACGGCTACATGTAGGGGCCCCGCTGGTGCTCCAGCGGGCCCGCTGGTGCCGTTAAGTACGCTACAATGTATGGGCCCGCTGGACCGTAGGACACGCTACATTGTAATGCCCCTACCTGCTTTTCCCATCAACATCGGGCCAGACGTTCGTCTCCCGCCTGTTCGACTTGGTGTCGGCAGTGATTACTTTTCCTCACTCACTTCGTCAACCACAAGCAGCTTTATTTCTCGGGCCGCCCCTGGATTTTTTTTCAGCCTGGCGCTCACCTTGGGCACTGGATTCCGATGTGCCGCCGACGTGCTGAATTCGCTATTGTACTAATTTTTACTTCTATCATCGCTATAATCCTTTATTTTCATTTCTATGTTATTTAGCCCATCGTCTATATCTAGAGCGCTTGTACCTACAATTACAATATATTGTTCTGCTTTGACTGGCCCAGACTGCCTCACTTTGGCCTTCCAAAGCCTCTCAAGGAACTTTAAAGGGCGCACGATCGGTGAGGACTATAACGTCGACATCTTATTATTATTAATGCCTCGCACTGCTTCTTCTATGACAGGACGTCGTCAAGCTGCCCCCTACTCTCAACGATTACCTGTCACCCATCGCTTTGGACCCTTCACCGACGCCGACCCAGCACTCCATGGCCTGAATAAATCTGCTGCCAACAAAGTCAACGAAGAGCGGATCACGAAAGCTATCGAATTCCTCGCGGCGCCGTACAACGAGCAGCGCCGAGTCCACGGTTGGGTCTACCGAACGCCACAAGTGTGCACGGGAAAATCAGCCTCGGGGAAGGGAGACGTCTTGGAGCACTCAAACATCAGGCGGTGGTTCCAGATGGTGGTAAGTGGCATTTTCTAGTGCGTCTAACATTTCGCCTGATTTGATCAACATGTAGAAGAAGAAGAATGCGCCCTGGACGTTCACTTGGCTAACGCATACCTCGTTAGACGCAGAGATCCTCCATGATGCCACCGAGTTGGCAGCATGGTTCAATATTCGTGAGGAGCTCCAACCTCAGCCCCGGCGCACAAACCGAACAGGGCCCGTCCAGCCACTTTCGACCTCATCAGTACCCAGTCGGGCTCCACCTTCTCCGCAGGCGGCTAGCTGGAGTTTGTCTCCACCGACGAGTCCTATGTATGACGACTTTCCCTCGTCGTCTGCCACTCTTGTTGCATCTTCCCCCATTCGGCCCGCACAACGTTCGAACAACACTGTCACTGGTTATGCTCTAAATGATAGGGACTTTACATGTGGTGTGCGACTCTTTATCTGGAAATCGGTCAGTTCGAATAATCATCTGGTCGATTTGTTACTGAGCTGTCTACAGGATGCCCACAGCCACGTTGAAATAGCTGTCTTTCCTCGACGTGGCGATCGCAGCGTCCATCTGCTGGACTTCAAGGTCGAGCTCGGAGTGTACGGGGTCGAGCTCGGGAATACACTGGAACTCTACTCAGGAGGATGGCCCGAATGGCTCAAGCATCGTTGGGCGGAGCCCCTCGCAGTTGATTTCGCGGGGCAAGCTTTTTTTCTGAAATACGCTACCGTAGTTTCCCCTCCCTGCTTCGATACAATATTCCATCTTTACAATACCATTCGCAAGGGCAAAGCACGGGCCCACTAATTACAAATTCTCCTTACTTACAATATGTTCTTCACAAGGAAGGCTTATCCTTCTATTGTCTTTCTCCAACCTTAATTCGAGCGACGGCACAATTTGACCCTCGACGATACCTTGGCCTTGTCTCCCCCCCCCGGGACGGAACGAGCTACTCAATGTACGGCTTTTATCTACCTTTGCACTAAACTAATCAATAATCATCGACATTAGGCTAAAGCTGGAAATGCTGCTTTGCCCGCCGCCACAGCTTTGACCTGAGGATGGCCCTACCTTAGGATGGCCCTCTAAGCGTGGACCTCTCCACGGTTGTCGTTCGAAATGCCACAGTCAAAGCGGACTCGGGGCTAAAAAGACAGCTCTCGCAATTTCGCAGGCTTTCGCACTCCCCTCGCTATACCTGTCATGGAAAATCCCCCTGACCCTGCCAACTCTGGCCTTCCGCTCGACCCGCCTACGTCTACGGCAGCAGCTCCACGTCCCAATCAAGGAGCTTTCAGCAAAGAGGAGAAAGCCCTCCTGCTCTCTCACCTTCCACAGTATCAAGAGTTTGTTGACAAGCTCGCTCAGAAAGCCACTGGCCCTCGAGGGACTGGGCAGGTGAAGGGCGACAAGGGGGACTGGGTCCTCCGTCTCGTATATCCTCTCTTCATCCAGCAATTCAACTCCACTGGCCCTGACGGTCCAAATCTCGAATCACTTAAACATGTAAGCATTATTTCTCCGTCAGGCATTCCGTGTTTAATTTTGTTATTCAGAAACTGAAGAAATGGTTCGTCAACAACACGAAGACTAATGTTGAGGTGCCGGCACCCTCGACGTCCAGTAAAGTCCCACGTGCGACAAGCGCCGTCGACCTATTCGCGAAAACTAAGCAAGCTGATATTCGTGACATGATCAACAAGGAGCGCACCGAAACTGGTCAATCTACCAAAGAAAGCAACCTTACTCTCCACCGGAAGTACAAGCACGAATTGTATAATGAACTTGACGACAAGACCCGTGCTGAATTTGAAGAGGAAGCAGCAATCTTGAAGGAGAATCTGAAGCAACCCCCGGGCGCTGATCATATATATGCATGAGTTTCTCGACATATGTTTTGATTGATGCACGGCTAATTTCCTCCACAGTCAACAGAAGTCTCTACTGCCAACGGCCACGGAGGCACTGCGTGGCATGTGCGGCTGGAACTGGGGAGGGCATGGTGAGGTCATGTTCTTCCTACAAGGCGCCTATCGCAACAAGGCAGGTGACCTCAAGACATTCAGGTACGTCAACTACTAGCCATCTTCTCTCACATTCTAATGTCTTGATAGTGGGACCGTATCCAACAATGCTCAATCGGCGACTTTCGCTGATCAATGTGCCAATTTCAAAGACTTCCGCAACGAGTTTCGACGGTTCGCAGAGGGCGCATTGCCAGGTATTTCTTTTCCTGCCGTCGTTGTTGTGCGCCGGGACTGATGGACCCTTTCTGACAGCCGAAACGATGACTCCCACAGAGTCCACAGTGAAGCCGGTCAAGCTCACCATCATCTTGAACGAGGATGGATACCCCATTCTGCCATCCTTAGACCCTGAGAGTATCCCTGTCGCCAGCTGTCACCACCTTCTAGCGGAATACTGTACTAATACGACCAAGTGTTCACGGCCAGTAAGTGTGACAGCTTTTTTGTAACTGTTCATGTGTTCATGGCGCTCGAGTGACGGTGACACATTGTTCGAACTGTTCGGCCAAGGTACTATGGCCAGATTTTTGACTGGCCCGAGGATAGCTCATAATGGATGTTTTCTGGCCGTTGTGGCATAAGTATCCATTTATATTACCATTGTTCTCCTACAGTATATAAGTAATGTGTTCATGGAGTTCTATTCTCTACCGCTCTGAAAATGGCAGAACCAATACCACCCGAATACAGGCAGGCTCTACTCCCCGATCCTTCTCTCTCTGTTGCAAGGCTCCTCGTGTTCCCCTTGCCATCTCAGTCTCAGGACAAGGACTCTGTGGATGTACGGGCATTCTGGAGCACAGATCCACCGAATATCGAGTGTACTTTGGCCATTCTGGAAGATCTACCCATTCCCTCTCCTGCAGTAATTATGGCACTAGAGAATGATGACTTAGCTCGGCAACAACTCTCCATCATCTATGCACACATTCTGGACTCACCGTCGGCACGTTTCCCATTATGGATCTTGATGTACTGGAAGGAGGTATCGAATCTTCGCATCCACGTTCGAACTCCCTGGAACGATGCTCAGCTGCACATCTTGGAAAAGCGAAAACTATGGCGCTCACCCGAATCACGAAAGCTTTGTGATGCAGCTGAACGTGCCATGCTCACACTTCCATGGGCAGGGCATACCTTTGGCCTCACCGAAAAAGAACCGACGGTCAAGCTATCTTGGTACCTCTCACAAAGGTGGCTCTCGACAACACATGCAAATCAATGCCTGGATATTCTTCGAGGGGATCTTAGTTGCAGCGTCAATGACTTAGATCAAGAAATTGTTTCACCGACCTTTTTTACCCGTTTACGCGTGCTCTTCCGAACACGCCAGAGGGTTCCCTATGGCAATAATCCAGGATGTCGTGACCTCTGGGCGACCGGCTCCGACCTTGCAATTGGGGATCGAACAAGCATAGGCGGCATAGCAAATGTTAACGGCGATCACTGGGTAGCTGTCATCGTAGACATGACACGATTACGGATCCTCTATGGTGATTCGCTTGGAGGCCGCGATGCAGAGCTACTAGACGCAATCAGTTGGTGGATTAAGTTGCACACTAGACAAACCTTGGACCATTCCGACCTGCGAATTGCTCCTCAAAAGGATACCTATAACTGCCTTATCTTCGCGTCGAATGCCCTGGGACACCACTACCTCTCGCTTCCTCTGTTATCAGGAACACCAAATGATGCCAACGCCAAACGTCTCGTCATTTTCAAAAGAATATGCGCTCGAGACAGTGATTTTGTAAGTCTTTGTCCCTACTATGTGATAGTTCCGCTAAGTAATAAGTACCTGTTTACAGCGCATCACAACAGAGCAAAATGAGGAGGGTAGAATGCTTACCTATCGATCTGAGCCTGCTGGTCGAGACATGTTTTTTTATCCAACATCTATCCTGGTGCCCCTTGCTAGCTACGAGCACGCCACCACCTGTTCGATGCTCGAAATTCTAGACAGATCTGAGGATGAGGATGATACACCCATGAGTGACGCAACAAGACTCACGAAATTCCCCATCGAAATTCCTACCAACAACCCTTCCCTTTCCACCACTCCCACCCCGATGCACACCAGACCATCACTGAAGCGTAAACATTGGTCAAGCGACGAGCCTAGGAAGTCTGCTGACCTGCGGCAGTGGTTTACAAAGGTCTGTTCCGAAGAAGCGAAGCTTGATCGGCTGAGGATGGTCAACGAACATCGACAGATCATGGAGTCTCGGTCTGAGGCTGACCTTGCTGCGCAAGCTCGTGCAAAGCGGTGCAAAACCGAAAACGCCACAGTCCGCCAGCAGAATCATCGCGAGCGCATCAAGGAAGCTGAAATCGAAACTGGTAAACGGGACTGTCATGGTAAACTTGTGAAGATGGCGAACCTTGTTTCTTCGAGTTCAGACTGGTCCCCAACACTGAACGTCCCTGAAGTGTCCCGTCCAAATCGAGTGCTAAAGGAAGATATACGTCAAGAACGGGGAACAGTTGGGCGGCCTCGCACCAAGGAGTATAAACTGGCTGTGCTTACCAACTGGATGTGCCCCCTGCTTTTCTGTCATATTGAAAGAGCTGGTAGACTCGCGAAACCTCAGATGCGGCCAGTCGACATTGTGCGGACCTTGCAGAAGCTTGACGATGGTTTGTTTGCTGGCTTGACCTCACAAGTTGTAGGGAGGTGGATTGATCGGACTGGCGAGTTTCCCCGTTGGAGCGACAATACACTTATGCGAGTTGAACTTGGGAATAAGCCAGGTGGAATCACAACGCGAGTGGGGATCCTGGTGAGCAAGGTTCAAGTTTTCGATGTTTTTTGTCTGACACACCTTCTCTTTAGATGAAGTATCCAGTGCAAGCAACCGAAATACTTGAACTGCTACAAGGGCTTCGTGATTCATCTGTCGCCATCACTCTAACAACAATCCGTGGGCTCATGGTCGGACATCTGGAGCACTCCGCACCCGAGATCTTCACAACTGCTTCGAAAGACGGCACTTTTTTTCGATGTTCAGAGATGTTCACGAGCAAGTTTGTGAAGCGTGCGTTGGGATGGACGATGCGTCGTTCAACAAGAGCTGGCGGTAAAATTCCAGCAGATGCTGATCAAATCCTCTGGAAGGCGCATCTGCGCATGTCGTTCTCCGTCAAAGATGAATCTATCCCATCGGCTCTACTTGTTAATAGCGACCAGACTCAGATGACATATGCTCAAGGCTGCCACATGACCTACGCACCTATTGGTTCTAAGCAAGTGACGACTGTAGGCTCCGAGGAAAAGTGTGCCATTACTGTGATGGTCTCTATTGCAAATGACGGCACACTGCTCCCATTCCAGGCTATTTACAAGGGCTCAACTAATGGATCGCTTCCTTCGTGCAACTCTCGATCAATGAAGGCGGCCTTGGATGCAGGTTTCTTGTTTGAACCCTCAAAAACTTCGACATACTGGTCAACGCAGGAAACGATGAAGAGCTTCGTCAACAATATTCTGGTTCCATACTATGACCGCGTCATCAAACGGGACAACCTCCGCCCTGATCAACGGCGTCTTTGGCAGATTGACTGTTGGTCTGTACACCGCTCGGACGAGTTCTTGGATTGGATGGCTGCCAAACATCCACTGATCATCATGCATTTTGTGCCGGCGCGCATGACTGGTCTCTTTCAGCCTTCAGATGTGGGCTTTCAACGAGCTTTCAAGCACTCCTTGAAGCGATCTGCTCATGAAGACGTTGTGGAGGAAACACTGGCAAAACTGAAGACCGGCGTGAAGCCAATCAAAATTGTCCTTGACACTAAGATCAAGACACTTCGCGACAGAACCCCGCACTGGTTGTGGACAGCTTACGAAAATTTCAGCAGTAAATCCGTGGTTATTAGAAAGGTACGAGTTCAACCAAGATCTAGATAAACATGATATTGACAACACTTTCTTCGCAGGCATGGGAGATGTGCCGCGCGGGGGAATTCAACTTATCATATGAAAGCCTCACCAGTCCAGCCACCCGTGAAACCCTTCGAAATCTGCCCATCACCGATCCTGAATTCTTCGCAGAGCTTACTCGGCCTCGATCTCGAGTACCAATACTGTCAGAGGAAGATGTGACGATTGAAGATGCCGAGGTTTTTGAGCTTGATGTCCCTCTTGATGACAGTGTCGTGCCGCACGAAGCTGTTATCAATGACCTCCACGGCACATTGCCCACCACAAATGATCAACACTTTGTACGTGGTGAAGATGGCGTCGTTTCGGCTGCTGAAGCCGAGGAGGTGTTGGTGGAAGAGGTCGAAGGTGAAGTTCTCGATACGACAGGAGCTGTGATCGAAGAGTTGGGACGAGGGAAGCGAAAGAAGCTTCGAAATGCTCTCTACACTACGGAGGCATTCAAATGGTGGGTAGACACAAAGAATTAGGAAACATGGCTTTTAATTCAATTGTAGGCACTGTAGGCCGCTTTTTTCTGCCCTCAGTAATATGTAGCGAAAAAGTGTTCAAAGGTCGCGTGTGACGGTGACGACGTGTTCAGTTCAGAGGCATCCGTGACGGGTGACTGAACACTTGGTCGTATTAGTACAGTACATCGAAATGGCCTGGAGTAAGTCGATGATGACCACGAGCAAATTTATTTTGCTAATGAGCTTGGTTTATTTCAGAGGTCGCGAACTCGACCGAAGTCCCCTGGGATGTCCTCGGTACATCAACGCGGGACTCTGTCGGACTCGGCAACAAACTTGCCGATTTCCCGAGCCTCGATCCCAAAGCAATGAAGGCAACAGACGCTCTTCGATTGTATACGGCCATTTTTGATGGCCAGAACCGATGCCACAACGTTTTGCAGTTCTCAAAGTCGTTGTCACTGTCAGGCGGCGACGGCGACAACATTCAAAATGACGACGACAATCAGAACAACGACGACAATCACAATGACGACAGCGACAATGAGATCAAGGCTCTAGACGGATCACCCTTCCAAGGTCCTGCTCCCGCTCCCATCACACAGTCCTCTTCCCCTGTCGCCAATTTCTCACCACCGATCCTTCGTGACAACGCCTCTGACTCGGCGTCAACTCCCTCCAACACAGGTGACGGCGGAAGCGAGAACTCCATCACAACTACTGCTACGTCCGCCCACGGCCACGTCCCCACGGTCACAAATGGCGGCGGAGACACCGCTACGAACACAAGTGACGGCGGAGGCGAGAACACCACCACGACCACGACTACGTCTGCCCACGCCCACGTCCCCACGATTGGTACCACTGTGAACAAACCACAAGAAGACACTGGGGCCACCACTTCCGCACCTGAGGCCAACGCCGATACACTCAAGTCTTCCGACATCCCTGGAAGCGCTTTGGGGTCGAAGCATGGAGGAAGACGTGGACGGGGTGGAAAAAGCGGTGGTAGACGTGGTGGAAAGGGTATCGCTGCTTCGAGGGTCCCTGTAGGCGCTGTGGACATAGTCAATACTGACTCAGCGCCAGGTGCTCAGTCTTCGGCCGTCTACACCCCAGCTATCGTCGAATCTATGCCCACAGGCGTCGCCGCCGCCTTGACGAGTACTTTAACATTGCCCACTCCTGCATCAACTGCCAGTCAGCTCGAAGACGAGCCTCGCCGCAGCAGCCGGAAGCGCAAGGCCCCCTCTACCCGTGATGTCTTGGACACGCCCGTCGGGAAACAGGCTCCGGCAAAGCGTCGCAATTTATCAGAGAGATGGCACTATGCGCCGGCCTGAAAAAATGTATGTAACTTTACAAGGGTTTGTTCGAATGATAATATCTCATAGTCAACTTCACAGGCTGCGTAGGCTGATTAAACTTGAAATGACTTTTACGAGGACTTATTTGTTAGGCTGGCTGGATTTGTAGCTTTCAATTGTGATTGGATTGTGCATAGGCTAGGTCGACTACATAGGCTAGGTTGACTTACGGACTTGCAATTTTCTTTTTATTACTTTACACTTGATAGGCTCGTCATGCTAGGATGCTACTTGATGTTGACGTGCTCAACACGCTCCGTACACTACTTTATAAGTCTATTGCCTGACTTATTGGTAAGTAGACTTGGGTAGACTGGCATTAGGGGGTTTTAGACTTGGGCCAGCTTCACCATTTGAAGTGCCCTTGAACTTGGGGCATCGGCTGAGTCTAGTAAACGCTATCTTGCAGGCGTTGGCTGAGCGTACGAACTGAGGTCCCCGTTTGACATGCACCAGGCACATTGCATGGCCTACATTCACTATCTCTGTCCTTGTAAAGTAATCGAGACGTTGATCACGAGAGGCGATTGGCCACGCTTATGTAGGTGAGCAATCAGTAGTATCAATGCCATTTGCAGCATTGACATGGCAAACCGACCTCAATCTGCAGCCTTCGAACGTGCTCCACTTGAGCGCACTCCATGTAGGCGACATGATGGACCTGGCCTTCTCGTCAATCGCCCAGTCATTTTGCCGGCTCAGATACCTCAATTGACCGACTTCATGTCAATTCCTTTGTCAAACTCTTGTTTAACACCTTGAAAACCAACGACGGGCTATGAAAACATGGAGTCATTACCTTGTAGTGGTCGGCCAAAACATAATACTTTCAGTGGAGAACTTTCTACTCAACCTCGTCCTCATGTTGTGCAGCGCGACAAGGGCATGTGTATCATGCATCGGTAGCTCCTCCGATCACCGGCCCAGTCCAAGGTACGTGGTAATTGCAGACAAACTCATCAGTAGAGCTCAATGATATACTGCGTTGTGCCATTCCGCATACGTGTGGCTACCTTTCTTCATAGGGTCCCTTTATGCTCCTGGCAGCGCGTGAAGGTACCCTTTGTCCACACGAGGCCAAGGTGCATAAGATTATTCCATGTGTTACATTACATGATAGAGCACGGCGGCTTATGGAATCCTTGCTTAGCACTCTCCTACCCATCAGGCGACGGTAAAGCTTTGAAAGCATACACTTCATGTAGCCAGTGTCGGGTCCACATTGCCTTTTCATCGCAGGAACGAGGAAGACACCATGTATGTGTTTTGCTTTGGCACGCTAATTTTAATCGCCACCAGTCGGGCAACGGTGAGTGTTGTGCTTCTGGTGTGTATAAAAGGCCACTCACAACTCATTACCAATCACAGAACTCCACTTAGCTCAACATCCCCCTCATTTAGATATGCAATTCCTCGCTTCGTTAGTGCTCTCCTTGGGCACGATTGCCTCCGCTCACTGTAAGCCATTGTATTTGCTATGATCTGTGTTGCCAGCTTTGACTAAAGTTATACAAAGATGTCTTTCCATCCCTGGTCGTGAACGGTGTTGTCACCCCAGAATGGATGAATGTCCGGAAGACGGACAATATCTACACGCGAGAGCCGGTACGATACACCCCTGGATATTCGTTTAGATAGCTTAACCCCCCCTTCACAGGTCACAAATGTCCAAAGTCCAGATTTCCGTTGTTACACATCACAAACACAGGCTACTGCTTCTACCGTCAGTGTCGCTGCAGGCTCGCAACTCGGTATTCAGAGTAACAGCCTACTGTACCACCTCGGGGTAAGTCCCTCTCTCGATGTGGCTCCTCCATGCCGCCGCGCTCATTACTTTGGTTCACTAAGGTCGTCAATGTCTACATGGCGAAGGCACCTGTGAATGTCTCCACCTGGGATGGATCTGGAGATGTATGGTTCAGAGTAGGTGACGTTATGTGGATACCAATTACACGGTGACAGAAGCTTTCCTCAGGTTCACGAGATCTCTGCTGTTACGGATGGTGGAACATCCATCACGTTCCCCGCCTTTAGTCAGTCTTGAAACGATCTCTTTATGAAGAAATCTGAGCGATTGTCTATCCAGACCTTCCGGGTGTGAACTTCACCCTTCCCGAGTCACTTCCCTCGGGAGAGTAAGTCGCTTTGCACCATTCATTAGCCGATGTATCGACTCTCCGTGTAATCATCAGGTACCTGGTTAGGATAGAAGCCATCGCTCTCCACGATGCCGGTTACGTTGGCGGTGGTATGTCTCACCAAGGTCCGCTACTCTTGAGGCTACTGATAATTATTTATCAAGCGCAATTCTATATCGGTTGCGGTCAGATCAATGTCACCGATGGTGGATGTGGCTCTCCTGGTCCCCTGGTCGCCATTCCTGGGGTCTACACTGGTACAGTAAGCCCTTTTGTTGATCTGCCGTGAATTCTATTGAGTACTCTGCAGGAGCCCGGGATACTCATCGACATTCATTACCGTAAGTCTTGATTGACGAGTATAGAACGTCTATGACATGATTTACGTTTTCACAGCCATCCCCAAGACCTATGTTCAGCCCGGACCCGTAAGCCATTTTTGCTCTTCAAACAGTGTCGTCTCTTTAACTTCCTATTTTCAGGCTGTTTGGAGCGGATGACTTGGAAACGTGTAATTACATTGACTCGTCTGCTCCAAAATGGCTCCCTGTATTTATTTAAAATGACATCAAGGCCTGCCGCGTTCGGTGTGAGGTTTTGATCCCTGTTTAGCATGAGTAGCGTCCGATGACGATTCATTCACTTCTGGCTTTGGCCTGTTGTTTACCGATTGACTATATTGTGATCTATCTCTGCAATGAGACGCGACGCCGCGACGGAACTTCCCTTTTTCATCACACGCGACATTTGTTGCTGATTGTCAAAGGCTACAGCCGCATGAACGACCCGGAAATCATCTTCCTCCCAACCACGATGCCAGTGACCGCGTATACATGCTTCTACAACGTTCAGATCTACATTTGCGATCTTCTCCCTCCCTTTCACCAGGTTTTTATACATAGGGCCAAGTTCCTTGTATCAGACGATTTCCAGGCGCTGCTACTATTTCACCGTTCAACCTGTGTTTAGTCGTAATTACTGCTAGACTGTCGATATCGGACTTCGCATGCCACTTTCGCCGATCCTTTCAGGCCTGGGTACGTGTTCAGAGCTCTCAGTACAACTCAATATTTTCCTTACAGACGTACATTTGCACCGACGTTCCTTCCATACCTTGGGTACAGTTATCCACTTCTTCGGATCCCCATTAGTACTGACATCACTATTATGCTCATAAACTCGCACTTGAGCCCGAAACTCAGGGAATGCGAGGAACTCTTCTTGGGGGCATAGTATAAGCGCGGATGGTCATTTTCTGGGTACTTTTCCAGCATCCTCTTATGCTACGTTCCGCCAGTGAAGCTTTTCGACTTCGGCGTTTCAATGGATCGACGTTTATTGTCGTCATATGTCTTTCTGTGCGCTGTCACGCTCTAATCGATGTCAATCGCATCATGAAAAGGCCTCTCGGTGGGCTGCCCAGTGCCTTAGCATCCTATTTTCGCCGATGATCACCCAATACAATCTGGACCCCTGTGAGAACCGCAATCTCGGAAACTTGTTCGCTATTCCTTGTGTCTACGCTGGCAATGCACACTCTTTTCATGATTGTCGTGGATTAGACTTGATCAAGGAGATTATTGCACAAGCTAGAATTTTTTGATAAACATTTACTGGCGTAAGTCTTTGAACATCTCACGAGATTGCAATTATCTGACAAGCAGCAATCTCCACCGCCTACGTGCTAATGGGTCTCGTGAGAGTCGTTTTTTCAATCTTTATGGATGAGGTCCTCATTTTCCTCACCTTAGGCTGCGTGGACTGGCTGAGTTCTAAAGTCAGGGGTTCTGAGCCCTCCTTCTCCGGCATGCCAGTCTCTTTATTTTATCGCACTCTCAACACCACTACCTTTCGCCACCCTTACTCCGCTCTTTCGCTCAAAAGGCCACGTGGAAGGAATTCAGCAAACCAGAAGTTCATTCGGGGCCCGGTTGACGAGATCTTCTTACAAGTTACATGGTCATACCTATCAGTTGCCTCGCGAAAATCATTCTTGGTCACGCTTGTGGCTAGATTCGGCCCGGAGTCAAATATTGAGCATGTATCCTCAAAATTTTTCTTTTGCACGCCTTGCTCGCAGAGTCCGATTTTTCTCCACGACTCAAAGAGTATGGCCTCACGCACCTCGACCAGGGTTCCAACTTTATTCCGGGCGAGCTTCGTCTATATCTCGGCAGGTCTTATCTATGCTAGCTTCCCAACTGCCATACATCTTAGCTTCGCATATTCCCGCCCCGGCAGACGGACAGCGTTGGTATGAGGCGACAATCATTCATTGCGTTCCAAGACTGCAACAGTGTCCGGTATATATCCATTCTCCTCGATCACCAGACGAACGACAAGGTGAATTTAGGTATTTCTTTGACAAGCCCTGCATTATAAAAGGCTGAAAGTGCGCTGCAATGATACCGGCACTGACCTGATCTGATCCAATATGCGTCTTTTAACTTCCTTCGTGCTTTCTTTGGGGGCTATTGCTTCAGCTCATTGTAAGTCCCACCATGTTCGTAATTCATGTATCGTATAAACTAACTACTTATCGATAAGATACCTTTCCTTCCCTCGTTGTGAATGGCGCTGTAACTCCGGAATGGGTAAACGTCCGAAAGACGAACAACTACTGGTCAAATGGCCCTGTACGTTGTTTCTCTGCCCCAGTAAAAAACGGACTGTTCACTGAACGATTGTCAGGTAACCGATGTCAAGAGTGCTGATTTCCGATGCTACACCTCTGAGACCCAGGCTACCGCGTCGACCATCAACGTTTCTGCGGGCTCGCAGCTCGGCATTCAAAGCAATGGTGTAATCTCTCATCCTGGTGTAGGCCCGTTTCTTGTGAGCAATTTGCATCTGACGAATGACCATACCCATTCCAGGTTGTGAATGTTTACATGGCGAGAGCGCCTTCCAACGTCACCACATGGGATGGATCTGGCAACGTCTGGTTCAAGGTCTGTTCCTGCGCCAGAGATAACGAGAAGAGGATATTCAACGATTTTTTCTATCAGGTATACCAGATGACCGCTGTCACTGATGGCGGCACTAGCATCACGTTCCCTGCTGCGAGTGAGTACTAATTTCTCACTGTGACTGAGACGAGACTTCTTTCTCAAATCATGCCCTAGACTTGCCCGGTGTATCCTTCACCGTCCCTAAGTCACTCTCATCAGGGCAGTAAGTCAGCAACTAAGATCCACCGACTCATACCTGACTTGGTGCGCGGCATGAACTAGGTACCTTGTTAGGATTGAATCCATTGCTCTCCACGGTGCCGGCTCCGCTGGTGGTGGTAAGCCTTGATCAATGCTGCCAACGCTTCTACATATTGAAAAGATCTTCCAAAGCGCAATTCTACATCAGCTGCGGACAGATCAACGTAACTGGCGGTGGAAGCGGCTCCCCCAAACCACTTGTCGCTATTCCAGGAGTCTACACTGGAAATGTACGTTGTTTTACGTATACCCCTGTCGGCTACATTTAAGCGCATCACACATTCGCAGGAGCCTGGAATTCTCATCAACATCTACTGGCGTAAGGCTCAGCACTTTGGGCATAGATGATCCCTGACAATATTCCCCACAGCCATCCCCACCAGCTATGTCCAGCCTGGCCCGGTGAGTGATCTCTGTGTCGATTGGCACAGTACCGTGTCCTCACCCAGCTCTGATTATAGGCCGTGTGGAGTGGGTGAGCGTGATAGTTGTGATCTTGCTAGCTCTCTGTCCGGCCCTCAGGCCTCACTTGAATGTCATTTTCTGACAATTCTATTGAGCTGCCTTTGAATTTGAATAATCTGCGGACAATTTGATGAGCTCTCTTTTTCTCTGTATATGTGGTCATAGCCACCGACTCACCGACGTGAGTGTGCGATGTGCGTGGACTGCCGATGGTATCACACTCCGTCTGCGAGTCGTCGGGCTCAAAATTCGTCGTCAGTTCAGGGATGCTCGCCGTCGTCCGTGTCCGCAATCTCTGCATGTTAAGAATAAGGCGACAGGTCTATGTACTGTTCAGCAACAAAACTTGATAAGAGAAGGGAGTAAAGAGGCGCACGAGGATCGATAAGAACGAGATCGGCCACCTTTCATCGAGTCTTTAGCGAATCGTCGATACAACGACGCCTTGAAACAGCACGTACGGGAATATTACATAGGCTGCCACATGTATCAGGTACGAATAAGGTACAATTGTTGCGTAAACAACTGAGCATGGATCATGTCATGAGCCTCTGCAGCATGATGTAAAACATACAGCAACTTACCGCTGACGGCGGCGAAAATCGATGCTCCGTCGCGTAACATTAGACGAACGATGGGTGCACGTCCTGACCCGGCTTGCCTTCCAACGTTCCTTTTGTGAATGGTTAAGATCCAGAGGAACGCGTGACGCGCAAGTGCAAAGGTGCTTCAAAGCAAGAGTCGTGAGCGAAAAAGTAGCATCACAAGACAACCTTTATATCCGCACCTAAAGTAAATTACTTCGTAAGGAGTTTTCGGCGCGTTGCATGCTTCATCAAAGTGCAAGCGGTGAAGTGTACGAACGCCACATGCGGCGGAGATGCCAATTCCTGCCAGTATCGCAAGGACAAGCATTACACCGATATTTCGACTTTTACGATACAGTGCGTATACTTTGCTTGTGTCACATAATGAACGGGACCGAGGGGGCTGATTAGACTCACATCGCAGTGATAACACCATTTCAAGGGTAGTAAACACGCATAGGAAAGAGATCGTCTGAAAGCTGAACCAAGCAGCACACACTTGCGATCGGATGCGCGTGCTGGCCAAAGGACCCAGCATAGCTATTGAGTTGGCTCTGACAATTTTATGAGTATCGAAAACCCTCGGGGATGGATGGAGGAGATCGTACATTTGTGAACAAATTGCGAAATATCGAGAAAAAAGGTACAGTCGCTTCACTCCAGTCGTGCGGCCCCTGTCCTCGCGATGTGAATGCCAGTGTGGATGCAACGAAGTGTTTCTGTCAAGGGCTCACTTCCATATGTACTGATATTCATGGTCGCAGGTTATCAGGCTGTCCCAGACAAGCCATGTCAAAGCGCCAACTGTCAGAATTTAGAATGTGAGTGGATCAATCCCGAAGAGTAGAAGGGATCCTCACAAGATGAACAATTTCGAACGAAATGTGGTGGAAGTTGGGTCATGATAGTACAAAAAGAGCGGATGCAGAGAAAGGCCTGGGGAGGGAGGCGCTCCTCCAGGGCTATGGTATACAGAAGAGAGTCACGTCCTGACCAGAACTCGCGAGGCTCGCATAACGAAGTATTGCAGCCGTGTCATGAGGTCTTGGCGTCCGGTGTTTTTGCCATGTGAAGACTCGACGGAACCCGAGGAAGTTTGAGTTTGACACAATCAACACGAAAATTGATGGGGTCAGATTCCTCGACAGATTTGAGTGCGGTAAGTGAGGAAGTTTGAGTTTGACAGAATCAACACGAAAATTGATGGGGTCAGATTCCTCGACAGATTTGAGTGCGGTAAGTGCGATCAACAGGGTGGGTGTCTGTGGGCGTATTACATATGTGTAAATTCAAATTGAGGACCAATGGTACTTTTATTCTAATTGGAGTACGTAGATGTACTAGTACTAGTTACGCCGTTCAGGATTAACATGCCAGCTGCCCTTGGCTGTCATCATCGCAGATGGAGAGGGTGAACTTGGCTGGTTCAACATAATCTATGTATGGGTCTGGTAGTAAGTGATTTATAGCTGATATCTTCGTCGAGGACAGTAAAAGGCCTCGCACTTGGTAATTCGTTGGCAGCGCAGAGGGGTCGTATCAGTCTATGTATGAACCTGGAATTGTCGTTGCACAGGCTCCACTCCGTGAGAGCGAGGTCTATCTGCGGATAGTTTAAGTGGCAGGGTGAAAGCTCATGCCATGGCACACTCCGCCCGCGCTCGTATATTGCAGAAATCGCCTCCAATGTGCACATCGTGCCTGTAAACCGTTAAGACTATCCCCAGATGCCGATACTAAAAAATCAACAAATGAGAACGATGGGACACACACGAAAATTGCCATCGACTCCATAGGCCAACATGCTGCTTAAATGAACGAAAGCACGTCCGGCTATTTCATGGACGAAAAGATCGACGAGGCCTGATAAGCAGGAACAAGCGAGACACCCTTCGCTTTTTCCCCGAGTCCACAAGTGCGCTTTGGCATTTGAAATATTTTTACCAAATCTCATGGAGATCCAACACACCAAGGTAAGCCTCGTCGATGAAATTATCCGCAGTGTGAATCGCTGGGTGCCTCATATCGACCGCCCACCTGGGCTTTAACATATCGATGAATTTGCCTGATAGTACGAGGGGGAAAGGGCATGTCAAGTGTCCAGCGTGAATGCCCCTAGCGCGGGCTCCTCCGCGTCCAGGACGTCATGCACCAGTCGTGACAAGATGGGATACAAGGTTCAGGCTATTCTGCATGATGCGGACGAAAAGCCTTTGGGATAACCAAGCACAGGGGACATCCCTCCGGCGATCATGACTATTTGTAATGGACGCCCTCATGGCAGCACATACCTAGTGGCAGAGAACAGTCTCAATATGAGGCTGTACAGGTTCTGCGATCCTCAGAATAACGTTAGATTAAACCGTTTTCGAGGAGCGAGATTTCTGAGGCAGCATTTGAAGATCGCAGAAATGCACCTAACAACTTGACTGGCAGGATGAGCTTGACCTCTCAAAGGCGATTTGCGAAAGGGATGTTATTTATAATACGCACCCCACCACCTCTGAGACCCCTGGCCACGTTATTCCGGTTGTAGACAAGGAGAGCGAGATGGGTAGAAAAAATCCGGTCCGGGAGGAACGCCGAACTTTGAGCAGTATTCACCAGACTGCCTGGTCTCCGCCCAGCACTTGAAATCAACAGACAGCGTCGATAGTGTCGTCTAAAGTTCGGATCCTTCCATGATGGTTGAGCAATATCGAGAGCACAGCTCAGACAAGGGTTCCAAAGGTACTACGCGGCTCGTTGGGATCCAAAGTGACTCCATCCTCGACGCACAAGCTGAAAGTGCTGAGCAAGGTTTCATTGGGGAGTTCATTGAGTGTCGTAGATGGGGACTAGCGCTAATGAGTCCGAGGCGATTGTGTGTCTTGTCCGATTTCTACATTGGTCCACGATTGACCTTCAAGGGAGCGAAGTGCGCGAATCAACTTTGGTCGGGCCGAGCATACCGACCCCCTGCGAATGTCAGCACGTGATCCGACGCGAGCGCGTGGACCTGACACTTGAACAAGCTCTTCAACAACTTGCATCTTCTCTGCTCCCGTGTTCGCAATGCCTTGCAATGGCACAAATTCTACGTGAACCTATGAGGTTCTCAAGTTACTTACATTTCTGTCTTTTTCAATCTAGCAGCGCGTTCACGGCCTACAGTGGTCCAATTAAACGCCATTACGCGGCGATGAGCTCATCAAAGGTTCTCGCAACGCTTGATGCTCTTATACCAAACAAAAACCACATGGAGATAGACTCGGAGGCGGATTCGGATAGCGATATTGAAGTCTTTGGGCCTTTTCCTGTTCAGCCGGATCTGAAACCCAACTCGAAGGACAAAGGCCGGAGTGCAGGGAGCCAGGTTGGAGGCAAAGTCAATCTGAATTCGACGCGAAAGCCGTGCGTGATACTGCTGTTACTTGCGAGAACATCTCCGAGTCTTAACCTGCGTCACCTTCAGGCTTCATTCTCTCTTCCTCCAAAAATCCCACACCGATGAGCAGGCTTTCCCCGGGCCTTCAAAGGCTCAGAAGCCACCCAGTGCCAGCAGAACAACATCAACTGCCACTAAGCCTCTAAATTCCGCGCCTGCCGCGAAACCCGCCCAGGACCTGCCAATCTACTCATACAAGGATTACACCGACCCAAAGCCGTTCCTAGCCTACACCCCCTCCACTAAATCTCTAAATTCCGCGCCTGTTGAAGCAGCAGCGCTCTCAAAAAAACGCGCCCCCAGATCCCGCACCGCGAAATCCAGGTCGGCCGAGAAACCCGCCCAGGACCTGCCAATATACTCATACAAGGACTACACCGACCCAAAGCCGTTCCTCGTCTACACCACCGATGCAAGCGAGGCCGATGACCTCGTTGCAGGATTAAAACCCGGCCCCATGGCGCTCGACATCGAATGGCGCGTATTCTTCACGCGTCGTGGAGATGGGTCATGGACGTCGACGGAGAGGAGGACGGCGGTGGTGCAGGTCGCGGATACGAGGGGTGTGATGCTGGTGTTGCAGATTTATGGCATGGATAGTAGGTGCTGCTTTGCAGGTCGTGGTTCTACAAAGAGCTAAGGGTGTGTGGACAGGGTTTCCGAAGAAATTGCAGGTAGTACCGACTCCTGCTATGCATAGGGTGACACTGACAAATTTTGCAGGAACTAATTGAGAATGTGGATATCCCAAAACTAGGGGTCAATATTCTAAGTGAGTGGAACCGTTCCAAGAACAAAAAAGTCAAGGCACTGAACACTGACGTTTTGTGCAGACGATGGCAAGAAGCTTTTTCGCGACTACGGCATCCTTGCAAAAAATCTCGTTGAGCTCGGAGCAGTCGCGTCCGCCGTGGACCCCTCAAACGTGTCAAAACGCAAAATCGTTAGCCTCGCGAAGGTACAGCTCTCTTGATATCAGCTCTGACTCTGGGTAAGACTGATGCGGTCTCCAGCTCACCGAGCGTTATTGTGGTAAGACACTAGAGAAGGGGCTTGAGCGTATGGGTAACTGGGAAGCACCGCTCGACCAGCTGCAGCTCGAGTGTACGTATATGTTACCCCGCGCAAGTAGAGACCGTACTGACTGACTCTGCATGTAATTATGTGTGTAGATGCGGCCAACGACGTGCACAGCTCGCTCATGATCTACCGCCGCCTTCAGGCGCTTGCGGAAAAGCACGACATCGTGCTCGACGACGGCGATGACACTTCGCGGTGTAAGTTTGCAGCCAACGTGGAGCCGTACTTTACCTTTTCCTCTGGATCACCGGCGCTCTTGCTCTCGCTATCCTCGTCGTCCGCGGCCTCTAGTCTTGAACCGGAGAAGGTGGAGATGCGACCGCAATACCTGCGGGCTTACCGGTACTGGCACGAGCGGGGGATGACCATGCAGCGCATGTGTGTGGAGCTGAGTCTGAAGGGGACGGTGGGGGTCGAGGGGACACGTGGGGAGGGACTGAAGGTTTCGACGGTCATGTGCGTTTCTCTCTTGCTCTCTTTCTCTTCCGCACATACCCAGCCCACAAATTCACCGCCTCATGTGTGAGATGTGATCATGAGTTCTGACGTTCTGGGTATTGTTTAGAACGTATGTGGTGAGCGCGTTGCAGGCGGACCCGAAGCTCCCGTTTGAGATGTGGAAGTTGAGGGACTTGGTGCAGATGGATGGAGCGTCGTGGATGAGACATCGGGAATGGATATTGAGTGCGTGGGCAGAGGGCCAGGGGGTCCCGGCTGACGATACAGATGCGGATACAGATGCAGATCCGGGTATGGATGGAAAATCTTAATTTTAGACGGAGATAGATTGTGTACTTCATTTATTTTTTGGATAGGTTCTTGGTTATGGTACGGAGACGTGTTGTACGTGTTATGTGATACCAGGAGTTGATGCATTTGGCTGTTAGGTATTGTACAGCAGAAATGGTGTGCGAACGCGCTCGACTGACTCTCTGATAGGTTGGTCCCTCGACAGTGGGATTTGCAGTTTGAATCAAGGTAGGCGATCTCAGTATCCCAACGACTTGATGTCGAAGGATTCCAGTCAGTCGTTAGTGCGTCGCTCGCTGGTTCGCTGCCAGGAGCGGCAGCACGGCACCTGTTCCCGGTTCCGTGTGATGAGTTCATAAACGACGTCAAGCGACTTGACAGGAGAATTAGAATTCAAAGTGGACATCTTCATATACATACTAACTCAGCGAATAGATGGTGAAACCTTAGCCTGGTGGGAGGCATCTCGTCCTCAACGCAAAGGATTATCTGACACAGCTTTGACTTCGACGTGGAGTTCACAGAGCTAGAAGGGGTTCCGTCTTTGGTCGCGGTCAAGTAGTGAATGCCAAGCTATGTGGGTGCTTATTTCACTCCTCATGCTAGCCTCGAGGGGCTCCTTCGTCCGATCCCTGAAAGCGCAGCAGTGGGAAATGAAGCATGAATGACTCTTTATCAACCCTGATATATGTCCCGAAGCGGAAGCTGTGTCGAGAACCCAGGTCGAAAAGGCGAGGCGGTGTCCCGATAATTATAAGACTCCAACACTGCCTCCACGAGTTACTTGCTTCAGGACACACTCTTCTCTTCTTACACCATGGGCGCTCACCAGAGTCGATCTGAACCCCAACTAGGCCATCTCGAGCGCCTAAGGAATAATATCGTCCCTAGGCTGCGGGGTGCAACAATGACACGGCGCCCGCATTCGGTTCCACCAAGCCTTGAAGGGAATTTGAACAAGAATGCGAACAGCACGGTGAGCACAGAGGAAACGGCCAACTATCTGAGTGGGATAGGCGGGGACGTCGTCGTAACAGGAGAAGAATCGGTGAGCACAACCTCCGTGATTTCCGTTGTCTCGGGTGGCTGTGCACCCACTTTACGATCAGTTGGTTATCGAGCGCCCGTGGCTTGCTTCCGTTCTCCATCCCAACCTCCTCATCGTCGCCGCCGCTCTGTACATCGCGCTCCTTGCTGATTTTCCCATCCACAGCGCACAGATCGTCGCCGACCGAGATCGATCATGCCCGTAACTGTCCCGTGCCAGGTGCGTGATCATCATCGATTACATCGCTTGCACGACTAACATCCTTCTATGTCGCAAGTATCGCACTGGCAAGACGCTAGGAAGCGGGACGTATGCCATTGTCAAGGAGGCCATCCATATTGAATCTGGGAAGTACTATGCGTGCAAGGTCATCAACAAGAAGCTCATGGAGGGGAGGGAACATATGGTCCGCAGCACCTCATTGGAACACGTCGGTTGTCTTGCTAAATATGAAACCAATCATCGGCGTTTAGGTGCGGAATGAAATCGCAGTCCTGAAGAAGATTTCCAGCGGAAATCGCAATATCGTGACGCTGCACGATTACTTTGAGGTGAGTCGCACCCCTTGCACCATCATGGCACGCGGTATGGGCCCACAATATACGATGCATCCGTGTACATTGTACACATGTTCATACCGGCCTTTCTCGTAGTCTGTTGCGCGCCTTGTTCAACGTGACTCATGGTCATTTCTAGACATCACACAACCTCTACCTGTGTTTCGACCTGTGCACTGGCGGCGAGCTGTTCGACCGGATATGTGCCAAAGGCAATTATTATGAGGCGTAAGCGTGCTTCATCACGTCCTATAACGCGTCTCACATATCTTTTACGACATAGCGACGCGGCCGCCCTTGTGCGGACCATCTTCCAGGCAGTGAAGTACATCCACAGCTCGGGAATCGTCCACCGCGGTAAGTCGCGAGCGCGCCTTTTTATTTCTCGCCTCTGAAGGCGCCGTTAGACCTGAAGCCCGAGAATTTGCTGTTCCGCACCGAGGCTGAGGACGCCGACATCATGATTGCGGACTTTGGCCTCAGCAGGGTAATGGAGGAAGAGAAATTCAACATGCTGACCGAGATCTGTGGCACGCCCGGTGTAGGTCCCAGTAATCCCGCGCCCTTCCAGGGTTTACCTGACACCTGTTTTATTTATAGTACATGGCTCCTGAGATTTTCAAAAAGAGTGCGTTGATTCTTTGGGATTGTTTCACTTTGATTGATTGTTTTGATGATCTGTAGCTGGCCACGGCAAGCCCGTCGACATCTGGGCCATGGGCGTCGTCACGTACTTCCTGCTCGCCGGGTACACCCCGTTCGACCGCGATTCTCAGCAGCTCGAGATGGAAGCCATCATCGCTGGCGATTACAAGTTCGAGCCCCTTGAGTATTGGGCAAATGTCTCTGAGACCGCCAAAGATTTCGTCAGGAAGTGCCTCACCATCAACCCCGCGGAAAGGCCTACCGCTGCGCAGGTCCTTCAGCACAAGGTGTGTACTTTGGGCCAAATGTAGAAAGAAAGGACGCTGAATTTTTTTTTTCGTGTGCAGTGGTTGGCGGATAAGACGCCGCACTTCGTGCCCGACCCGACAGCAGACGGCGCGCCCACGGATCTCCTACCACATGTCAAGAAGGCGTTCAACGCGAAGCAGCTGTGTAAGCGCGTCCTCCTCGCGTCCCAGTATCTGAGCTGATGGTTGGTGTTTATGCGTGATTTTGACAGGGCGAAAGGCGGGTTTCAGCATCAGGGCGATGAACAGGATGGCTGCGCTCGCGAACACCCAACAGACCGCGGAGTATGTGAAGCTCCGCGATGACCTCCAACAGTTCAAGAATGAGTCTGCTCAGGTATGGACCATCGATGGTCATCCGCTCCCCCTGTCAACAGTGTTTTGCTGACCACGGATATGTCGTCACATAGGAAGCATTGGAGGTACGCTTTCGTTTCCTTACGGCCATCCGTATGTTGTTGGGCGCATTTGACTGACGTTTTTGTTTTTGTAACTTAGACTGCGTCGATCACGCATCACCACAACCTCGCGCACCCGAGCGAGAGCGACCTCAAGCTCAAGAAGTCGGATGATATCTCTGTCGATGCTCCCGGCGCGGACAGCCTCGACAGCAAGATGGCGAAGGCGAGCTTGAAGTAGAAGGATGACAAGATCGTGCGGGGGGCCAGGATGTTGGCACTTGAGCCCTCGGCGTTTGTGGTGTTCAGAGTAACGGAGGATGGGTGGTTGGAGCTTGGGAAAGCGACGTGGGCGTGGGAGTGAATGAATCTTCCTCACGAATGCTTTGAATATGTCCATGTGTCCGTTTGTGTACTTTGCGTTTGTGCATGTAAGATAATACGTCGTGAGGGTTAATTTTTTTTTTCTATGGAACTTTGACGCTTGATTAGTTACAGATATTGAGGGACAGGTGTACAAAGAGTCAAGAATTGTGGCGTGTGGCGTTAATTATGACTCTGAGGCGCTATCTGTTGTGTTGTGTATGGTAGGGAATGTCCATTGTACGCAATGCATTGACTCCACTTCCTTAGAGAAGATGTAAGCCGACTGCAAGCGGCAGCTTGCGCCACTCATTTCAACCAGATACATGGAGAGACATTGTCAAACTTCAAACAAGTGTCCCATGGCTTAGTTGGTTACGGCGTCCGACTGTTATACTCTCCAATCGGAAGATCGAGAGTTCAAGTCTCTCTGGGACAGTTTCTTTTTTAGCCTCGCGCGTCCAAAAACGGGAGCCCATGAACAACAAGCCACAACACGACAGAAAAAAAGTGCCGCAGCGATCATATCAGGTCCACTACTTTGACTGGACTCAAAAATGGCGACCGTTCAGACGCTCCCCATCACTGCTCCTGCTCTTCCCAAGGGCTATACCCCTCCTGTGGCGTCGTCGAGCTCGCGTCTGACTGCGCCGCATCCCTCAGGACACCGTATCCTTTTGCCTGTAGGCCATGCCCACCTCAACCATCTGCGCCTCGCCCTGCACCATGCTCACGATTTTGACTCGTTCGACGCGCATATTGCCTCCGAACGCGAGGCCAAAGAGAAACTCCTTGCTGCAGAGGGTGCCGCCGAAGATGATCACGGTGTTGGCGATGAGGAGGAGCCAGAAGACCTACTGGCACTCGATCCCAAGGAATGGAAGGTGTGTTGCCTTTATCGCTTCTGCCATCTACCTTTCCCTTATGACTCGCCCCTAATCCTACAGAAACAAGACCATTATGCAGTTCTCGGTCTTTCAAAATTCAGGTATCAGGCAACCGCTGAACAGATCAAGATCGCACGTACGTCTCAAAAAAATTATTCTTACGTCTATAATTACCATCGATGATCTTATAGATCGTAAAAAGGTGCTGAAGCACCACCCCGACAAGAAGGCATCGAACTCGCCCAACGAGACTATCCTCGGCATCAACGTGAACCAAAATACCAACGACGATGCCTTCTTCAAGTGCATCCAGAAGGCCCACGAGGTCCTCACCAACGCTGAGAAGCGCCGCCAGTTCGACTCCGTCGATCCTGCATTCCTCGAGTCCGAGGAGGACCTCACTCTCATCACCGCTACCGAATTCAAGGTGGGATTTTTGCCTAAAAATGGTTGGACTTCCCGCAATCTTATCATCTCATCACAGAACAAGAAACTCGACTTTTTCAAGACTTTCGCCCCCATCTTTGAGCTCTACTCGCGCTTCTCCCGCGTGCAACCCGTCCCGGGTCTCGGCAAGCTCGACGCGACTAAGGCTGAGGTTGAGGGCTTCTACGACTTCTGGTATAACTTTGACAGCTGGCGCAGCTTCGAGTGGTGGGACAAGGAGGTCAACGAGGGCAGCGACAGGTGTGTTGCTTCAATTCCTTCCTCGGCAGGGATGTGAGGTTAACTTTTATGTGCGAAGCCGTGACGATAAGCGGTACACTGAAAAGAAGAACAAGTCCGAGCGCGCGAGGAGAAAGAAGGAGGACACGGCGAAGCTCCGTGGGCTTGTTGATCTTACTCTCAGGTTATTTTCCGGCTTCCTTTTGATATCGTACGATCAGTGACTGAGCAAACACCGCCTTCAGCCTTGACCCCCGCATCAAGCTGATCAAACAGCAAGAGAAGGAGGCGCGAGAGGCGAAGAAGGCTGCTGCGCAGCCGGGTAAGCCCCCGAACAAGACCAAAGCGCAAGAGGAGGAAGAGAAGAAGAAGGCCGAAGAGGAGGCCAAGAAGAAGGAGGAAGAGGAAAAGGTTCGTTCGCGCCCTTCGCTTTGCATTTTCTTTACAAAGCAGAGTGTGCTGACAATGGAATTTCTAGGCCGCCCGTGCAGAGGCAAAGAAGGCGAAGGCGGCAGCTGCGAATGCCGCAAAGAAGGCGAGGAGGCAGCAGCGTGCGGCGGAGGAGGGTGCGTGAGGACGTATCTGCTCGCTCGCTTCGCAGAGCGTCGCACTCGTGTTGTATGCTTTGAACGTGGAGATATGATATTGCAATTCCATGTTGTCGACGCAGCTTACCTCTTGACAGTTTGCCCGTTGTATGGAGAGGCAGACATCTGTGAGAGATTGTCGCTGAACTACCTGAGTATTCGGCGGAGCTTTTGAAGAATTTCTGATTGACTGGCTCTCCGCAGACA
This sequence comes from Tricholomella constricta, assembly GCA_013368375.1. Lineage (NCBI taxonomy): Eukaryota > Fungi > Basidiomycota > Agaricomycetes > Agaricales > Lyophyllaceae > Tricholomella > Tricholomella constricta. Next base: position 257,088 of record JAACJP010000005.1, on the reverse strand, counting down.
ACAGCAGCAGTCAATCAACCTACCCGTTCATTGTAAACCTACTATATCCCTGCAGATTTTAGGGAATCCGATCTAAGTCCTTACCACCAGGGCCAAAGTTTTCGTATCAGATTTGGCGGGGGCCAAGTCAGGACAGCTTTGGTACACATCTGCCACAGTGGATTGCCAAGTGTCTTTGATAACGTTATGTCAGGGAGGCGGGAGCAATCCTATCGAATACATGTCTCCTGCAAAGCGAAATGGCTAACCCAATATCGTGCTCTGCTCTTAGCTCAGCCTCTTACCGACCTGCTTATGCCTTCTGGACCACCTTCAGCTCACACGCTCTTTTTTTTTGACAGTCTCACTCGATTCGTTTGGAATTACCACATTTCATTCAGAATTACTCCGCTTGGTGAGTGAGTGTCTTGTACCTGTTCAGAGCTCGACGAGCTCTGAGTAATTTTGCTATAGCTTCGGCGTAGATCGCCCTAGTATGAGATAGATAGCTTCATTGACTGCAACCACGGGTACCAGCATATCTAGAAGTGAGTCTAAAGGAAGGAGCTTGACGCCATGCGCAGTAATGTCCGTAGTCCCTTCTGAGGACGCGAGAAGGGGGTGTCACGGTATATCTTCTCGCGATATAATGAGTTGTTGGCAAACGTATGTCTTCAATTTGTAGCCTTAGCGCTTTATACGACTCAAGCTTGGCATGCCTTCAAGCTGCCCTCTTGCTTTATACTGCTGTTGAACCTTGAAGTGGTATTGTCACTCTATATTATAGGAGTCTGGACGTTAATGCACTTCTTGTCTTCATGATGACCGCTGGAGCGGGTCTCACGTTATAATGCTATGTCCGCATGTCTGTTGGGCGTGTGCAGTGCACAAGCCACCGTACGGATATGTATACTTTGAGGTGAGGCGTGTTGTTTTACAACGAGTATCATGTCCAGACATGTCGTCTCTCAGTATGCAATGGTCACAGATCTGCACACCGGAACTCACAACGAAATCGAAGGGATCTCAATTTCTCATACTTATGGGCGATATATTCTCTCTCACCGTTCAACGAACGAGCGGCCCATGAAGGCAAACCAATTTCCACGTAGCGGTCAACCTAACGGAAAGACAAAAGGCGAGAATGGGCCGTGTCTGAGGCAAAAGCTGGCCAACTTCCAAGGCGACTTTCAAGAACGGGTCGGCATCTGAAGGGATGAATGGCTGTGAGAATATGATGTCAGTCAGGGAGCTCGAGCCTGTGTATCTCGCGCGCACCCACGAGAATTTACGGAGCGTGTAACTTATAAACCGCTGGCTCGGCGGTCCCCCACGCGTCCTGGTTTCAACATTTCGCCGAGGCTTACCGAGACAGACGTCGAGGGCTGCAAGTTGCCCTGTAAAGTTCTTTGCCTTGGGTGCCACTTTCAGACTATATTTCCAGATGATCTCCGGTCAGGACGACAAAGCCAAGGACACTCAGTAATTCGCATCCTTCGGTCCCTTTCATGTCATACCTTGAATTGACCCCTCCATCCGGCTCCATAAGCATCATTGCAACGAATATTGCGGACGCTATACTATAGCGTCCGCATTGCCCCCATTCGGAACACTCCCTCACAGATCCGGAGCTGGAATGTAAATAAAGGCCAGTGACCCAGTCCGATGCGACCGAAGCCATGTTCGCGGGTTTCTACGATGATTTATGTCTAGTTACACGATGTAAAGCTGGCATGAGAGTTTTTCTACTGACGAGGATCTTATTACAGAGTACAATCCAAATTTTCAGTTGTAAAGCGTCACCGTCGACTCTCAAGCAGCCGAGAAACGAGCACGTGAGTAATGAGAATATAAAAAACTTGAACGAACCTGCTTATGTTTTAAAACAATGTTTAGACGAAGTAAAAGAGGTGCGCAGGTGATGTACTGGCGGATACACATTGGATACACACCAGACGGATTGAAGACTTGGAGCCCTCAGCCGTGATTAATTTTCAAAGTCCGAGAAGTGGCCCTCAGCGTCCTCCGGGCCGCGCGCCACGCCGCCTGATTAGCCGTACTAATCAGCTGCCCATCAGAACATGATTCCCACCAAACATATCTTCAGGTCTCCATGTGACGCGAGGGACGGTACGCGTGAGAGGGGAATTATCGGGATCAAACCAATCGAAAGGTCGCGACCCTGAGTTCGGCCTGAATAAGGTGTGTAAATCGTCGAGACTCGACGGGCGACTTTTGTTCTCACCCAACCAAACGATTGCTTCTTCCCTTTGCTGTTCATGCGACCACTATACTTCGTTCGAAACTGTTCATCTTGTGGGCGATTCTGTTCTCTTGTTTGATAAAGAAGAGACTGCTAATTATGTCACTGTTCACAGTTGCTTCACTAACTTTGCTTTTATGGGATAGCCTGATAAACTGCGATCACGAGTACCGGCATATCTGGAAGTAAGTTCCCTGGTGTTATATGTGCGTCTCGCGTGAAATATATCCCTATCCCAAGGTCACCGACTACAGCTGTGAAGAGGCTGTACATATTTTCAAGATATTTCGGAATATGTTCAGAGATGTGCGTTGTTCGCAATCTGGCATCTGATATTTTCTTGACTCTGCATGTATCAGAGCCAACTCCATCGCAATGCTTGGCCCGCTAGCCACCACCGTGATCCATCCGCCGATATGTGCCATTTTTGGTTTGCGTTGCTGTTGGTCTCCTTCCTCAGCATGATGTTCACCCTTGAAATCGTGCTGTCACTGCGACGTGAGTGTGTCTTTTTCCCCTCGCATGCATCCTTTTTTGGTGACGTATAGACAGTATACGCATTATACCATAAAAGCCGGAAAATATTTGTGCTCCTGGCCGTTGCAATGATCGCAGGACTGAGTGTCTCCGGCTTATGCGGCATTCGCACAGTTCACCGCTTGCACTTCGACGAGGCATGTGCCGTGCGAGACCCCCCCTTTGAATTCGCATATTTTAGGTGAGTATGATATTGAAATTATTCGTTGCTTGTTCTGTGTTCGCTCACGAGCCTTCGTTTGGAAGCGCATTTTCCCTCTTGAGGCACACCTTCCTGTGGATATTGACCATTCACAAGAGGAACGTCGGACGACGTGATGGACTGAGCCGTGCTCCCATCGTTCACCTGATGTTACGCGACGGAGCGTTGATCTTTGCCGTCGTCAGTGGTAAGTGACACCAGCATGCATATAGGTTATACGTGCTCATATCCTCGATGCTCAGCTCTGCTAGCAACAGTCACCCCATACACGTACTTGATACCTATCGTGGCACAAGCAATGTTTCCGTACGTGATATCTTAGCTCTTCTTATTCGTGATAACAATTTCACCCTCCATAGGTGGCCCATATCGCTTCTATCAATTCTGGTGTGCCCCTTCTCTTTAGCCTCATATTAGCGTTACTGAACTACGCTCAGACTTGTCGTCTCATTCTGAACATGCAAGGGCTACATACGGATACGGCATGCAGTTCCCCTGAACTCACGACACATATTGAAACCGAAAAAGTTGGATCGGAAGACTCAGAAACAGCATGTGGTACAACGAGCGGCCCATAGGACGTCTTCGCCCAATCCCATGGTACAGTGCATACGTAACGCTGTCGAAACGTTCTCATCTTCTGAACAAGGTTTTCCAATGGAAGGCACTTAAAGGCTGCCAATCAACCACTGGAGAGCTCAAGAACGGCGGATCAGCGCAGCTTTGCACGACACGACTCGTTGTCAGTCCATCGGACAGTGCGTAAAGAAGAGCGCGAGGACGATATCGTGCGTGTAGCGTCGCAAAAATGCTTTACCCTTTGGACATGTTCGGGACTCCCTGATAGCGACACGGTCCGCCTCCTACAGCTACGCACACGCTAGCTCTGACCTGTCGTTCCCTACGACTGACACAATTTGGCTAGCGGTTTCACGAGTGCGTGTGCCCGGGGAGGACGTTGAATCTATGCACGGGGAATTGTCGGCGGACGGTGCCTCAAACGCCAGGACAAATATGAGGCCCCTTGAAGGGGCGAACATCACCACACTTTTCAAAGTTCCGGATTTCCTTCCCCTCCTTACTCAATTTATTTGTCGACTCTATCCTGTCCCATCAAGTGCTGTTCTTCCTAATGCAACAGACCGATAGTGCTTGGGACCATCGGAAAACCAGGTTCTGTTCCAGACTTGTAAGTAAGTAGACGAGACATGACGCAGTGACCGTGACAGACCTGTCACAATAACAAGTGCACTATCTGCTTTTGTCTCTCCAACACACCAACACCAGTTTATTGGACATGTCTCTTTCCCGTCCGTTAGTACCAAACGACCATAAAGTGATCCCCATAATTCCCCCCAAAAACCGCAGATGTGACGTGAAGAGGGTAGGTGTCGTTCATAAACTCGGAATCAATGTCACAATTTAACTATGTGGTAGGATTTCCCCCGTCTGCTGGATGTGGGCCCTCTTCCGGTGCTTTATCACCACCTCATCCCTTCCAATAAGAAAGGTCTTCCGAAGCCGCCCCTTATCCATTGCGGATACCTTGCGGAACAGGAGTTTCTGTTTGCGTATGCTCGTCAACATGGTTTATCACAGGAATGTGCTGGAGATTATGAGGGGGATATCATGCTGTTGAAGCTTGATACGATGTACGCTGCCGTCAAAGCTATTCTGGAAGAGCTCAAAATTTCCTCTATCCGCATTCGCCTTCCTCACGTTGTGAAACAGGGTGGTGGAACACGCATCATCAAACTTTATAGCAATTACTCGATGAAGAGGATTCCCCCCACTGAAGATGTTGAAAAGCTAGCTCGATTTTTAGGAATGGAGCAGGAGCAGCCTAAGTGGTATTTCGATGCCAAGAAGTGGAGGTGGAGCTAAAAGCAAAGTACGCACCTTTCTCCGATGAAGAGCCACTCACCAATGGCCACCACCAGGTGAAACCTGGAGACCATATGCTCAGCCACTATTGGCAGACCCGATTGTTTACTCATGACCTTCCAAATCCACCTGTAATAAGGTATCCCACACAGTGTAGTTATAATGTGTTGCGCAAGTTTGTCACTAGTATATTGAAACAAATGGATGCTCGTAATGTGCCCTCGACATCCTACAGTTTCGGATTTTAAGGCCACAGTACCATGGCCATTCTAAACCATGTTCGATGACTCCTAATAGCCATCATCATACAAAATCCCCAACCCATGATCGACGCCCCCCGGATCATCAATCCAAATCCCAATACCCATCCCAATGCCCGGGCTACCGCGACTCCTCGAGCGGGGCTGACTTTCCTCCTCCGAAAACGAATAGCGGTAAGGGCACGTATCTTCCTCGAACGTCACCACCTTCCTACCTCGACCTTCCAGACGAGAGTCCGAACCAGGCTACGATCAGTCACTATCTCTTTGATTCTTGAATATGTGACAAAAGACGCTAACTGGGGCCAACTGGGCCGATTGTGTTGCAAAGTGTTATTAAAATCTTTCGTATAGGGGTTCCCAAGCAGCGCTGAAGGACAACAGTCATGGTAGACAGCTAGCTGGCTTATCACCTTACGAAGTAGCGGGTGTTGCGACGTACGATCGTCAGAGCGCCCTTCAGGTGTTATTATTAGGGGGTAATTACATCGAATTCCTCCGATTCGATTCCACCCTGCCACAGGCACAGCACAAGCAAGGACTACACAGGTTGAGTATTGAAGCAAACCATGCAGAACACGAACCTTTTGCATGCCACAAACAACACGGAACCATAAAATTGAAAGAAGTGGGGTGGAAAGAAAGGCAAAAGAAGAACGACCGACCGTAGTACAGCGGCAGAAAAAGAAAAAAAAGACATAGTACGTACATCGATCATTTACACGAGGGGGTACGATGAGGAGATGACGACGACGACGACGATAAATGTACTGTTGCCTACCGCTCTGTCTTGCATTCATTGCATTCATTCCACTGGTCTGCGGCGCGGAGGCCGCCCAACTCGATAATATGAAAAAAAGAAACACGATAAGTATCGGCCCGGCAGCAAAATGAAGGGGGGGGGGCAGCGCGATTGGATAGGGACGGACGGTTGAGGGCTCTGGCTGCTTCATCGGGTCTCCCATTGGCGTGCGTCACGCTACTGTGAGTCACCCACGCAGTCAGCAAGGATGCGGAGATTTATCTGCAGCGAGCATCGCACCTTGTGTTTGGTCACAGGAAGTCCTCTGCCTTCTTACGCTTCCTTCCGCGCGACTCCTCGGCAGCCCCTCCTTGCTTCGGACAGAAATAGCGCGGATGAATAGCCCGGTGCTCCTCCTGCAAAACACCGCTACATCAACAAGGGGATCGCTGGAAGAAGAGGCAGACGAGACTCACCGGTGAGAAGTTCGGGTCGTCGTATTTCAGCACCGTCGATTTCTTGAAGGGAGGATTTGTTTGCGCAAGCGCAGTGTTGGGCAGCACCAGCTGCGTTGGCGGGGCCTGCACTTCAGGTGTTTGAGTTTGCGAGGAGGGCGCACCTGGAGCTAAAGACGGTTGCTGTGCTGAGGGCGGTGGGGTGGCTGCTAGTTGAGGTTGAGCTGGAGTGGGAGGGAAGGGGGGAAGTGGGGACGCTCCGGCGGCAGGAACGAATTGAGGGGGTGGTGGGAAAGGAAGGCGGGTAGCCCCAGGTGGTCCTCCAGGAGCAGGGGGAAAGGGAGGCGGGCCGCCCGGAGGGAAGCCTGGGGGCAGCGGGAATCCTGGCGGGGGAGGGCTACGATACGAAAGAGCGTCAATCAACTACATGAAAATATTAAACAGCGGCAAGACCTACCCAGGCGGGAATCCAGGCATGAATGGCGGGAAGGGCGGGGGTTGCCCAGGGAAGGCGCCAGGGGGAGGAGGACCACCCGGGAAGAACCCAGGCGGCGGCATGCCCGGAGGTGGCATCATACCCATCGGAGGTACACCGGGAATGGGCGCAGGAGGAGCAGAGTACGACTGTGGAGGAGCTCCGTACACTGCGCCTGTGCTGGACTCGGCGGCGGCGGGGTTATCTGAGCCCGTACTCACACCCATCAGTGCCTTGTGCGCCTCAAGTTGTGCCTTGAGCTCCTCTTCCGTCAAAGCACGATTCTCGATCTTGGGCCGCTTCTGAGGAGGTTGAGAGATGGAGCCTGCAGAGAGGCCAAGTTCGATTTCCTTGCGGCGCTTGTAATCTGCGATATCGGGGGCGGGTATACCGACCATGCCGAAGATTTCGACTTCGTAGCCATCTCGACCAGGGAGAGCATTTTCGATACGAGGCAGGCTTGAGGAAAAGATGTCAGTTTCACGGAGCAGACAGGCAAGGAAGAAGAGTACTTTTCGGGTTCAAGTTTGTGAACTTGTTGAATATGGACAGCGAGACCTCCAGCAGTGTTGAGCCGGCGCGGACACATGTTGCACTTGAAGTGCTTCGCCTTCTGATGCTGCATTAGAACTGGAGATGACAGGTTAGAGCTGCGGACGATGTATGAAGAGTGTTCGACGACGGACCCTTCTCATCCTCAAACTCTCGCTCACAATACCAGCACCAGGGGCGGATAATCTGTAGTCATAAGTGTCGCCCAGCGCAGAAAATGCAAGATACATACCTGCTTGTTCTTTTTCTTTGCCATCGTCGTCGAGGTCGTCGTTCAAGAGGAAAAAGACGGATTGACACGTGGATTAGAGCACACGTGATTACTTCCGCTCAGGCTTGCGTGGACTCAATTATACACAAACCAGACGTTGAAGCGACATATATTTTTTGGCATGCGTCATGGTACATACTGACAACCTCAACACACAAAGACCGAACGTACATCTCACACCACGCCCAGCATCTATGGCCGTCCAGCACCAGGCACGTTCCGCCTCTCCCTTCGGGGCCCGCGCTCTGGCACAGCAACGACCGGGACCATGACGCTGACGGGAATGGACTCGAAGTTGAGCGCAACAAGGAGTTCCTGAACGCCAGCGTAAGGCGCACGCATACCACAGGATCAATAGACGCTCGTACCTTTGTTTGGGGGTCGACCTCGAGACCGGTAGCAGAGGTATCGAGAGCAGAGACCTCGGGGACATAGTTGTCCTTGCGTTCCCGCTCCTCCTCCTGCAGCTTGAAGGAAATGCCGCGCACGGGGCCTTTCTGAATGCGCTTCATGAGATGGGTGGTGAACCCGGAGATTTTGTTGCGCAATCGCTTCGAGGGGACGACGGCCTAGATTCCGGTAAGTCTTTCTGCATTTTCCTGGGCCACATGTAAACAACGCACGACTTCATCGATAATACGCTTGTTGGTGTGAAAGTCGAGCGTGAGGCGAGGGTAGCTGTATCTGTGTCAGATACGAGTAGTACTTTTGAGATAACATTGACAGACTATTTTTCGATGAGAACGCGGGAAGCCCTCTTGGTGGTCTTGGTGCGAACGCGGCCCTGTTATTATCGTCAATTATGCTGGCCGCTGCAAGGTGCAGAGTCGGCGTACCATGTTGAATTCGTCGAGTGTGTCGAGCGGGACGGGACTGTAAAGATTGGCGACCAGACCGGAGAATCCCGAAGTGGCTTGTTGGTCCTGTATAGCTGCACCGCCACCGCGTCAGACCAGCTCAGCTTCAAAATTTACACAAGTCCCTCGACGCCCTCAACATCCGCCAGGTAAATTTCGTGTGGTGTCTCTGCCACAGCCCGTTTGACTCGCGCTTTCCATAGCACGACACTCATCGGGTTTCCGGATTCCTAATTCTCCTCCGTTTCCCCAGTCAGTATCCGCAAAAATGGTCCGCATCTCTGTCCTGGTGAGTTCTTCGCGTCCTATGCAACCATTTTCATACTGACAGCCTCAAACCAGAACGATTGCCTTGTATGTGGTCCTCACACCGGCCATATCCAATTAACTTACGAAATGTAATATACAGAACAACATCGTCAATGCCGAACGCCGTGGCAAGCGTCAGGTGCTCATCCGACCCTCCTCCAAGGTCGTGGTAAAATTTTTGAGCGTCATGCAGCGTCATGGTGAGCACCAGTTCCACTTTTCTGTTCTTCTTTTTCTTCTTCTTTTCTTCTGTTTGCTTGCCAAATCTCGGAGTGATAACTACGATTCATGCGACTTTGCCTCCACGCATGTTTCGTTTTAACGCTCCGATACACAAACGTACTTTGTCTCTCGTAACCAAATAACGTGCCTCTTCAAACCCATGGAGATGAGTTCACTGTAGCGACTACAATCTTTCTCTTCGCTCCTCATCTTATTTTTTGCAGTACTAATGAGACGATCTTCCCTCCAGGATACATTGGTGAATTTGAGATCATCGATGACCATCGCTCAGGTAAAATCGTGATTCAGCTAAACGGTCGCCTCAACAAGACCGGGGTCATCTCTCCACGTTTTAACGTCCAGGCGACCCAAATTGAGAGCTGGGTCAACTTGCTGATGCCTGCCCGTGGTTTTGGCATCATCATCCTGGTATGTCCTGAATATCAATTTGTTTCCGGGCCCCGCTTATGTCATTGTCTTTCCAGACCACCTCTTCCGGCATTCTGGACCACGAGGAGGCCCGTCGCAAAAACATTGGAGGGAAGCTGTTGGGATATGTCTATTAGATAGCGCTTCTCTTGTATCTATACTCTGTGATATGATGTGCCTGCATATCAAATTTTCAACTGAACGGCGTGCCGAAGGGACTAACACGTGGACAAATGGCATTCGGCATTTTGTTGATCGCTTTGTGCTAAGTTAGTCGTATTCGGGCCTTTCCTTTCGTCGTTCCTCCCGTCCCCCACGACTGGTTTCGGCGTCGTCGACACCGTTCCCAACGACCTCCTTTACGTACTCTTAGAGATAATGACCGCGCGCGAATCTGTGCTTCTCCACGTACACGACTCATCCTCGCCTCGTCGTCGTCGTTCGCAATCCTCCGCCTCCTCACGCTCGCTGTCCAGCAAGCGCTCACCCTCGCCCATCGTCACCTTCTCTCCTACCCCCTTATCGGCCGACGCAAAAGGCGTCAAGAACATCACTCGAAAAGTAATCAAGACCTTAGAGGGGTTGGGCCATCTCGACGACATGGACGAACAGGATTGCGAGTCTGACGAAAAATGTGACCTTAGCGAAGTCGAGGCCACCCTGAATGGTGCTGCTTTGCATTCGCAACCCTCTTCCCAGAGCCTGCGCCAACGACAAAATGGCTCCGCTGTGGCGTCACCAACACCCTCAGGGATAGAGCTCAAAAAAATTGACTGGGAGATACCACGGAAGCTGTTGCACTCTTCTATCGGTGCGTTTGTTCCTTTGATTCGATATATACGTCCGTTCACACACATGCATGCCCCAGGGTTCTTCACCGTGTATCTCTATGTCTCTAATGGCGATGTCAAGACTGTCATTTTTGTGCTCTGGACGGCTCTCGCAGTTATCATCCCCGCCGACATCCTTAGACTGCGGTCACCAGCCTTTGAGCGGATATATGAGCGCTTCCTTGGCTTCCTCATGCGCGAGAGCGAAAAGGTACGTCTCTTGATTGGTCTCTACTCCTGACCGCACCTTATCTCCTTCTCCAAGAACTCCTCAAACGGAGTGATATGGTATATCCTCGGTGTCAATTTCGCCCTCACCTTTTACCCCCAAGACGTCGCCACCGTCGCCATCCTAATGTACGACTTTTCGCCGTGACGCTTATAGCCTACTCATCCCCTCCTATACAGCCTCTCCTGGGCAGACACCACAGCTTCCTTCTTTGGGCGCCTCTTTGGGTCCAAGACGCCGCGGCTGCCATCCCGTTCCCCTGTTCTTGGGCTGCCACTCGCCCCCCGCAAGTCGCTCGCGGGCTTCATTGCCGCCACCATCACCGGCGCCTGCATTGCCGTCGGTTTCTGGGGCTGGGTCGCCCCCGTTCGCGGCGATCTCAGCTGGTGGTGGGACGGTGGCGTCCGCAGCTCCTCGACACTCCTCTCCTCGCTCGGATTTGGTGATGCGGGCCTCCACGGCGCAGGCGGTTGGGCGGGTCTCGGTGCCATCGGTCTCGTGGCGGGTTTGGTCAGCGGCGTAGCTGAAGCTCTCGGTACGCCTGGTTCATATTCTCCCTCTTTTCTTGCACTGATCCGCGACCCACCCCTAGACGTGGGATCATTGGACGACAACCTGACACTCCCCATCATCTCCGGCGGCTGCATCCTCGGTTTCCTAAAACTCCTTGGGCTCTTTTCCACTCCATCTTAAGACACGCTTTCTCTTCCCATCTAGGCCGATTTACTACCATTTACCCCAGACGCGTGCCCAGCGCACGTAGCTGCCTTGTGTAATGATTCCCGGAACTAATGACTTGGTGGCGGGGCTCCTCTGCCCTGTCTGCCTACCTACCTACCCTGCCCCTTCCTTGCTGCGCTCAAATCCCCTTCCAAGTTGCCACATCAGACTTTCAGAAACAGGGACGACGCGTGGCGACGCCGTTGTTTGTAGACTCGATACTCTAGGTTTAATAATGATCTTTATGCGACATGGATAGAAAATTAATCCTCTACGCTCGTTCACAAATCGACTCGGGTGCAGTATGAAACTCTGTTTTCTGGCGGTATCCATCGCTGAATTTCGGCCTGAAGGTGACTCACCCACACTCAGCGTTGCTCAGTTTTTCTAGGTTCAGAACAAGCTCCCCGCACTGAGCCTTCTCTACTGCATGATTCAGACTACCGGACGCTTGTCTCTTCTTCGCCTCAAGCCTCCGTTGCCCTCCGTCTCCAAACCTCAGAGCATCTATAATGTTGAAAAGCAAGAAGCACCCATATGCTAGCTTTGTCTTTGATCGCTCATCAGATGCTACAAGCACCTACGTCCGCAGTCAATGCCGTGGATCGTGGACGTCACGCTCGTACTATGCCCGCAAAGTCAGCATCGTCGAAGAAGCCTTCCACTGCCAGCGTCCGGAACTCAATATCTCACACCTGGTTCTCGCGTATTTTTCTTGCCCTCACTCGCCTTCTCTGTGGTGCATTATATCGCAATCCGCTCAGGCATCTTGTGCGCGAGCGGATGCACGGTGGCCCTAGCCCTGTGCGGCATCTGTGGACCGTTACGGGGCGGACTCGGCCCATCCATGCGCAGTCGGTTTTGGGAAGAAGATGTCCACGTATCTGCTATTTTAACACCTCTCTTCCCATCAAATGTACCGGATAGCAAACTGCCTCAGCACACGATGAGAATCACTCTAGTTTCCCGTGCGTATTTGCTCCCATGGGGTGGGGCTCTGATGCCGTGCGCATAGTAGGCTTCTCCTTGCCACCACCTCTCATCCATGATGCTGAACATTGTGCTCCCGCTTCTCCTTTCGTTACTCCTCACCTCCGCCGCCGCCGTGCAGCAGTGGACGTTCGTCCAAAATGGCACGAGCGGAATTGTCGCCATCGAGGCCATCGTCGTCTCGCCCACGCTTGTTCTCATGTATGATCGCGCTGACGGCAACCCCCTCCTGCTCCCCAACGGCGCTCGTGCATGGGCCGCGCTCTGGGACCTGGAGAAGAATGTCGCCACCCCCCTCGAAACCCTCACAAACACGTTCTGCGCCGGCGGTGGGTTTATCAGCAACGGGACGCTCGTCGCTGTCGCCGGGCAGCCGCGGGAGGACCCCTACCAGCCTCCTGCCGACGGACGTATGGGGATTCGTCTCTTTGACCCCTGTACTTCGCCTGGGGGTGTGAACTGCACTGTCTTTGAGGACCCTGCGAATGTCCATTTGGCTGAGTTGCGGTGGTACCCGACGGGGCTGCGCATTCCGGACGGCAGCCTCATGGTTATAGGAGGAAGCCATTCGAACACTTTTTACAACACCGACGCAGCCAACAGCATCGAGTTCTTCCCCGGCAGGGCTGGAGAAGCTGGCACAGTCCGCCCCAGCAAGTTCCTCTTGGATGCGGAGCCAGTCAACATGTTCCCAAGGTCCGTATGCCTCTGCTCCGCGCAGCCCATTCTCCCGCTGACCGTTCACCCGCGCTAGATCTTTCGTCCTCCCGTCCGGCAATGTCTTCATTGTCGCCAACAACCTCACTATGATCTACAACATCGCCACGGGCACCGAGACGCGTCTCCCCGACATACCCAATGGCGTGCACGTCACTAACCCCTTCGACGGCACCGCCCAGCTCCTCCCGCTCTCCCCGCCCCTCTACGAGCCCTCAGTCCTCGTCTGCGGCGGCTCCGCCACTGACCCACGCATCCCTGAAGCAAACCTCTCCACGCAGGACCCCGCCTCCGACCAGTGCAGCCGCATCACGCTTACTCCACTGGGCGTTGCGCGCGGGTGGGAGGTCGAGCGCATGCCTGAGACGCGTGTGTTGCTCGAGAGCGTCCTGCTGCCCACCGGCGACCTCCTCCTCATCAACGGCGCACAGACGGGGTATGGGGGATACCCCAGCATCCGCGGCACCAATGCAACGGGCATGTCGAATTCGGATCACCCTGCGCGCCGTGCCTTGCTCTACAAGACAGACGCCCCGCGTGGTGCGCGCATCTCGCATGAAGGGCTGCCGGAAAGTGATATTGCCAGGATGTACCATTCGTCCGCGGTGCTGACGCCGCAGGGGTGCGTCTATCCATCTTCCCCATCTGGATGCTTTGATGCCCATCGCTTGTTGTCTTAATTAGAAATATCATGGTGGCGGGCTCGAACCCCCACGCCACCGTCGTGCCCGCGTCTGAATCGCAATTCCCCACAGAGTTCCGCGTCGAGTACCTCAATCCAGAGTTTATCACTGCGAACGCCCCGCGTCCCGCCATCATCAGTGCCCCAGCGCAGATTCTGTTCAACCAGAGGGCGACGCTGCGGGTGAACATCCCAGCTGACCTGCATGGAGCTCCAACAAAAGGTGCGCCACCAAACGTTTTCGCACCCACGCACTTACTCACTGTCTCTGTTCATGGGGCCTGCAGTATCGCTCATGGACCTCGGCTTTGCCACGCACTCGTTCCACGCCAACTCGCGTCTCGTGTTCCTGGAGCACACGCTGCGTGGCAGCGGCAGCGACACCATGCTCGAGCTCGAAATCACGGCGCCGCCCAACAACAACGTCTATCCCCCCGGCCCGGCGTTCGTCTTCCTCGTCGGCGGCGAGGTGTACAGTCAGGCCGTGAAAGTGATGGTCGGGGACGGCGGCAATCCGCCCCGCCCCGATCAGGGTGTGCGGATGCCGGTTTCGAGTGTATGAGCAAATAATTGAGACTGGCCTGTTAATGGCCGGCGATGTGAGGACGACTTGTATGATTTGACTTTATGGTGAATTAGGCAGACACGGATGCCGCCTACTTTTTTTTCTTTTTTTTTTCATCAATGTATTTTCTTCTGTGGACGTTCAGAGCAGATTTTGAAGGGATCGTTTTATTAGATGACTGTGAAACATGGTCAGTGAATCTTCATCTCATGGTTTTGTGGTTGATTTCATCATTTGGCGGTTACGTGGTTCCTAGTGGATCATTGTCGGAAGAAGGCAAGCCAGGTTGCTCCCATTGTATTAAGTATGATTGACAGAGGCATACATTGAATATGGTGGAAGGACTAGTCAAAATGAGGCGGCGGCCCACAACCAATCGCATGAAGAATTTTCGCGATACGATGTTCCAAGGGGGGCCAGCCTGGCAGGCCATACCCTTTGTAATATGAATTCGCCTCATTGACGTTGAGCTCACGGACGATCTTGGGAGATGTCAGAGCTGGTAAGTTGTGCTAATTGAATGAGATAAGTGAGCAGAGACATAACAGGGGGGAAAGTCAACACACCGGGGGTTCCGTCGGGTACTCCCCATTTTCAAAAGGGACAACGTAAAGGGTTGCAGCGTCGCCGGTGCCACATGTCTCGTTGTAGGACTATTGGAGGGTGACGATGGTGAAAGATGAGGTCAGGGCAACCTACGAGAGCACAGATCCTCATTGTCTTTCCCAGCTCACGCCTTAACTCAATCTTTATGGGCTCTATCGCACGGTTGAATGCAGCTTGAAACCAAGCAGGCTCACCACCTGACATTGATTGAGTGTGGGATCTGCATGAAAATGTTTGAAAAACCTTCTGCTGGTCGCGTGTAACCCTAACCCATGATGATGACATAAGCTGCCACGTCTGGAAAAGAGTGAGGTGGCGATCGGTGTAGCTCACAACTTGTCTCCTCCCCGCTCCTTCGTCTTCCTCCACCATGAGCGGATGTTCGTACTTCTCTGCTATCCATCACCAAAGCTAACCCATTATTTACGCAGTCCGGTTCCTCAATCTCGTCCGCCCGTTCCTTCCCATCCTCCCCGAGGTCTCGTCGCCGGATCGCAAGGTAAGTTCAACTCATTCCATTCCTTTGATTCATTCTTATACGTCGTTCTAGGTTCCTTTCAACCAAAAAGTGCTATGGACCGCGGTTACCCTCCTTATCTTCCTTGTTTGCTCCCAAGTCCCCCTCTACGGCATTATGTCGTCAGACTCCTCCGACCCTCTTTACTGGATGCGAGTCATCCTGGCCTCTAACCGCGGTACTCTCATGGAACTCGGCATTACACCCATAGTTACCTCTGGAATGATCATGCAACTTCTCGCTGGCGCCAACTTGATTGATGTTGACTTTGCGTTGAAGGAGGATCGTGCGCTATTCAGTGGTGGACAGAAACGTGAGTGCCTTTTTCCAGGCCAGATGCAGTTTGACTGTTTCATCGCGTCACTAACTAATAAATTTCCCTTTAGTTTTCGCTCTTATCATCTCTCTCGGTCAGGCAACTGTCTACGTCCTCACGGGACTCTATGGCCAACCCAGCGACCTCGGCGCTGGTGTCTGTCTTCTTCTCATCATCCAACTTGTTGTCGCCGCCCTCATCGTCATCCTCCTCGACGAGCTCCTCCAGAAGGGCTACGGTCTCGGCTCCGGCATCAACCTCTTCATCGCCACCAATATCTGTGAGTCCATCGTATGGAAGGCCTTCTCGCCTACCACCGTCAACACTGGCCGTGGCCCCGAGTTCGAAGGTGCTCTCGTCGCTCTCTTCCACCTCCTCTTCACGTGGAACGACAAGGGCCGCGCCCTCCGCGAGGCCTTCTGGCGCGATCGCCTCCCCAACGTCATGAACCTCATCGCCACCATTGCCATCTTTGCCGTCGTCATTTATCTCCAGGGCTTCCGTATTGAGATCCCCGTCAAAAGCAACAAGTTCCGTGGCCAGCGTGGATCCTACCCTGTCAAGCTATTCTACACCTCCAACATGCCCATCATGCTGGAGTCTGCCCTGACCTCAAACGTCTTTATCGTTTCGCAGATGCTCGCCACCCGCTTCCCCAGCAACTTCTTCGTCAAGCTTCTCGGTGTCTGGGAGGTATGGTCTTCCCTTTATTACTGTAGACGCCATAGCTTATCACTGCTTCAACCAGCCCATGGATGACTCTCCTCAGCTCGTCGCCAAGTCTGGCATTGCGTACTACATCTCCCCGCCCCACACCATGAAGGAGGCCATCCTCGATCCCATCCACACCGCCGTCTACATCACCTTCATGCTTTCCGCCTGCGCCCTCTTCTCCAAGACCTGGATTGAAGTCTCCGGTTCTGGCCCTCGGGACGTCGCCAAGCAACTCAAGGACCAGCAGATGGTGCGCACAGATTTTTCTCCGCCAGCCGACTGATTGACATCCGTTACCCAGGTCATGGCCGGCCATCGTGAGGGCTCCATGTACAAGGAGCTGAAGCGCGTCATTCCCACGGCGGCCGCGTTTGGTGGTGCCATCCTCGGGCTCTTGTCCGTCGCGGCCGACCTCATGGGCGCTATTGGCAGCGGCACCGGTATCCTCATGGCCGTTACTATCATTTACAGCTGTGCGTCTCCCTTATCTTTTTGCGTCCTTTTGCTGACATTTGCGTAGACTGGGAGATAGGCATGAAGGTGCGTTGCTTCTTTATTTTGTCTGTAAGATTGAACTCATGCTATTGTCTGTTTAGGAATCTGGCGGTCCTGAGATGGCCGCGTTCGGTGACTTGCTGTAAGGGAAAAAAAAGTCTATACTCTCTTGTCCTCGTTATAGCCGGAGTGCGCGTCGAGAGTGAAGTGAAGCGAAAGGTCGGGGGACACAGGCCTGTTTGTGATTTATTCCCGGCGCGGATGGGAGGTAGATAAAGGGGCGCAGCGGCTGGTTGAGTTGGTTGGTTTGGTGGGAGGGTAATACATCGGAGGGGGCCCCTCTGGTTGTCGTCTGCTGTTCAGGGCTTGCTTGCTCACCTGTCGCTGCTGCTCGTGTAATCCGATTTATTTTATTTCATGGTCAAAACGAGTGTTTGTGATGAGGTGGCTGCTGGAGATATGCGTCCCATGGAAGGAGCTGCTTGACTATTAGGAGTGGTTGGCGCCAATTTTGCGACGTTGATTCTTGAGCGATTCGCGACGGCTGTATGTACCTGATTCTGCCTGAGTAATGCCTAAGTACCGACGCCACTCGTGTAAAGTCAAGGTGAATGACGCAGGAGGACTAGTGTGGTGTAGAGACAATGACATTTGTTTTGTTTACCGCTTCTCCGAGTCGGCCTGTCCAATCCATCCTGTAGATATAAATGCCCTCCTTCCAAACTCAAAGAGCCTCTCAATCTCAAGTCATTCGTGCGACCTGCTGTCGGCATTGGACTCGCTCCGAAGTGAGTGGACGCTGACAAACGCCGTTAGGATCTTCCAGTCTTCATCGATACAGCGCTGGTAGACTGGGTGACTTCCCGTAAGAATCTGGAAATATCTGAAAATTGAAACTGGTTGGCGACAACATAAGCGAAGAGATTCCATCACGCCGATCGAGTCTGGAGGGCCTTTTCTGTTCTGCAGAGGGGTCGGGAGGCCTCTGCAGACTGATTTCAGGCGCTTGACGACGGACATCCTTCCTATTGGGGCTCCGGCATCTCGGCTCATAAGGCTTTCTGCAACTACTTAGAATTTTCTAAATCGTTGTCAGACTCTTACGGGAAGTCACCCACTTATTTAACGCATTGTTGTGGCACAGCTCCGCCGGTTTTTGCCCACAACGATCAACGATCGAAGGTCAGCAAGATCGCCGTCACAGGATTTCGCTCAATTGGCCAAAATCATACATTGAGATGAACATGGGCAACCATGACGACTGACGCTGGCGGGTTTGATCTGACACCAGGCGGTGTCCCTTTCCATACTACCGAGCTCTGGAGCACAAACGACTTGAATTTGAATGACCAGGTTTGGGGCTATGACCCTCCTGTCAGCAGAGATGTATAGTTCGAAATATCCTTACAGGACCTTTTACTTGGATCAACGCCCCACGCTGTTGCCAGCCTTTGCCAGCGTATGGCATGCGACATTTAGATTAGACGCCATTCAACTTGGACTTCAATTTCTGCTCGGTGGGTGGTTATATGTTTGAGAATACCCATCTTCTCATCCTCTGCTAGGCTTATACTTTTGAATATGTAGCTCTACCTTACGAAATTGCGACTCATGTGAAGTAGTCAAAAATAGGTTCCTTCTCGGATCTGCCAAAATTGCATGGCGACTGACATATATCTCATCGCACAGGCAGAATGATTGCTTGCGACGAAACTATCCTCGTGTGGCCCTTTAATTCCGACTTTATCTTCATGCATTATCAGGTTTCCGCCATCTGGTCTACTGCAATCCCGTCCCTCCTTCGCTATGATCATATCATCGTTGTTGTCCATTGGTCAGATAACCTTTATTCTTCGCGTTGCCATTCAGATCCTCACATATGCCGGCTTGGCGATTATCGGCATCCTCATCCTCGGGAGTGCCCCTCGCGTTGCATCTATATCTACCCACGACACACTGAATCGAATTATTGGTGCTTCCAGCGCCACCAAATCCACCATCAAGTGGATCTTTACCCGGATTAGACGCAACCAGACGGATCCCACTCCTCCCACACACCTTCTCCTGATTCTTTTCCTCTCGCTTTCCTACACAATATTCACCTCCCTCAGCGACATAGGATTCCTGGGTTTCTATGCGTGTTCTGTGCCTGGGCCAAACACGATCGACTCTCCAGCGTCAATTAATTCCGTCGACGCCGCTCAATCCCTTGTCCTCGCGAATATGATCAACGGCACTGACCTATCGAAGGTCAAAACCTATCGCTGCAATTCCAGTTCGCTCGTTCCCTTCGTTAACGAGGTTTTTTCACATAATTGCACCGCCTGGCGTAACGGGACCTATGCCGATAGGGAGTTCTTCAGCGGCCTCAACATCACAGACACTGATGCCCTCATGCCGCGTCAGCTCGCCCGCTTATTAAAAACAGGCGACTCGGATATAAACACTTTTTATCTCGGGCCCACGACCCATAGACTCCGCACCCCTGTTATTGAAAAGGGCCTCGCCATCGAGCCGCATGCGACGGGCTTCAGCATGGTTGTCGGTGTACCCCAACTTCAGCCGAACACCAAAGTGGAACTCGCTCAAACAATGGCGGTAGAAATGGACGTGGGCTGCATGTCATTAGGAATTTTTGATTCGCGCCTCATGTTCGACACGGAGCTTGGCCAGGAATTCATGCGCACCAACGGCACCTGGAGGCAATATACGGGACCTGATTACATGAGGGACGTGCTGGGAAAGACGGTGGATAATATACGCACATACTTCCAACCCTTCTTCAACTCCTCCTCTCTCGACGCGAAAGGACTTCTGAAAAGCATCAATGGTTCAAACATTATCCTGTCGGGTGTAGCAAATGTCGCCACTCACCGTTTACCGACATCTGATCCCTTCGCCTCAAGGCCGGACTCGGACTTTATGGGTAATTGCACAGAGGCTCTTCAACGACAGCTGAGCATTCCTCAAGGGGGCAGGGATGTAGGAAGCATGTGTTCTCTCCTTGGGATCGGTGGAACGCACTCAGTGGACGGAGCTGTGCTGCATGGATTGGAACGAATGGTCTGCGCCACGGCTACACGGGTCAGCATGGTGGCTGCCACTATCCAAGTTGACGCCGCCCGCAACATGTCTCTCGACCTTACCCGCCTCCCCAGCGATCTCACCTACGTCCTTGCCGATTACTACTGGGATACTCGGAACGTTAGGAACGACACTACTGAATTCAGCCCATTCGTTCCGTACGAGCGCTATACCCTCACCTACAACCACATTTCTCCCACAACACATTTCATCCGTCCTAGAAACGCGCACCTCTTTTCAAATGTGGTCTATGGTCGAGGGAGTGGGGGAAATGTCATCTCGTTGATGGGTGATGTCATCTTCGACAGTATCGCACATGCCGACGAGAGGCAGAAATTTGCGGGATTGATGCTGCTCGACGAAGGCTTCGAGTACGTTAACACCACCACCACCGCGCTTGCTAGGTGGGTTGGGCAGGTCGGGGGATCGTACATCATCGGGAGCTTGGGATATAATGGATGGGCTGCGCTGCAGTCAGCTCCTATCGAGGTATTCAGTACTGGCGGCCGTATGAGTTCGTGTTACAAGCCTTACTATGCCCTGGGTTTCGTGCCTCTCGTTTTCTCAACAATCGGGGTGATGTTTTGGGCATTTTTGCTGCTTCCCAGCGGTTCGTTGTTTGGGACTCAAATGGTGAAGGCTGTGTATGGAGGAGTTCGCCCTTACGCTGCCGCAATATGCCCCGGGGCGCCGCCAAAGGACACGCTTCTTGCTTGGGAGAGTTCGCCTCAGTGTCACCTCCAACTCATATCAAAGAGTTATCCGGTGACGGGTGATGCACATGGAACAGCTTTAGAGTACCTCAGATCACCTCCTTAATATCCTTGAGCTTCGTCCTCGATTTCTTCGTGGACAAGAGTTCACTCAAAAGAATTTATTCCTTGCGGCAGATCTTATATATAGAATATTCATTACGATAAGCTACCGATCTCAGTTCAACGCGAAAAAGGATCCCAGAACGGCAATCTGAGCGTGGTGCTCAAATGCTGATGTAGAAGAAGTCCAGTTTCAACAATCAATCATTTGATGTTGACTCTTCTTCACCACTACCTCAGCCAAAGTTGCCACCGCTGGCTTGTCATCATGAAACAGGGCACTGCTGGCGAAGAGCAACGACGATGATATATGCCAGGCTCTTGCTTATGCGTGACCGCTGACTGTCATTTTCTGGGCCTCTGCGACCTTCAAGCCAGCGAATTGGACTTGGCGGGGTGTTGGATCTGTCTTGGATCTGCATGCCTTTCAGCGCACGTAAGTTCAGGGTCCGCAGAAACTCAATGTCCATCATATTTCAGTAATTTCTCGAAGGCAATGCATATCCGGTGCTCAGGGCGCCGTCGACCTATGAGCATCTAGATTTGCTGGCTAAAAGAGGATCTGATAAACGTCGTTCAATGTGGAGATGTCTGATCTGTCAGGTGGTTGACTTGGTAGTCACCAGAAGTGGGAAACAGGTCTTCGACCATATCTCACTTGCTTTCTGCTCCTCGTTTGCTTCAATCCTGCTACTCTTATTTGTGCTTGCCCTCAGACGTTGAAACCTCTCGACACTCCTTTACCCACTATGATCATATCCTCGTCTATCACTATTGGCCAGATAACGCTCGTACTTCGAGTCGCCATTCAGATCCTTTCGTATGTCGGCCTTGGCCTAATCAGCATCATCACTCTCGCGAGCGTCTCTCGTGTTGCACCCATCGACACCCACGACACAATCAACCGCATTGTTGGTGCTTCAACTGCCACTTTTTCCACAGTGAAGTGGATATTCGACCGTCTTTGTCGTAAACATGCAGATCCGGCACCGTCGACAAACCTCTTTCTTCTCCTCATGCTGTCAGTTTGGTATACCATCTTCATATCACTCAGCGACGTCGGCTTTCTTGGATTTTATGCGTGCTCAATTCCATATGCAGATTCCACCGACTTTCCTGCATCTGTGAACTCGAGCGACGCTGCTCGAGCCCTCATCGTCGCGAATATAGTCAACGGCACTGACCTGTCGAACATCAAAGCCTACAGATGCGACTCCAGTGGTGTCGTCGATCTTGGCGATATCTTCCAAAAAAATTGCACCAGTTGGCACAACTCAACTTACGCCGATAGTGAATTTTTCGGAGGCTTAAACTCCTCCGACAGCGATGTCATGATGCCGCGCCAGCTCACACATTGGTCCTATCAACGTGAAGCGATCTTCGATCTCAACGCTTTCTACATCGGCCCGAATACCCAGCGTCTCCTTATTCCTACCATCCAAAAAGGCCTTGCGATTGAACCTCATAGCACGGGCGTCCGAATGGTTGCGGGCGTCCCTCAGCTCATGCCTGACAAGAAGGTCAATATCCCCCTGACTATGGCAGTAGAAGTGGATGTCGGTTGCATGACTCTGGGTGTCCACGACTCGAAGTCGATGTCTGACATTGGCAAGGTGCATTTCTCTACCAACGGCACCTGGAGGAGTTACACAGGCCCGGATTACATGGAGAACATCCTTAGCAAGACTGTAGACGATATTCGTTCCTATTTGTATACCTTCTTTGACCCGGCGACATTGGACGCCAATGGAACCCTGACGAGCATTAACTCCACCAACCTCGTCCTGTCCGACGCGGCGAACGTCGGAACCTACGATTTACCAAGCATTGGATTTGACGAGAGTCCCGCCAGGCCCTTGATGGGAAACTGCACGGCGGCAATGCAAAGAAGGCTTGGGATATCCTATAATGCGACGATCGACGGAGATATGTACAATGGAGACATGTGCAAATTGCTTGGAGTTGGTGGATCTATTGGGGTCGATGGTTTTGCTGGAGCCTTTTACTCAAGGATGGTTTGCGCGACAGCGACACAGGTCAACATGGTAAACGCCACCGTCGACGTCGATTCCCGGGGTAACGTGGCCCTCAATCTCACTCGCCTGCCCAGCGATCTAAATTTCGTCATTTCCGACTATTGGGATATGCAGCCATCTGCGTCTGATAACATCACTCGGATTGTGCAGTTCGAGCCATATCAGCGCTATACGCTGAGTGCCAATGCGAACTCGCCCACGACGCACTTCATCCATCACAGTAACACCCCACTTACAGAGAGCTCTCTTGGGCCAGGTAGCGCTGGGAACGCCATCGCTTCTATAGGGCATCAGATATTGGGTTTTGACTTGAGGAAGGAATACTCAGGGTTGGGTTTACTTGATGAAGGATTGAATCGCGTCGAATTCACCACCGACCAGGTGACGAAATGGGTTGGAGAAGTTGGCGGATCGCTTTTCATCGCGAGTCTGGGATATAACGGATGGTCTGCGCTACAGAGCGCACCCATACACGTCCTCAGCACGGGTGGACGTTTGGGAACATGCTACAAGCCGCGCTATGCTATCGGCTTCGTCCCTCTCATTTTTTCAACAGCGGTTGTGTTCATCTGGATGTTCTTGAACATTCTGAGTGGGTCATGGTCAGGGACGAAGGTGCTGGATGAGGTTTACGGTGGAGTTGCTCCGTACACCACTCTCGCGTGTCCTGGGGCCTCGCCAAAGAATACTGTCCTTGCTTGGGAGGCATCGCCTCAGCCTCGCTTGCAGGTCATCCAGAAGGGTTACCCACTGACAGGTGATGCTCATGCTACGGCACTGAAGTACCTGAAATCTGCCCCTTCTTATCCTGAACGACATTCTTAGGTTACTGCAACTACGACCTATCTCATTCCTTTGTCAATTTATTAGCGTCAATTCACTAGCGTTCACCTGGAAGTAAATGATTGTTCAGGCTAAATAGCCTGCGTAGATGCGTGGCTAATGCCAGCTTGGGTCTACATCTTTTGACGAAATAGGAGAAGACTACGGCCTGGACTTGTAAACGACAAAGTGTAAGCCCAAGTCGAACTGATCGACATTCAATCGGACCAACAACGCCGCCACCATCATCGCGGAGATCTTCGAATCCGCAAGGACAAGCGTCAACTTATCGATTGGGGGCCCATCACAAGGATGTCATGCTCCGACATCCGCTGCGACATGATATCCAAGCACTCCTCTCGCCCTGGCGCGCAGTGCGCTCTTCGAACAGCGTCGCACCTGCACCCGGGCCGGACACTTCAACTCTGACAAGCGGTGTGAATCGCCCTCAGACTCTCGGAACCGCTATGCATTGTACACTCACATGCATGCAGGCTTGGTAAAGATCTGACTCGACTCTTCTCCACAATCCACGCAGGTATACGGTAACACTCGAGGACATATAAGGTGCATCATCGGGCCGGCAGCTTCTCAAATCTCTGGGCACTCGACACCATGCGCCGCGAGCCATGGCGATGTTCTTTTTATCATCACAGCCGCGATATCTTGATTGTCGCTATCCGTAAATTAACATTTCGCTTAGAACCATCCGGGCAAACTAAACAGCCGACGAAAGTTAAAAGCTGTCTGAAACTTGAATTATGAAACTTGAAGAAGAAGAAAGAAGAAAATGGGGTTAAGGTCGAAACATTGTAGGTGCCTGAATGGGGCAAGGAGCTGGAGAAGGAGGGGTTCGTGGTGGCTGACTGGTGGCTGGTTTCAAGGTGAAAACCTGATGGGGATCGAGGATCAGGAGCTGACGCGCCCTGTGTGTAGGTCCATAGCCCCATGTGCGCCAGAAACAGCTCAAAGCGGATACCTACATACCCGCGGCGGAATCCTGGGCCGCGAGTCCGTCGTACCGTCATGGCGGAGGAAGAGTTCGCGAGCACTTTGGGTATTATATACTTGCCCATATTATACATTGCGCATGAATCGCGAGTATCCGTTTAAATAAAACACGTAACATGCACGTACGCAAGTCGTAGTAGGCTACACGCTCTCGTCCTCCTTTTCCCTTCCTTTCTCCTTCTCCCTCTCTCGCGCCAACCGCCCCTTTCCCCGTGCCCTCTCCACCTCGGCCCACATCACCTTCGCCTCCCGCATGACCGTGCCCTTGTCTCCTTCCCCTTCTCCCCCGTCCGCATCCGCATCAAGCTCCAAATACCGCTCCTCAAATCGCCCCACCTCGCGCGCGAACCCCGTCACCCCGTCAGCGGCCAGGACGCGCCGCACACCGGCGAGGAACGCGCGCACGATCTCGAGGTTGTGCAGCGCCAGCAGCGCGTGCGCGCCCATCTCGTGCGTATGCAGAAGGTGATGGACGTACGCGCGCGTGTACCCGGGCAGCGCTTCGTCTCCATGCGCATCCGCACCCGCAAGCGCATCCGCAGCTTCGGACGCGTCTGTGCCATGCACTATCTGTTTCCGACCCCGACCCCGATCCTGCGCATCCGTACACGCCACACATGCGCACCCTCCTTCCCTTTCCCCGCCAAGGCCACCAAAATCGAGTGCATACCGCGCATCGTACAAGTTACACCCGAGCTCCTCCTTCCCTGCTCCGTCTTCCGCGCGCTTCGTCTCCCGCACAGGAAACTCGAAATCAAAGGACACGCCGCACGCCGCCGCAGCGATCGCCCAGGGCGCATCGACCGCGTCCGCGCCCACGTCACGGAGGAGACGGAGGAGGGCGTGCGGGCCGGGTGTGCCGTGGGCGAGGCGCGGCTTGGTGGGCGGGAGGGCGTGCAGGGAGGTGCGCAGGAGGGAGTGGGAGTCGGGTTCTGCGGTTGCGGTCGCGCGTAGGGGAGCGAGATCGAGGATGTAGCCTGTTACGCCTGCGTCGAGCGATGGGAGGGCGGCGTTGACGGGGGAAAGGGGCTCGAGGAGGGAGGCGGTGAATGCTGCGCGGGCGGGGTGGGAGGTGGAGCCTGCGAGGTGAACGAACACCGCTGGGGCTGGGGCTGGGGGAAGAGTGTCGTCCGTGGCGAGGAGATTGGCGAGCCACGCTGTGGAGCGGTCGATGCTCTTTGTGAGGCGCTTTTGGGAAAAAGGTGGGTGCCTGTGGGGAGTATCGGTGAGTGCCGCGACAATGTCAGGTTGGCATGCATTTGTGTACGTGCGCCATTGGGCTGGAGAGATCTGTGATGAGAGTGAGAGTTGGGGAGGACATGGCGGGCACAGGGCTTACCTTGCGGACACCGCGGAGACACATGGCAGATACGTGGCTGTTGCCGTTGGGGGGCATTTCGCGGACATCGGCGGGGTCGCGCAGGTCGAAAGAGAGGATGTGGTCGTCAGGCTTGAAGCCCAGGAAGCGGTGGAGCGGGTGCGGGCCGGGCTGCAGTGTCGGGACGGGCGGGGTGTGTTCGAGGCTCGGGGGACATCAGCGCTCGTCAGTAGCAATCATAGGTGGACTCACAAGGACTCGAAGGGGACGTGCAGCCATGCGAGAGCGGGGCTCTTGCGGACGTGGTCGCGCGAGAGGTGGGGGATGACACCGCGCGATGTCGAGGTTAGCAAGGTCGGAGTGTCGAGTGTGATTGAGCGGACGACGAGCGTGCCCAGGCGCGGGCCGAACGTCGTCTGCTGGTCGGGATGCGTCAAAGCAAACTGGAGGCGCGTCATTCGAGCGAGAGACGACCAAGTCAAAAAGTGCATTCCGACTCGGGCTGTCGATCGATTGATCGATGATCATAATCCGGGACCGCTTCAGCCTCCATCACGACAATCCCTGGAACCGTGCCTTCTCATAGCGCTCGCTATCGTGCCTGTATCAGACCGCTCCTCGCCTGCCCGTGAACAATTAATTACCAAACCGTTATAAGTTATCTCTTCTCCGCAGTCTTCTCTTCGCTGATCATCATGTCTCCAGAAGAAACTTTCCTCCTCCAGCGCCTGGGGATCACCCTTCTCGAAGGCATCGCATGGCTCACTGCGCTCTGCATCCTCTACGGTCCGTACCGCTCTCTGATCCCTCACCACCAGAGCTTGATATTTTTTTCTGTTCAGGTGCTTTCGCCCTCCTTTTCTCCATCTCCACCGCCATGATCATGTACGTGCTCTTTTTATTATTATCACCCTCCAACTTACACGTGCCCTCCAGCCGCCGAGGCCTCAAAGCCCTCCCCCAGCGCGTCATGTTCACCGTCACCCTCCTCTCCTTCCTCCTCGCTAGCATGCAGCTCGCAGCCCAGCTAACTAGCCCATCCCTCCTCATCCGCTTCGGCCTCATCTACAACCCCGATCTCCCACTACAGGCCAAGCCCGCTCTCGCCGGCGCGAAAGCGCGCCACTCGAACGCCATCATTACCTGGACCGCACAGCTTATGGTGAGCCCCTCCTTCTCTCTATGCCCCCGCCCTCTGAATCGCCTCGCAGCCGCTCATCAGCGACGCCGTCGTCATCTGGCGCGCCTGGGTGCTCTTCACAGATCGCCTGTGGTTCCTCATCCTCCCTGTGGTTCTGTGGCTCGGAACCGTCGGTAAGCCCTCTACTTTTTGAAAAAAAAAGGAAACCCTCGCTAACCCGGCCTAGCCACCACATTTGCGTACCTCGCATTCGACACCATAGACGAGCAACCCCCAGGGAGCCTGCTCATTCCCGACCTCCTGAGCTCCAGCATCGCCCTCTCTGCCGCCACCAACGCCGCCGCCACGCTCCTCATAGCCTACATCCTATGGTGCGCGCCTCTCCATTCCCCACTTGCGCGTGAGCACGACCTGACCTGACAGCCGCCCGCATCTAGGGCCCACCGCAAAGTCGTCGTCCACAACCTCGGTCTCGGCGGTAAGCGCCGCTCGCAAGTGCAGAACGTCCTCACGCTGCTCGTCGAGTCCGGCCTCATCTACTTCATCCTCCAGGTGCGTCTTTCACATCCTTCTTCTGGTTCTTGCTCTTGTTCTGACCACGACCGGCGCATTCGCACCTACAGATCGTCACCCTAATCCTGACCTTTGCGCCAAACAGCGCGGGCGGGAAGGGTACAGCCCAACACATGGCGGGGGAGATCTTCTTTGCCTCGTACTGCATGATCTCAGTGCGTCTCCCTCCTTCCTTTTCCCCAACTTACCGTGACACTGACTCCACCCTCTCCCTGCAGGGCATGTACCCCACAATCGTAGTAGTGCTCGTCAACCTCCAGCGTTCCTTCGTGGACAACTACGGGCTCTCCTCCCTCTCCCTCCCTCTCTCCGGCGCGGGGGCCGCGGCGGGGGGTGGCGTTGGGGGTAGGGGTGACATGCGCCCAGCGACGCTGGGCCACCTCTCGTTTGCCGTCCCCGTGTTCCAAAGCGCCGATGATGGGGAGTCGCGCAGCACGGCTACGACGCCGGGCAGGCATGCATACACTGATACTGACGCTGGTACTGGTACTGAAAAGGACGAGGAGGCGCATGGGGAGAAGCTCGCGGCGTCGGGGCACGTTGTGTGACCCATGACCACTGCTCACGACCATGACGAGATGCGCTGCGTTTGTAACATACTTACTTGCTTATTTATATCTTACATTACATATATATGTTTTCCTATCGGTTTGTGTCGCTTATGATGATGTTGATGCTTGCTCTAATTATGAATTTGAGCCTTCAGGCCTTCAGGAGTTACAGTCACGTCTTCCATACTCAAGAAACCAAAAGAAAGACGCTAAAGCCAGCGGATAGATTTTATTACACAAATTAAGTACTTGGATGCACAGGCAGGGATGAGCGCATTTCAGGGCTTCAGAAGGGAATTAGGAGCTGTATAGCCCGCTGCTTCATATCAGCACCGATAAAAAACGCACGGAGGCAAAATAAATATCGAGAGCAGTCCCGACGGTGGTTCGAACACCGGACCCTGCGATAAACAGAGACTGCAATCGCATGCTATACCACTTAGCTATCGAGACGCTGGTAGTAAACTGAGACTGTGGCCGTTGTTGACTCGAACATTATATAATCACTATCCATACTTACACGTCGTGCATCTCCATTCCGTCACTGTTCCTCGTCCTGCCTCTACCAGTACCATGTCGACGAATGGTGGTTCGTATAGACAGTAATGTGAGTATTCTGCAATACACCCATACCATAAGCTTAACAGCTCTGCAGATCGTTACTATTCGGACAGCAAATTCTCGTCACGTTCGTCGTGTGTGCGCCTCATTTCATTGTTATCGGAGACTAGGCGTCAGGTGCGCCTTGGAAGCAATTTCTCATAACATATATCGTGCTAAACCAATATATGTACCTGTTCTTTAGCAGATCCTTTGTATTAAGCGCGTGTAACCCGATTTAGTTATACCTATGACGGGTTTCGCCCCTCTCTCAGTCGACGCGTCCTCTCGCGCGCAAAAGTTTTCTGGGAAGGCCTATATCGTCGGACCCAAATGGACACACTTACCTACTCTCACCATTGGACTTCTCGGCGTGCAAATATTCTGGTCCGTCGAAATGGGCTACGCATCCCCGTACCTCCTCTCCTTGGGGCTCTCCAAGTCTTCCATGGCTATCGTATTCCTCGCGGGACCGCTCTCCGGCCTTATCATGCAGCCACTCATCGGCGTCCTCGCAGACACCTCCACCTCCCGCTTTGGCCGTCGCCGCCCATACATGCTGCTCGGCACCGTCGTCTGCGTTCTCGCAATGCTGCTGTTGGGATATACCCGCGGCTTCGCAGCCCTATTTACGACTTGGCACTCGCCCAGCAACGACAAGCTAACAGTCGCGCTCGCCGTGCTCGCCATCTACCTCATCGACTTCTCCATTAACGCCGTCATGGCGATGGACCGCGCCCTCCTCGTCGACACCCTTCCGCCCGCCGCCCAAGCGTCCGGGAACGCGTGGGCGGCACGCATGCACGGCGTTGGTGCTGTTGTCGGCTTTTTTGTCGGCAGCATCCCGCTTCCTGCCATGTTTCCTTTCCTGGGCACGACACAGCTCCAAGTCCTTAGTGTCATCGTCTCCGTCCTCCTCTTCGGGGGCCATCTCACCATGACCATCTGCGTCAAAGAACGCGTTCTCCTTAGAAGCATCGACCATTCCCCCGGCAAACGGCCCAACGCCTTCCTCCGCGAAGTCAGGGAACTGTGGTCAAGCCTGCTTACCCTCCCTCCCGTAATCCGCCAAATAGTAAGCCTTCTCGTCTCCTTCTTCCACGACGTCGTTCCCTGACTGCGAATCCCACAGTGCATAATCCAGTTCTTGTGCGTCTGAACATTCCGACGATAAACTGATCGCTCACCGGCTATTCCCTAGTGCATGGATAGCGTGGTTCCCCCTCCTCTTCTACACCACAATATACATCGGCGACCTCTACAAGCGCGCCACCCCAACCTCCGCCACCGCCACTCCCGCCGCCCGCGACGCTGAAGCCACACGCCTCGGCACCCGTGCGCTCTTCTACTCCGCCATACTCGCGCTCCTCCTCAATGTCCTGCTCCCCGCCTTCGTCGCCACGCCCGCCACTCGCACGCGCACACGTACACGCACACGCGCCCGGCGGCCCTGGTTGGACGTCCCCGAGCGCGCCAAGGTGAACCTCGCGAGCCTCTGGGCTGCGAGCCACCTCGTGCTTGGGCTGTGCATGCTCGGCACGCTGTGCGTCCTCTCTCTCTCCTCTCTCGCCCCATCCTAACCACAGCCCCCCGCACCCTAGGCTCACAGAGTCCGTCGCGGGCGCGACGGTACTCATCAGCGCCACAGGCTTCTCATGGGCGCTCACGCAGTGGGCGCCTTTCTCTCTCGTATGGTTCTATTTTCTTGTTCAACGATTTTCCTGGGCTAATGCCGTATTCATAATTTCTTTTCATCATTTGATTCATTGTGGCTTGGTTTGGGATAGCTCGCGGAAGCCATTCTGACCACGCCAGACGCCGACTCCTCCAACGCCCGTGACTCCATACTGCTCTCTGACGCCCGCACCCCCGCCGCCGACGACGACCCCGAGGCCGCCGGGGACGGCGAAACGGCCGTGTTCCTTCCTCGACCCTCCGAGCAGCCCGAACCTGGCTCTGATGATGAATCTGACCACGACGACGACGACGCCAGCAGGGAAACGCGCGCAGCCGCAGGCCCAGCAGGTGTATTGGGCAACCACCACGCCCGCGTGAGCCGGGTCAACCTCGATGGCGGGGACTCGGCGTGGGAAGACGTAGGCGAGCTTGAGGGGCAGGGCCAGGCCCAGGGACAGGGAGGGGGTCTCAGTGCAAAGGCCGGAATCATCCTCGTGCGTCTTGCGTTTCTGTCCCTCCTGCCGCGTCCTAATCCTCACCGTGCTTCGGTCGTCACAGGGCATACACAACGTCTTCATCGTGGTCCCGCAGTTTCTCGTGACCGGCATATCCGCGGTCGTGTTCGCAATCTTCGACCCCGTTCCGGCGCCCCCCATCTTGCCGCCGCCGTCAAACGGAACGGAGCTGGCGCGGGGGCTCGCGGATGGGGCGAGGGAGGTCCTGGTCCTGGTGCGGGAGCTGACGAAGGACGAGGTGGCGGAGCGGGGCGGGCAATCGAATTCGGTCGTGTATATCTTCCGGTGGGTGGTGCAGTTGCGAGCCTCTCTTTTTCGTGGTTGCTCATCGCTCGTTGGTTTCTTGTTGGTGGTATGGATGCAGGTTGGGCGGCGTGGCGGCTCTGATTGCGTCCGTCCTCTGTTGGCGCCTCGCACGGGAGCTGCGGCACCGATAAAAAGAGGATCTTCGAGAACCACTCAGATATTCGCGCATGTCGTTTCTCGAACGTGGCTAAGTCGGCCCCACGGCATACAACACTTATCATTACTTACCACCTATAGATCACCGCGCTTCTTGTGTTGGCAGGATTCCTAAAGTTAGAGTGCCGTTTGCAGTCCGTCGTCACTTCTCGCTGATAAAAGTTATGTGCATATTGTATTCTCCAGTTGGTAGCAGAGTGGGTGGCTTCCCGTAAGCTCGCAGAATAGAGTATTAACAACAAGATTATTCAAAGTGCAAGTCTTGAGATAAACCAATAACCTATGTAGTCAGGCAAACAGCCACATCCCCCGGCTATACTAGACTCGAACCCAGCCGTCCTGATGGAGGAGGACGAGGAGTATACTATACTGGCACGGTCCCCAATTGGAACAACCAGTTCACTGCGGGTCTACTTAGGTAAATAATTATAGATAATAATGTACCTTGGCAACGACTCGTCGCAGTACACACATACCTACTGATGGGGCCGGAGATGCACAACAGCAAAACAGGATCGCCCTGCCCGCGCGCGGCAGGATGCAGCGGTTATAACCCAGTGGGAGCCAGTGTGCAGTCCCCTGCCCAGCATAACTCCCCGCCATCCAGGTGTCCTGCTCTGCTGTGTGGTCAACAGTCCAACAGAGCATGCATGCGTCTTTGTGTCTATCTAAAACTCAGTGTTCTGTATCTGGTGCCAGCATCAGTCCTGCCGGGATCAGCAGGGGTTCTGCGTAGAAAACCTCCAGAACATCATAACAAAACTTGGCCAGTAGTGCCACTGTGACCCGCTGGCTCAGCAGGCTGCTCAGCATTGCCCCTGCTTCTGTTAATCGGGAGCGGAAGCCAGGTAAAGCAGCATCAACCTGGGCATAGAATGTCTGTCGGTACTGTTGGACAGGTACATGGGGGCATAACAACAGTGCATGCACTGCATCCTCCACCCCATCCCGACAGAGCCTGCAGATCCGGAGTTCTCGGGCCACTGCTGGGCGCCGCCGCTCCGCCCACCGCAGTCGTTCCACTGCTAGGGCATGGCAGCAGAGGACTACATGTGTCAGTGCCCTTCTGTGCTTTGGGACCTTCACCCGGAGATAGTGTCGGAATGCTATCACCTTTTTAATCAGTTGCCCGCCCACCATCTCCATTCTCCCAGCCAGCAGGTCTTGTGTCCGGGCAGAGGATAGGACCACCCCATCAACCCATCGGTCCGCTGAGGCCTTTACATCATCTATGAGGCTGTCCACCATGTCGGCATTCAGGTTGCCCTCTGGTAGCAACCAGAGGATTGGGTCGGGCAGATTTGCCAGTACCAGCTTCAGGAGGACCCCCGAATATGGTAGGGGAGGTTAGATCCAATGGGTAGTGGTTCTGTCCGAATTAAACTTGGCCCATTTGGCTCGATTTTGTCTGAATTGGATCTAACCTCCTCCCGAGACCCCCAGAATGTCTGAATTGCAGGATCTAAGCTCAGTTTTGCCAAATCTCAAGATTTTTCTATATTTTCGCGTTTTCGAGCGCGCGAGTGCGCTCTGGTATAAAAGGGGGCTAGGATAGATTACAGACCGAAGAGATAGAGTAGAATTACAAAAATACTATCAAATCATCATCTTTGAGCCTCACCATCATTCAAAGTGTGTTCTTCCCTCGGCCCTTGAAGGCCTTGAGAGAGTCTTGAAGGTTCGAGGCTTGAGCTTTGAGAGTGGCAAAGTACTTCAAGTATTCCTGGTCCAAAAGGAGGCCGCCGTCCATTTGCATTTCGATCGAGGACCTGGGCAGTACCATCAGGAAGTGGAATGGTGGGAGGTGGGCAAACTGGTTGGAATTGACGATGCTAGTGATACTCGGGTATGCGCTAAAATGGTTGTCGATGTGGTTTTCATAGACTTGCATGCCAAGGTACGATGTTGCGGACACACTAGATGAATCCGTGACCGCGGCGTGCTTCCCATTCTTTCCAGCAGTCTTTGCATACAGTGTTATGACTTCCACGGAGAGGATTAGTAATCTATACAGTCATGGTCAAAGAGCTTTGAAGTACACACCTCTCCCAATGCGAACTCCCGAGGGCGTCAATATGAATCCGAAATCGTTGAGCTGAAGAGGCCGGAATACCAAAATCCGGGCATCGTTGACAAATTCGAGTACTTTTGGGTGCACGTTACCTTTCTTGAAGGCTTTCTGTCGCTTCGCATGCATCTATCGCAAGCGAATAAATGAGTATGGGAACCAGATAGATGTGAGAATCTTTAGCGCCCGCGGATGCAGCGGTCAGTTTACAGAGACCCAATTCGGCCTGACGAGTTTGATGCAATCTACGCTGTTGAACCAATATGCTGAGATCGGCATTCTTGACAGAAAGAGGTGTCGTCGATGTCGTAACTTGAAGCATGTTGCCAGGTGCCAGGGGTTTAGAAGAGGGTAGAAGCCTTCGAGTCTGCTCCTGCATGATCACCTCTTGAAAGGCCTTCACGTCCTGCCAGTCCTCAGCGATTGCGTCCTTGAGTGTGTCGTCGTTCCTTTTGGAGAATTCGTAGCTATTGAAAACATCAGTGAATAAAAGCGCCAGCGATACAAGTAATATCAACACTTACACTCGCATTGCATCGTTGCCACTGCAAGGTTCGCCAATGTTAATCGGTCCATCTTCTTGTCCATGGCATTTGAGCAAGACACAGGCGCCTCGATCTCGTCTGACAATATGAGCTGCTTGACGTTGCTTGCGATTACGTTTTCGTCGTCTAAGTACTCGCTCTCTGTATCCGATGACTTAGTACAAGCCTCGATGGAGAAGGTCTCCGAGTTTGAGTCCGAATTTGAGTCCAGCGCACAATTGTGATGGGGGACAGGGTTTGAAGTTTGTTGCTCAAGGATCGTAGTAGCTGGGACCGTCGAAGACTTGAGAGTTGAGAGTAAGCGAAATACCTAGGATGCGTTGATTCCAACAAGCCCAGAAAGGCTATCGGCCTCTTGGGCAGCTGCACGAGCAATGGCCTTGATCTCGTCATCAGACAGGAAATTGGCGAGCGCAATGAGATCGACGCCGTCGTGGTCAAAGTAGGCGTGGTTGTAACCGGAAGCACGAGCCTTAGGGTCAGACATAGACACCTTGGTGTAAAGAGCAGCCTCCCGTAGCTTGATCTGAAGCTTTGGAATCATGTAGATGAAATCGAGGAATGTGAAGTCCTTGACGACCTTCCGCGCAGATCCAAAGACATGCTCGCATGGTTCCTTTGAGTTGAGCCAGAGAAGGAGGGGAGAGAGGCCATCGATGTAGTCGCGATGAATGACAACAAGAGCTAAGAGCCCTTTGATGAGTATCTGTATAATGTCCAAAGCTTCGCGCGAAAGATGATGCTGCGCTTTGAGGTGCTCTGTGACTTCCAGGAAAGCTGTCCAAGTGTCAAGGAAGTATCGAGCGCCCAACGCCAGCTTGATTCAATCCGCGTGGCCCATTTTTCGGTTCTGAAATGCATCAACCAGCTCTCCAAAGACAAACAGATAGACGATCTCTGCTATTGATTCTTCCTGGTGATGTTCGATGAGGTACTCGAGCACGCCAGCAGAAAAGAGGCGACATGCGGCATTGTCGTCCTGACTGTCTGTTTTCTCGACATCGCGCTTCGGAAGAGGCCTTCCAAGTCCATCGACGAGTTGCCGAATGCATCGATATGCTGCTACAGAGCTTGCAAACGTTAAAAGACGAGCACCTGAGAAGAGATTGTTCCGGAGCGTTTTGAGGCAATGCTTCGAGTCCTGAATGACACAGATTGCTTGGGAGCGATAGAGACTGAATTGATATGTCGTGTCTGGACATCCGGAGAATGGGTTCTTGATGGTTCGCTTGAAGGGGGTTCCCAGAGTGAGCAGCTGTCGTTGGACATTGCACTCCACTTCTGTGCCATCACTAGCATACGAGACCACTCTTTGTCGATTAAGCCATCTAAGACCCTCTTGAGAAGTACAAAAAGTTGGTCTGCATCCAGTTTGTCTGAGATAGGAAGAGCAGCGACTATGATTGGTGATACTCTAGGAACGGGCAGAGTGAGACACCAGAGACGAAGCTAAGTTGCAATGCTTGAGTTTAATTCTGAATAGACACTGAATCGAACACACCTTTGTCGCCTCTTTTGAATTTGTGCTTTCGAGCACCTGCGTGACCTGCTCAGGGTCTGCTACCATCAACCGTCCTTCGTCTCCTCCGATCAAGTAGTGCACTTGATCCTTACTGTCCCAATAGAGACAGTAGCCTGGGAGTAGCTTGGTGTCATCGCAGCTCAATGCTACATGACCAGTTCTGTATTTCAGGAGCTTCAGCTGCTCGTAGACATTGTCAAATGTCCTGTCGCAGAGCTCCATCGGAAAGCGAGGCACTCTGGCACGCTTTATGCTAAGAAGGCCAACACCATAAGTCTGGAAGGTTGAAGCACCAATTTCGTTACTCAACGCACCTGAGACTACGACCCGTAGGCATCCTGATGTGTTTGGCCAGCGCTTCGTAAGTCTGTGGACTGATCTCCCTCAGAATTTGGCACATCTCTTCCCATGCGGGGGGATACTGGAAGTTCTGCATCCCAACACCGCGCTCTTCGCGATCCAGCTGGCTTGCCATAGCTGTTATCAATCCTTTGAATACCTCCTTATCATCAAGTCTCCCATCTAAGTACGCTTGGGCGATTTTGATAAGAGGCGATGTCTTTGAGTCCTGTAACGAACATCTGGATCAGTAATGTGCATCACTTCTCACAACATGAGCGCTTACCTCGTCCAGGATTCCCTGGAGATTGCGATGCTTTGCATAGAGCTCGCCCAAGAGAGAATTTCGAAACCGTGCCGGCACATATTTCAGCTTCGTACCCCGTAATTTGCGGAGAGCGGTCTTGAAAGGCTTGGACTTCAGGACGTTGGCGCAATTCAAGCACGGCATATTACGTTTGGGCGCTGTGGCAATGGGGACTTCCTTTTTGTGTGATGTGAAGAAAACACGCATATGCTGGTGATCATTTCTCCACTGACGCTTATGCCACTGCACATCGAGCACCCTTGCCTGATCGTCCACATTCTCCAGCTCGCTGAAATTTACTTTGAAGATCTCCTTTGCGATCACATGTAATGCGCGAGCGCCACCACCAGATGCTGATGTACGCTCAAGGTATTGACAGATGCGGGTATCATCGAGAGAGGTAATTCCAGGGCATGGGGCTTTAGGGCAAGGGGGTGTTGACTTACTAGGCTTGAATGCTGCACCAGAGACTTTGGCAAAGAACTTGCCGATGGGCGCTGTCTTCAGGGATTCCTTTTCCTTCGTCGTCTCCAGTTGGCACTTTCTCGCATGACCACAGAAGTGTGTTGCATCAGCAAACCCGGGCTTTGGCTTGATTGGGTTGTTGCAGAATGAGCACCAGACAATGTACAGCTTGTCGTTCGCACATGTATTGGGGTCGTTTGTCCTTGTATTTGGATCAGCCTCCAAAATCTTGTTCTTCCAGTTGGTGTATCATGTCGTGTTCAGCGTGTACTCGCCAGATGCCATCTTATGCTTTCCTTTCTGCACAAATTTGGATGTACGGCTGTCACCTGTATGAGTCTGAACACGTTTCTGTTTGCGTTCTTCTTCCGATTCATCTGGGTCTGCCTGTTCAGTGTAATCGAGGGACTCAGCGTGTTTACACCTTCGAGGTATGGTGGATTCTGTGGTGGGCTGAGTCAAGTCGGGTGAGGGAGAGAGGCTGCCATCTGAGGAGGAGTCCGAGTCGGAGTCTGACTCTCAGACATCGAACAGAAATGGATCCAGGTCATGGAAGGGTGCTGGGGACAACACAAGCAGTGGTTCAGTGCCAACCAAGGCCGTTTCTGGCTCAGGATTGACCGTTGCACACATTGGCCTAGACTCGGGGGCAGGATTTAAGAGATTGGCGATGGCCATCCTTGCGAGATTGGGGAAGTTATGGTCTCCCTGCAAGACTGTCGCATCGAGGTGGTGTAGGAGTTTACTGTTAGCGTTCAGGGCTTCAATTTCTGCAGCAATATTGATGTCTGTTCCATTCTTTACATACATGGTTAGCACACATGATGATTACTTCCAGAATTGAATACCTACACTGCCATTCAAAGCTCGGTCTGCAAACTCGAGGAACCACTTAACGCAATGTTGGGTTGCATACTTTGTTTGCCAGAGTGGAACACCAGAGACGGCATGACCAATAGTATTGATAGCAAGCAATCCGCAGGAGTACCCGTCAACCTGTGTTGCACAAGGGAGGCAATTTCCGTTGTCCGTGAAACACCGCCCAAATGCGGACGACAACCACTTGAGCAGTTTCCTATTGAACTTGCGGGGTACAGCCATGAATAATAGTGATGAATTGGAGTCACCTAAGTGTCCAAGTCAGCACTGTGATTTTTCGGCACATGAGGGCAACACGATGCACCATATGAAACTGTGTCACTTTGGAAATCAATCTTTCCCACAATCCAGTGGTTGGTATCAACGTGCAAGGGGAAAAAGATCGCTTGAATCCCCTTTGTCTTGACAAGGTTCTCGTACCGCTTCAGAACAGTGCGGTCATACTTGTTCTTCGCAAGTTTCATCTTTGTGTCGATATTGAGGATGTCATAGGTGAGGGTGAGTGAAGCGATGACAAACTTGGAGTCTGGTGGCAATCGTTCAGTGAGCACTTGTACCATCATGTTGAGATCACTGTCCGTCAACTGCTCTGGTCCCAATAGGTGAGACAAGCCCAATGTCTTGACCATGCCCTTTTCGAAATCCATTCCCGCATCCCAAGCTAACCTTCCAAACCGCTCCTTCACCTGCTCAAGAGTATCCACGGCATCATAGTCTCCATTCTTTCGCATCTTCTCCATCTCTTTTCCGCACCACTTCCATGCCTTCTTCAACATCTCCTGTCCCTCCCGAATTTTCAGCAGCAGGTCCCAAAATGAGATGCACCAGAACGGTAGACACTCTGAATCTGGGTCAAGCAGGTTGACGATTGAGTAATGTCCATCAAACCATGCTTGGCCGACAGCTTTTCTCAACTGCTTTAATTCATGTGAGGAAGGCATCCACTGGTTAAGGAGGCTGCGAGGGTTGACAGATGGGGGCTTGTGACTGAACCATTTCAAAGCCCCGACAAAGAGGAACTCATCTGATTGTGAGGGGATAGGATAGCTGAGCAGCATAGAAACAGGACTTTCTCGCAAGGGGAACTTGTCGCAAAATGTTGGAGGGATTGACAGCAGGCGATTTAGAGCTCTTGCAATGAAGCCAGGTGTATTCCGTGGATATTTCTTCCCAACACCAATCCATTCAGCTTCGATGAACCCAATACAGTCTTCATCATCTGAGGTGACAATGTCAGTGTTGGGGCTCATCTGGATCATTCTGGGTGTGAGGGTTATGAACTCAAAAAGTTGACAGCGCCGGCAATAGGTATCCCGGAAAGCGGCGCTAAACAGCACTAAACAAAGAAATGCACAGGTGAAAAAGAATCAAAGTCTGGCAGATTCGAACACTTGAACTCAAGGAAATTTCCTGGAGGTCGAGACCGCTGGACCATATGTCTGAATTGTAGATGTAACATGCGGGGAAATGAAATCGTTTTGTCTGAATTGGAGATATAACATTTGAGCCCAAAGGCCCCCATTTGTCTGAATTGGATGTAAGATTTTCAAAAAAATCCTTCAGAAATGTCCGAAACAGAATCTAAGCTTGACCGGGATATTCGGGGGTCCTGCTTCAGGTCGGTCACCCATGACCCATGTCCCATGCGAGCAAGCTTGAACGACTCTGCCATTGCATTCCACACTAGCCGATCTTCTGGGAGGCACACCACATGCTTCAGGAATCTGAGGGCAAGAATCACCCTCCTGTATCGGATAGGTAGCAGGCCTGTCTCTGAGAATAGTACTGCTTTAACAGAGCAGACATGGATGCGTAGCATGCGCCGGAGGTAGTAGCATTGTATTTTCTCTAGCCCCTCCCAGTGTGGTGCAACAGTGTCCAGGACTACCTCGGCTGCCGATGTGAGGTAGGGGTCCACCCGTGCCATGTACAGGGTCCGAGACTCCTACACAGGCATGTCACCCACAAATCTGTCCACACTGAGGCACATATTTGCCATTCAACGTGTTTTCTCTGTGTTGACCCTATAGTGCTCCACAAACATATCCTCTGATGATGTCCGGAAGTGGACACCCACATACTGTTAGGGCGACCTCACGAGCAGAGCTGAGTCGTACTGGCAGAGGGGAATCCGAAGTTATATTAAGTACAGTAAGGAATGTAAAGAGGGGCTTACCTGGCAGAGGGGAATCCGAAGAGAACAGACTAAGGATCCCCAATGCCAGTGGGCCGACTATATACGAGTACTGTACATAATAATCAAGGAATGGTCTGCGGCGCATGTATGGACACGTTCCCGACGCAGTCCGATCCTCGTGGCTCAGGGTACGGGCACGAGTTGGGACAGCCAACGTCAGGATGTCGGGTGGTCGGGATCGGCGTCGGGTGCGCGCAGGGAGAGATGGGAAAAGACAGGAAGTGTTTAAGTATATACACCAACGCTTGGGTCGGAGCGTTGGGGGTCAGGATCGTGAACGGTCGAGGGAGCGATCACATGAGTGGGGGGACAATTGGTGAGCATCAGAGGGTGCGAAAGGGAGTTCCCCTAACACATACTTGAAGTCCTTGACCTCCTTGAGTTGGTGGGATCCCAGATAGAATGTGTTGGGCTGCTTTGGTCTGGGGCCTGCGGTACTGAATACACATTTTTCCAGCTGCGTCTCGCACCCGTTGTCTGCCGCCCAGGTGTCAACATCTGTCAGCTTTCCTTGGAAGGCTACTGGGCATGGGGTTGCTATCATGATATCATCTGCCTGCTCTAGTTGTGACACATACACATCATGCAGTGACATATCCCCAGGGAAGCGGCTGACCACAAAGTCGGACAGGTAAATATTCCAGTTTCCTGGTGAGCCGGGGTCACCTGTGAGCAGCCCCAGGTTGCACTGGAACCTGTCTGAGAGGTCGCCATCCAGGCGCACCATGTAGGTCATGCTCCCATAGAGCTTTCAAAGCCAATTAACAATTGGCCCCGAGATCCCCCAGGTGTTTAGCTTTATCCAGTGTTTCACGATTGGTCCACGGGAATGCATTTTTTAAGTCGATGTAGGCAATGTACAGTGGGGTGCCCTCTGCTTTGGCTTTTTCACTCATTGTTTGCAGGATAAAAGGGTTGTTATTTGTGCGGTATCCTTCGCGAAACCCGTTCTGTGTTTCAGGGACAATTGCATGTCTCTCCGCATAAGCTCTCACTCGACGGTCAATCAGCAGTGTGAAGAATTTCAGGAGACAGCATTCTAGCACAATTAGGCAGTAGTTCTTGGCCACCTTTCGATCCTTCTCGGGTTTTGGGATCCCAATGACAAAAGATGCTAGCCATCTGGAAGGGATCTCCATTTCGTTAAGGCAGGCATTCAGGAGCTCTGCAATCTTTGCATTTGGGATGGCCATGATGTCTCTGTATGTGTACCCATCGGCACCCGTTGCACTGTCAATGGTATGTGTCCTGACATGGTCCTTCCCCCACGCAATGTCATCCTCTCCAAAGTCTCGAGAGAATAGCCTATCGGGGGTGATGTCCCACACCATAGGTTGGCAGTGCTGCAGTGAGGACCTTGTCCAGGGCCAGCTGTTCCCTGTTGAAGCTGGCAGGCATTTCCAGGGGTGCATTCATGCGTGTACGGAGTTCGGTTGTGAGAGCATCCAGCGATACCTCCGGGTCTGGTGGGCGGGCATCCGTCCATTTTCTGATGAGGCGCCAGAACTCTCCGGGGCCCTGGCAGTCCAGTAGTGCACATCTCATAGACTGTTGCAGTTTCCGAGTTTTCTCCCTGCCGCAATGTGAAAGGCCATCCCGGCTGTCTGGGTCGTCGAGCACCTCGATGGCGGGCACTGCAGGGTGTTTGACTGGGAATTCAGGCAAGGCAGTCGAGACCTTCCTGACATTCATAGTGCATTCAGGTGGAAGTGCTCCTGTTGCTGCCCATGGTACATTGACCAGACGCCTGTAGTCGCCTGCCTCTGGCAGTCTCGCCCCCTCTTTTGCCAACCGGTTCGCTGCATCCCCCCGTTCATTTCCAGAGTGCCCTTTGATCCACACAAATCGGGTGGGTGCAAGCCGGGCAGCCAGTAGTTTCACCATGTCTTGCAGCAGATCCCCGTTTGGGCGGTCCCAGCCCATGTTATCGTGCAGAGGCGCCCAGTAGCATGCCTCCCTGATCACCAGCTCAGAATCGGTTGTCACCCTCAGGCTTTTTCTAGGGTCTGCCTCTCGTAAAGCAAGAATTACGGCAAATATTTCTCCACGGTTATTTGTCTGCGGCCCAGGGCCGGGTACGTGCATGGCACGATTCTTGTGGGAGTGGAGCCCCCAAATGTCCCGCTGCCTCCTGCTGCATTGTGCTTGCCATTATTAAGGCATGAGCCGTCCGTGTACACCTGAGCCTCTTGTGTCCGGTAATAGGTCTTTCCATATAGCCATTCTAAGCCTTGTTCCAGTGTCTCCTTTGACTCCATTGTCGCCTCGCACAGTAAATCAATTCGTAACTCTGCTGCTGGCCATTCAGGCTGGATCTTCTCCCGTCGACCCACTCGAGTTGGTTCCATCACAGCTAGTGTCCTGTCCACTGACAGGATCACTGGTGTGTGGTCTGCCCAGGCACAGTCGGGGTCTTTAGGTGGTTCCATGACTTCCAGGTTTAGGACTAGAGCAAGGGCACGTAGGGAGACAATGGCGTAGTCAACGACTGCCTGGCCATTGGGCTGGAATGACGTGAAACGGCCTGGCGTGTGGACCTCAGAGTCCATGCCATTCAGGATGCATAGGGCAAAGTCCTGCACCCACGACAGTACTTGTCGCCCTCTCGTATTGGTCATGCTTTCGCTCGAGTGGCATGGTGGGTGGAGGGGAGAGCCTGACAGGGAGGCAGTCCGTGCATTCAGGTCGCCCATTACGATCACGGGTTTCGAGGACACCGTACACACAGCTAGCACCTCCCTCAGGCGTAGTTCTGGGTCCACATCTGTCCATCCCTCCCATTTGCTTGTTGCTGGCAAGATGTATGCCCCCACAATGTAACAATTACCCAGGTCGAGGACTATTATGTCTCCAGAGGACAGGTGCATGGCGGCCTCTGCTTTGACACCCTTCCGTACTAGGGCCATCAACCCCCCCACCCCGTCTCTGCCAACTTGCTTTCCGGGGGCGGGATACAGCAATCATATAGTATCCTGGGGGCACTGTGGCACTACTCTCCTCCTCTGGCCACATATGAGTCTCCTGGAGGAGCACCACATCATATCGCTCGACTTCCTTATTGAATTCTGGGCTGAGGATCTTTGCCGCATAATTACCAAATATATTCCAGCTCATAATCGTAAACGAATTATCAGAGTTGTCTACATTTGTTGCAGCCTTGTCACTCTCCTCAGCCCTTACTGAAAACCCGGTCCACCAACCATCAATGACATCATCTCCTCATCCCCCCTAGAAGACTCAGAACCTGAGGCCCCACCTCCTAACATCCCACCCTGGTTGCCCCGTTCAATGAGCTTCGTGGTGTTTGTGATGGAGTTGTGGTTAGCCCTCCAGGCCATCACGAATAGGTTAGCAGTTGTTAGGGGAACACCTGTTTGGTGATCACGTGACCATCCGATTCCTCGGACGAGCACGTGACCGACCGCTCCCCAGATGATCGCGATCCCGACCCCGACGCTCCGCCCCAAGCATCGGTGTACATACTTATAACTTCCTGTCGTTACTTCCCCTTCCAGCGCGCGCCCGATCCCGATTCCCGACATCCCGACGTCGGTCACCCGACCTCGTGCGCCTGCACCCTGAGCCACGAGGATCGGACAGCGTCGGGAACGTGTACATACACGCGCCGCTGCCCATCCGTTATCATTTACGTACCATACACCCCAGAGAGCCGGCCCTCAAGTAGTTACTCGTATATAGTCATCCTCCTGACATGGGGGAATCCTTTACTCTATTCTCATTGGATTCCCCTCTGCCAGGTAGGTCTACTTACGTTCTCTCTAATCGTACATAATATAACATTGGATTCCCCTCTGCCAGCACGACTAAGCTCTGCGCTGAGGTCGCCCTAACAGCAGAATAGAGTAACTCTAGAAACCCGACGAAGCCGACCGATCCGCTTCCGCGCCGAAACACGCGTCTGCTACACGCGACCGTCCAACGCGCGCTCGCCCCGATCGCCCGTCCAGTCCCGTTTCGAGATGTCCGAATTTGGTGACATGTCGCAGCGACCGTTCTCTCCCTTCCTCACGACGGAGGAGCGGTTGGCGAATATGGAAGCCACAATTTCGGCTCTCTCTGCCTCCAATACCTCCAACTCGGCCTCTATGGACCGCCTCTCCGCTCTTTTCGAAAAATTCATGTCGGGGACACCCCCCAATCCCACCCCCGCTGCTCCCGAAGCAGACACGACCCCCCCGCCGCCTGAGACGACCACCCCGCTGCCAGGCTCTCCGCGATCGGGATCGCACCACCTCCGACCGTCGCCCCCTCCCATTTACGACGGCGCCCGATCGGGCGGTCGCGCGTTCTTGAACGCCTGCAAGCTCTACTTCTCCTTGTGCGGGGGAAGTTTCGCCGACGACCACGCCCGAATAGTATGGGTGCTGTCGTACATGCAGCACGGGCGAGCCGCCGACTTCGTCAGTCGGGTGTTCCAGTTCGGAACCGCCAAGGACGTCTTTCCCGCCTGGAAGGACTTCGAAGACACCTTCCGTGGCGAGTTCTTCCTCTTCGACGAGGTCGCCGATGCCGCGCTCATCCTGGAGTCGACGGCGTACTTCCAGAACGGTCGATCGATCGACGAGTACATCGACTCGTTCCGATCCCTGTGGGTCAAGGCGGGCTACCCAGATGGGCGTCACCTGGTCCTCAAATTCCGTCGGGGAATGGACCCGAAGCTCTCGAGGCGACTCGGAAGCATCACCACGGGTCGCCCGCACGATGAGAAGATTGAGGAGTGGCTGAGGATCGCTCGTTCTCAAGACTTCATCATGAGGTCGGAGGACGACTTCCACCGTCGGATGGTCCCGACAAAGGCGCCCGACAGCCGCCCGCCCACCACCGCAGCTGCACGATGGGCGTTCGCTACTGCCCCCGCTCCCGCTCCCGCTCCCGCTCCCCCCGCCCCCCGCGCTCCTGCCGCACCAGCCCCCAGGCCGATCCCCCAGGGCATCCCAATGGACGTAGATCGGATGCGCGATCGAGTCGCGCCTGCCGACGACCACTGTTTTCGGTGCAAGAAAAAGGGTCACTACTCTCGTGACTGCCCTTTGCGCTGGGACGTGCGCCACATGCTCGATGATGAGCTGGAGGCGCTTATCA
Organism: Tricholomella constricta; assembly: GCA_013368375.1. Taxonomy (NCBI): domain Eukaryota; kingdom Fungi; phylum Basidiomycota; class Agaricomycetes; order Agaricales; family Lyophyllaceae; genus Tricholomella; species Tricholomella constricta. Next base: position 212,240 of record JAACJP010000005.1, on the reverse strand, counting down.
TGGAACGTCTAGCTCGCAAGGACGCAGTCCCCGCCGACCCGACTCCATCGTCGGCCGACGCGACCGCCTCCGACGCCGAGGAGGGTTTTTAATTACACAACGGGTGGAACATACGCCCCCGTTGTCTAGTCGTAATCGGTTCGCTCCTTTATCCGTAGAATACGCCAATACACCTAATATTGCTGCTATTCCGACGAGTGAACCGACCGACAAAGACGTACAAAACCCCTCCGACCCGACAACACCAATCGCAGTCGCAAAGCCGATCGCCCCGTCGCGTCGTGGCCTACCCCGCTGGGAAAAGCGACTCCCTAGTCGCTTCATCGCCGCTGCCTCCCCCTGCCCCAGATCCCTGTGGCTCAACGTCGAACTGGAGACCACCGACACCCAGGAGTCGCATGCCGTCACTGCCCTAGTGGACAGTGGAGCGACTGGCAGTTTTCTCAATGTTGCTTTCGTCGAGAAACACAAGCTCACAACCAAGGTGCTTAGTCGGCCATCCCCGGTTTACAATGTGGACGGCACTCTCAACGAAGGCGGTTCGGTCTCTTGCATCGTAGAAGCTGTCTTGCGATACAACGGTCATACCGAACGAGCCGTCTTCGGGGTCACCCAGTTAGGCAAGCAAGACATGATCCTCGGGTTCAACTGGCTTAAAAACCATAACCCCGAGATCGACTGGGAGACCAAGGAGGTGAAGATGAGTCGCTGTCCGACGCAGTGCGGCACCTGCAAGGACGAGGTCAAAGCCGATCGGCGCGCACGCACCAAAGTGCGCGCAGCGATCCGCGCCTGTCGAGCCGACGGTATACCGATGACTGAGCCCGACCTGCGAGCCCCGACCAACCCGTATGTTGAGGACGACTCTGATGAGGAGGAGTTCCTCCCCTACACCCCGGTCCTGGAGGAACCTGACCCAGAGTCTGACGACTTCCTGGTGGAAACCTTCCTGAGTGGCGATCGCATCTTCGCGACCGCGATCCATCCGACTCCGACCGCCGAACATATTCGGGCCAGCCAAACGACATCGCAGCGACTTGCGGAAGCGCACGCTGCTAACTCCGTGCCCAGAACTTTCCGCGACGCAGTACCGACCCACCTCCACGACTTTGAAGATGTCTTCTCCAAAGTCGCATTCGATGAGCTTCCAGAGCGCAAGCAATGGGACCATGCCATCGAACTGGAGCCGGGCGCGTCGCCGACGGGCACGAAGGTCTACCCGCTCTCACCGGCAGAACAGGTCGAACTCGACGCGTTCCTCAAGGAGAACCTCGAGACAGGTCGCATCCGACCGTCCAAGTCGCCCATGGCGTCGCCGGTCTTCTTCATCAAGAAGAAGGACGGGTCGCTCCGACTGGTTCAGGACTATCGGACGCTCAATGCGCTCACGGTGAAGAACCGATACCCGCTGCCCCTCATTAGCGAACTGGTGAATAACCTTCGCGGCGCGCGGTACTTCACCAAGTTGGACGTCCGATGGGGGTACAACAACGTGCGGATCAAGGAAGGCGACGAGTGGAAGGCAGCGTTTCGGACGAATCGCGGCCTCTTCGAGCCGCTCGTCATGTTCTTCGGCCTCACGAACAGCCCCGCCACATTTCAGACCATGATGAATGATATCTTCCGCGATCTGATCGCTGAAGGTGTTGTTTGCGTGTACCTCGATGACATCTTGATTTATACAAAGACGCTAGAGGAACACCATCGGGTCACGCGACTGGTACTGGACCGACTCCGCGAACATCAGCTGTTCTTAAAGCCCGAGAAATGCGAATTTGAGCAGACTAAGATCGAGTATCTCGGGCTGATCATCTCGCAAGGGCAAGCGGAAATGGATCCGGTTAAAGTCGCTGGAGTGTTGGAATGGCCGGCGCCGAAGAACAAGAAGGAGGTGCAAGCGTTCCTAGGCTTCACCAATTTCTACCGACGGTTCATCCAGGACTTCTCGCACCACGCCCGACCCCTGTTCGATCTGACAGGCAAGGACGTCGCCTGGCGATGGGGAGAGTCGGAGCAGTCGGCCTTTGCCCTTCTGAAGTCTGCGATCACATCGGGGCCAGTCCTCATGTTCCCCGACGACGATCGACCGTACCGCATCGAAGCCGACTCGTCCGACTTCGCAACGGGCGCAGTCCTGTCGCAAGAGTCGCCGTCCGATGGCAAGTGGCACCCGGTCGCGTTCTACTCGAAGAGCTTGAACGCCGTCGAGCGGAACTACGAGATCCATGACAAAGAGATGCTGGCGATCATCCGGTCTCTGGAGGAATGGCGACACTTCGTAGAAGGCGCAAAGCACAAGGTGGAGATCTGGACCGACCACAAGAACCTCGAGTACTTCCTCACCGCGAAGAAACTCAATCGGCGTCAAGCCCGATGGTCGCTTTACCTCGCTAACTTCGACTTCGTCCTCCACCACCGTCCTGGCCGTAGCATGGGCAAACCCGACGCGTTATCGCGTCGCCCCGACCATGGCGACGGAAGCGCCGACAACGCCAACATCGTGCTGCTCAAACCAGAATTCTTCGCCGTTCGTGCAACTGAAGGCCTTGCACTGGTCGGAGAGGAGGATGATGTGCTGAAAGCGATCCGCAAGGGCAATCGCGATGGGGCTCAGGAGGATGCGGTCGCGAAAGCGGCGCAACTGGTCAAAGCATCCAAGATCGCCGGCCGCTCCCTTCGCTTTGGCGAGTGGGGAGAGGAAGGCGGTCTGCTCACGTTCCGTGGACGGATCTATGTCCCGAACGTCCCAGACCTTCGCCGACGCATTGTGGAGCAGCACCACGACTCCAAGGTCGCCGGTCACCCCGGTCGCTGGAAGACGCTCGAACTGGTGTCGCGCAACTACTGGTGGCCCCAGATGTCGCGCTTCATCGGTTCGTACACCAGCACCTGTGACATGTGTCTGCGCACGAAACCTCGCCGCCAACTCCCCGTCGGACAGCTGCAGCCGCTTCCCATCCCCGAAGGCCGATGGAATGTCGTATCGGTCGACTTCATCACCGAGCTTCCAGAGTCCAACGGCCACGACGCGATCATGAATGTCGTGGATTCAGTTGGAAAGCGCGCGCACTTCATCGCGTCGCACACGACTTGTTCGGCCCTGGGAGCTGCGAACCTCTACCGTCGCCACGTCTGGAAGCTGCACGGTCTCCCCGACGCATTCGTCTCCGATCGAGGTCCACAGTTCGTCGCCGAGTTCACGCGCGAACTGTACAGACTCCTGGGTATCAAGCTGTCGGCCTCGACGGCGTACCACCCACAGACCGACGGACAGACAGAGCGTGTCAACCAGGAACTGGAACAGTTCTTGCGAGTCTTCTGCAATGAGCGCCAGAACGATTGGGAGGACCTCCTGCCCGACGCCGAATTCAGTTACAACAACCATGTACATTCGGCGACGCAGCAGACCCCCTTCCTGCTTGACACTGGTCGGCATCCGCGCATGGGCTTTGAGCCGCGTCGGGGCGCTTCCAAGAACGAGTCAGCAGACGAGTTCGTGGAGCGCATGAAGGAAGCACAGGAGGAAGCCAAGGCAGCGCTTTCAAAGGCCAAAGACGACATGGAGCGGTATTACAACCAGCGGCACGCCCCAACGCCCGACTACCAGCCTGGCGACAAGGTATACTTGGACGCGACCGACATTTCTACGACCCGACCGTCTAAGAAGTTGTCGCATCGCTACCTTGGCCCTTTCGTCGTGCAAAGGCGAGTCGGCCCGCTGGCATACCGCCTCCTGCTGCCTCAGTCCATGAAGCGCATCCACCCAGTCTTCCACGTCGTGAAGCTCATCCCCGCCATTGCTGATCCGATCGAAGGTCGTCGATCCGATCCCCCTCCGCCCCCCGACATAATCGACGACGAACCCCATTACGAAGTTGAAAAGATCCTCGATAGCCGAACCTTCCGCAAAAAACTACAGTACAAGGTCCTGTGGAAGGGCTATGGTTACGAAGAAGCTTCTTGGGAACCTCGCGAAAATGTCGCCGCCCCCGATCTGGTACGCAAATTTCACCGCGACAACCCCGACGCCCCACGCCACATTCGTGGCATCTTCACTCTATCCCCCGCCATCTTCGCCACCGTCACCCCGCACCGAGTCGTTGCGATTCAAAAGGGGGGGTGATGTTAGGGGAACACCTGTTTGGTGATCACGTGACCATCCGATTCCTCGGACGAGCACGTGACCGACCGCTCCCCAGATGATCGCGATCCCGACCCCGACGCTCCGCCCCAAGCATCGGTGTACACACTTATAACTTCCTGTCGTTACTTCCCCTTCCAGCGCGCGCCCGATCCCGATTCCCGACATCCCGACGTCGGTCACCCGACCTCGTGCGCCTGCACCCTGAGCCACGAGGATCGGACAGCGTCGGGAACGTGTACATACACGCGCCGCTGCCCATCCGTTATCATTTACGTACCATACACCCCAGAGAGCCGGCCCTCAAGTAGTTACTCGTATATAGTCATCCTCCTGACATGGGGGAATCCTTTACTCTATTCTCATTGGATTCCCCTCTGCCAGGTAGGTCTACTTACGTTCTCTCTAATCGTACATAATATAACATTGGATTCCCCTCTGCCAGCACGACTAAGCTCTGCGCTGAGGTCGCCCTAACAGCAGTGTTCTCTGTGCGAAAGCCTACAATGAGGGCTGTCGCTCGATCCCCCCCCGGGGCGGCAGGTTTCCCAACCCGAAGCTCAGCATGGAACTCCGCAGGCCGAGTGACATTGGCCCCGTGCTTGGCATATAGTCGGAAGAGGGCCTGGGGAGTGCTGGCATGCGGGGACTCGTTGACAGGTGTAAGCTCAATGGTGAATGGGAAGGAGGCCCGACGACCATCGTTCATGCGTTTCGTGGCAGGGGACCCCATCGGCTGCCCTTGCGCAGGCCGCTTTGTGGCCCCCTGGTAGTCTGCGGGGTGCAGCGCACCCCCAGGGGAGGCCATTGGGGTTGGGGCACCGCTGAGCGGGCGCGAGGTAGGGCTAAGTTGGGCCTGCGGGCCCCCCAAACATGCTGACAGCGCTAGAGGTGCCCAATGGTACCACTGTCACACTTAAGTTTGTTTAACTAAGTGTCCAGGGATACCGGATAGCTGAATGCAACTGGAAGTTACCTGGGTGTTCGAGGGAATTTGTAGTATCAAGTGTAACCTGTAAATGACCTATAAATTGTTTATTAGTGTCCTTGAAGACTTGATACACCTGAAGGGATCGTGGGAAAATAGATGATGTGTGACTTGATGTGTATGACGTGACTTGACTCGACCTGTAAAATCTGTGACCGTGGGAAAGGTATGAAACCGTGGGAATATTGATTGCTGTGTTGTCCTGTGTTGACTACTGAAGGAACGGTACAAAACGGACTTGAACTGATGACAATAGGTGTCGGCGCTGTGTACGACGATGACAAGCTATGTCTGATGATGACGACGGGCTATACTTCGGTGCTGTGGACAATGATGAACAAAGTCTGATGCTGATGATTGACTGATGCTGATGATTGTGACTGATGCTGATAGATGTGACTGATGCTGATGGTCGTGACTGATGCTGATGATGCTGACCAATTGATGCTGGACGTATGTGCTTTGGCGCTGTATCAGACAGTGACAAAAAATTGCTGGACCTGGAAAATATGTGCTTCGAACTCGACGCTGTATCTGACAATGATGAAGGATATGGGAAACTACGTGCCTTGACGCTGTGTCTGACAGTGACGAAGGATGTGGGACCTAAAAGAGAAATATGTGCCTCGACACTATATCGGACAGTGACAAGGGTTACCTGTAAAGACGAGACGTGCTTCGACGCTGTATCTGACAGTGGCGAAGGGGTTCGTGCAGAGGTAAATCTGACGACGGACAAAGAGGAGGCATCTAAAATGTCTCAGCAGTCACTGTTGACCACTTACCGAGAACCTTAGCGAGCAAGCTCTTATAAACTCCGACGCTGTATCTAACAACGAGGGAGGGTGTCTGGCAGACGGATCTGACGACGGTGAAGTACTGAGTCTGAGTTAGGCTCTACGGCTTTCGCACGTGTGTATACCTTACAAGAGGTACCGTATAACAGGTGGTTACTTTATGCTGTATTGTACTTGGGGGATACGACTTTCCCTCTCCCTTATATACATTTTTGCTATCTAGGCTTAGTCAGCATATTTCTATATACAGGTAGGTGCAGCTTACTCATCCATGACTCCTGATGAGTCATCCATGCAATATCTTTGTCAGCATATTTCCATATGAAGAGAACAATAGGTAGATCTGCTGTACGATTTCGGTCAGGTCTATATCAAATGCCTTGAAGGAGTAAGATTTGAGAGAACTCTGCCCCTGACGAGGGTTTTCCGGAATATTGGGAAGGTTCCAGAATACGAGTTGGATTATGTCATAAATTTTCTGAGGACTTGAGTGAGCGTCTTTATTCATTGCACTATACAGACTCGGGGGTGCGCTTATTGTCTGCTAAGGCTTCGTAAGCTTGCGCACGTTAGCCTAAGCTTAGATAAGGCTTACGCGTACACGAAATTTCATTACTCTTACTAATCTTATTTATTCTGCCTGGTGGCCAGGTTGTGAGACATTCTTCTCGCAACCGCGTTCGCCCACCACCTCCAAAAATTTTTATCTAGGTAAATGCCCACTCAGCTTCCCAATGCCGGTGTTAGGGCGACCTCAGCGCAGAGCTTAGTCGTGCTGGCAGAGGGGAATCCAATGTTATATTATGTACGATTAGAGAGAACGTAAGTAGACCTACCTGGCAGAGGGGAATCCAATGAGAATAGAGTAAAGGATTCCCCCATGTCAGGAGGATGACTATATACGAGTAACTACTTGAGGGCCGGCTCTCTGGGGTGTATGGTACGTAAATGATAACGGATGGGCAGCGGCGCGTGTATGTACACGTTCCCGACGCTGTCCGATCCTCGTGGCTCAGGGTGCAGGCGCACGAGGTCGGGTGACCGACGTCAGGATGTCGGGAATCGGGATCGGGCGCGCGCTGGAAGGGGAAGTAACGACAGGAAGTTATAAGTATGTACACCGATGCTTGGGGCGGAGCGTCGGGGTCGGGATCGCGATCATCTGGGGAGCGGTCGGTCACGTGCTCGTCCGAGGAATCGGATGGTCACGTGATCACCAAACAGGTGTTCCCCTAACATCACCCCCCCTTTTGAATCGCAACGACTCGGTGCGGGGTGACGGTGGCGAAGATGGCGGGGGATAGAGTGAAGATGCCACGAATGTGGCGTGGGGCGTCGGGGTTGTCGCGGTGAAATTTGCGTACCAGATCGGGGGCGGCGACATTTTCGCGAGGTTCCCAAGAAGCTTCTTCGTAACCATAGCCCTTCCACAGGACCTTGTACTGTAGTTTTTTGCGGAAGGTTCGGCTATCGAGGATCTTTTCAACTTCGTAATGGGGTTCGTCGTCGATTATGTCGGGGGGCGGAGGGGGATCGGATCGACGACCTTCGATCGGATCAGCAATGGCGGGGATGAGCTTCACGACGTGGAAGACTGGGTGGATGCGCTTCATGGACTGAGGCAGCAGGAGGCGGTATGCCAGCGGGCCGACTCGCCTTTGCACGACGAAAGGGCCAAGGTAGCGATGCGACAACTTCTTAGACGGTCGGGTCGTAGAAATGTCGGTCGCGTCCAAGTATACCTTGTCGCCAGGCTGGTAGTCGGGCGTTGGGGCGTGCCGCTGGTTGTAATACCGCTCCATGTCGTCTTTGGCCTTTGAAAGCGCTGCCTTGGCTTCCTCCTGTGCTTCCTTCATGCGCTCCACGAACTCGTCTGCTGACTCGTTCTTGGAAGCGCCCCGACGCGGCTCAAAGCCCATGCGCGGATGCCGACCAGTGTCAAGCAGGAAGGGGGTCTGCTGCGTCGCCGAATGTACATGGTTGTTGTAACTGAATTCGGCGTCGGGCAGGAGGTCCTCCCAATCGTTCTGGCGCTCATTGCAGAAGACTCGCAAGAACTGTTCCAGTTCCTGGTTGACACGCTCTGTCTGTCCGTCGGTCTGTGGGTGGTACGCCGTCGAGGCCGACAGCTTGATACCCAGGAGTCTGTACAGTTCGCGCGTGAACTCGGCGACGAACTGTGGACCTCGATCGGAGACGAATGCGTCGGGGAGACCGTGCAGCTTCCAGACGTGGCGACGGTAGAGGTTCGCAGCTCCCAGGGCCGAACAAGTCGTGTGCGACGCGATGAAGTGCGCGCGCTTTCCAACTGAATCCACGACATTCATGATCGCGTCGTGGCCGTTGGACTCTGGAAGTTCGGTGATGAAGTCGACCGATACGACATTCCATCGGCCTTCGGGGATGGGAAGCGGCTGCAGCTGTCCGACGGGGAGTTGGCGGCGAGGTTTCATGCGCAGACACATGTCACAGGTGCTGGTGTACGAACCGATGAAGCGCGACATCTGGGGCCACCAGTAGTTGCGCGACACCAGTTCGAGCGTCTTCCAGCGACCGGGGTGACCGGCGACCTTGGAGTCGTGGTGCTGCTCCACAATGCGTCGGCGAAGGTCTGGGACGTTCGGGACATAGATCCGTCCACGGAACGTGAGCAGACCGCCTTCCTCTCCCCACTCGCCAAAGCGAAGGGAGCGGCCGGCGATCTTGGATGCTTTGACCAGTTGCGCCGCTTTCGCGACCGCATCCTCCTGAGCCCCATCGCGATTGCCCTTGCGGATCGCTTTCAGCACATCATCCTCCTCTCCGACCAGTGCAAGGCCTTCAGTTGCACGAACGGCGAAGAATTCTGGTTTGAGCAGCACGATGTTGGCGTTGTCGGCGCTTCCGTCGCCATGGTCGGGGCGACGCGATAACGCGTCGGGTTTGCCCATGCTACGGCCAGGACGGTGGTGGAGGGCGAAGTCGAAGTTAGCGAGGTAAAGCGACCATCGGGCTTGACGCCGATTGAGTTTCTTCGCGGTGAGGAAGTACTCGAGGTTCTTGTGGTCGGTCCAGATCTCCACCTTGTGCTTTGCGCCTTCTACGAAGTGTCGCCATTCCTCCAGAGACCGGATGATCGCCAGCATCTCTTTGTCATGGATCTCGTAGTTCCGCTCGACGGCGTTCAAGCTCTTTGAGTAGAACGCGACCGGGTGCCACTTGCCATCGGACGGCGACTCTTGCGACAGGACTGCGCCCGTTGCGAAGTCGGATGAGTCGGCTTCGATGCGGTACGGTCGATCGTCGTCGGGGAACATGAGGACTGGCCCCGATGTGATCGCAGACTTCAGAAGGGCAAAGGCCGACTGCTCCGACTCTCCCCATCGCCAGGCGACGTCCTTGCCTGTCAGATCGAACAGGGGTCGGGCGTGGTGCGAGAAGTCCTGGATGAACCGTCGGTAGAAATTGGTGAAGCCTAGGAACGCTTGCACCTCCTTCTTGTTCTTCGGCGCCGGCCATTCCAACACTCCAGCGACTTTAACCGGATCCATTTCCGCTTGCCCTTGCGAGATGATCAGCCCGAGATACTCGATCTTAGTCTGCTCAAATTCGCATTTCTCGGGCTTTAAGAACAGCTGATGTTCGCGGAGTCGGTCCAGTACCAGTCGCGTGACCCGATGGTGTTCCTCTAGCGTCTTTGTATAAATCAAGATGTCATCGAGGTACACGCAAACAACACCTTCAGCGATCAGATCGCGGAAGATATCATTCATCATGGTCTGAAATGTGGCGGGGCTGTTCGTGAGGCCGAAGAACATGACGAGCGGCTCGAAGAGGCCGCGATTCGTCCGAAACGCTGCCTTCCACTCGTCGCCTTCCTTGATCCGCACGTTGTTGTACCCCCATCGGACGTCCAACTTGGTGAAGTACCGCGCGCCGCGAAGGTTATTCACCAGTTCGCTAATGAGGGGCAGCGGGTATCGGTTCTTCACCGTGAGCGCATTGAGCGTCCGATAGTCCTGAACCAGTCGGAGCGACCCGTCCTTCTTCTTGATGAAGAAGACCGGCGACGCCATGGGCGACTTGGACGGTCGGATGCGACCTGTCTCGAGGTTCTCCTTGAGGAACGCGTCGAGTTCGACCTGTTCTGCCGGTGAGAGCGGGTAGACCTTCGTGCCCGTCGGCGACGCGCCCGGCTCCAGTTCGATGGCATGGTCCCATTGCTTGCGCTCTGGAAGCTCATCGAATGCGACTTTGGAGAAGACATCTTCAAAGTCGTGGAGGTGGGTCGGTACTGCGTCGCGGAAAGTTCTGGGCACGGAGTTAGCAGCGTGCGCTTCCGCAAGTCGCTGCGATGTCGTTTGGCTGGCCCGAATATGTTCGGCGGTCGGAGTCGGATGGATCGCGGTCGCGAAGATGCGATCGCCACTCAGGAAGGTTTCCACCAGGAAGTCGTCAGACTCTGGGTCAGGTTCCTCCAGGACCGGGGTGTAGGGGAGGAACTCCTCCTCATCAGAGTCGTCCTCAACATACGGGTTGGTTGGGGCTCGCAGGTCGGGCTCAGTCATCGGTATACCGTCGGCTCGACAGGCGCGGATCGCTGCGCGCACTTTGGTGCGTGCGCGCCGATCGGCTTTGACCTCGTCCTTGCAGGTGCCGCACTGCGTCGGACAGCGACTCATCTTCACCTCCTTGGTCTCCCAGTCGATCTCGGGGTTATGGTTTTTAAGCCAGTTGAACCCGAGGATCATGTCTTGCTTGCCTAACTGGGTGACCCCGAAGACGGCTCGTTCGGTATGACCGTTGTATCGCAAGACAGCTTCTACGATGCAAGAGACCGAACCGCCTTCGTTGAGAGTGCCGTCCACATTGTAAACCGGGGATGGCCGACTAAGCACCTTGGTTGTGAGCTTGTGTTTCTCGACGAAAGCAACATTGAGAAAACTGCCAGTCGCTCCGCTGTCCACTAGGGCAGTGACGGCATGCGACTCCTGGGTGTCGGTGGTCTCCAGTTCGACGTTGAGCCACAGGGATCTGGGGCAGGGGGAGGCAGCGGCGATGAAGCGACTAGGGAGTCGCTTTTCCCAGCGGGGTAGGCCACGACGCGACGGGGCGATCGGCTTTGCGACTGCGATTGGTGTCGTCGGGTCGGAGGGGTTTTGTACGTCTTTGTCGGTCGGTTCACTCGTCGGAATAGCAGCAATATTAGGTGTATTGGCGTATTCTACGGATAAAGGAGCGAACCGATTACGACTAGACAACGGGGGCGTACGTTCCACCCGTTGTGTAATTAAAAACCCTCCTCGGCGTCGGAGGCGGTCGCGTCGGCCGACGATGGAGTCGGGTCGGCGGGGACTGCGTCCTTGCGAGCTAGACGTTCCATGATAAGCGCCTCCAGCTCATCATCGAGCATGTGGCGCACGTCCCAGCGCAAAGGGCAGTCACGAGAGTAGTGACCCTTTTTCTTGCACCGAAAACAGTGGTCGTCGGCAGGCGCGACTCGATCGCGCATCCGATCTACGTCCATTGGGATGCCCTGGGGGATCGGCCTGGGGGCTGGTGCGGCAGGAGCGCGGGGGGCGGGGGGAGCGGGAGCGGGAGCGGGAGCGGGGGCAGTAGCGAACGCCCATCGTGCAGCTGCGGTGGTGGGCGGGCGGCTGTCGGGCGCCTTTGTCGGGACCATCCGACGGTGGAAGTCGTCCTCCGACCTCATGATGAAGTCTTGAGAACGAGCGATCCTCAGCCACTCCTCAATCTTCTCATCGTGCGGGCGACCCGTGGTGATGCTTCCGAGTCGCCTCGAGAGCTTCGGGTCCATTCCCCGACGGAATTTGAGGACCAGGTGACGCCCATCTGGGTAGCCCGCCTTGACCCACAGGGATCGGAACGAGTCGATGTACTCGTCGATCGATCGACCGTTCTGGAAGTACGCCGTCGACTCCAGGATGAGCGCGGCATCGGCGACCTCGTCGAAGAGGAAGAACTCGCCACGGAAGGTGTCTTCGAAGTCCTTCCAGGCGGGAAAGACGTCCTTGGCGGTTCCGAACTGGAACACCCGACTGACGAAGTCGGCGGCTCGCCCGTGCTGCATGTACGACAGCACCCATACTATTCGGGCGTGGTCGTCGGCGAAACTTCCCCCGCACAAGGAGAAGTAGAGCTTGCAGGCGTTCAAGAACGCGCGACCGCCCGATCGGGCGCCGTCGTAAATGGGAGGGGGCGACGGTCGGAGGTGGTGCGATCCCGATCGCGGAGAGCCTGGCAGCGGGGTGGTCGTCTCAGGCGGCGGGGGGGTCGTGTCTGCTTCGGGAGCAGCGGGGGTGGGATTGGGGGGTGTCCCCGACATGAATTTTTCGAAAAGAGCGGAGAGGCGGTCCATAGAGGCCGAGTTGGAGGTATTGGAGGCAGAGAGAGCCGAAATTGTGGCTTCCATATTCGCCAACCGCTCCTCCGTCGTGAGGAAGGGAGAGAACGGTCGCTGCGACATGTCACCAAATTCGGACATCTCGAAACGGGACTGGACGGGCGATCGGGGCGAGCGCGCGTTGGACGGTCGCGTGTAGCAGACGCGTGTTTCGGCGCGGAAGCGGATCGGTCGGCTTCGTCGGGTTTCTAGAGTTACTCTATTCTGCTGTTAGGGCGACCTCAGCGCAGAGCTTAGTCGTGCTGGCAGAGGGGAATCCAATGTTATATTATGTACGATTAGAGAGAACGTAAGTAGACCTACCTGGCAGAGGGGAATCCAATGAGAATAGAGTAAAGGATTCCCCCATGTCAGGAGGATGACTATATACGAGTAACTACTTGAGGGCCGGCTCTCTGGGGTGTATGGTACGTAAATGATAACGGATGGGCAGCGGCGCGTGTATGTACACGTTCCCGACGCTGTCCGATCCTCGTGGCTCAGGGTGCAGGCGCACGAGGTCGGGTGACCGACGTCAGGATGTCGGGAATCGGGATCGGGCGCGCGCTGGAAGGGGAAGTAACGACAGGAAGTTATAAGTATGTACACCGATGCTTGGGGCGGAGCGTCGGGGTCGGGATCGCGATCATCTGGGGAGCGGTCGGTCACGTGCTCGTCCGAGGAATCGGATGGTCACGTGATCACCAAACAGGTGTTCCCCTAACAGCCGGTATTCCAGGTCCTATTCCCGAGGACTTCGATTTTGATGCATACATCACGCCTCCCGACGTATTGATGGTGCCTGAGATCCCTCTCCAAACCCGCATTGAACGGAACGTACAGATCGAGAAGTACGACAACCAAAGCATCTTCAAAACTATCACGGTTAAGGAGACTCCCTGCCCCCGACCGGAGGACCTGGATATTGGCCCTCCTCTGAAGCACGGCTACGCATTCACGGACGATGAGTTCAAAGAGCTCATCGAGAGCGAGGCGCCATACTCCACTCGCCAATCTTACGGCGCCGGCCTTCTACGGTTCACCCAATTCTGCGATCGTCTACGTATACTCGAAGAACAGCGCATGCCTGCTTCGGATCTTCTCCTCTCAATTTTCGTCGCAGACGCCTCAGGCTCTCATTCCGGCAACTGTGTCCGCAACTGGCTTAATGGCCTGTGTTCCTGGCACATGCTCAACCGCGCTGAATGGCATGGTCAGGACCCTTGGGTCCTTACTTATAAGAAGGCGGCGGACAAGCTCGGAGTCCCTTTCAAGCGTCCTCCTCGCAGTCCTATTACGGGCAAACACCTACTCGCCCTTCATCAAAAGCTCGACCTCCACTCGCCTCGTGACGCCGCCATCTGGGCGGCAGCCCTCACAGCCTTCTGGGGATGTCGTCATCTAGGAGAACTCCTCCCTACTTCTACATCATTCTCACCCGCTATTCACATCTCACGCACTTCAGACATCAAAACTTCGGTCGTCAACGGTGCCAAGGTTATTACCTTCCACCTCCCCTCGACCAAAGCTTCGCCATCCGGCGATCAATGTATCCTTACTGCCACCTCCAATGTCTTTTGTCCCATCTCGGCTCTCCTCCACCACCTTCGCCTCAATAACATCTCGTCTCTGGCCCACCTTTTTGCTTACTACAATTCCAACTCTTCCTCTCCCACTGTACTCACCAAATCTCTTTTCCTCAATATTACCCCCCATATATTTTCTTCAGAATCCCTCGACCCTGTTTTCGGGCATAGTTATCGTATCGGCGGAACCGTCGAGCTCCTTGCCACGGGTGTCCCACCTGAAGTCGTCATGAAACTTGGCAGCTGGACTTCGCTCTGTTTCCTTCACTACTGGTGACATCTCGACTTTCTCATTCCAGCTGCAATTACATGCGAACGAGTCGCCCCAGTCATCACGCGCCGCCTCTCTCTCTCCGAACGAGTTGCCCCAGTCATTACATTCCTCCGCCACTATGCACCGCCTCTCTCTCCATTACAACTCACTCACCTTTTCCCTTCGCATGTCTTTTGGGTAGCTCGCTCATCACGACGTGGAGCCATGCTCTCGGCGGGTAGTCGGTATTTCACTCGCTTACAGACCACCTTTATTTTGAGTACTGCTTTTGTACAGGGGAAGTCCCCGCAGCGCCGAATTATTTCCCTTGCGCACCTGTCGAATTCACGCGCGCCCGGCTGACCTCGCCTCCCGCGGATGGACTTTCCCTCGCCAAACCGTTCTCGACTCTCATTTCATCTCTTCGAAATTTACAAGCACGCGATAAAAGCCTTATCTGTGAATTCGATAAGATAAGATCGATCTTATCTGTGTAGCGGTTTCTAGTCCCTATTGTGCATTTCTTTTCCAGAGGCGCTATTGTCGCAGTGTGGGGTTTTTCATGCTGGATTCAGTGGAAACTGTTTTTGGCCGTGACACCGCGCCAGGAGTGGCCAGGCCACTGAACCCACCTGTCGGGCTGCCAAACAGGGTGGGTGGGGCAACGGAGGTGGGGGCGCCCCATGTCATGAGCGCTGAGTTCACGAAGTCCTTTCCAAGCTTTGTGACGTTTGCTCTCACATCTAGTAAGTCCTTCTCCAGTGCCGCATTCTTCCGTTCCACCTCCGCGCACCTCTTCTCCGCTCGTTCTGCACGTTCCTCAGCACCTGTCATCCTTCCCATCATCGGGCTCACGTGTTGCTGAACTTGCGAGAGCGTCCCCTGCAGGGAGGTGTTGATGCCTCCGATGTTGTGGAACTCCTGTCGGCAAGCACTCATGAGGCTCTGGCTGTACTCCTGTGCTGCACTGAGTTCTGCTCGGATGGCGGCCAGGTCAGCTTGTACCTCACCCCGAAGGATGCTCAGGTGGTTGAGGGCAACGGTGTTGTGCAGCTCGCCACCCGCGGTGTGGTCATAGTTGATGATGTCGAGGTCGCACAAGTCTCGCACCTCCCCCTCCACGTTGTTGACTGCTGAGTCCAGGTTGGACATGCAGTCCTCGAGGGTGGATAGGGCCACCGATTGCTGGTCCTGTTCTGCCTGGGCAGTGGAGACGTCCAGCGTCAGCCGGGGGGTGTCATTTGTTTGGGAGGCCTTGGCCTCAGCGACACTTGTGCGGAGGTTGGCAATGTGGTTTGCGATGGCGGCAATGTTCGCATTCGTCCTGATCAGCCCGTTCGGGGCAGTCTCCTTCGCAGAGGGGGGTAGGATGAGCTGGAGTGCAGCGGCAAGCTTCGCCATGACAGCTGTTTGCCCACTGGGCAGGGGTTCCTTGTTTTTCTTCGCGATGGACTGGCGCAGCCGTGTTGGTGGGGGAGGTGTCAGTGCCGATGACCGGCATGGTGGCGGACCTTGTCAGGCGGGGTGTGCCCGGCACTGTTGTCGGGCTATCCATCGCTGCAGGAGCAGGGTGGGTGACTTGGCTGTGGGTCTGCAGATGCTGGGTGGCGTCCCGCCGAGCCTCGCCCCGTTGTACCTCCCATGCTGCCTCCGTCGACTGTTGCTCTGCCGAGGATGTTTCTCCGTGCCCCAGCACCACTCCTGCAGTCGCGTCCGCCGGGTTGGTTGTGGGCTGCCTGGCCGTCCCGAAGTGGAACTCCACAGGCGGGGCCTTGGGGGTGGCGGGCGAGGTAGCAGCCTGCTGCTCACCTCCAGCCTTGCTTCTCCCGAAGGTGAGGTGCCGAATGACCTCGCTAGTAGGTGCCTTTGCACCGAAGGCAGCCGGTACAGGGGTCTGTGGGGTTTCTCGGTCAGCGCTGATTGCCGGCATTTGCGGCAGTCCTACCGTTCCTGCACCATCTGCTGCCTGCGTCATCGCGGCGCCCGTTGCATTGTCGTGACGTTCTCTGTGGCCGTGTTGGCGGGTGTAGACACGTTAGACATGGTGAGATGTGTGTGGGTTGCTGTGTGTGGTGTGCGGGGTGAGTGTTCTCTCGCAAGGCGACAGGGGGCGAAAATTTCATTACCCACCATCCTGCTACCCCCTCCGCCATCTGACTCCCGCTGCGTGTCCTCAATCGTTTCTTGTGTTGAGTGAGGGGTGCTCGCTGGTTCAACAAAGAGCCATCTCGTACTGCGCTCACTGATCGGGTCAGGGTTCGCAGTCTCAGCTGACTTTTGTGTCGAGCGTGCTACAGGCAGCAGTGTTCGCCCCACAGCGCACGGCGGCACGGGTCTGCTCCATGTTGTGTGCGCCGTTTCTACGGGTCTTTTCAACGGAGGGAGTAGCAGCCCACCCAATGCGGCGCCAACATTTGAGTCTGAATGTCGTGGTTCCGCCGACTCGTTCATCGGCTGCCCATGCGTTGGGCCCAGATCATCTGCAGGCCCCAGGTTGGGTGAAATCTCAATGGGCGCAGCAGCCGGTTCTCCTGCACTGCTCTTCTCCCTGTACATAGTGATTTATCTACTTTTCCGTTTTTTTTGATGATGGTGGTGCCGAACCGGTAATCCACAGTGTTGTATCAGGGGAGCGGGACTCAATGTAGGATCAGAAATTTTTGAAGTCCGTTTCTGGATTGGGTGAGGGGGTAATTACCATCAAAACGACTGGTAGGGAATGCGAGTACAGAGGAGATTTCAAACCCCAACATTATCTATAAAAGGGAATTTCTGCATCATGTGATGCCCGCTCCACACGTGTGCGTGCTCATCGCCTTCAGACGCGTCGACATTAGCAGTAGCGTGTACTATCCCTTCATAGATACAGCACCTCCATACTTTACTGGGAATTGTACTGAGACACTGTTCTCTACAGAAGGTACAAATAAGACATCTTCCTTGTACACCCCATGCCACCTGCTAAATTTAAAATACACCAGTACAAGCCTGAGGAAGTCGATCTCATTGACCTTGCAGCTAAGGCTACTAATAGTATTCTTCCAAATGACCTTTGAGGTCACAGAGGAAGTGGTGCACTCTGTTGCGTGAGCGACTTTGCTATCAGCTTTCAACTGGGCAGAGGCAGCAGTGAGTCAATTTTGCACGGCGTCATTTCGCTCGCATTCTTCGGCACACCTTGACTCGTAGTTCTGGATGTCCTGTGAGGTGAGCGGCCATGCTTTTTTTGCAGAGAGCTGTAGCTTTTTCGCAGTGGATGAGTCGATAAAACGAAAGCATTGCAGACTCTGGGAGGTAATGGGCGTATTCTCGTCTTGTCGACGCTTCTTGCTGGCCACAGAGGTAAGTGTTAGGGGAACACCCGTTCGCACCCTCCGACGCTCACCGACCGTTCCCCGACTCATGCGACCGCTCCTGACTGATCGCGATCCCGACCCCGACGCTCTGCCCCAAGCGTCGGTGTACATACTTATATCTTCCTGTCGCTACTTCCACCTTCCAGCACACGCCCAATCCCGACTCCCGACGTCCCGACGTCGGCCGCCCGACCTCGTGCCTGCACTCTGAGCCACGAGGATCGGACAGCATCGGGAACGTGTACATACAGGCACCACTGACCATCCGATACCATTTGCGTACCATACACCCCAGAGGACTAGCCCTCACGTACCATACTCGCATATAGTCGTCCTCCTGACATGGGGGAATCCTTTACTCTATTCTCATTGGATTCCCCTCTGCCAGGTAGGCCATACTTACGCTCTCTCTATCGTACATAATATAACATTGGATTTCCCTCTGCCAGTACGACTAAGCTCTGCTCAGAGGTCGCCCTAACAGTAAGAGGCGCGTCCACCGTGTTCATTAGGCCACCTGCCTAATTTAGAAAATGTTGGACATTGAAAATGGTCTCTACTAAATTACAGTTATTCCCTGCCAGCCGTTACGGTAGTCAATTGATGCTGAAACCGCAACAGCTGTGTCGAGCCTACAGCTATACATAATCAGTCCTGACCCAATCCCATTCGCATTCCCGATCAGTGTTGTGTCAGTGACCGGTCATCAAGGGGGCAGCGGGCCGGAAATTCCTGGACCTGGGGGTGGGGGTAGGTACCCCCCCTTGGTTTCTTAATAAAACTTTTTGACCTTGTAAAATGAATGGTGTAAATCAATGCAGATTTGACTAAGGGACACAAAAGTACACTAGTATTGTGAACAGGGCTTGTTGGCATGGGTTTAGACTGACATTCACCTATTTTCAGTGCTTCACAGTGATGTAGTGCAGCAGTATATTGCCCGTATCAAGAAGTTGATGATGTCCTGAGTTTGATTCCAGGTCAATGCATTTTTTTTATTTATTTTTCAACACCAGCGATGACATCACCATTATCTGCCCTGGGACACCCTGCTTGCATATCTTTTTTGTCTTACCACTAACATATCACTATTATCATGGACATTGGAGAAGCATATCAAGATAGTGGAGAGGAGGACAAGGTACATGCATCAAAGCATCTATTCTTCTACATCTAAGAACAACTGTAGCCAGGTAAAAGTGATAATAGTAAACTTAGTAAACAACACAGAGTGGATATTTAAGGCCTGCAGAGTGTCATACCCGCAGGCTGCAATGAAGGCGAGGTGCAGACAAGGGCAGTATGATTATATAATATATATTTATATACACGATAGGAAGGTACCACCCTCAAGTAGACGTCTGGTACAAAAGTTCTAGATCCCCACCCCCTTGCCGGTCATTATAAGATAGACGATGGGGGTGCGCATCACTATGGAGAGCTGCAATGCCTGCAAAATTCTCTTTATTTATCCTTATTGTTATCACCACAAGACCTCCAGGTGAAGAGGAAAATCTGCTTGAAGATGCAGATATGCCATTATCGAACGAAAGATGCATGTCGATCTTCATTTTGGACCCATACAGAGGGTTTGGATTAATCAAAGCTCAAATTGGAGATAAATGTCATGATAAATGTGTTGCGTTCTGATGCATCTGAAATTAGCAGAGAGAAAAGTTTGAATGTTCTCAATCCAAAATCTGCTCCTTCAAATTTCAATGACATCTGCCGAAGAATTAAGGAGTAGGTAATCTATTTGATTTTAAAAATATCTGCAAATACTGATCCTCCAAAACACAGTCATCTGCTTACATAACACACCCAAAAACACGTTGCATCAGAGGAAATCTAATTTGATCTTACTGAAAAACATATTCCCTCCACAATATGCATCTATAATCCCAGTTTTAGCTCTCTGTTGTGTCTTTTAATCTATCTATATTCACAACACTATCACTATGTAAGGATACTTACATTTAATCGCCATCTAATCTGGTCGATTACATTATTGTTTGGCAACACCCTCTGGTTTTACCTATTTAATCGACTACATTATATAAGTATAATATCAGACCTTGTAATATTTACCTATACGTAGCAATCAACAGACTTGCCAAGCTTACATTTAGTGTGAATTGCAAAGTCGTCCAAACTGTAACTACATTACATTTTTCTAAGCTACCTTGCTTGAAATTGCTGCGTACCCACGCACACTCGAACTCAAAAAACCTTATTCGACATTCCACATCAAAGAACCCATCAACTGCCGAGACCCGATGACACCAACTTCCACACCCAGAATAAACCGAATTGGACCACAAGGATGCACATCATGCGCATCCTTCATCACAGCTTCCACTGCAACCAGTGGAAGCAGGATTAGTAGCTGGGAAACAAAGTCCACCAGCTCAGAACATCTTAGGACTTGACCTAAGAGGATCCAACAGAATACATGTGTTAGCATGCCTGGAAATTTGGCCGACAAATTTGCCAGGTCACTACGACCTGGAGTGTATCAAGAAACTGCAACCACTATGTGGCCAGATAGTTGACTATCAACTAGGACGTTTGGGACTAGCTCCCTGAACGTAATCAAGGTAGAATTGGACCAAGATGACCTGTGCGACCTCAACAAGGATGAAGACAAAGCCAGCGACAACGACTTACTTGCCCTACATGTGAGGCAATTCTAGATAACCACCGATGTTTGTAGTGAACATTGATGAATGCAACTGGAGGAACGAGCAGAATAGCTCATTCTACGATCAACCACAGACAATGCTGAAGCAATGGTTGCACAAGAGTATGCAGACCGATACCTTGAAGCTCTGTCAGTAGTAGTGACAGAATACAGGAAGAAGTACCCTAAGGGAACTTCTAACTCAGCGGTCAGCTCAATCACTGGAACACCTATGATTCGGAGTGCCCCACTCGACAACGGGAAGGCTCGATGGGACTTGTGCACCCCTCAAGCAGTCATGTCAGGCTCGAACCAGCCCCTCGATGAGGCGGCAATGCAGTATCGGCGCTTCATCAAGTGCACCAGTTAGGAGAATCAGACAACAATTATCGTTGTCGGATGGCTGCAGCAAAACACAAGAATGTGACTCGTTGTGAAGAGCACCTTGCGCAACCGCAGGGCCTCGAATGGGTGCCTGCTAGTGAGTCGACATTAGACCCACCCACTGAGCATAAGAATACAAACACATAGGCAGCTAGCAACAAAAGTGTGCTAGCTATTCAGATACCTAACGACACTTGTACTCCATTAGTGAAGGACTGGAACAATCGGGTCGCTACCTGATGGGATGAAGTCTCGCCATGCAGATTCAAAGTCTGTAGGCACTTACAGCAGCAGCTCAAAGCTTGGTGACTTAGAGAAATGGTTGTTGAGCCTAGTAGTTATGCTGGCTGTGGGCCAGTTTGCGTTAGGGCGACCCTACAAGCAGAGCTAAGTCGCACTGGCAAAGGAGAATCTGAAGTTATATTGAATGTACAGTAAATGAAGGTAAGTAAGGCTTACCTGGCAAAGGGGAATCCAAAGAGAATAGTGTAAAGGATTCCCAGATGCCAGGGGGCCGACTATATATGAGTGTAGTATGTGAGGGCCGGCTCTCCATAGTGTACTGTATGTGTAATAATAATAAGTGGTCTGCGGCGCGTGTATGGACACGTTCCCAATGCTGTCTGATCCTTGTGGCTCAGGGTATGGGCACAAGGTGGGATAGCTGACATCAGGATGTTGGGTCGTCGGGATCAGCATCGGGCGCACGCAGGAGGAACAAGAAAACAACAGAAAGTATGTAGAGATGTACACTGATGCTTGGGTTGGGTCAGGGTCGAGATCGTGATCGGTCAGTCGGGGGCAATTGCACAAGTCAGGGAACAGTCGGTGAGCATTGGAGGGCACGAATAGGAGTTCCCCTGACAGTTTGGAGGAGCAAAGCACGACCAAGAGCACATTCTGATAATGTTCAAGTTTCTTGAAAGGCGAAGCTCGAAAGTGATATAACCGCCATGTTATCCATGTGGATCACAACAAACAGCACTGGACATTTGAGGATATTATACTAGGGCTGTACAACCAATTCATACTGCCTTCAACCATGCAGGCACCCGTAATGACTTTAATGCTGTTACTTACTCGGTGAGCAAAAGCATGCAAGGTTTCTATGATGACCTTGTTGATCATGCCATGAATATGGCAGCGAGAATGGACAATCAGAAGACTGCTGATTTCTTTGAGCAGAACAACTCCGCTCATAGGACTCCACTAAGTCAACTGAGAAGACCAGATGGGGGGTGAGAAAACACTCCACAAAATAACTTTGACAAGTTTCAACAACAGTATGGCAGAACCAATGATAAGCCATACAATAAACCAGTGTTCCAGAAACACCAAGGACGTGAAGAACAATGGTCCCACATCGAGAATCCAGAAGGCGACAAGCCAGATATAAACCGGCTATGAAAACAGGAGATCATCCACGCCATGATCACCACAAGAACCACCACAATCACCCACTCAGCAAAGCGTGTTACAATTGTAGAGGACTAGGTCACTTCTCGAGGGATTGCAAGAAGCCTAAGAAACTGCAAGCATTTATCAGGGCCGCTCATACAGCAGTACCTGACACAGCTAGCAAGGCAGACAATGAAGGGACATCTCCTGAGGGCCAGGACAAACAGGAGAGTGTATGCCCTGAACCAGAGGTGGACGAAGCAGACAATGATGATGAGTTCGTAGACATGGAGGTCTACAACAGTGATTATTATGCTCAGGACAATGAGACCGAGCGTATGTTCATGATGGCAGAAGTCATTGCATTGGAAGAAGACAATGAAAAGCCTCAACCTTGTAAAGTGAAAGTTCGGATGGGCAAAGACAAAATTGCTCATCCCGCAGTATCAATAAAAGACAAAGAGTGCCTTGTCATCTACACTACTGTAGGTGGTCATGAAGCATGGACACTATGAGATTCTGGGAGTACCACTACTGGACTTATCCCGGTATTTGCCCAGGTGGTCGACATTCGAGTGTTCCTGCTGGTGGATCCATTAATCCTACAGCTCAGGACGAAAGGAAGTCGAACCACAGTAAATTTTGGCATATGGTAGAAACTGCCATACTAGGATTTAAGAGCCAGGTTTATATGGTCCTGGCTAACTTCAATCGGTACGACATGATAATAGGCACACCGTTTACGCATGCAAATAAAGTCATGTTGGACTTGAACAAGGACAAAGTTATCGTCAATGGAGTCACAACACCAGCAATCAAAGTCAAGTTGGAGGATACTGATGGCCACATTAGACACCATTGGTCATTGGAGAAATGTAAGGAATGACTCAAAGTCACAATGGAAGACGAGAACGATCCTGACAATGAGGGTAGGTCTTTAAACAGAAGATTATCCGGCACTTCTGTTATCTGATAAAGAGTTTCAAGAAAGTCTTAAGAAAAGGAGAAGCCACCTTCAAAAACAAACAAACCCCAGTGACAACAGCAGAAGGCACCAAAAGAGCCTTCGAGAGAACAGGAATAGGCTAATACGCCACACAAGGAATGTCAGTACGACACTGAAGTGCTCAAGACAAACAACACTGACAGGGATACAGGATCAGATCCGTATTCTGACATAAGCAATCAATCGTTCTGGGACCGACCCAACTCACATCCAAAATATGAGTGGATGTTCAACCCGAGATTGCTGTGAGAATAGAACACAGGAATAGCATCTATGTGAGGTCACAAAGGATGGAATGTAGGCACGCTAGGAAAAGTGTACCAAAATGCTGGGCCTGAGGAAGTGTCGGAACCAATGGAAATGAACTTTCCAGTGAATACACAATGGGCCAAATGACTGTTATGTTAGTTGCCAGTGAAAGACAAGAGCAATTTTGTTCTCCTAAAACTACGAGCTCAGGTTCGATAATAAACCTAGCAAAGAAGATGCAGTATATATATGTGTTGCAAGAACTGCCAAAGAAAAGGGTAAGGCACCCAGTAGATGCCTTACCAAAGAAGACTATCTGTGACTTTGCCAACAATGGCATGATGAATTCGAAGATATGGTGGGTGGTACCAAACAACAACTACCATCCTGGCGAGAGGTCAATCATGGAAAAACTCTCATTGACAACGAAAAGCAATACCAGTACCATACCCTGAGGTGTCTAATGTCACTTCGTGAAGAATTCTACACAAAGGTCAACCAGTATACGGACACAAAATGGTGGGAACCTTGTTCAGTAAAGCAAGCAGCACCGCTGCTATGTATACTGAAAAAAGGCGCCTCTCTAAGAACACCCCTGGATGCCCGAAAATGTAACAACAACATCATAAAGGATGTTATGCCCTTGCTGGACCAGGAAGTCATCCGCGACGACATTGCTAGAGGAAAGATATGTGTTAGGACCTGGTGAGCACGCTGGTTACAGAGTTATTCCGGAACCACCGAGGCGGACAGGCCTGGACATTGTCAAGGAAGACGAGCTCCGAAAGGGTATTCGGAGGTTGTGAGCGTTAACAAGGACGTTCACTGAGGCTTGTTTGAACGAATGAAGCTCAAGTGATACGATTGTAAAGCAAGGTAGGTTCAAGAGAATACGAGAGAACGAGAAGAGAATGGGAACTAGTCGTAACAATTGGTAATATCAAGGTAAGAGATTCGAAAAGAAGTGGTGTTGTAATATATATCGTAGCCATGCGTGGAAATACGTGGGGTTTAGGGGCAGTCGTGACATTACCCCCTCCTCAATGCGGAAAAACCTTCAAGTGTAGGGAATATGGTGTTTGTTTCACGTGCAGGTCTAGATCGGTTGTGGGTCCTTGTGGGTGTTTTGGAGGATCTCGGAGATCAAAAAGGAAAAAAACTTGGCCGTTTTTTTTTTCCTCTGCTTTAATTCTTCTAACTCCATGTCGCCTTCTATGCCCCGTTTTGCGTCTCTTCGTCCCCATGCCCCCACTTTGCGAGATCAGGACATGGCGTGCTTCTCTGACAAAGATCGGGTGCGTGTGGTGTTTCTGGACATACCTCAACCTGTTTCCCTGGCACCCTCTCTTCCTGGGATCGCCACACTTATCCATGGGAGTGTTGGGACGGTCCCCGAGATTTTCGCTGTCCCTTCCCCACGTCCTGACCCCTGTTTGATCATTCATCTGCTGGTTCCATCTCGACAGATCTGGCGCCCTCGTTCGTCTACTCCTGAGGTCAAATTCGAACCGGCTAGTGATCCTGTATCGTGTCCGGCGGCGACCTCATTGCCTTGGGGGTCACTCTTGATGGATGAGATGTTGGCAGAGGTCTTGCGTACCGCTGTGTGGGTTCCTCCTTCCTTGGCGTGGTGTGAGGCGCATGCACCGGTAAGTGTCGCCTTTTTTCTGCAATCGAGCCGAACTTTTGTTTTTGTTGTTTCCATCTTGGGGTCATTAGTGTGATCGTTGTCGGGAGCGTTGGCTGTCTTGTCAGTTTCAGGAAGTCCGTCTTCGCGGGACCCTGCCCTGTGTCGATTGCTGTGTGGCGCATTCCCTGTACTCGCTTTCGTTAGCCCATGGTCTAGAAGTGGTGGCTAGGCAGTTGGGCATCCCCTTGGCATAGCTTCAATCTCGCGCTGAAGGGTTTTCTTTTTCTTGCACTGGCATTGCAATGTCCTTCACCAGCAGCTGTCGTGCCTTGCGTTTGCCGCTCCCGCCTCCTCTTCCTGTCATCTCCTCATCTGTTGAAGGGTTTGGCGCTGTTTCTCTTCCTTGTGCTCCCCCACCTCGTGCCATTTTTTGCGGTACGCGAGGCCAGGGTCAAAGGTCTGTGCCTGTTGGCTGCAAGGGTGCACACTTGTCCATTCAGGAGGTTGCGCTCTTCACCTATACCTGGTCCTTCTCCCTCCTTCCGCGATAGTTCAGTTTCGCCTTTCCCTGTTCATCGTTGTGGGGCCGCTATGGGCACCGAGTCTCCGGGTTCTCCCATAGTCGGTCCTTCAGAGCCTCTCTTTTTAGAGCGGTCGTCCGTCTCAGTCTTTCCTTCACCGAGTCTTTTGCATCAGAATGAGGTTGCGGGATTATGTAAAACAAGCAGATCTTCTTGATTTTACACCATTATCATAGACAGTTCTGCTGCAAAACACTTGAAAATTGCTCTTTGTTATCTAGCAGTTAAGAAAATTTTAAGCTTTTAAAAAAATTCAGCTCTAAAAATTAAATTTGACATTAGTGAGACATGAGATGTGCCACAGATGAGAGAAGGGTGCGATTGGCTAGCAGACAAATGAATGCATAGATAAAGTACTTGCAGTAGACCTGAAAAGGAACAAGCAAGACTTGTACTACATACACAAAATCTTACATATACTGCAGAGACAATAAAACTATTGCTGCTGTGATATTCAGAGTTTCATGGCTTAGTTGCTTCAAGCAGCCAATATGTATTCAACTTAAATCCAAGTGTTGAAAGCTCTGATAATCAGGAACCTGTCACATGTGTCTAAGGTGTGTGTGATGAAGGCTGGTGTAAGAATAACATAAGCTTAGAATAGAGTCAATAAGTAAAATCAGCAGAAAATATGTCAATCTACACTGAATTCAAATCTACTTGTAATTTCAAAAAAGTTCTAATTCTTGTTATCCATGCTGAAGCCTAAAGTGCTGTAATTTCTTACCTTAACATTATTCGATCAATCACTAGTAAGATTTTCATTCAATATGATTAAGAACAATATGCAAGCATTAATCACTATTTGATTCTTAAAGGTATATCGAACAATAAAGATATGATGAACTAAAATAATTTGTTCCTTGGCATTGTACAAGTGTTTCTCCCTTATATAGCTAAAAGCATTACTTGAAACCATAGTTTGACAAGGTAATTTTTCATTTTAAACAGCCTATGTTTTATTTTTAATAACCTTGCGCAAACAAAAGTTTATATGGCGAGATGGTCGTCGGAGATTTTCTGAAGCGCTCCAAATGGCCATGCTGACCACGGCTCCTCGCTCCACACACACATCACCAAAGGTCAATTTCTCGGCCCTCAATGTTCTATCGAAACAGCACGTTAAAATGCTTTAGCTGTAGGTTAAACGGAGTTGTGGAAACGAGGGAGAGAATATTGTTTGTTGCCATCATGGTGAAAATGTTGAAGACGCCTGTGGCTAAGGTGAATTTTTCGATGCAATGTGGAATTGACGGCTGGAAATTGCTTAGGACTAAATGCTATTAATTGGAACCGAAGTTTGCAACAATGACAATCCTTACATCCACAATTGCCCAAATCTCACACAAGGTAGAAATTGTTGCTTCAAGACAAGTTTGTGCACTTGTGGGACCAGACACAGAGGCAATATCGTGGGCTAAAGGTCGACAAATACAATATATCCATTCTTTTTTTTTCCATGCCATACATTCTTGCATTTTGCATTCTGAGAGAGATTCGCACATTCTTTGTGAGTGGCCTTCTTCGCTACAGGGTCCGGACGATGCCTATGCAGGACAACTCAGGGAAATGGGTATACAACCGTGTTTATTATGTCATGTCAAAAGACAAGTTGTTGTAAGTATCTTACTCAATCATTTTTCACAACTTGGTATTCACTTTCTAGCAGTGCCAAGAACATCACAACTTTTCACTTTTTCCAGATGAGAAGCAATCAAGTCAAAATTGGATAATGTGACATCTACTTGTTTGAAAAAGTATGAAGCAAAGTTTGATGGACTTTGGGTATTGTCTGTGCAAATTGATTAAATTTAATACATTAAGTATGATTAAACTCTTCAAAAATCAAGTGGCCTGGATCGCCATGTAACATTTCTTTTTGTTTATATCAAGACTATGCTCTCACTTAATAAAAATTATTGCCAGGTTCTGGTCTGTGTTGACGAACTTGTTACAAATGTAGTTGCAAGCACCATTATTTGTAACAGCTATGTATGAGGGGCCTCATTGGACAGTATTATTGATTACACATTGTAAATTTTGAAAACAGAACTTGAGCAAATTGTTTTTGAAAACCTAGACTTGAAAACCAGACTTGATCTAAAAATTCTTGAAAACACAGATTTTGAAACGGAACTTGATCCAAAAATTCTTGGAAACCCATATGTGTTTTGAATATCGCCCTCAAATTTTTGGAAAGTTGAGATTGGAAACTAGTTTTGCACATTTCACAACCTTGAGATCTAATCTAATCTCAGTATCAAAAAAAAACAGAAATTGTCCTCCGTCGTCTTGAAATTGAAATTGTCTTTTTTGACCCTGCAATATAATTTGGATTTCTCGGTCCTCCTCGATCCTGTGATACCTCAGTATGGCTAGCCTGGTATGTCCTGTTTGTGGGGTCCTGTGTTTGGAGCCCTTCGTTACGCGCATTTCTTGGGGTTTGCCTGAAGCTTGCCACGTCCATCTACGCGCAATTCCTGGGGCTTGGCACATCTCACTTATTACTTCGACGCTCACCTACTTTGACCCAACTGTGATCTTTTGCAACCTCTACTAGACACATGAGCACTGCCGACTCTAGTCAACTGCGTGAGCAGTGCCAGCAATGCGCCTGCGCCTTCTTTCAAGAGCAAAGTGTGAGTCCTAAAGGTGTTTATGTTGTAAATGTGTGATTGACTGTTGTTGTGTAGGCTTTACTTTGCTGGTGTAATCACCCATACACAGCTCACCAGCGACCAGCACCTAATCCACCTCCCAGAGGAGGTATTTCTGGACGTTGCCCAGAATATTTGCCAGTGAGTAATTAATCATTTGTCGTCTACTCTACTATGCTAATGTGGTACTAGCCAAGCATAACATTCACTATCAATAGTCTATGCACTCAGCCAGCGTGTTCACAACCGTGGTTGGCTCACGAACACAGCCAAGCAAGGTTCGTGATAACAGCCTTATGCAATTTTCTCCGTTCTCACTTTTAAATACAGTACTGCTCCTGAGGCATTTGCGACCACTGTACCTCAGCGACCTCCGAATGCACCACCAGCAGCTGCATGGGCTCGTCCTGCAGGTCCAATGTCAGGGACCACGAACGATTGCCGATTGCAACATGGTCGTGCAGCTTCAGCAGCAGCCACGTCTTCTGCATTCAACTTGCCTGAATCCAGTCAACAATGCATGAGTATCCCTTGACCAAGTGCACGCCGTCCAGGCGCTCATCATCCATACCCACAACCTTCGGCGGCATCTCAAGACTTCCGTACTGCAGCAATGGCTCGAGCTCCTGCCATGAAGTCGGAGCAATTCAAGGTCTATATTTTGCCATATGGAGTGAGTCTTCTGTCTTCTCTCATGTTTTGATTGATTCTCAAATTGATACCATTTTAGCCTAAGGGTACGACACAGTATGACGAAGATGATTTGGTTGGAGATAGGAGACAGGAAATTCGAGTCCACCCTGCTCGTCTTCCAGACCTTTTGACGAGGCTTGAGGAGTATAACTTGACGACAACGGTGACTATCAACACCACAGATTCATCAACAGCGTCTATCTGGGCCAAGTTTCATGCTCAGCTCGTCTTGCATGCTGCCCAGCACCATCATCAGGTCTTCGGCTATGACTTGGACGCACCGGTGAATGGATATACCAACTCCCTGTGGGCTTTGCTCGAAAGTGGAAATAAGATCTCCACAGGGCAAAAATTGAAGGCGTGCCCGTTACCTGGCTGGAAAATTACTCTGAATGAAGTTAACTTGGTATCGAGGAAGGTGTTAAACCCACAAGGGCCAACAAAAATTCTTTTCTTTTGTACGAGCTTCATTGAGTCATCAACTTTACTCCGCTAATCGTATCTCTGATCAGGCGCACGAGGTCTCCTCAGTGCTCCATTGCTAAACTCAGGCATTGATGTGCATCAGTGCTTTTCTGAGCATGTATTCAATGGGTTTTATACGGCGCAGAGACAAGAATCCCAGGCAGAAGTTCTTTGCTTCGAGACCTGCCCTGTATTCCCGTCACCATCTGCTGGGAGCTTATTTCTTCCCCCTATTGAAGGCGATAACAACAATGTGAGTTTTCCAAGACGTCTTCAATACTGAATCTGTCCTCATAATTCCCTCTAAAGTCATCATCCAGCCCTGGTTTCCGTAGACCCACACCTCCTCTGGTAAGCATAACAATCAGTAAATAGGTTTTCAGGCTGACCATTTTTTTTCTAGATTGGCTTATTGACCGGCAAAACCTCCAACACGAATGGTGGAAGATATAGTTTTCTTGATTCGCCATTGTTCACAAGCCCCCCTCCAAACAGTCCTTTATTGAATAGTGCATCTACTGGCACGTTCGGATTTGGACATTCTTCATTCAATCCAATGACATTACGATCACCATCACCCTCGGTGAGAACGGCGACTGAGTCTCGGATACCCAGGTTCGACACACCACTGAACTGGCAGGAATTTATCGAAAGGACTGTTGGCCGTCAAGCGCGGGAAGAGGCCATTTGTCTTATTGCTCCTGATGAAATCTCAGCTGCGAAGGCGCTACTCAACAGGCTGTTCATATATCATTTGGGTAGCGGGGTTTTCACACCAGAGCCAGGTGTGGAATTTGAAACCTTTTCGTTTCCAAATCTTCTGGGAGGCATACGCCGATGGAACATGTAAGTATTCGCCATTCTGGAATTATTTGTCATGCTCATTAGTTCATTGGAAGCGGACCTGCTGTTGGATATGGCTTAGAACGTGGGATTATGCGTGCTGCGATTCGTCTTATTGCTGGACAGCCAGAACACTGGAAACCACTGAATGATCATGGCCACGTCACCTGGGCTGTGCGTTCAAATGCTTCAGCTATTCGACTTGCACATGCGAAGGCCCACGGGACTCTCTGCGCACTTCATCTCGCCTGGTTGGGAACACTTGTTCATGTGCTCCTCTGATGTTGGCAGATCACCTGAAATAACGGCCCATGCAACAGGGTTCAACCTTCGGCTTTCTCCTACTATTCGGCTTATCGATGTTAGTCTTGTACCATTTCTCCTATTTTTTTCTCCCTTTTCTCATCGGTTTCTTAGACTTTTGGTACCCCTTCCACTACCAAGAAGCTTCTCCGAATGATGGTGAAGTCGCGTGTATCCTCACCTGAAGATGACATACAACGTCTTCAGATCATCCCTAACCCTTCCGATGTCAACATGGCTGGTTTGTCCAAAAAGTGGTTCGCAAGATATCTTCGTGGAGTTGACCATCCAACCCTTGCACTTGGTGAAACAACTTCAGGTTTAATTACTAGTGAAATGCGTGCACAAGTGGCTGGGAATGCGACTTTCCGCTGTGAGCGATTCCTTACGGTGCCTAATCGCCAAATGCAGACTCACTCGAACAACCAGCAAAATGTATGTTTTACGATATAAGAATCAGATAACATTAGCTCATATTAGCATCTTTATAGCTTGAACTGGTTGCACCATTATCGTTCCACAGCTGCTCGTCAGATACCCATGTGGTTGACAGCCAACATATGCGGGATTTCCTTCAACAGCCCATTCCTGACGATGATCACACCTCTACGGATTTTGACCGATACATACACCCTAGTTTCATGAATTTTGGTGTTGCATCTGATAGCTTTAACGCTCTATGATCTCTTGGAACATGGGCCTTCATGCCCAAGTGCCACGACCGCCCCTAAACTCGTAATCACTTACGCTTTTTCCCATGCACATCCACCGTATATATGATGGCACCACTTCTTTTCAGACTCTTTACCTCGATATTACCAATTGTTACGACTAGTCTCTGTTCTCGTTCTTGTTCTCTCTCACTTTCTTGAATCTATTCTGCTTCACTCTCGTATCGCTTAAGCTTCATTCGTTCGAACAAGCTCTTGCGAACATCCTTGTCGATGCTCACGACCTCCGAACAACCCTTCGGAGCTCGTCTTCCTCGACAACGTCAGGCCTGTCCGCCTCGGTGGTCCTGGAATAACTCCATAACCAGCGTGCTACATCAGGTCCTAACACCAAGCAGGAAGTTTTGTGTTCAACCACAGGTCCATTTGTTCTGATTTCGCCTTCACACCTGATATCTCTCTAATGCCTGTCCTCTTTCCCTATATCATCGTCTAATCAGAGTGTTATTTACTATACAGACCTCTGCCTATGTGCAATAGTGTATTGCTCGTAAATAATGTATCCAACACATAGCTAATTCAATGAAGCGTACATCTGGTTACAGATATCCAATGTGTCAATCCAAAGTAAACGGTGACTATCCATATCATAAGAACTATGGTAATGTGGTATGACATACCTCCCCCAGATATATGATGCACGTTCCATGCCCTTTAGTGCCTCCATGAAACCAGCCACCAGGACATTCTCTGTTCCGTGGTCTCCTCGAACTCGACTAGGTATCCCATGAACCTCAAGGTAAATCTTATTGCACTCCTGGCTGTTTGAATGAAGAGCTGAAGTCATTGTGCAGATCTTTTCTGATGTCCTCAGAGCCCTATGGGTCCACTATGGTTTGACAGGTTTGACTCTGACACCAGTCATTTCAATTGTATGTTCTGAATCACATTCTCATACACGGTTGATTACATACTGCTACTCTAGATCTCCAAGCAGAGTAACCTGATAGATTGCGGTGTGCATGCCTTGGCCTGGATGGAGCATTTGGCATGTGAAGGACCGCTTCCACAAGGTCGTCGTGACTTGTTCCCTTCACAAACTTGCGGGAGGGTGTATCAGCTTTGAGTTACTGCCTATACTTCGTTCATCTGATTTTACAGTCCCTCAAGTTGCTTTAGATACCATACATACCAATGAAGCTTATATAAGCTACAAGCCTTTGAACATACTGATTGAACTTGTAAACATTGACTCGACTCAGAAGAACATCCACTGCTCGTAAGTAGTGATTATTTAGGTTTTATCTCTATCTCAGCCTGCTTATAGGTGATTATTTCCAATGGATGCTGAACTGATCCCAGTTCCGCTGGATACTATTCGCATCGCCTACAGAGAGGTTGGAAGATTGGTAGACATTGGGCTCCGCACACAGATTGGAGATGCAGCTCGACTTGGAGAAAGTCGTCGTGAGTGTTGGAATTTGCTCAATTTGACCCAGCAGGTGAGTATTCCTTGATGCTGGCCAGGCATTTGCAGTTGACAGCTTCTTATACAGCATAGGATGCTCATCCCACCTGAGGAGCTTGAGACTATTCAGTCCTCCTTGCGTGAAATGATTACATGCTTGGAAGAGGCCTCACATCTTTCTGAAGACCCCTCTGAAACCCTTTTTCGACCCACCGCTACTCGAGCCTCATCTGGTCTTCCTGGTCAGCCACGTATCGACATTGATCCTGCCCTTTTGTCTGTTGCCCTAGAACTACATGGTCCCACACATCTGGCATCAATCTTCGACTGTCATCCCCGAACTATCCGTCGACGTGCTCTAGAATATGGTCTTGTCACACCGGGAGAACCAGTATATATTCATTATGTCCATGAAGATGGCTCCATTGACCGCATATATTGTTCCTCCAGCGGAGCATCATCTACAATAACAGATGAAGAGCTGGACAAAATCATGCTTTACATTCTTGACGCATTCCCAGCTTTTGGTCGATGCATGATCGATGGCCATCTCAAGCATCTGGGTCACCATATTCCCAGATCTAGAATCCAGGCATCTTATGCCCGTGTCCATGGAGCACCGACAAGCTCTTTTGGTTCTCGTCGAATAGTACAACACATATACAATGTTGCAGGGCCGAACTCACTATGGCACCATGACGGTCAACATGGTAAGCTATATTTATCATCCTGGAAGCATACAATAGTATCTCACTGCTCGTCTAGGCCTCATCAAATGGAAGATCATTTTCCAAGGATTTGTGGATGGGCATTCACGCTTTGTCACAGGCATTCGTGCCAGCAACAACAATCTCGCGGCAACAGTACTTGAGGTATTTATGGATGCAATTGCATAGTTTGCGTTCATTGTCATCATCTCGGCGTAAACTATCGAGGACTGTGATCTTCTGCTCAGAGAAATCTGCCACAGCTACCACCCAATGCTTCTTATCATCTCTATGAACAGGCATGAAGAGACGTGACCAGGTATCTGGGGGATTGACCTGGTATGACTTCGGTCAGGCTTTGTTATCAGAGGTATATCTGCAATCTGCAAAACATACCTCAGAGCCCCAAAGACCTTTCTTTTTAATAGTATCCGTAGTGATCTGCCCGACCTGTTCCCTTGGCTTTCCGGAAACTGAACCCGCAGGTGCATCCTGTCCCAGATATAGTGGATGGGTGGTGGGTGCCCATGTATCACTGATTTTGATACTAAGATCTGTGGCGCTGGCCCCTTGTTCGACCATAAAATTGATAACTGCGTTGTTGAGGTACTGGCCATCCCGAAAATGCTCAAGGCTATCGATAACCTCTTTCTCCCTTTCAGAGAGCTCTGACATACGCGATGCAGCTGCAGCTATACCACTATCAATAACCTGATCCCGTAGACCCGGTTGACCAGTAGCCATGTCAAATCTGATTTGAAGCAGCGTAATAGGTAGAATTGCAGCAACAGTAAAGCTAGCATGAAGGTCCGGGTGGGCTGAGGAGTTGTGATGATGCTCAGCCTCTGCATCTAGTTGTTGGATGTAGCCTTCCAGTTCATCCACACGGCAGTAAGTATCGAAGGTGGGAACATGATCAACCAAGAAGTAACGCGCAGCATGGTTTTGGAGACTTTCCAGTTGCTGAGACAGAGTACCATTTGGACATAGCTCCTGCACCTCAGGCCAGAGAGAAACAGTAGTTGCCCAGGTAGTGTACATCTGATCTTCTATGCCATTGGTAACTGAGTTCATCAGCAAGAAAATACCGACCTGATGAGGTGGAAACATACCAGGCTGTTCCTCAGCATCAATTCTGGTCCTTTTGGGAGCAGAATCTGCTGCAGATCCAGAGACATTGTGTTTTGCCATGAGAGTTGCAGATCCAGGACAGATGAGCGTCGCCAGAATCTGATCTCCTTTGCTTGTATATGTTTGGCAATGGCTTGCCATCACATCGTGAATCGTCTCCGCCGCTGACGTTTGTGCTCGCATTGGCCTCCCACCACATAATGGCCCCCTACCCCCTCCACCGCAGCCCCACTCGCCCATCAACGCCACCTGCCATTGCCGAGCTCATCGTTGGGCACTACAGGCGCTGCCATCACCGCCCTAAAGCCGCAGGAAGCACCCATCGTCGTCACGACGATTTCTCCTTCACTCCACCATCTAACGACACCTAGGGATCCACTGCAGCCCAGCCCGTCCATCGACGCCACCCACACCTCGTATACCAAGGCCAGCACCTATCTACAGGACATTTCGCGCAATCGTGAATTGGCTTCGTCCCTGGTGCCCGTCGTCGCCACCCGGACTAGCCCACACCCACATAAACGGCACCTCCTCACGTCCACCACTGCCCCGTCCACCCTCCAACTCCACCAGCGCCTCGCCTACGACCCCTTGCACGCATCTGCCAGGCGATTCGCGCACCTGCAAATCGCTTGCGTCGTTGCTACCCTCGTCACCGCCTCGGACGACCCACCCCCACATAAACAATCCATCACCACATCCACCGCACCTCTGCCCGTCCTCCAACGCCACCAGCAGGTCACTATGACCTCCTGCATGCATTCACCCGGTGATTGGTGCAGATAACAAATCGCCTGGGTCATTGGGTGGCCTCGTCACCGCCTTGGACGGCCCACCCCCGCATAACGACTACCCCAGCGCCTCCATCGCCACCCCGCCCGCCCTTCCATCCCACCAACACCTCCTCCGAGACCCCAGCACCCATCTTCAGGGTGATTCGCGCAAACGCTTCGCATGCTCGAGTGTAGCCGACTCAATACGGCGTGTCCCCCACCCAGGGTTTTCTAGAGTACATCCTCTTTCAACATGTATAGCATCTTCTCCCGACTAACCTTCGTTTGTGTGGCTCGCCAGTCTCTTCCCACCTCCATCCAAGACCGTCTTCACCCCCGTTGAACACCACACCAATGCACATGAATACGTCGCCTGCCAAGAAGCCCGCCAAGGCGTCATGATCCCTCTCCGAATTTGCCGTCGCCGCGCAAAGCCTGAACAGCTTCCTCATCGTCAACCACTGGGACTCGCAGCAAGTCGTGGACGCCATGCACGAGGCCGTCAACATGGACTCCCTCATCCACACCGAGGACCACTGTAAGCTCTTCAAGTACTTCAACAAGTACAGTGCGGCGTTTTGGGGGTTTCATTAAGGAGATGGGGAGGATTGAAACGGCGGATCGGGAGAGGGAGACGGTGATTGGGGAGGGGAGGGCGGAGGGGGAGGAGAATTTGAAGGTGAAGGCAGATGATCCGGTGCCGATGGCGAATGGTACGGGTATGACGGGAGATGGGGCGATGGCGAATGGGACGGGGATGATGAGAGACGGGGCGATTCGCGCAAACCTCCCTTCCCCACATGTTCGCCATCTACGGCCCCTGCCCCAAAACCCTCCTCGCATAGTTTGGATGTATTTGAACTTTAACTACCTATAGTATATACATAATGGAACATCCTTCAACCATCGTGTTATAACTGTTGCATTTACTGTAGAGCTAACCCTAAAGTCTGAGACTGACTGATCTGTTGGATACATCAAGATCATTAATAGATCATCTCTGCTCTTGACCACCATGTCCAGCCATAGCAAGTTTCTGCATACAGAGGAACTGAAGGTACAACCACCATCTGAGGCAGTTCTCAGTAGTTTAGATGCACCCCCTGTACAACTTGGCCTGCCTCTGGATTTGCAAAAAGGGCTAAGCATCAATACTAGCCAGAGAATTACTCGGGCCACCTTTCATGATCTACAAGTTCGCTTGAGTGATCACTTCAGTGATTACAAGACTGTAAGTAGACTAGTAGGATCTTCTTCCAGGTGACTTTGGCTAAGATCCTGCAGTGGGCCAAGCTACACAACCGGATCCTAAGTGTTCTCGGGTTA
Organism: Tricholomella constricta; assembly: GCA_013368375.1. NCBI lineage: Eukaryota > Fungi > Basidiomycota > Agaricomycetes > Agaricales > Lyophyllaceae > Tricholomella > Tricholomella constricta. Next base: position 175,772 of record JAACJP010000005.1, on the reverse strand, counting down.
CCTCCCTCTACTCTGGGTGTCGAGATGGACTGGGCTCTGAAGATATTGCTGTATCTTTATGTCCTTCGGGTGCTTGACTCCGAAACCTCAGCTGAAAAGCTCAACGTCCTCAGTTTGTTTGCAAAAGAAGCTGTTGACCAGGTGTGTCTTCTTGCTGTTATATACCAACACTTCCTGACATTGTCGTAGCACCACCTTGTGCAGGAGACATGCCAGGATGAGCAATTTAATGCCTTGCCTGATGTGGACGATTTGGGACTGGAAGATGAAGCCAGTGCCCTATGGGACTCCGTCAACGAACCAAGCCTGCTAGATTACTCAGAGAAATCTTTTCTCAGAGCCAAGAGACCGGAACCCAAGAAAGAGCTTGATAAGGAGTCTCTTGAATACAAGTGCGATATGTATGCTCTGACTCTCCTTTCTTGTACACTCTTAAAACCTTTTAGCTCCTGTCTTTACACTGCGGCTTAGGGGTTGCTGTACTCCAGAGGGGCAGGGTTCATTGGGTGGTGTGTCGGCATCTCGGCCATTTCCGAAATTGAGGATTCGGAATCAGAAATTCATTCCCATCATTTTGATTTCAAGATTTCGATTTCAAAAATCAAAATCAGGAATCAAAATCTTATTTGTTATCTTGTGAAATCAAGATCTTGAAATCAAAATTTATTTCCAAAGTTCTTTTACCGGTTTCCAGATTCACAGATCAATTATACCACTTTCTGAATATATCTTGTTAAGCAAGTCAACTTTTGACAATTTTTTGTTTTTAAAAGAAAATTATATTATTCAAAGTGATATATATAACATAAACTTTTTAAAAATTTAAACCCATTTAAAAAGTATTAACAAAGTTATATAAATTAAAAGAATTAAATACATTTTTAGATTTAAGAATGTATTGAGTTATTTAATTTAAATATAGTATTATTAGATAAAAAAAGTTTTGCATTAACGCCCTGAAGTGAAATTAAAATTATCTGCTTATTAGCAGTTTGACTTTGTTAACAAGATAAAAAATTTGAAAAATATATGTTAAGTAAACATCATGATTGTTATAAAAGATAGTGCTTGCAACAACACCTGTAATGACTTTTTTAACACAGACGTGAACTTCTTCGAAGTAAAGCTATTTGATGTATTTACAGTGAAGGCTTACCAGGAACTGATTGAACATCGTGAACGTCATAGAGGCTACAAGTCAGACTTGCGCCTTTTTGCCTGCCTTGACATCACTGTCATTAAGCGAGAAGACAACTGCGCCGGAGAATTTTTTGTCAGCAAGTCAGGATGACTTAAGGAACCTGCCTGATGTTAAATGCCAAGCTTATGACTGCTATGATTGCAACTTGTGTGGCCTGTGTATGTGTGCTTCAGCGTACAAAAACACTGCTGAAATCTCCCTGGTACTCACTGAAAGTTCATCATGTTGTATAATCTTCTCTCCCTTTTGAAGAAGTTTTTGAAGATGTGCCTCAGATCTGTGTTTGTACTGCTTAGACCAGTCTTTTACCTTGAATGAAGAATATGATCAGGAGAAACATGCCAGACACAAAATCAAGGCAAAGCTTCCTGAATTGTCACCATCGGAATGAGGAGACGATTGGCCCCCGACAAGCCTTGTAAGGTGCTCTCGGACACGCCTCTGTGGGGAGCGAATCAGTACAAGGCTTCGAAAAATGAAGAATGACACTCACTGCAAGCTGAATGGCATCTTCTGGGTGACGGACTGGGTTGCTTGTGAGCCGCATGTGAGCCCTTCCTAACCCGGTTCCCTGACGCCCTCTACCTGCATTGGACATAGCGTTGGATGTGTGGGTTGCTGCCCGATCACGTGAGCAAGGTTTTGAAAACCTCGCTCGATCTCGGTGCTCAGATGGGCGTATGCATCTGAAAGTTGATCTAGCTGGAGTCCGAGCTCCCTCAAACCTCTCTGTCGCAGACAGTGGCCATTATTATTATTAAACGGCTACAGATTTTTTTAAAAAGATTTACTTGCGAAACCCTTGGCTCGGGCTCTATGTCATCTTCATCTTCCCCATCTCTGAGATTTCCGTCCTCAACATCCTCAAGAGGGTTCTTCAAAGGAATGAGCCTTCGAACAAGAGGACACGATCCAGGCTTAACAAACCTCGAGGGACTGGGTTGGGCTGCACAGGCCATTTGGCGCAATGTCCCCTTCGCTCTGTGCTCGTCGTTGGTACTGCTGCCCCATGACCTGTATCAGGGGGCCATTCATGTCAACATCGTCTTCGGTGTCGGGAGATGAAGGCGGTGGCTTCGGGGTACAAGTCAGGCATTATATTATCAATGTAGAATGGAGTGATACTCACTGCGTGTGTATCCAGGCCAGTCTGCAGCACATCAGTCATCCTGACCAAGTGCTCGGTATGGAACGGGACCGTCTGACATTGCTCGCGAGCCTTGGGCATGGGGTTCCGCTGAGGGTATCATGATTATGACTGGCCACGGAGACGCACAAACTTTTATTGGACTCACTATACTTGTATGTACACGGGATCTGGAGACCCTCTAGATCTAGATCTTCTAGCCTTGATCATGATTATTCTTTCGTTCTCGCACGTGAAAGAAAATTCATACACAAATTTAAACCGCGGCGTCGCGATCGGCGTGGAGTTTTGGACTAGATCCTTCGAACATGTGCCGGTTCATTCGAAGTTTCGAAATCAGGAGTTTTTCATGGCTTTAAATTTGTCCTTTGTTCTGTCCTTTGTTCTGTTGATGATGAACCCTGTATTATGCCTCGTGTTCATGGTCGCGGCAGAATATATATGATCGATATGGATGTTGTCTGTGTGGTATTTCAAATTCATATCAACTATATAGTGTTTCATGATATCAGATGATGAATGGGAGAAGAGAGTAGATCACTGGTAGCGGACGTACGTACCTCATGCCCCCCTCCCCTAGGCCCCGGTTGATCATGGCTATCTCTCCGGATGTGAATTCCCTGGCCTCCCCCCGCGTGGGATCTAGCTATAGGGACTCATGGATCTGGACGATCGTGAGTTTTTTTTTTTTTTTTTTTTTTTGAAATCCATATTTATACCCCGGCGCCCGGTCGCAGTCCGGCTGGTGTGTAGTACATGTGATATATCTACAGTGACAGTAGTGGTGTTGCATGTAACGTGTGCATCTCGATATGCAGGCCGCTCGGAAGAGTCCCGCGTGGAGGCAGAATCTGCCAAATAGCGAGGGTGTCCTCGCTGAGAGGTTCCAAGTCGTAGAAGGACCCCTCCGCCTTGGCAGTGGGGCTAGCTTAGCCCTCCCGAGGGAAGGTACCGCAGGTATGACCCCGAGGCCCCCTTCTGACGGTTAGGTACCAATCAGTCGAGTAACCCGGCGCCTTGTTGCTGGTCGGCAAATACCAGTCCAGCAGCAATTGCTTCGTCTCGCCTTAGCAAGCGGAATAATTCAGGTACCCAGATGAGATCTTCTGGGTGTGCTGGTTGATCGTGCAGGCCTTCGTCAGGCTGCATGCGATGTGCTAATCTGCGGTGATGCACCTCACGGCCGTTGCGGTTACGCGCAGGCTGGTCTGGTGGTTTACGCTTTGGTCTGGCCTTGGGAAAGGGTGGAGGTGGATTTTCGCTTGGGAAAGCAAAGGTCCGTGGGTTAGCCTCGAGGAATTCGAGGTAATTCTTATGTTCAAGGCGCGCCGGGGCCCGGCGCTTCCTCGTGTATTTGGGACATTGGTCCAGGATGTGGGCTCTGGTTTCGAGCCCGCCATTGCGACAAGAGCAGTTCACCTCCTCAGAAAGGTTAAACCGCCTCCGGTATTCGCCAATAGGGGCGTGATTGAGGATGCTACGAGACATCCGAGCAGTGTGGGCATTTGACTTGCCCATTACTTTAAGCCATGGGCTACCATCAAGATGTGATGGTGCTATTGGCTTGCCTTTCCTCTTTGTTCGAAGGAATGATCTGCCGCTGTATTCAGGCTGCTGGAATAGACGAGTCCATTCCTTCAGCATCTGTTCAACAGTGCGTTTGCGTGCATAATCTAGTGATGTGCGTGAGCGAGGTCCTTGTGGCACTTTCAGCTGCGTAGCAGCCTCATGCGACGAGAAGTGGATATCCCACCGCAAACGGCTTGGGACGTGGATGAATTGCACATGGCGGTCTGGATGGTCAGACAACCACGAAGTTTGGAGCAGATTACAATCGAATGCATCTGACCTGAATGTAGACTGGCATCCAAAGCCCACTTAATGGCCTTGGTTGAGTCCGAGAAGACCAGAATTCTGTCCGAGTCTGGTCGTTGAAGTGCTTTGCCTACAGCCATTGCGATGGCTGCAAGTTCAGCATCGTCTGAGGTAGCTTTGCCGGCCACCTGCCGGGATATACTGGGACCTACGTCCCCGTGGATGAGGGTGCAGGCAATAATTGCCTGGAGTCGATTGTCAGTGGGGACCGAGGCGTCCGCTGCAACCATGACGGTTCGCGGATCCAGGCCTCCCTCAGTGCGAAGCGCATCCAAGTGGTTGCGTCGATCAGCTAGGGCCTCTTTATCCCGGGGGATGTCAAGGTCATAGGTGATTTGGGCTCCAAACAAGTCGGAAACCCGTTGCCCTGGTGTGGCCTCCTCGTGGAGGGGGTTCATGGGCTCATTGACAACAGAGGCGTTAGCCTCCGCGTCCATCACAGAAGATTTAACTCGCTTCTGTAATGAGGGTGCCATACTTGATATGGCGCAGGGGTGGAATTCCTCCCCTCTGAACAGACCATGCCGCGTACTCATGAGAGAGAGTGTTGGATGGGTGCTCAGGAGTGTACGAGTCCGGGCGAAAGAGCGATCGACCAGTTTCTTGATGTGCAGATGGACAGGTGGTAAGCCTGCAAGGGTTTCCACCCCTCCACCAGGAGATGTGCAAAATGCACCAAGTATCCAGAGCGCCGCCTTGCGTTGCATCTGGGCGAGTGACTTCATAACCATTTTGTTACGAGCGCCTTTATATGTCCACGACCTGCACCCGTACGTGGCCAAGGGAAGCACACAGGCACGGTAAAGAAGACATTTTTGAGAGGGGGTGATCCCCCGCGATGAGTTGCCAAGCATCACCATGGCTTTCACCGTGGTGAGTGACTTGGTAGCGTAGTATTTGACATGGTCTTTGAATGTAAGACCTCTGTCAAAATAGAACCCAAGGTAGCGCCAGACGCGCTTTGGCTTGAGTGGGGTGTCCTCTGTGTAGGGGGCATAGCCTAAGTCAATCGATGGGTTATCATCGGTTGCTTTGCGGGAGAAATGAAAGACTTCAGTTTTGTCGTGTTCAAGGAGTAAACCAATCGCATCCACCAGTTCATTGATGACTGCGTAGGCTTCCTTGAGTTTAATGAGATTTGTATCCCATGTTTTAGATTGGACAATGAGGGAGCCATCATCCACGTAAGGTAGAGGACATACACGCTCGACGAACGTCACGTGCCTCAGTGTGACAAGCCCGTTTTTGGTCGGCAAGCATGTAAAATGCAACTGAATAATTAGGACGAAGGATGAACAAAAACCCAGCTGGTAATCATTAGATATACTATGTAGGCTAAGTCTGATCAAGTTACGACAGTGATATATCTCTTATTGAATGACTAGATAGCATGCCAAAAAGGTCTGAAAACATCCTACAGTGGATAGCGAACCTTTCAAACGGTCTAAAGAGGGCTGTTGAATGACTTTCAACTCAAAAACAAGGGAAAAAGCGGAGATATAATGAAGAAGACAAGGAAAATGTAAGTCACAGAAATTTTTACAGCTGGAGATCAGCTCACCTTGTCATCCAGGGGCCTGAAATACATTCATCTTGAGCTTCTTCAATTGTAATCACACAGAATCCTCTTGTAGAAGATGTTTTCAGCTTATTCCTAACTACTTATTCAGTTTTTATCACAGAAACTCATGATTTGGTAGTACACATCCTACTGACAATATCTATCGATTACCCGTTCCAATTTTTGACAGCATCAGTATACGATGTATGGTGCTCAATTTCCTCCATGCCGAATACATTTGGACGGTATGTCACCTCACGTGACGTTCATCGAGCGTGTATGTTGCCTACCTTATGACATTAGAGTACAGAGGTCTACCTCGATTCTCTTCTGGAAAATTCTCATCACTGGCACAAGGTACAGTGCAGAGAGGATTGGAGACAGAGCGGACCCTTGGCCAACCCCGACACTCTGTGTTCCACGCATAGGAAGTATAACGATCCACTAGGTAGGATCGAAAGGAGTTAACAACAGCCGGGGAGAAGCCTAGCCGCTCCAGCGTTGCGATGAGAACCTCATGGTTCAAGGAGGGAAAGAATTGTGCCAGGTCAAAGGCAACAACGCTTGTCTTCAAATTCCACGGGCCAGCCCGTCTTGACGATGTGGGTAAGGTACACCCCAGCATCTTCAGTGGAATGCTGACGCACTCCTCCGAACTGGTTGGGATGGAAGATACCATGCTTTGCTGCTTCAAACTCCATACGGTTTGCGAGCATTTTCTCAAACAGCTTCCCGAGCGTGTTCAATAGCACAATAGGCCTGAATGCTTTGGGAGCGGAATATGAGGGCTTGTTCGGTTTTCGGAGAATGACCGAGCGAGACTCTTTAAAGTGAGATGGCCAGTAACCCACGCGGAGGCAGGCACTGGCAATCTTGGTGAACTTGTCAGCAACATCGTTGTCAATGACAAGTTTTTTGAGCTGGTACCAGGTCAAATGATCTGGTCCCGGCGCAGACGTGTTTGAACACTTTGCCAATTCTTCCCGGAGTTCTACAGTGCTGAAGTCCACCCACTCGCGCGGGGGTTCTTGCTCCACTTCCTCCAGTACTTCCACTTTGACTGGTCGATCTGACGCAGCATTATATGTGGTGTGAAGGGCCTGCCAAAGGTCATCCATCGTATTACAGGGCGCTTCGTTGTAGCGAATTGCCTCATATGTGGAGAGGTTGCGTTGCTTGGTCCAGTTCATTAGGTCCCAAGGTCGCTTGTTCTTGGTAGCAATGGTTTCGATGCGTTCATCGAAAAATTGCCGTTTAACCGCCTTTGTGGCGCGCCTAAGAGCCCCATAGTCTGCAGGGGACCGGGACTGTCTGTACTGCCTCATCGCAGTGGCGCAGTCAGCATTCCACCAGGCTTTTGACCGGGTGTTCACTTTGACTGTTTTGGCATTTGAGTTCCATGCGTCGTTGCAAGCTCTTGCAAGGCCTGCAATCAGGTCTTCTAGAGCGTCGCGTGTGTCAATATTGGAGATGTCCATTGACTTAATGTAGGTGAGCAGTGCTTGTAGAAACGATGATTCCTCTTCGCTTCCTTTGGGCATTGCCAGCCTTTCTGAAGCTACTTCTGTAGCACGGATAGGGAGGGTTACGCAGAGTGGTGCATGGTCCGAAGAGCCAATCCAGTCTGTGCGCACCTCGTGTGTAAGTCCTACCAGGCGGTCTTGTGGTAGGAACATAAGGTCGATTACCGAGGGCACAAGGCCCCTGGCGTGGGGGAAGTGCGTGGGCGTCCTAACAGGTTGCACACTTACTTCCACCCCGAGGTCAGATGCAGCGTCAATCAGTGACGTTGCAACATGATTATTGCCTTCGTGTCGGGGGTCCCAGACAGATGAATGGCAGTTGAAGTCGCCTGCCATGCACTGAAGCTGTGGCAGGTGTTCTACGTTGTCGCACAGCCAGTTAATGGCTGTGGAGTTTTGGTCTGAATAGACATTGATATAGTGTAGAGGAGTGTTGTCTTCACCCCACAACGTGAGCACCAGGATGTCCCTGTGATCTGCAAGGTCTGTGCGAAACGCGGGTCGCATTGCTGCTAGCCGTTTGTTCACATAGGTCATGACTCGTGGTCTATCGTCCTCGCCTTTCGGGCGCCGGAAGATGACCATCCAGTCTGGATGAATTGGTGGACCGACCACTGCCTCGCCTTCCGAGTTGGTAGCTGAGACGGTGCGCCGTATGAAGTTCCATGGAGGTTCTTGAATCAATAAGAGGTCGAATGACGACTTGCGTTCTTCCAGAATGTTTGAAACCAATTCATAGTTTCGATTTACGTTCTGGGACAGTATAGATATACGTGATATAGTTGTTGTACTAGGCATAGGTAACAACTGTATTACGATGAAGTATGCATATTAGGACGATTGCGCCTAGAAATTGCATCAGCAGGGGATCGAGAGTGCTGTAAGCGTTTGCTTACTGCGTCTCGTTCGTATCTGCCCTTGATCCACTCGGGCTCAAATCGGTGTCGGAAATATGGGCAGGTCTTTGCATTCGCAAGATGCTCACCGCCGCAGTTCACGCACTTGGGGGGATGCGGGCACTCCTCGTCAGGGTGCGTCGCTTCAACAGGAGGGTTTGCTTTGGGCTTCGCTTTGCAGCAACTGCCCAACACCCGGTGGTATTGCAAACCGTGGGGGCCCCCACAGTGCGCGCAAATATTGCGGTTCAAGGAGCATCGTGTGTCGATGTGGCCCCATTTCCAGCAACGTTGACACTGAGGCGTGCCAGGACGCTTCTCAGCAGGTCGGATCATGCAGATCTGGCCACCAAACGACAAGCGTTTGTTGACGAGCTGCTTGAGGTTGGCCCCAGACTGGGTGTCCCAGATGTCGAACCACACCGTGCAGGAATCCGACGCCGGCGAGTTCCTCGAAACCCGGGGCTTGGATGCAAGGTGGAAGTTCTTGGTGACAGGATCTTGACAAATGCGCGATTCGACGAGATCCTGCGTGATAGGTGCCCCACCTTCTGGAAGAAGGGGACGTTGACGATCTTCAAATAGGAGCGCGACGCTGGGATTTCCGCCGTGACCTTTGTGTTTGCTGGGAACCAAGAGCGCGCCGCGTCGATAACAACGGGCAGGTCCTCGGCTGTGGGGGTGGATGTAGCAAGTACGATGCCTCCCATGCCTGTAAAGGCTTGGGCGACGCGCAGACGACGGCGGTTGGATGCCAGTCGATTGTTAAGAGGGGTGACAACCGTTTCAAGGTTGCCCGTGAACGTGGCCTCTGCATACACAATGATCTGCATACGAGAGGGACCGCGGGTCGTTGACTTCACCCGTTTAGAGGGTGGAGGTGAGGATGGGGAACCCGCAGAACGCTTTACGTTCTGTTGGTACAAAGTCGAGATCTCTGAGGCAGAGAGCTCGGGGAACCCTTAGCAAGAGCAAGGATGCCCTCCACTGAAGTGTTTGTTGTAGGTGCTGGCGTTTTGGCAGGTGCCCGACGCGCAGCAGCAGCGAACGTTCCCCCAGGGAGGGGGCGCGAATGGCGAGGGATAGGGGGTGGGGGACCTCCTGGAGTGGGGCGCGCGTAGCTGCGCTTAAGGACAGGCTTAGTGGCTGCAGGAGCCGCATCAGTCTGTTTGGAGCTCGGTGTAGCTGGGGGCTTCGCGCCCTCGCGCTGCTTGCCCTTAGCTGCAGAAGAAGTCGACGGACCCGCTCCCCCGGATGGTGCAGGGAACGGGGGCGACGGTAGTGGGTTCCCTGGGTAGGGAACGTGAAGAATACACGCATCGCGCACTGCACACAGTGTCTCGATGGTGCGGGGGTCGTTGCCAGCATCTTTGGCAAGGAGATTGATCAGGCCTAGATCAGCAGCGCCCTCGAAGAGCTCTGTGATGCGATGGGCCAGTGCGACGCACATTTGTGCGGTAAGGGGCGATGTAGAGCGCTCCCGGTAGTGGAGCCACTCCTTGATCGATAAGAGGGAATCGAAGACGGCCTTGGCATCGCTGTTGATGTCCCCATCACCTCCAGTGAGGCCTATGGGGAACCCGTTGCCTGATTGTCCATAGAATGCAACAGGGTCATCTGTATGCATGGGTGTACTGTCCCCGCTCACCTGGGACGCGTTTTCATCGTCAGCATCGTCCGATCCGTCCTTATCTCCCTTCCAACGCTTTGGGTCGGGTGTTGGGGCAGAGGGCGACGCTGGTCGCGATGATTTCATCGAGGGAGGCGCCGCGGGCGCCTGGGGGCGTTGGGGGGTGGTTTCGAGGTCATCCCCCCCCACTCCATTGGATCCACTGGGATCTCCGAGGATCCCGGTGGTGTAGTAGTGAAAAAGGCGTCAGAGCTGCTCATAGGTGCAGATCTGACTGAGATCGAGCGAGAAATAGAGGCTAGAGAGGCTAGAAGAGGTTGCGAGGTTGCGACTTGTGGCTGTGCACGTGGTGGTGCTGGATCAAGAAGCGATGCATAACCGTCACTCTAGCTCGAACTAACCCTCGACCCATAGCGGCGCACGACGACCCATCGAGACACCCAACCTCCAACCAGTCCATTCCAGTATGAGTGCACAGTCGTGCTGCTCGCTTCATCGCCTACCCGCCCAGCGGGCCTTTGTCGCCGACAAAAACCCTGACACGCTACCATCTACCGCTTACTCCGGATTTACCAGGGGAGCATGGTCTAAAACGGTGTCGGATACGCCGACCCACCCTTTCTCCGCTTAACGGGGGGTGTGGTATTCCTTGTCTCTCGTAGCACGTCCATCATTGTTTACATGTACATATGCGTATACCGTATACGTAGGCGCAATGCGCCCTCAACACGATAAAGCGAAAAAATAATTCAGATATCATGAGCGATATCGCCAAAATAAGGAACTCGCGATCGGCCAAAGCTTTCCCCTTGCGTTGGCGATCGCGATGGCCATGGCTTTGCACAAGGTGGATCTAAATCTATTCCAATTGATCAATGTAATTATAATACTAACTCCTGTCAGTTTAGAGCAGCATGCTGATCATTAATTATGATGAATCCACTATGTATACGCCTCTCAGGACACACCCAAATCCAGCAATGCGCCGATGCCTTTCCTAATAAGGCAATGTGTCAACACCTTCCCTAATATGAGTCACCTCGGCGTCACCGCATGAGCTCAGTGCAAACATGTCCGTGTCCACAAATGATGGATCTAGAGTGTACGACTAACTGGCCGTTACCGCTGAACCATGTTTGCCATGGTTTACTATATATAGCCGCAGCAATTATTTATAAAGTGTACAGCCACATCGATCATAAGGCACGTGGTCAATAATCGGGTTTCGGTACCCCGGTACCCGAGCTACCCCACCGTCGTCTTGACGCGCAGCGCAGAAGTAACAAGACACATTGCCACTCGCCGAGCTTGCCATTTTGACTGTCTTAAGCTTGCTGCTGGACCCGGAATCGGAACATAACATGGCTCGCAATCCACTGTGAGTCGAGAACTGACTTTATGAATAAACTGATCTCCTATCTTCGAGATCTAGACCTGACATAACGACATGTTACTGCCGGGGAGAGAGCGCGGCCACCCAAAGACATCAATATGCAAGTGTCGCTCGCATTGTATAATCTTCAACTCATCGACCGGGCAATATGAAGGCCCTGGGGTGATTCATAGTCGGGGAACCAAGGCTAATCACGCCAAGGACGACAAACTTCTCGCGGCTCGAGAGAGGGCAACCTCACCAGGAGAGAGATCACGTTCTCCATTATTTGGAACCCGTCGCACCAGTCCAATAGCGGGCACCTCAGGAGGTCAGTCAGGAGGCCATGATGAAGAGCGATCTTTACTCTCTTTTTTCCGGCGGAGAAGTTCGAGTCCATCTGCAGCAGCCGCTCCGCATCAGCCGCCACAGCGAGCTGCTCTAGCATCGGATCGGGAGGATGACTGGATGTCACAGATGGAGCGCGAAGTGGAGTGGCTATCAGAGATTCCAGTTACATTTACATCTCCAACGAGACCGCTCAGAAACGATCCCGCCAGCAGCGGCGAATTTATTCGACCTTCTCCGGCCGATATCCTCCATCCAAACCATGGTCCTTATTCCTTGATACCTGGGCCTCGTGTGAACCATGAATTTCGGGATGCCGAAAATCGGCTTTGTGAACTCATGAGCCACGTCGATAAGATGGAAGTATCGGAGAAAAGAGACTCTCTCTCCCGATGTTTACAAGATCAGCTGGATCGTTTGATTCAAGAAAAGGAACATTGCTGGGCTCAGCAACGGTCTGACCTGTATCCAGGTAGAATCACAGTGAATACGGGTGAGTTTGACTTCGGTATTGGCCCAATGCCGAACCCCATATTTTAACAGAAATACACTACTACAAGCGAGGCCCCAAATGTCTCGTAGCTAAAGCCACGGCGCTGGCTTCTCTAATTTTGGAGAGCTTGTTTTTCACGCCCTGTCGTGCTCTGCGTGCAAGGCTTGCTGGGGATAGAGACATTCTTCATCAAGCTGGGATAGCCCCAGAGATCGCAGAAGAGATACCTAAGGACCCTCATCCTCTAAGTTCTCATTTTTGTCTCGATCCAGTAACTCGAGAATTCATATGCTGCCCCAAATGCTTTTATCTGCACCCATATAACCCAGGCGACAGTCCACATGATCCCAAAGACCCTGCGATTTTGCGATGCCCCCCATATGGAGACACCAGATAGTCCGCCTTGCAATGCTTCGCTATAAGAGCGTGATATTGGCCAAGGCCACAAGTGGTCTGCGCCATATCGACGACATCTACACCACGATCTAAAGTCATGGCTTGGGCATCTTTTGTCATGCCCTGGGATAGAAGATCTTCTCGAGGACTGCCAGTATGCTCCTCCTGCGGGGAGTGGACCTGTGGATGATGTGTGGAACTCCAAGGTGTTCCAAGAGTTGGTTGGCCCGGAGGGAGACCCTTTTTTTCCTGGCCCAGCTGGCGAAGGACGGCTCGTATTCAGCCTCTCCGTGGATAGCTTCAATCCGTTTCATATGAAAACGGCAAAGCAGCAAGCCTCGTCAACCGGTATATGGCTTGTCCTCCTCAATCTTCCCCCCCATTTACGCTACCTGCCTGAAAATGTATTCCTCGTCGGGATCATCCCTGGGCCCAGTAAACCTTCGACCAGCCAACAGAATCATGCACTCAAGCTCGTAGTGAAAGATATGCTTGAATTTTGGGAGCCGGGCATTTTCTTTACTCGAACCCATAATCACCGCGCCGGGAAACTCGTTCGAGCCATGCTTGTCCCTCTGGTCTGCGACATGCTTGCCGCACGCCAAGTGTTAGGACTGCCAGGTACTGCGAATGCGCACTATTTTTGCACATGCTGTGATCTTGATCACGATGATATCAACATCCTTGACCGAACGGAATGGAAGAAAGACGTTGAACATATCCGGTGAGTCGCGGAGGAGTGGAAGGAAGCTCTCACTGAAGCGCATCAGAATTACCTCTTCGAAGCATATGGTTTACAGTGCCATTATTGGACCTCCCTTACTGGGTGTTGTTTGCCACCATCGACTCCATGCATGCTTTAGATCTAGGCCTTTTCCAATATCACCTGCGTCGACTTTTTAGAATTGATGTCGCGAACATGCCAGTCGGCGGCGATGGATCTTCAGAACCTCCTCCCTCAATCATCCAGACTGTGACTAGCGCAAAGGACAAGGCGGATTTACAACGATGCCTCGAAGTCGTTCGTCAGAATGAGCCTAGTATGGCTGCACGGCTGCTCGGCTTCAATCGCAGAGTTCTTTTTACTGTCTGCCTGGAGAATGACATAAGGGGTGCCGGCCACAACTTAGTAGTCGGAACGCGGTGGGTTCTGACGAATAACATTGTGCTTTGGGTCAGTAGTGCTTCATATGGCATCGTCTTATCTGCGACCTGACGAATACATGCAGAGAGAACGGATCCTAACACGCCATTAATATCTCCTACTTTGGATTCCGTGTCAGACCAATCAACACCATTACCTGACACTCAGATGAACACGGTTGGTCCAACCGCTCTTCCGGAGAACGAACAGATCAACCCGACCTTAGTGGCGCGCATCGTCTCACATCTAACCAACGCTGATGATGCAGGGGGCCGCCGGAAAGCCTATGAGCAGGCGACTGGAGCCATATTTGCCTATTTATGCGACATTCTTGAGATTGATTACTCTCATATCGATCTCAATTCGAGGCCAAAGGGACCCTTGTTCGACCTCCTCACTAATACTGTAAGCTCTACGATTATTGACGGCATCAATAAACATTGACAACATCGTTTGATCATGATCTCCTAGATTGATCAGGATGAAGTCAAGTTACATCAGCTGGCGGCCTATATGCCCGCTAGATCTGCCAATCGTGTCGTCCTTGGACGCGACATCATGGAAATTATATGGTCTGATATGAAAAAGACGCAGCTTCCCTCCTGGATTCGGCCGGCACCTCCGAATTGGGGCACAACACAAAGGGGAAAGCTCAGTGCAGATCGGTATCGTGTCATCTGCACCATACATCTCGTCATCACCTTGATTCGCCTTTGGGGACAGGATAATGGTCGCAAGAGGCAGATGCTGATTCATTTCCTAGATCTCGTCAATGCGGTACAAATTGCCAACCTTCGAGTCACTTCGCCTGAGAAAATCGAAGCTTATAATGAATTTATCTTCCGTTACGCCTCCCGTTGCGTAGAATTATATCCGGACGAGTCATTAAAGCCTAGTCTGCATGCTGCACTTCACCTTGGTGATTTCATGGCATTATTTGGCCCTGTACAAGCCTACAGTTCCCCGTTTTACGAGCGATACATCAATTTCTTTCATCGGCTAAACACTAACAAAAAACTCGATTTGTCTTACTCTCTGCTGTGCTATACGCCGATCATGTACTGCCTTATATTTAGGAGAGCTCGAGTCCACCCTTTTAGCTGCTGTTCGCGCTTCCAACCTTCGCGCTCTTCTGTCAGAGGACGCTGACTTACGAGGCACCGTTCAGGAAATGATACAAGCAATCGAAGATACGGAGCGGGAGGACCGGCGCGGGTATCGTCTCGCAAGTCTCCTGGACCCCACAGCCCCAGACTACACTATTGATACCAATGGCCTCCCAATTGACCTTCCCGACGAAATTCTCCAACACGTCCATGCAATCGTTACGATGTCTGCTGGACCACATCGCGAAATTCGAATTCCCCGACGAGCGATCTCAGTCAACGCGATCTCAATTTCAGGGGTCACTTATGGGACCTCGCCTTCAGCAAAATACAGAGACAGCAACATTCTCTCCCAGCCGACAATCAATGATGGAAGATCATTGGCTGGATCCATCGTCGACATCTTCAAACACGTTTACGAGGTTGTAGGCGAAGAACCGCACATCGCAGAATTCTATATGACTGTGCAGGAATACATACCAATGGACCCCGACACTGACCCTTATCGACAATTCGGTTTCATCGGTGGTTTTCTTCGTCAAAAAAAACAGGCGACAAGCATTATCGTGATCAAGATCTCTCAGGTAATTTCTCATGTCGTCGTGACTCCAATCGACAACGGCGACTGTGCAGGAATGATTCATATCCTGCCTGTCGATCGGGTAAGTGTACAATTCTGACTTCTATTTTCCTTGCTCATTAACTACTTCGCAGCTCATGCTTTCCTTCAATTCTGATTCTTCGATATCAGACGATACAGAATACTCAGGGTTTCCAAGGGCGACCTGAACATCACTACCATCCAATGCGACCAAGGCGCCAACCAATGCCGCGTCCCCGTCAAAGCCCCTCCTTCGCCCTCGTCTTCCTGAGCGACTCCAACGCCCCCGCCGCGGCCGGCATCGACGCGCCCACGCTCACCTTCGAGACGACGGCCTATACAAAGACGGTCAACACTGCGACCGTCGACCCCGCCGTGCTCACCACGTCGAATGGGCATTCGGGGAAGGAACACTCGAAGCTGGGGAGCACGAGTTCTGGATCCGTTAATGCGGCGGAGGGCCTCCGGGCCCTGATTCCTGGCGTGTCAGTCCTGCTCTCCATGCTGCTCGGCGCGGGTGTACGTGGTCATGGCTGCCTTGACATGGTGAACATCGACGCCGCTGTGCTGAGTTATACGAACGTACACACCCCCTTGCTTTCCTGCCTGCCTGCCTGTTCTGTCGTCACCGTTACCGCTACCATCACCTGGAACTGGAATTGGAGTTGGAACAATCAATACACACGGGAACCACATACCACCCACTCACCACCTACTCTTGCGTCGTCTCATACTTACTTACTGACGTGACACTGGATGATCTGTGATCTGTCAAGTTTCGCCCCATCTCTCTTTCACGGGGGCCAACGTGGACGGACTTTTGATTATTTATTATCGCTTTGATTATCTTATACTACTTTGTAAATCTACATGATGATGCATATATATCTACTTACACAACACGCGAAAACTACCGCGCCAGCGCCATCATCACCTCCGCACTGCCACGTCCTCTCGAAGCCGCACGCCGAGGCATCCAGAATCCGGATCATGATCATGTGATAGTCATGCGATAAGATTTTAAATAAAAGCTCGGAATTGAGCCTGAATATATTTTCAAAATGATCAGGATAAATTTGTCAATCAAATATCACTGATTATAAAGATAAATACATCATTGATATTCACAATATGATCAACTCTATATCCACCATCAATAGAGTGATCAGATCTTAAAAAAACTCCAAATATAACCGAGAAGTAAAGTGAGATCTTATCACTAAGATAATCTTGATAAAGGCCTAGATCACATGGTGACTATTTGTTTGAACTTTTCAGAAATTTATTCACGCTTTGATCATTGGATTGATGGTAGATTATGATTTAAAATATGATCAAAATAAAATCAGAATAAAATAGGCATTATTTTGGGCTTCTCCCTGTGGTGCATGGTGATCATTTGTTTGAACTTATAAGAAACTTATTCACGCTTTGATCATTGGATTTGTAGTGAATTATAATTTAAAATATGATCAAAATAAAATAAAAATAAAATCGGCGTTATTTTGGGCTTTCTCCCACGGTATCTGCTAGCTTTCTGGCGATGTTATTGTTGTCGAGTACCTCTTGGGCAGCATCAGAGATCTTTGAGGTGAGGGTGTCCACTTCGTCGCAGATTTCTTCTGCAGTGGAGGATATTGCCTTGGTCACAGTTTGTATTGCCGAGGTGACTTCTTTTATATCGCTGGTGGCTTCTCTGACTTCTTGAAACAGATCGGACAGGCTTTCAAGGACGGCTTGCACCACCCTGTCTGCCGTGTCTTCAATGATGAGTTCTTCCAGGAGGTATACTACCGCTCTGATGGTGTCCATGACAGTTCTATTGGTGCCCGGGGTGGTGGCTATCTGGAACAGAGAGGTAGTGAGTAGGGATGGGGTGATGATCGCACCCTTTGCCATGTATCCCCTTTGCGCCAAGTAGGCCCTCCCTTCTTTTTCTGTTTTTACTATGGTTCCTGTCAGTGTAGCTAGCTGTTCCGTTATGCTCGAGGGCGCTGTGCTTGCTGATCTGGTCTTGGGGAGTTCCTGTGTGTTGGGCGGCGGCATTGGTTTTGCTGTGTTCCACAGCATGTCTATTCGATTATCTTTGCTAATTTATGGTTCAAATTTGTAGGGCTACACATTATTTTGGGCTTCTCCCCGCGGTGTCAGTGTGCAGTGCATGCTCATATTACTCTTACACTAGACTATGGCCAGCGTTGGTGCAAATGCCACAGATTTGAGCACCTTCCGATGGAACTCAGCATGAACTACACACGCCACACTACGCTTGTCATAAAGGGCATTTTTCAACTGTGCTGCACGCTACAAGACAGCGTCAGCTGAGCACGATTCGATACTGCCATACGTGGCAGTGTACAGCGCAAACGCTACATACGTTAGCTCGGGACAGTGTTTATCGAGCATTGTAAAAGGTCATGTGTTGCAAATCAGTAGGAAATTGCAGGCCCGTCTTGGCACATTCCCGGGCGCCAAACAGCTGAATGCATGTTGCGCCCAGGTAATTGGGACAGTGGCGCAGTATAGGCAATTCAAGAGTCAAATCACAGTTCATTATCCCTAATCATTGTACTTTCGATAACTTACATTCAATCAAGTTGACAATAGAATTGTTTATCCTGTACTTATAACACAATCGTCTATGCTTCAATTGTAATTCTAACTAACTATTTCTAAACATAAGTCATTTTACACCTTGAACTTCCACGTCCTGAACATTTGTTAATCTACGTGTTGTGCAGTACGATGACCACGGACACATACACATATGCAGCGGCATGTGCAGAGCACCGTCCAGGACGATGCTCACCGGGGGGAGCATGCAGCGTCGCAGGCACGACAACCTCCCAGAAAGGCAGTGTGTCGAGGGCACGGTCCAGACAGTGCATTGAGGGTCAGCAGTCAGCATCTTATCTTCGTAGCAATTTGACTGGATAAATCGGTGCCTGTGTCTTAGGGTTTAGGGTTTGCGTGGATGCTTCAATTGTAATTCTAACTAACCATTTTTGAACATAAGTCATTTTACACCTTGAACTTCCACATCCTGAACGTTTGTTACTCTATGTATTGTGCAGTACCATGACCACGGACACATACACGTATGCAGCGGCATGTGCAGAGCACCGTCCAGGACGATGCTCACCGGGGAGAGCGTGCAGCGTCGCAGGCACGACAACCTCCCAGAAAGGCAGCATGTTGAGGGCACGGTCCAGGACGGTGCATTGAGTGAGGGTCAGCAGTCAGCATCTTCTCTTCGTAGCAATTTGACTGGATGAATCGGTGCCTGTGTCTGGCCAATGTTGGAGGGCAGGCAGTAATATCAGAGTAATACTGGTAAATTTTGAATTGATATAGAGAGGTATAATACTGAACACAATGGACAACACTCACCATATATACGCTAGTAATACTCAATGGTGCAATAACAACTACAGTAGAGGATACAACGTATCATGTAAACCCCACTTATTGTACACTACTTAGGTATAACGCAGAAGGAAATGAACGACACTAATTATATATCAGTGATACTCAATGGCACAATCATTACCTGAGTGGAGTATACAGCGTAACATAGAATTCCAGGACCGTGCTCAGTGGGGGCAACGTGCAGCATCGCCGACACAAGAACCCCAGTGGCAGCGTGTGCAGAGCACCGTCCAAGACGGTGCAATTGTGCGTCAGCGGTCAGCACCTCCTTTTAGAACAACCTAGACTCCTTGAACAATCGGTGCCTGTCAGTTTGGGAAACCGGCGCGATGAAAAGATCTGAATTACTCTACAGGGTAAATAGAGATACTTTATCATGAATTTCTGGCATCGGGAGAGCGCTCCTCCCTTATCAGCATCGATTGGTTGCTCCTCCGATCTCGATAGATTGCCCAGTGCCCAGATTAATTGAGCATAACATGTCTTGGCCATGTTTGCCATGCCTTCTCATACCGATCGTTGGAATATCTGAAGATCCAATGCTGAACTTGTCTAAATGAAAGTAGAGTAAACGGCCTCTGGCGGCCTCACCACACTCTAGAAGCTCTGATATATGACAAAACCGCTTGTTCCCTAGCAACAAGTTTATTGTATGCCCATGAAAAATTTTACTGCTCCACAGTTTTCTTTTTTCTGTTTCAAGGAAGCCAGCAACCAAGCCCCTGACCAGCTATATAACGAGGGTGGAGGGGACAGAAATTCAACAAGTTAACCCTCCAGATTTTACCCTCTTGACATTCTCAAACATGCCTACATTCTCATGCGACTATCTTGGCTATCATGACGCTTCTGTTAGGAGAACACCCGTCCGCACCCTCCGATGCTCACCGACCGTTCCCAGACTCATGCGACCGCTCCTGACCGATCGCGATCCCGACCCCACCAGAAATGGTGCACCAGCACCGTGGAGACGCGCGATTGCCGAAGACCAAGCATCGCACAATGTGCAAACGGCCATCCACTGTCACCACCTGATGCAGCTGCCAGATAGGATGGGCCGGGAGGTTGAGGAATGCCAAAGCGACGTCAGACTTCCAAACAACGAATTGTTTGCCAGGGTGCGCAGCACGAGCTTCGCGTAAGACATCGCCGAAGACGTGCATATCGTCGTATCGCACTTTCCCTTCAGCTTTGGGGATCCCCTCGTTGATCCCAGACCCGCTGTGATCGGTGATAACCCGCCCCTTTCTCTGTCAGACCACGAACATCGGGGATGTCTTCAGGCAACAGCTCGGAGTCAGGGAGGGCGCCTGACCAATGCCCAGCGCCACATTCGGTGTCGCGGAAGGCTCGAATAGCGTCGAGATCCTGTTCCTCTGTAGCGTAGTTCCCAGACGAGTCCTCCAATTCGACTTTCCAATCACCCTCGTCAAAAGCCCTCACGCAGGCTGTGCATAACTGAGGCGACAAACAGCTGGTTCGGGTGATTGTGTAGCATCGCTTCGAATTTGTCGACATTGAACGGAGTTTTGACTTTGATATGATGGCGCATAGTGTGTGAGGAGCTTTGGATTGAAGGGTCGTTGAGTAAATGAGCGGGAGGGGAAGGGAGAGCCAGGGCAGTCTCAGTGTACAAGGCGGAAGGCGATATATTATTGGGAGACGATGAAGTTGAGTCCGACCATACAAAGCCGCGCCGGAAGAGTGGCGCACTCAAAGCTCGGGTTCCGCCTGACGAACCGTTTAGGCCCTTCCTGTGCCTGAGCCACCCGTGCCTCCATCTCAGCTAACTCCCGCCTATCGTCGAGCTTGGAGGAGGATGAGGCATCCTTGCTTGTCGTGTTTGTGCTTTCCGCCACACTCACTGCAGGAACCATGGCGACGCCCAAACATGCAAGGTGTCTCCTTGTAGCTCCCCAGGTTCCAGTTTTGACAAGGAATGTCGCGACGTTTCGGCGAAGGGCCACCAGTCGCACCGGAACCCGCCCCAGATGAAGCCTTGCGCTTGCCAGAAGAACCTGACGGAGTCGAACTGCGAAAGACTTGCGCAAACAGGGGGGTTTGGAGTTCCACCCGGTCGTCGAGGCGGAAAGGGAGCTTAGCGTACTGGTCCCGAGCGTCGAGGTCGAACTGCACTGCGACCATGGGATTTGTCGAAAGACCGAACAAATCAATAACCATCTTACGATAAACGCGCAGCTCCGCAACTCGGTGGATGTAGACGATTCCCACACCAGCCGCCTACGTATCGAAGACCCAGGTCCATTCTGCTTCGGACTTGATAGAGCGACGAGCAGAGATATGGTCACGCTTAACAAGAGAATACCCTCCCAGAGAAGGCCCCTGCTCGTCGTTGTGATCGTATCCACGGTCCATCGAAGCGTACAGCTTCTTGAAGTCGACGTAGCTGTCTTGTATGATTGACTTCCATATGGACCTGGGAATGGGATCAGGGACCTGGACGGTTTGCATAACGTTAACGACCGCGTCGAGAACCCTTTCGCCAGCATAAGCCCTCCGCAATTTCCAAGTCGCCTCGATATGGGGGTCAACCACTGAGACGGCAAGGTCCCCGAGATGGGGGGCGACCACCAGCACTGAAGCGGGTAAAAGCGCATCTGAGACAGGCTCGTAACCCATGAGACCGGCCAGAAAGGCTGGGTCGAGACCTGCGCGGTTGTCCCGCGCATTCGCTTGTAACGAAAGACGACCGAGCTTAGCTTGGAGAACAGCCCACGCTGCGGCATCGATGGCCTTCTTGCGAGCTTCCTCTTCGGCAAGGCGGTTCTGCTCCTCCAGACGAGCTCGTTCAGAGCGGAATGCGGCGAGCTCGTCTTCAGGAAGGTCGGGAGTGGATTCTCTAGACGGAGCACCCGTGGCTTGGCCGACACCTTTGCCTGGCGCGCCGTGATGCTGTCCAAAGCGCTGAGCGAGCGAATCGGCATAATCTTTTCCCTCTTCGAGTGTCGCTCCTTCAGAAATAAGTTTGCCAATGAATTCGGTAAC
The DNA here is from genome assembly GCA_013368375.1 of Tricholomella constricta. Lineage (NCBI taxonomy): Eukaryota > Fungi > Basidiomycota > Agaricomycetes > Agaricales > Lyophyllaceae > Tricholomella > Tricholomella constricta. The sequence goes on along the minus strand of JAACJP010000005.1, from coordinate 154,044 downwards.
GGTAAGGCACCCCACAAGCGCATCGTCGACAAGACGCTCAAACTTCTCTGCCCGTGCTCTAGCCTGCTCCCCAACCACGTCCGCGTCCTCTCCTTGGGGACCCGGAGGAGGGTTCGGAAAGGCTGCAGCTCCATCGGACATGCCAAAATGATAATTAGATGTCAACGGAACGGAGATGAAAGTCGAGTGAAGAACAAAGGATCGCGATATCTACTAAAGTTAGAAGTTTAGACGAATAAGTAACGTAACGGGATAGCCGAGGCGTACTTAAGTTTTGTCAAAGACAAACTGACATGGACCGGTGGTCAGCGCGGAGCGCGAAGGAAGGCAGAGCCTAGTAACGTACCGAGATTTAATGACACTGTATGGGCACGAGACGTAAGGCGAAGCCTAAGAGTGTCACTAAATAACGGGAATGAGCTGACGACAGCTGAGACGGGCGCGAGGCGCTTACCTGGGCCGAATGCGACCATGAGGAGCAGAAAATTGCGGCCCAGGGTTTCTATATCAAGCAGACCGTTCCCCGGAAAACTTCCCCTCACACCACATAACAATTCAAAATTAAACAAACTTAAAAACAAGATGAACTTAAAGACAAAATATAATATAATAATTCTATCAAATAATAATTTAATCTCAACATCAAAAATAAGTTAATTTTATTAATGGTATGTATAGTGATTTCTTGATGTCCTTTATTGTAATCATAAATCTATCTGTAGCTATCTCGTCTATATATGCAAATTACTACGGCAACCGAGGAACAATGCGAGGTTACTCACGACAACATATGGGATACTTAAAATAGCTATGTTGCTAGCTTATCGGCAACATCTCCGCAGGATGTATCGCCCACGCACATTTTGTTACCACATGAAGTTTAAAACAACTCAATCCACGTGGTCTGCTGATAGTTCCAGATATAATCAACTGCTGCCCAATCCTCCAACAGTACCTTCAACAGGCACTCCCATCCTCCGACAGTACCTTCAACAGGCACTCCCATCCTCCAAGGTGTCGATGATCTTGCCGTGATGGCAGGACAGACCAGAACTCACAGTAAAACTGTGTCACAATTGTAGGTGACTATAGGCCAGGCTCTCAACTTATATTCATCACCCCTTTCTCGCAGGGCCTCAGCAGATACAAGAACAGAGCACAGAGTCAGCAGGCCATACGACCTACCAACAGCAACCACGTCAGTGTTGACGTCGTACCGTGCCAGTACTTCCAGAAGTCGATTCTAGCTCTGGGGATTTTGAACCCATGGGCTTCTATAGATCTACCGATTATGGCTCATCTCCAGGTCACGGATGTGAGTTTCGAAGGACTAATGATGATGGCATCGCGCACTCTTTCTCACAGAGTGCTATCGCAAGTGACGGTCATGCATTCCATCCGTATGTAGAATATAATCATCCTTATATGATAGTCCACATTAACGAGATGCTTTCAGAATCCCGAGTGACCTATCTGCCAAAGTATCTGATAAGCATGGTCACCCGAGCACTACGACGTCAAGCCACGTCTCTCAGTGGTAAGTGGAGATCCCACGAATATCAAGCAAATCTCAAGATTTTCCCATTCAAGGCATTCGTCAACGCCTTCAGCAAGCCAACCGGAGTCCAGTCATCAACGGAATAATTCAAATAGCAGTGTGACGCCAATTGCCAGTTCCAGACAGCGATCGGCCTCACAAGCTCCTCAACCATCATCAACACAGTACACTCTTAATTGACTATTTCCTAAGCACTGCCTCACAATTGTAAAGGCCGTATACGGGCTCACAAGACAGGAGAGTCCACGAAGCAGTAGGGCAGTGTCCAGGTGATCTGAAGTCTGGCCAGATCTCGCAAGGGCATGTGGCAGTATTGATCTCAGTTGTAAATGGTGGCTCAAGCCCTCGTCTTCCTTTGGCAGTCCCACTATACCACTGAAACAACCACCTGTGGGGTGCATCACACCCACGCTTCAAATTTTTTTTTTTTTTTTTTTTTTTTGAAATCCATATTTATACCCCGGCACCCGGTCGCAGCCTGGCTGGTGTGTAGTACAATGATATATCTACAGTGACAGTAATAGTGTTGCATGTAACATGTGCATCTCGATATACAGGCCGCTCGGAAGAGTCCCGCGTGGAGGCAGAATCTGCCAAATAGCGAGGGTGTCCTCGCTGAGAGGTTCCAAGTCGTAGAAGGACCCCTCCGCCTTGGCGGTGGGGCTAGCTTAGCCCTCCCGAGGGAAGGTGCCACAGGAATGACCCCGAGGCCCCCTTCTGACGGTTAGGTACCAATCAGTTGAGTAGCTCGGCGCCTTGTTGCTGGGCAAATACCAGTCCAGCAGCAATTGCTTCGTCTCGCCGTAGCAAGCGGAATAATTCAGGTACCCAGATGAGATCTTCTGGGCGTGCTGGTTGGTCGTGCAGGCCCTCGTCGGGCTGCATGCGGTGTGCTAATCTGCGGCGATTCACCTGATCAGGTGGTTTCCGCTTTGGTCTGGCCTTGAAAGGGTGGAGGTGGATTTTCGCTTGGGAAAGCAATGATCCGTGGGTTGACCTCGAGGAATTCGAGGTAATTCTTATGTTCGAGGCACGCCGGGGCCCGGCGCTTCCTCGTGTATCTGGGACATTGGTCCAGAATGTGGGCTCTGGTTAGCCCGCCGTTGCGACAGGAGCAGTTCACCTCCTCAAAAAGGTTAAACTGCCTCCGGTATTCGCCAATAGGGGAGTGATTAAGGATGCTACGAGACATCCGAGCGGTGTGGGCATTTGACTTGCCCATTACTTTAAGCCATGGGCTACCATCAAGGTGTGATGGCGCTATTGGCTTGCCTTTCCTCTTTGTTCAAAGGAACGATCTGCCGCTGTATTCAGGCTGCTGGAACAGACGAGTCCATTCCTTCAGCATCTGTCCAACAGTGCTTTTGCGCGCATAGTCTAGTGATGTGCGCGAGCCCTCGGAGGTCCTTGTGGCACTTTCAGCTGTGTAGCAGCCTCATGCGACGAGAAGTGTATATCCCACCGCAAACGGCTTGGGACATGGATGAATTGCACATGGCGGTCTGGATGGTCAGACAACCAAGTACGAAGTTTGGAGCAGATTGCAATCGAATGCATCTGGCCCGAGTGTTGACTGGCATCCAAGGCCTACTTAATGGCCTTGGTTGAGTCCGAGAAGACCAGAATTCTGTCCGAGTCTGGGTCGTTGAAGTGCTTTGCCTACAGCCATTGCGATGGCTGCGAGTTCAGCATCGTCTGAGGTAGCCTTGCCAGCCACCTGCCGGGATACACTGGGACCTACGTCCCCGTGGATAAGGGTGCAGGCAATAATTGCCTGGAGTCGATTGTCAGTGGGAATCGAGGCGTCGGCTGCAACCATGACAGTTCGCGGATCCAGGCCTCCCTCGGTGCGAAACACATCCAAATGGTTGCGTCGATCAGCTAGGGCCTCTTTATCCCAGGGGATGTCAAGGTCATAGGTGATTTGGGCTCCAAACAAGTCAGAAACCCATTGCCCTGGTGTGGCCTTCCTCATGGAGGGGGTTCATGGGCTCAGTGACAACAGAGGTGCTTGCCTCCGCGTCCATCACAGAAGATTTAACTCGCTTCTGTAATGAGGGTGCCATACTTGATATGGCGCAGGAGTGGAATTCCTCCCCTCTGAACAGACCATGCCGTGTACTCATGACTGAGAGCGTTGGATGGGTGTTCAGGAGTGTACGAGTCCAGGCAAAAGAGCGATCAACCAGTTTCTTGACGTGCAGATGGACAGGTGGTAAGCCTGCAATCTCCACCCCTAGCATTCTCGTCGGAAGGTCATCATTAAGGCCAGTGTCATCGTCATCTTCCTCGTCCACTTCGACTTCAACTGTGTCCAGAGTAGACCCTGCCTCAGCAATCGGATAAAATTCTGGCTGTTGACCATAAGCACGGCTCAAGCGCGCCATATAATCATCGACCTCCGCATCATAGGATGTCTGCTCAGTCATGTCCGCAGCATCCACGGAGTTGGCATGTTGACCCGCGGGGTCGTTTCGCTGCTCTGTGCAGTGATTCTTCTGTTCTTCATTGTCATATTCCACCTGGTATCTCTCCAACTGCTCCTGTCGCAGCTGTAGTGTATCACAGAGTGCTTTCCCGGAGGAGTGCGCCAGCAAGTAGGTACCAACCTCCTGCAGCTGAGCTGTCTGGAAGTATTGACCGGTCCAGAACTCAATGCAATGCAGAGGATTGTCCCTGTGAGTTGTCCGCATGCAACCCCGGCAGAGTATCCTGTCACTAAGACAGTCTCGACAACGCCAACGTCCATAGTTGCCCTTGGGACAATCAGAACATTGAGTATGATTCTCAATATACTCTCTCCCAAGTAGCCCCTTCAACAACTCTGGAACATGGTTCACAAATTCTTGAAGGTAATCACCTTGGGTCTGTGCTGTGATTCAGTTAAAGATAGATACTACTTCAAAGAACAATTCACCTTGGCCTGTTTGGGGGCCACCTCATCAGTGGTGTCATCCCGCTCTGTTGAGTGAATGTCCGAATGCTCAAAGGGTTGGACATGGGTTTGCACACCCTGAGGGACAGATGTAGCAGGGTCCGGTGACCTCTTGCGCAAAGGGACACTCCTGGATTCTACAATGTCACCCCTCTGGGTATGCCTGACTGTTGTCTCAACATCCATTGCATGTGACCGAGAACTTTCCTGAAGGACTTCATCCTTCTTGCGACGTGTGCTCTTTACTGCACGCAACTTGGTGGGTAAGGTTGAGATCTGATATGATGGAAAATTCAGAAACTGTCTACTGATTGATCACTGATTACTCACGGACATGTCCTCATGGTTGTGCAAGATCAGCTGCGCGGACATGTCCTCATGGTTGTGCAAGATCAGCTGCACTCACAATCAGGGCCATCTATGCACCCGTGCCTTATATTACCCAAATCAGAAACTTCTTTGCCAAATGCAGGTACTGTGGGACAACTGTCAAGCGTGGAGTTCAACACTTTTTGACCCAAATAGAAAATCTTCTTTACGGAGCTCTATCATGTCCGAAAATATTTTCACACCGGAAACAGTCCTCAACAAGTACCGAGAGGAGTACCAGTCAGAGTCGGACAAGAACAAAAGGGTGGTCATTTTCAGAGGCAAAGTCTTGGTTGATATATTTAACTTCTGGAAGGCAAAGAGAACAGAGCCAAAGACTGCAAAGAAGTCCGTGTCAGCTACCACGGTCTGTCAGGCTAGAGTGTGTATCTCTGTATCATCACACTGATGAGCATACAGAAACTGGCAGAGTGGGTGAGGAACAACTGGAGGCCCTACCCATCATATTATATACAGTCATTAAGCAGTCAATGGGACACCCAAATCTTTGCAAGGCAATAAAATTCTTTCCAGTGACTTCTGACATAATCAGAGTATATCACACAAGATTCTATATACAGAACATGCTTTCAACATATTTCTATGCATATCCATTGAGAGTTGCCATAGCTGTATGACAATCAGTAGAAAAAAGTGCTTATCGAGAGAAATATCACTCAGTGGGACACTGTCACATCACACCCGGAAAGGCCATATTAGGATTGATCCTCCATCTCACCCAACCACGTCTCGGTTCAATGCGTGATGTGACACACCACCGTTATCTAAGTTTCCCTCCTCCTCGTTGACTTTCCATTTGAGAGCTACAAAGATATTCTTTGGTGAAAACAATGCCTGGCTGCATTGGTATATCTATATACATGGCTTGAATTTTGACACAAGCTTTCCTAAATATGCTGATACAAGCTGAACACATTCAAATTGACGACAGATCAGTTTCTTGTACTTGCAGTTGTTACGAAATAACTTTCTCAAGGTAGAGAAATATGCATTAGGTACATATAAATATATGTGGAAGGTTATAGGTGCAGGGATGAAGCCGATCTTTCAAAATTACCTACTGTCCCACTGAGTGATGGTGTCCCACTGACCGCTTAATGATTGTAACCAGTCATCGGGTAATGTGAAGGTTACTGTGCGCCAGGTAGTCCATCGGACAATGCGCGGCTTGATTACCAAAGAGTTGAAAGAGATACTGGGGCTCGAGGAGGTCAATGAATCTCCCACCGCGGCCTTCCAGCAACACAACAAGGCTTTGGCACAGGTGATAAACAAACTCACTCTACAACAACTCCAGGAGCCAGAGGCCACTGCCCGTGAGTGGAGCACCAAGGGCTATCCTCCTGAGGAGCAGTGCAAGTGAGTAAACCCCACAGGGCGGTGGACATTTCGGAGTTGATACTTTCTTATCTTAGGAATGCGGATAAGCGGGGCTTTCAACAAGTGGAGAATGAGGATGCCAACAGGTGGTGAGAGATGGGCATGCTGTCCCTTACCTTCGCGATATGGAAAGGGCAAGATGGGCAACTGAATGTCCAGGCGTGAGTTGTCCATCGACTCCGCGGACTTGCACTGATGTCCGCTGCGCAGTCACGACAGTATTGCAGCAAATGCCGGGGTCCTCAGTAAAGGTTTCATTGATACCTTTCTGCACATGGTGAAGGACTTCAAGAGAAAGCTTATGGACTATCACCATGGGGAGAAGCCCAAAATAACACCTATTTTAGTTTGATTTTATTTTGATTATAATTTAAATTATGATTTACCATCAATCCAATGGTCAAAGCATGAATAAGTTTCTGATAAGATCAAACAGATAGTCACCATGTGGCCTAGGTTATCAAGATTACTTTAGTGATAAGATCTCACTTTACTTCTCAGTTATATTTAGAGCTTTTTTAAAATCTAATCACTCTATTGATGGTGGATGTCAAGTTGATCTTATTGTGAACATCAGTGACAGATTCATCTTTATAATCAGTGATATTCGAGTGGCGAATTTATCCTGATCATTTTGAAAATATATTCAGCCTTGATTCCGAGCTTTTATTGGAAATCTTGTCACATGACTCTCACATGATCATGATCTGGATGCCTCGGCATGCGGGACACGGCAGTGCGGGGGTTGTGATGATGGCGCTGGCGCTTTAGTGTGGCGTGTTGTGTAGGTACATATACTCTAGTGTGTTTTGTTAAAGCCCACCGTTGAAGCCCAAAAGATTGTATGTCGCATCAGGAAGAACGCGCGCTTTATCCGCGAGTGTAAATTTACCAAGTGGTATAAGATTATAATCAAAGCAATAATCAATGCAGCAAAAGCAAGGGGTACGTAAGATGGATGAGCTATCTGATGACGATTGATCTTCGAAGGTACGTACGACCTTCTAAAGTCATATCTAAACTGATTTTGGACTCCTGTTAGGACCCGATGTAGCACGCTGGTTATAAAGTTATTCCGGGATCACCGAGGCGGACAGGCCTGACGTTGTCGAGGAAGACGAGCTCTGAAGGGTCGTTCGGAGGTTGTGAGCGTCGACAAGGATGTTCGCAAGAGCTTGTTCGAACGAACAAAGCTTAAGCAATGCAAGAGTGAAGCAAAATGGATTCGAGAAAGTGAGAGAGAACCAGAACAAAAACAGAGACTAGTCATAACAATTTGGTAATATCGAGGTAAGGTCTCCAAGAGAAGTGGTGCCATCTTAAATACGGTGTTTTGTGGGAATATGTAGGGTTTAGGGGCGGTCGTGACAACTCCATAGGCAAATTTCTTGTTTTCTTGGACCGTAGTCTACAGAATCTTGCTGTGTATCGCCTGTCGTATACTGAATATGTAGTATAATGTTATTGTAATATTGTATCTATATTATCTCGTCGCGTCGTCGATCGAGTGTGGCGGCCGTTATAATTACTGGCGCGTGACGTCATATGATTGCATTGATCATATGTTGGAATATATTTAAAATAAACTCCCGATCAATCTCTTGCCGATAGGCCGTTCATATGATAAACAAATCCATCAACTATATTTTACCACATGTTCAACGTATGCTCCCCAGATAAATTGAGTTTTCGCCGGTGAATGGAACATGATTGTATTTGTAATATATCTTTGATATTGTCACCGGTTTTGAGGTGGACTTTTTTGCGGAATATATTTCAAATAAACTCATCATTTAATCGACAATCTTTTTTTGGTCATATTATAAATAATTACATAATAATTACACCATATGTCTCATGCTTAAATGGGCTTATGCACGCAGTGTATGTCCTTTCTCTCTAGGAATCTGTTGCACCAGACCCCTTGCATCAGACTGACACAGTGATCAAGCCACATCCAGATCTACAGCTGGACCAACAAAATGATGATTTTCTAATTCTACCGGAGTAGAAGGTGTGCAACAGAGCAAAGATGACCTTGAGCTTCTGGTCCATGCATTCCTAAAGCACCATTATAGTATGTGATAATTGCTTAATATCATATCAGACCACCCATACTAATTTCCTTACAGAACTAGCATCCGGACACTCCTGTCATCCCCTCCATTCACTTCCATAAAAGCGGACAATGGAATGTTCATCTCCGCGGAGTACATGCCCGCAGACATCCAGATTCAAGACCCACAGAACCTCCAACTAAATGAACTCCAGGAGTTGCTCAACTTCTGGCGAGAGCGCCAGAAGAGGCTTGGACCCTCAGAGACCTTTCGCTGGTCCAATTACTCGAACAAGAAAAAGGAGAGAACAGAGGCAGTCTATGGGGCATGCAAGGACCAGGAAGCTTTGGCTGCTGTGGCAGCAGCAAAGAAAGCAAGGCAAAAGAAGGACAAAAAAAAGCACCAGCTCCGGACTCCTTAGAAAGCCTTATTTTGATGTCAGACCTGGAAGGCAATGATGAAGACGGCAAACACGGCAGTCTAGCACCAGATGAAAACCAAAATCCAACACCCCTGGGATCCAATCCATTACTGGATGATGAACGCTGCGGACCACCTGATGAACTTGTAGAAGACAATCAGAATCAATCACAAGGTAACGACCCTCATGGACCACCCAACACACCATGTGGAGCACCCAACAAACCCCGCCCCAACAAACCCTGCCCCAACAAACCCTACCCCAATGAACCCCACCACAACGAACTCTGCGGACATGGCAGACAGAGCCTTGAACTAGGCTCCATGACTAATCAAAGTATGGCCACCATTAATGAAACAACAATGCACTACTTGAATGCCTGCAGACTTCCCACACAGGCACCCATCAATGGGCCTGGTGAAGGGCTGCCAGAGTATATGGTGCCGGCAACTGCAATGCAGCTCCTCAACGAGGTAACTCCACCACCCAACACTCCTACTCCCTCTCTGCCTAATAAACCAACTCCGCCCCCACCTCCGGTTACATGCAAGCGCAAGCAGGTTGAAGGACAGACTAGGCGAAAGAAATCAAAGCAGTATTTACTGCTTGTGGAGGCCGCGGACTTTGGTGCCAATACTAGGGGACACGCAATGGGACCACAACACAAGCCACAACAAAGAAGTCCCCGGAGGTTGGCATTGGAAGATCGAAGCGCCGCTAGTCTTTTGCTTGTACTTGAATTCACATTTTACTTAGTGAAAATTCTGACTTTGGAGAGCACTATTATTTTGTATATACTACTTTGAAAGTATAATACAATTTACTTCTTGATCTTGCTACTATATTGAAGAAGTATTACAAGATATATATGCATGAGACTACAAAAAAATATGTATATAAAAGTCCGCAGGTTCACAAAAAAAACGATTGTGGGGTCGCCAAAAAATCGTGTCCGCGGGGTGCACATTCACTTTTTTGAGGGCCTGTCGCCGTCGCCCTCATCTGGTGCCTTGTGCTTTTCACCTCGGGGGCTGGCAGGAGGGCTTGGAGTTGGGGGTGGCAGGGTGGTCAGCCTTGGGGAGGGGGTTTTGGAGGCCGGCAGAGGACTTGGTGGATCCGCGGACATGGTGGGTGTGGACAGCGCGGATGTCGGAGTTGAGATGTGTCTTGACCTGCCCAATGGCCGAGCACATGGAGGGGCCAATGAAGCCACAGAATTGGTTGGGAGGGGGGGTAGGGAGGACTTCCAGTCCATGTCTGCTTCCCCAAAAGCATCGGGGTCCGCATCAGCTGTGGCCATTGCTGCAGCCCATTCAGAAGGCACATCCTCCAAAGTTAACTCCACGGGTACCTCTGCGGATGTCAAGAGTGGTGTGTCCGCGGGTGGCTCTGCGGGCCTTCCCTGCCCCCCTCCCCTTCTCACAACCTTCACCAACTGCTTGCGGATCCAATACAACTCCTCCCCATGGAACTTCCCCAAGGTCATGTTGGCCTTCACCCTCTTCCGCAACTCTTTGTCCATCTCATACAGCTCCTCCATCTCCAATCAGATAACCTCGAAGTCAAATTTTTTTTGCTTGTCACGTCTGAAGAACTCCTTCACCCTGGCCTCCAATTGGGCCACAGTGGACTGCAGGCTTGCATTGGCTGCAAGCACTGCAGCAAGCTCTGCAGACTCCGATGTGGCAGTGGTGCGCTGGGCATGGGTCACTGCAAATTTGTTAACAAAGAAAGATTGGGATGGAAAAAAAAAAGACTTACTGGAAGGGCCAGCGACGTTGTCCTCCTCGCTTGGGACATACTCCGGGGTTGCCCTCTTGCTGGGCTCCGGTCGTCCTGCGGAGTCCGACACCATGAGTGTCGCTGCATGGACACAGCTTTGCTTGGTGTTCTTCAAGGCAAGCATGCCACCGCTTTGCTCCCTTTTTGCTTGCGGCAGGCCAGCGACTTCCGCAGGCATCGCGCACAGGGGGGGTTGAAGAAGTCTGGATCTGGGTCCAGATCCATGTCATCTTCCTCCTCCTGGGCCAACTCCTAGCTATGGCTTACCTGGTAAAGGGAAATTCAAAGAGAATAGTGTAGAGGATTCCTAGACGCCAGAGCGCTGACTATATACGGGTGTATTATGTGAGGGCTGGCTCTCCATGGTGTACTGTACATGTAATAGTAACAAATGGTCAGCAGCGCATGTATGGACACGTTCCCGATGCTGTCCGATCCTCGTGGCTCAGGGTGCAGGCATAAGGTCAGGCCGCCGACGTAGGGATGTCAGGATCATCAGGGTCGGTGTCAGGTATGTGCTGAGAAGGCAGGGTAAAGACAGCAAGGATGTAGGTATGTAAGTATATACACCGACACATGGGTCGGAGCATCACTGTCAGGATCACGGTCAGTTGAGAGCGATCACACAAGTTGCGGAACAGTTGGTGAGCATCGGAGGGCAGGAGTGGGAGTTTTCCTAACATCCCCCTCACCCCCCTTTGAATCACAATGGCTCAGTGCAGGGTGATGGTGGCGAAGATGGCAGGGGACAGAGTGAAGATGCCACAGATGTGCCATGCAGCATCAAGATTGCCACAATGGAATTTGCAAACCAGGTCAGGGGCAGCGACATGCTCACGGGGCTTCTACGAAGCTTCTCTGTAGCCATAGCCTTTCCACAAGATTTTGTACTGAAGTTTCTTGCAGAAGATGCAACTGTTGAGGATTTTGTGAACTTTGTGGTGGGGTTGCATTGTTGTTGATGTCTGGGGGCGGCGGTGGATCACACTGCTGACCTTCAATCAGGTCAGCAATGGCAGGGATGAGTTTTACGACATGGAAGACCGGGTGAATGTGTTCCATGGATAAAGGCAGCAGGAGACAGTAAATGAGCTGGCCAACTTACCTTTGCACAACAAAGCCCAGGTAGCCATGCAACAATTCCTTTGACCGTCTCCCCCAAACTCACATCCCTCTTCACGGCCATTACATATAAACATGGCACCACTTCTTTTCGAGGCTCTAACCTCAATATTACTTACTGTCATGACTAGCTTCTGTTTCTTGTCCTATTTCTCTCTCAATTCTATTCTGCCTTATCGAATCATATCACCTTGAGCTCTGTACATTCTCACAAGCTCCGATGAACATCCTCATCAATGCTCACGACCTCTGAATATCCATTCGGAGCCTGCCTTCCTTGACAATGTCAGGCCTGTCTGCCTTGGTGGTTTTGGAATTCCGTAACTAGCATGCTACACAGGTCCTAACATAATATCGAGGTTTTCTCATCCACCGGACATGTCCTCGACGATAGTGGAGCCCAACACCACCATCTGCTATCAAAACTTCGAAGGTCCTATTTCACATGAAGAAGACCTTTGCCACCACCTTTCAAAACTCCTCTGCCTCAATGGTATTCATGATGCATGGGACGTTCAGACCTAACAGGTCCCGGTTGGAACACAATATCTTCCAACCAGGCTAACACGAGGGAGATTTCTCCTCAGCCAGTCGAGACCCATGACCACTACCACAGACCCCCTTGAACGTGTTTAACCCTCCCTACCCAGGTAGGGGCATTATAATGTAGCGTGTCCCATTTTCCAGCGGGGCCATACATGTAGCCATATTGACAGCACCAGTGGGGCCACTACATGTAGCCATGTGGCACGGCACCAGCAGGGTCTATACATGTAGTCGTCAAGCATGCTCTCAGCAGGCCTGCTCGTGCTGCAGCGGGCCCATATGGTGCCGTGGGGGCCAGTGGGGGATTGCCCACGCCTGCGGACCTCCGCAGATCATTATCTTTGGGGGCTCATATGGGCTTATATGCTGCTGTGGGGGGGGAACAGGTCGGGGGCCAGCAGGGGTTTACCCACGTCTGCGGACCTCTGCAGATCGTTATCTTTGGGGGCTCATACGGGCCTATATGCTGCTGTAGGGGGGCAGCGAGTTGCAGGCCTATATGCTGGGGGCAGCAGGGCGGGAAATTGCCCACGTCTGTGGACCTCCCCAGGTCGCCTTTCTGGAGGGTCATACAGCAGGCCTATATGCTGCTGTGGGGGCCAGTGGGGGTTTGCCCACATCTGCAGACCTCCGCGGATCGTTTTCTGGTGGCTCACCCAGCACTAAAGTGGGCCTATATGCTAGAGGCAGAGGGGCGGGGGATTACCTATGTCTGCGGACCTCTGCAGATTGTTTTCTTGTGGCCCACTCAGCACTACAGGTGAGGCCAGGATTGCCCACGTCTGCGGACCCACATCCTCAGACCTCCGCAGTTTATTATCTATGGGGCACACCCGGTGCTGTGTGGGGCAGTGGGTTGGCACATTATCCACGTCTGCGGACCTTTGCAAATCATAGTCTGCGGGGCACACCCAGTGATGCAGCAGGTCTCTATGTTGCTGTAGCGCTTGCGGACTAAAATATATTCGCAGCTCATTTTCTGCGGGGTATACTACATGTAGCATGTCCAATGTCCCAGCGGGACCACTACATGTAGCCGTGTGGCATGGTGCCAGTGGGGCACTGTAAGGGGATGCACCGTGCGCCCACTCCTATCTGTTGCTTAGTCTCTTGCTTTCTGTCATCGGCCCCCATGGCCCCCGTCTTAGACATGCTTGCTGACCGCTCCACTGTTCTTACGCCCCTTTCGTAGTTATTATCCCACACCGACACCATTACTTAGATCCCTATCAGTCAGCTGGACAGTTGTTTACTCATCCGTAGTCAGCGCTCTTACATACCGCCTTAGTCACTGGCTCGGCGATGTAGTATATAAAGGATATCTCCAACCTGAACAATAACAGTATCTTCGGGTTTACACATTGATCGACTCTCAGGCTTACTCTCTCGTCACTCTCATCACGCCTTGCACTCTCATTGCTGACTTGATCATATTTAGGACTATCTAGGCTCGCGGCGGCTTGCGCCCTTAGCTCGCCTCTGCCCATCCGGACGTCCCCTTACATGTAGTTGTCTGGTACGGTGGCCCGCTGGGGCTGCAGCAGGTATGATAGTTGTAGAAGGAGTTATCCACATCTGCGGAACAGTGCATGTCCGCTCCTGGTCATCCGCAGGGCCCACTACAACATGCCAACAAGACCTTTAGGTGGAGTCAGTCGAGCGGGCTAATCATGGCAGTTCCTGTATGACCATGTCCGCGGTGCTGATCGGTACACTGTCGCCAAACTGTTAGACAAGTCTGTGGACATGTTCCAAAACCTACCATGTACCTCCTCTCCCTTTGAACCTTGATGAATCAACTTGCCATTGTGCCGCTGCTTTTAGTTTTGTTGTCTTATCACACTCTGACTGTATGACTCAAATGTGGGAGCAAGATATTGTACTATGTAATGATATATGTATTCAAAATACCCCAAGATAAAGCCACTTCTAATCATCTAAAATGTTGGATGGTATATGAGCAAAGGAGGCCGCAGTGTATTGTCCGCAGGGTACTGCAACTGCTAAGTTCTCGTCGAACTCATTGTCTGAAAATCTGAAAATCACAGTAAGCCCTCGAGCATTTCAACAGGCGGTCTCCTATAGTGTCGGCTCCTGACCCTAGGCTGATTGCAAACAGTGGGAACATGTGATTGAACTGGAGCTAGGCGCATCGCTGACTGGTACTAAGGTCTATCCGCTGTTGCTAGCTGAACAAGTTGAGCTCGACGTGTTCCTCAAGGAGAACCTTGAGTTGGGGAGGTGGACTTGTTTGTTTCAGAATATGTTGTATTATATATAGATACATAATAATTACAGCAACACTTTTATATAGGCTCATGCCCGCAGTGCAAATTGCCCGTCGAGTCTCCTGTCACGCCCTATGGACATTGTATTTGCTCTACATACCTTACCAAATATTCAAGTATGCGTGTATAGATGTAGTCACTATCTCCGGAACCACGCAGCCCATCTTAGTTTCGCCACCGATTCCGTGCTCTTACCCGGGCCCAGCAACGGTGTCTGCTCACTGAGCCGTTCGTCCTCCTCTCCAGGCCTGATATCCGACTCTACAGCCGACTCGAGCGCACCTGCGAGCGCAACACGAATCGCGACGGGGTCCTCCTCGATGGTGACGAGCCCGGGCACGGCGAAGTCGTCGCCGCTGGGGGGCCGAGGGTGCGTATCGGTAGATGTGGAAGCGGAGGAGGTGCCCGAGAGGGGGTGCCCGAACTCGTCTATCCCGAGGCGGCGTTGCCGGAAGGTGAAGACGATGCACATGATCAGGAGACTTCCCTGCATGATTCCGGAGACGGCAAATGTGATCCAACCTATAGAGAATGAGTAAATGATGTGTGTTTTTAATTAGGGGGAGGTGACGTACTTGTCCAGTTTGTGCCAGGCCTGATGCGACGGAGCGTGTCAGCGTGAGCAGAGCAACGAGAACAAGACGAAGACCCACCGGAGAGCGATACTGAGGACCATGAAAACGGCACCGGGGCTCTGAATGCACATCATAGGTATACTGAGAGCACCGACCAGCTTTGCCTTGTAAGTGTGCGCCAGCTGCGGCGCGTATTGGATGGCGGCGAGTAGCGCTGAAGACACGCCGAGGAAAGTGGCCCACTTCGCGAGCTGGTCGGGGAGGGGCGCATTGGGTGATGGCGAGGTTGGAGTAGTGAGGAGGAGGAAGAATGTCGTGAACGTGATGAAGGCTCTGTGAGTCGTTAACATATTTGGTATCAAGGAGGCCTGGTATAACGTACAAGTGGAATGCAACGACCCAAGACAGTGTGATGGAGAGCCGCCACTCGTCGCTCTTGATTGGGGTCTTGACGTGGACTGGTGGACGCGTGTCGTGGGTGTCGACGTCGATCTCGGCGTATTTCAGATGCGGCGGGTAATAAATCATGTAGAGAACGAGGCTGTAGGCGTTGGATTAGACGAAAGGAGTACTATAGTGTGACACGGTACGCACACAAAAGTGAAGAGAAACCACTGCAGCCCAACCTGAACAATTCCTGCTGTCATCTCTAAACAACTCCCGAGGCTCTGAAGTGGCGAATGGGTAAATAGGGACGCGTGTCAGAAAATAACGAGACTGACGAAGACTGGGCAACACTTGACAATACGCCATTGCATTGTCACCCTAGATTTGCTCAGATGTGGGAGCATTGAACCTCGATGAAACGCACATGTTTAAAAAGCCAGCGGCGGAGGAAGTGCTACCAAGTAAGAGGAACCAGGGACTGAAGCCCTCCGACGAGCCTTTGTTAATGATTCTGAGATGCTGCAGGTTATGTACGTTAGATAGCGCCCCTGGACGCTAAAAGCAGCCTACCTGGGGTGCATAGGATATTATGAGGCCACAACAAAGGCCAAATGTGAGTGTCGCGGTAAACCAGTCATGATGCTGTGGAAGAGGCTACAGACGAGAAATTTAAGGCTTTCAGGATCACATACTGGAACACAGGTATCCGTCATTGCGACTGGAACCGTCGCCTTCGACAATGGAGTAACCGAGAGGCAAGTCAACAAGGAACGCGTGACGTTGCCCGGTCACTTGATCAGATAAGATTAGATCGAGAAATACTCCAGCCCCACAACGCCCCAGACCACTGCAACCAGTATAGCGCGATAAAAAGTGCGCTATACATACCGTTGAGAGGATAGTCTCCCCCCTTATCCCAGTAATGATAAGAACTCTCAAGGCCGCCGGAAATTTATTATATACAGAATCATCTTGTGAATCTCTACGACTGTCATCAAGCAACCCATGACAGAGAAGTTGAAATACTAGACGAAAGGGTTCTCGAGACATACGTCAAATGAAGCACCACAATTCTGGACGGTACAAAGATCTCAGGGGTGCGCCAAAGAACAGCGACCGATGCGATGACACGGCTTCGACAGAATTTGGTGCTTTTTTGGTAGATTAAATGTAGCCGCGTGTTTCAGGATGTACCTCAACATCAAACTTGGGTGTCGCCGTCGCCTGTCGCGTGTTCAGAGGGCGGGGGGGATGCCTCATCCACGACGAATGGTCCGTGTAAGATTTCACGGGACGCTATGGGTGTCGGCAAAACGGGACAGAAGGAACCAGCAGTACGCGGCAGCAATGAATGCTTGAACGTTGCGCCAGAGACACAGAGGCGTACTTGGAATCGTCGTCGTAAGCTGTGGTGGTGGAACAGCGAATGCACGGACGAGACAAAGCCAACGGCAAGATGCCAGTGGGGACAAGGAAATGTTCTTGTCGAAAGCAAGGGGAAAAAACTCCGAATCTGAACAGATGTGTTGACCAATGGTCCGCCGAAAGAACAGAAATGAATTATGTGGCAACAACAATACAAACAACAAGGAAAAATGACGAAAGGCGAGGTCCTCAGCCAGGATACAATCGCAATGGGTGAATCTACATCGGCACTATAGGGGCGCTGCCCTTCTCCAGTGCCGTCCGTAGGCTGCAAGCAAGCGTGAGTCAGCAACAAGGAAACAGAGAGCACTTTAACAGAAGCGAACGTGCCTGTAGTCGTCGCCGTTCTGCGTGATATACCGCACCCACGGGAGCGCTTGGTACCCGCTCTTCTCGACGATCTTGAGGTATCGCACCTGGATGCCCGAGACCGTGAAATACGGGATCTCGAACTTGACGGTGATGGGCGCGCGCTTTTCGAGGTCGTTTTCTGGGGGGTGGGGTCAGCAAACGTACGCGTAGTCAAGATTGAAATGGAAAGCGCACCATTTTTGACGCTGGGAAGCCCGAAGTGTGCGCGCATGAGGAACTCACGGCTCCCGCCAAGTTGCTTGATCTTCCACACAAATGCGGACTTGTCTGGCGCGTACTGCACCGTTCCCGTTGATGCCTGCAACCCCCCACGCATATGAGAAGAGCCCAGACCCGAAAGGAAAACACGCGTCACGCACCCTAAATTTGGGACTGTCCGCATCGTCCGGCACGGGCACATATATCTCGACATTGTTCGCTGTGCTCCGACGCTTAAACTGTGCCTTGACCTTGACGACGTACTCGACGCGGCTCCCCTTGTGGCTCTCGACGGCAGCCTCGACCCACACGAGCGGCTTGACAGGCGTGGACAGGCGGTATGACATGAGCTCGAATTCGCCGTCCGGGGGGATAAAGGAGATAGTGCGGTCATTCTCGAAGCGCGAAAGCCGCACGCATTGGTGGAACTTGACATCTTCCATTTCGATGGCCTTGCCACGCGCCGCTAAAGACGGCCGTGAAACGAGTAGGGCAAAGAGAGGGACAGGCGGACTCACTGCGCCCTGTGCTTTCGAACATGACTTTGTCGTTGAGACCGAGCCGCAGCTCTGGCATCCCGGAAAGGTAGCACTTCATCTTAACGGCGCCGAGGATCTCGGACCGCACGACATTCCCGTTGGCATTGACCTGCGATAATCAGCAGGGCAGAGAGACAAAGGTAAAAGGGCAACGCACTAGCATGTTGACGCTCTCGATCACGTCGAGGAAGACCTCGTTCTTCCGGTATCGGATCCCTTCTGTCCGCCATGACACCGCGTTCGTCACTGCCATCGGTGGCCGCACCTGCACCTCGAGTTTGTGCGATTCTTGCGTGATATATCTGCCGCGCAACGTGAGCGTTGGAATTATCGTAGAAGAAGCGACGCACTCTTGGAGGATCTTACTCTCAGTGGTTTGGGGGTAGCCAAAATCCATCATCTCGTCCATGAGCTCGTAGATGATAACGAAGTTATCACGAATGCTCTCCTCCTCAAGCTCTTTGAAGTACTCGACCAAAACCTGGGTGAGCCGGTGCAAGAAGATAATGATTTCGGCGGCATTGGTGTTGCGCTTTGAGAGGGCGAGCACTGGACACAGTGGTATCAATTGAAAGGTATTGAGGAGCAGTTAACGCACGATAAAGATTAGAATGGCGTATATGCATGTAGTTGACACCCTGGCTTGAAAAACACGGCGTCACCTGCTGGCCCTCCTCTTCGATATCAAGAACGAGAGGCAGAAATCGTTCGACATAGGACAGCGGAACATCATCGCGGTACGAGCGCTGAATCAGCGGCTTTCCCTTGAGATCGAGGATTGCGATGAGACTGGCCATTGAGCTCGTCGCCCTCGTCGTTGAGCTCGTTGGTCGTGGCAGGCGGTGACCGGAAGTTGCCGGCCCGGTGATCTTGTCTACCACGGCGCAGTCTCCGCTCGCCTTGAGACTTTACGCTTCTTACAGAAAACCTGTCGACGACAACCCGGCCTAGAGGTCTATGCTCCTATCTGGTGCGAAACGAAAAGGCGCGATGTTTTTGCGATCATTACTAGTCACACCCGAACCTTGGCTCAATGCCCTGCTGTCTGCTGTCGAGACGCATAGCACCTGCTCCACTCGACGACCTTGCGATAGCACCTGGATGCCGTTGCCATCACACATGTCACCAATGATTAATGATTCTTTAACCCCTCTTTGTGAGTTCTTAGTAACGTTTCTCAATCCTGAGCTTTGCCAATCCAGAAACTAGCCAGGACCAGCCAGGCAAGCCTAAGATGTGCCATCTGACAGTACATAAAACAAAGTGCCCGGTCATCCTTTTCACGATCCCAATTGAAGTCGGCAAACCTCATCACTGTTATCGCCTGTAGTCCTGACTCGTTGAATGGCCGATGTACGCCTGCGTGCTTTTCCTGCGAAGTCGTGACCAACAAGCAATATCTCTTGAAAAATACTCGGCATGCCCACGGCCTGGATCCAGAAGCTGATATTTCCGGTGCGCTTTGTAAAGAACGCGTCCAACGCATTCCTTCCTGCCTCTCAGGCTGTACGCCTTTGTCTTGTTCCGCGGCAGAGGCGCCGGCGCTAAATCCTTAGAACCCGGCGGATGAACAAATAAACGTCTCTTCCTCTTCCTCCCCGGCGGCAGGATGGTCGGAGCCTTTTCATCACGTTCACACGACATGTCCGACATCCCCCTTTCTGGCTCTCACTTCAATCAGTCTACATCGTGATGCAGATGCAGGTCATGCCTGACGCGTTGACTGGTCCGCCCCAACTGCTATCTCTTGATTTACAATTATAACGAACGTCGTGCATATATAGCCAACCGGCGAGCGTATGAGAAATGCCTCTATATGGATATACGTCGTGATTTCAGTTCCAGGAATACTCTCATCGATCATGAAGGCTGCGCTGTCCTGAGCAGTTGGGATCTTGCAAAACAGGACCCCGGACTAATGCGCCGCCATTGTCAGAAAACAGTCAATCCTCCTGCTCATTGCATCTGTGCTTAAATAATCTTATAGTCACCCTACTCTCGGACCATCACTTCAATCACACTATTCAAGGCGACATGGAGTCCTTCGTCCACGTCGTTCTATAAGACTTCAATTATTTTTCGACAATGGGAGGCCCCAACCCACGTTTCACTGTTTCTATGGAATAGTTTAGTGTTGCGTGCTCCTGCAAATTCCAATATATCAGGTCTTCCAATGTTGCGCTATCTGCATCCGATCTCAAATCAGTTATCAAGTCGCAGCTCTACAACAGCCTCCATGCATATATGTGCATAACGCATTAACAAGTTTTTTCTTGGTCGATACTGATGCAAATTGCAAGGAGACGAATGACGCGAGAGCTCAGCGCTCACCGGTGCCCAGCGCTCCATGCCCACGACAACAAGCCATCCAAAACGTCCTGCGAGGAACCATTTACATTCAAAAAATGAGGTTAAAGATATCTCTATCTCAACACAAAACAATAAACCCTCGCCTCCCACCACCCGCCAACTTTCTCCACCACCGCGTGACTGCGCGCTCTCGCCCCCGCTCTCTCCGCATCTTCAAGTGCCTGTCTCCTCCCTGCGGAACCGCGCCGAGCTCCTGTGGTTCAAGCACAACCTCCACCGCCACACATCCACGACTTCCTCTCGCCATCTCCGGCTTCGCATCCGCATTCGCACCAAGAACAACACCATGGGGCTTGACCACCGATTCCGAGGATCGCGAATAGCCAAGCGAAGGGCTCACGTAGGGTATACCCAGCTCCCGCATCGATCCAGGTGGTATCACCTCAATGAAGGGATGTTCATTCTTTTTTGTGATTTCTTCTTCTTCTTCTTCTTCTTCTTCGCTATCTTCCACCACGGTCCCCACATCGCAAGAGCTCGAGATGCTATCCGCTACACTCGCATGGGACGACAATGACAGTGGTAGTGTGTGGGGGGATGGGCAGACGTTGCTTGAGACGGGGCGTGATACAAATTTCGAGGTCCGGGAGCCACCCACACCTGAAGGAATAGGTTTAGGCGAGGCCTTTTTCTTCGTAGCCACGCGCTTATACTCGCGGGCCGAGACGGGAAGGACGACGGTCGAGGCAGAGATGCCTAGACGCGAGAAGCGCGGCGTGGTCTCGTACGTATTGGTCGTCATCCAATTCTTCGCAGGGTCTTTCGATACTGATATCGATGCTCGGCGGGTATTGATAAGTGATGGAGTAACGTCCGAGTCTCGAGCAGGACGATTGATGATGGGACGGAGTGTGCTGGTGGAGGCCGTTGGTTGGGACGAGGCGAGGTAGCTTCTCCCGCGATAAGGCAGTTCTAGAAGATCCTTCGCGGGTGTTGGAGGGAGCGGGGCATCTGGAGGTGCGGACGAGGGAGAGTCGTGTGGTTTACGAAGGGAGGAACGTTTGGACGGCAAAAAAGACGTGTCCAGAGGCGTGTGGAATAGTTCTAAAGGAGGGGTCGCAGAAAAGCGGACGAGACCTTTCACGGCCTTCTTGGGACTGTATGTCCTCGGGGGTGGATTAGGTGGGGATATATAGATGGGAGACAGCTCTTCCGCTTGCCTGCTGTCGTTGTCAGCTTGAAAATTGATGACAGATGGGTTGGAAAAGGCGGGGCCCGCAAGAGGAGATGAGCGTTTTGGGCGCCGGTCGACAGGGCATAGTCGTTCATTGGTTCGAGGAGGGGACAGCCTGCGCTCCAAGGAAGCTGTTCTCGGTGAAGAGCTGGGACCAAGCGGATTGTGAAAGTCAACGAATACAGAGTTCGCGTCTTGAAACGAGGACGCGTCTTCTGGAGCGCACTGAAAGTGAATCAAAAAATGAACTGTAGCCATTTTGCCGACAGACTCACGACGGTGAAGCCCGCATCTCCATGAGGAACCATCCTCGCCGCCGTGGCGATTGACGAGACGAAGAGTCACAGAGAAGGCGAAAAGCAACCGAGTGCATCCGTTGATCTACGCGGCCGGTGTTTATATTAGGGGAACAGTGATAAGCAAGTCACCGAGCTTGGTGAGGTCATCCTTACCAACTGTAAACAGAATTATGCATGTGCGGCTTGGAAGCATTCAAAAGATGCTTTTTCGATCTCAGCGGCCTGCCAGGCGGAATGATATTGAGTAATTATGTACTTACCTGGCGCTTGCATGCCTTGGTTAGAAACTTGGCCGATAGCACTGATAGCAAGGAGAAGGACATGAGCAGCAGCCAATTTATGGTCTTGGCCGGGAGCAGGGGGGGTCAGATGCGGAGGCGCTCGCTTTGCGTTACATACGCTTTTAACTTTATTTGACGCCACAGCGTGCCTTGTCAAAGATAAACGTGACTTACTAATCATACGAGAATCTCCGAAGTGCCAATCGTCGTACCGTTTGCATCGGATTCGGACCTTCAACACGACTGTACAATTGTAAAACTCCTGCGTGTTGAATACTCGACCGGAATTCCGGGATAATGGCGAAGGCGACGTGAATTGAGGACGGGGGTAATCTGGAGGCGATGGCGGAAAAAATAAATCGAGAATTGCGGACAGTCTAGAATGCAATAGAAAATATGCCTATAAGAGTTAAAAATGTCAGATGAGCAGCCTTGGCGTCCACATGACGAGCGTTGAAGCATTGAACATTGTAGCAAACTCTAAGCAGCTCCACACGAGGATCATACAAATGCGAATATTTGTCACGAGTGGAAGTGGTCTTCATTAGGTATCGAAATATATATCTATAAGAGGCGCGTTCTGCGCCAATGTACGTTAGTGTGTCGACTTCTTCCCTGAACAGCGATATGTCAGCAAACGTTGAATCAAAGGATGACGACACGGAATTGACAAGGACCTGAAACCGCTACCCACCGTCGACAAACATATTGCGAGTGGCCGACGGAAGCGCCGCCGTCATTCCGTCGAGCTCCCGCTTTAGGATCACCTGACATCCCAGACGGCTTGTATCCGTCAAGCCAAAAGCCATGTCAAGCATGTCATTTTCTTCGTCGTCTGGTTCGGGCATACGGTCGTAGAATTCTGGTTCAAGAATTACGTGACATGTGGAGCAGGCCACCGATCCTTCGCATGCCCCTAGTGAGGGAAACAAGCAATGTTTGAACAGGTAGAGTCAACGGGAAGCCGAAAATGCGCGACAATAGGAGAAAGAAAGTCAATGAAGGGTCAGCATGAAATTACACCGGAGGCAAGATTGACGTACCCTCCAGATCAATGTCATACTCATGTGCGACAGAGAGTAAATCGTCTCCCTCGTTGGCCTCGACAGTTTGAATTAGATTTCCTTTCGAGTCGTTGAAATGAACTTTAATTCTGCGAAAACTTTGAGCAAGTATATATGGAATCGGTATCGCAGTCTACGTACCCAGTTCCCGGCTCTGGACGTTCAACGTGACCATGGCGTACAACTATTGGTGGAACATATGTCAGGTCAAATAGAGCAGGCTGAACAGCGAGAACGGGACATACCGGCAGATGAATGAAGGCCGTGTGTCCATTGACTTGAACGCGGGATATTCTGCCTTTTATTAAGGCCAGGTTGTGGTCGTCGAAGACGACTTGTTTGAGTGGTATAGGTGCGAAGGGACGACAGAGACTGAGGGGCTCGTCTACATATTTTTGCCGTGGCTTGGAACATCACCTCGACGCCGACGACCTGCATTCCGCGTTTTTTTATCCGTGTCGCACGGACCTATGGGTGCAATCGTGTCGGAGTTTAAATTTTTCTCTCATCTCTTAAGCACCTCAACTGGGCATGTGGTTTATCTCGTCCCACTACGGCAACAACACCCTTATTATCTATTGCTCCTGATGAAAATAGTTTATCGCTGGCTTCGATTTTGGAGTGTGTCGGATCTTCAGGTCGCCTCTTCCTGCTGCTGTGCCCTCTCAGATTTCACTGTGCTGTGCCTTGCCGGCCAATGTTTATGAAGTTTGACATCTACAAGGTGCTACTTGGGGTGCCACTGGCCAGGGGTTGTACATCGACTGACAGACTTCCACTCAAGATGCACGCGGTGAGTCTGGAAACAAGGGGCACTTGAATCTCCGCCAGGTCTACATCGCAGACAGCTTTTCAAAGATTTCTTTCCGGCTTGCTCAGGACCTGTGCCTCTTTTTATGTATACAATCTAGCCCGCGTTCATGGTTCATGATCTTGTGTCAGTGCCGTAATGCCACTAGCTGGGTGTATCAAGTAGACAGGTACATGGAGATTGGGAGTGGAAAGGTCTGGCAGGGTCTGGCGCCAGTCGCCAGGTTTCCAGTCGCTCGGCCGATTGGGGACGGAGACCGGTCATCCGACGGCCTCGCTAGTGTCTGCCTAGATTTATGATGTGAGGTGAAATATTGGTATGATTGAGATGAAAAATAAGAATAAAATGAGAGAGCGGCAGGTGAAAGAAAGCGGATGTAGAGTGTAATACGATACACTTGCGCGTGGTGACATTGGTGAGTTAGAGTGCATGTACAATTTCCTGATCCGCGTGAAGCGTGCCAAGATATTTTAGGACCTGTAAGACCAAATCCCGGTCTCTCACCGTCAAAAATCTGAGTGTTCTGCTTGTGTGCCACATTTTACCGAGCTATGGAAGCGGGTTATCCCCGACCTCGGTGTGGCAAAATGATCGTGTAACACGCGCCCCCGACGGTCCGTCGTGGCGGAGGCCGAATGTTCACGGACGATTTATATGTCAAACCGTCCGCTTCGGCAACATCTGCTCGCAAGCCCGCACCTTTCCATCACCGCATCGGGCCCTACATTTTGCTCAAGCAGACGTCGCGAGTCAAGGAATAAAATGGTGGCATTCACCCGCCAATCGGTGCCGCTGGTAACGCATCACCTGTATACGTCCTTTCAATGTAGGAGAGTGCATTATCACCTGTCACTTCTAGCAGCTTAAGCACTTGACGGACGGACGGGAGGATGTGACGCGGAGCGATGGCGAGCGCGAGCGCTGTATTTTCATTCAGGGCATCGTACTGTCAATCCAGCATATATATGTTTCAATCATCAGATCAACGTGACCTCACAAAAGCAGAATAGATGAATCTTATGAACCGATGAAATATGCTCACATGGATTCGTCACGTAAGTTACCAAAGATCCCTACCCCATAATTGAATCTACCGGTCGTGCATGAAGCCGACGTTGTTCCGCGACATGGAGGGGGGAGGGGCTTAGCACCTTTGATCGCATCCTGTTGCAACATCTAATGAACCTGAGGTGGTGATGGCCCTCACAGACATAAGAGCGGAATTGTGGAACTGAAAGCTGTGGACCTCGTATCATGGGAGACGTCATATTTCTTTCCCCCATGCGGATACATACCGAGTTTCAGGAGCCGCAGCCGACTGCTTGTTTTTCCTTACTCCACGAGTACATCGTCAATCGGGTAGTCCATGTCTTTTAGATACACCAGGGCCTCCCGAGATATCAGCGCATCGATAATCCAAGAAGAAACCGCCGCAGGGCGACACGGATGTGGATCAACATGGCTCCACGATGACAACGTACGACCCACGGGACGATCCATAATGCAATGATGCTCGATGGTGGCCCAGGGGCTAGGTACCGAAGAATCAGCAAGATGACGATATTATGCCTTCTCATTCGCAACCCGAGAGGAAAATGGTCGGAACAAAGTCCCGTCGAGGAATGTTTTTCACATCCTCCTGGCAAGAATAAGTCAAATCAAAAAGGCAGAGGATCCACACGCGCAGTGAGATATCCCCAGGGAAAAGGCGTCATGGTAGAGTCCACGAGCATCGGACGATGGTTCAAACGTTCAAGACCGATCTAGGCGTTATCGTTGTCCCATGTCGGTCAAGCCTCGTCGGGTGAAAGTCAAGAGCGGGATCAAGGGAAGGCAATGAAGGGAATCCTAGATAACCTTGGGCCTCAGAAATCTCGTGACGCCAGAAGCTTCTCCAAGCGCCCTTAATAAACAAGAGGCTGAAGGCCAGAGAAGGTCAACACATTCCGAAATTCTTTCCAGATTACCAAAGATTTGGGAACACCCGACCAAACGAAGTACCATCTTGAGATCTTGAATTGAATCGAGAGGAAATGAGGGCCTGAGCAGTGAATTGTGGCTGATGGTGCCGATGGCGGGATGGGGGTTTGAATCCCAGAGGCCCAGCTTCCACGTGGAAAGAAATCCTTGGGATCTTGATTCCATCATCAACAGGCCACTCAAGCTCATAATTAACAGAACAAGTGCATGTCACGCCTCATGTCGCGGTAAGCTTGTACAAAAATTGTTCTAGCCGCATTGGCTCCAGCTGACGAGCTTTCGCAGGGACAACAACACAACGCAGACGATATCACCTCTAGATTTCTGCTTTGACAACTTTTGTTCTGGCAGGATCGCCCCGGTTGAACGTCCCAGCCGGATGTTCGGAAATCTACCTGTTTCGGAGCTCTTAAACCAGCGTATGCGTGCGTCAATGAATCGATGAGAAAATCTAACCTGCTCAGATCTTCAGCCGCATCCCTGATTCTTACTTAGCCTTCCAATTCGGCGTTGATGCGTCAGGCGGCGATCTTTCGTGATCTCTCCAAACCGTCACAGCTCACTCACAAAGTACATATAAAGCGCCCCCGTTTTTAAATATGCCCTCCTCGCCTCTCCCAACTCACCCCTCTTTCATCTATCCCCTTCTCTTCTCATGATCTGGTACCAGATACTTCAAGACGGTCCGGAATACGAGGCGCGAAGGAGGAAAGGAACATTCACACCTCCAAATATATCCCTAAGGGATATACGTGCTGTTGTACCTCGCCATCTCTTCGAGAGATCGACGGGCAAAAGTCTCTTCTACGTCTCGAGACACCTCGCTTTCACCTATGCCTTCTACTACATGGCGACTTATTTCGATGACGTTACTCAAATGATAGCGGGCGGCGCTGCGCCGGGGCTTGCGTTTACGCGAGGCGTGATTAAAGGTGTGCTCTGGATACTCTACGGGGGCTGGCAAGGCATCACATTTGCGGGAATTTGGTGTTTGGGTATGTGATCTTGCTGATTTCCCGTATCACGGGTCGCTAAACGATATACTGCCTTCAGGACATGAGGTACGCGTGGATCTGTCATACAACGGCTACCAAGTATTTTACCAATTGAATAGGCAGGACATGACGCGCTCTCACCGTATCCATGGGTGAATGCAATGATCGGTATCATGCTGCATACTTTTGTCTTGACGCCATTTTACGCCTGGCGCGCGACACATCGTACTCATCATGTACGGGATGAAACAGCTTCCATCTCTCCATTGAATTCAAATTCATCAACAAACATATCTAGAAAGGGACGAATAATATCGAACGAGATGAAACGTACATTCCTCCTACACGGAAGGATTTGAAGCTTCCTGACGGCAAGGTTGCTGTGCGGATGGACTATGCTGAAGTCCTTGAAGAGACGCCAGCATTTACGCTGTTCAAACTGTTTATACGACAATTTTTGTAAGTGGACAATCTTTCGCACTCATTGATCAAGCCATCTTATCACACATTCTATCAGTGGGTTTCAACTCTACCTCATGTAAGCGACAGATTTGCGACATAGGTCTGAGGATGGCATCTAAAGTTAATCTGATCTAAAGACATAATCGCAAAGGCAACCCGAGATACCCGGCTGGGACCAGTGTGAGTTCCATGACTACGGTAATTAGGACGCGCCTCATTAGGACTACAATGCGTAGCATTACAAGCCGTCATCTCTGCTGTTCAAACCCGAGCATCGTATGCCAGCTTGATCGTCGTTCTTCGTCGCCCTCCATTTACTCTGATTTACTGTAGGGCGGTCTATCATTGTCTCCAACATCGCAATAGGCAGTATGATTACTCTCCTTGCGATTTACATCTATAGGACAAGCTGGTTGTCCGCGTGGTGCTATTACTTTCTTCCATGGCTGGTGTGCAATCGTCTTTTGTGTGGCTGACGGACGTTAATTTAACCCGCTTTTCAAGGTCGCGCACAATTGGTAATCTTGATGGCGGCCTGTCAAGCACCCTTCTCATTGACGTTTCCTCATCGTGACAGGATCGTTATGTTTACCTATTTGCAACATAGTGACCCGACGATCCCTTACTACCGGAAGGTAAGGCTCGGATGGATCCCACATCTTTCCCGCTCAGGCTAAACGATCTCCTTGCAGGATCAGTGGACTTTTGCCCGCGGAGCTCTGGCAACCGTTGACCGCCCCGTTTTTGATTGGGTCGGTCGATTTTTCTTTCACAACGTAAGATTTCTAATGCGATCTGAACGGGTTCTTAGCTTCCTCTAATGAATTGCTATCTCTCCATACCAGATTAGCACCGATCATCTCGCCCACCATTTTTTTGCAACGGTGCCATTCTGTACGTCAACCGTATCACTCTGCCCCGCGGCACGTTCACGAGCGCTACCTGTTAGATAATCTCCCTCAAGTAACAGAGGCGATCAAGCCAGTCCTCGGTGAATACTATAACTACGACTCCACGGTCAGCAGGACAGTTTCGTCCGTATCTTGCTTGTTTCATCTGACGCGCCACCCCCAGCCTGTACTATACGCGCTTTGGCGATCCTTCACGCAATGCACCTTTGTTGAGAGCGAGGGCGATATCCTGTTCTTCAGGAACCAATTTGGGGAGGCAATGATAGAACCTCGAACCTGAGAAGACACACGGGATGCAACGGTACATCTTGATATCTAGAACCATTTAAAACCATTCATTCTATATGTAACATTAATTCTTTGCCTCTGCCGACCGGTACAGAATTGTTTAATTCAACCATAACAAAGTGTGTGGGCATTCTATCTTAGAGACCCAGACTACAAGAAGTAATACTGTGTTGTCGGGCTCTTCGGGCATCAAGGTGTCCCGCCCACGCAAATGAATACCGAAATCGCTTCGGAGGTGCACGCAGGATACTCAGAATTTTGAGAAGAGTCACACTTATCCTACACTAGACTTCCGAGTGTGATCTACCATGCCTCCTCAAACCACGATCTCTCCCAGGTGCGTTTCAAAACTGAATATTGCTTGCCTTCAGAGCAGCTGAAGCCAGCTACATAGGTTTCCTTGATGCCGGTATCGATGGTCAAGGCGCCGTCGAAGCTTGGGCCAAGGTCGAAGAGCTTCGCTAATTTCCGTTCCAACCGCGGGTAAACACAACCAAACGAGCTTCATCTCTCCTCTGTTCAGACGTTGATTGCTACAACTTCATTTTCTGTTGAAGATCTCTAGCAACTATTCGGTAGGCCATAGATACGGTGGCCGCCTTCTCTTCGAAGCTTTCCATCTTTTTTTTTTCCTCTCGTGGTCCAAGCGAAACTGGTGGCATCTATCTAACTGCAGTCGCTAAAGGGCACACACTATCTGGATCTCAATGCGGTCCTCGTCTAGCATGTTCATGCAAGCTCGGTGGACGTCGCACCGGTTCAAGTGGCTCTGCTTCTACCTCAAAATCCCCTCGGAAAGGTACCGAGCATTGGACTCCGCCTTCAAACACTATCGGCGGTCATCTATCAGCACGAATACGCACAAGGAAGCGCGATAGAGCATGTCATGTAATATAACGTCTCTTCTGCTCTCTGGAAGTGACTTTACTTACTCAAAGTGCTGATAACGACAATAAAAATGCCACTCCATGAAACTCCCAGACACGGACATCGGCGCGAGTTGTCGTTTCATGATTGATAACCGTTGGCGAGGTCGCCGATGTAAAGGTCAAGCAAGCTTGTAAGCTATTTGACGTGTATAGACCAACTATGAAGCATGCGTACGCTGCATAGCTTCGACAGTATCCGCCCGAAATATTCAACGGGTGCCAAATAACAGGGGCCTCGGAGTGAGCGTTCATTTCTTGTTGAATGGTGCGAATGATTGTTGACCCAGGCTCAAGGACCATGGATCTCGTGTACATCTAGATCTCTAACACATCATCCCAGTGCCGAAACTTTTTCAGTCTCTTTCTTGCCACACCGCCGTGCATCCAAAGAAAGTGCATGCTACCACTGTCTGAAGACCGGTGTGCTTTGAATAAAACGAATTCTTGAACGTCTGGAGTGTAGAACAAAGCTCGTTATTAAACTACAAGGTACAGCCAATCTGTCACTACAGGGCACAGCATAAATGCTTAAAGGTTAAATCCATATACTCGAAACCCCTAGGTCGTCAATTACTCTCCTCGTCTCATGTTCCGTTCTTGACGAAACGAAAGACCAAACTGGACCATGGAAGCCAGCAAACTGATGCGGACCGTTCTCCCATCAGATTCCTTTTTCGGGGATATCTTTGCATGCAAACTCGACCCTATCTGCCCCGGTTGATGCCTCCTTACCATTCTTTTTTTTAGGAACGCAACGAAAAACAGTTCATCTGATGCGACGACAAGTGACAAGAGTACAGCTGGGCACCGTGCGATTCAAATCCGCTTACACGGTCAGGGCGGTTGCACATCGATCCTGTTTTGGATCGGTGCTTCTTGATCTTCCAGATCTAAAGCCTCTTCGTGGTTGGCAACATGCGCACCGCCAGTCGTCCCGCACCGATCCGCAGAAAATCCACCTGGTTCCCTAGTGTGTGTTTCCGAGAACGCGCGGGTTGACGAGCATCTGTGGAATCGCCTGAATGGTCATCTCACGTGCAAATCGTTCTTCTGGCTCTCACTCCCACAAGTATTCATTCAACCCCAGATAAGTCATTACTCGACATGCCTATATTACAGGTCGCCGGAAGTCAAAGCGACCTAACTTTGCCCAACCTCTCCCACCCTCCACCATGTCCAGATCGCACACTGCCTCTGCTAGCGCGTCGTCGATGTCGGCCCTCTCAACCTCCACACACTCCCACGTCTCACGTCCCTCCTCACATCGACCTTCAGGAAAAGCTTGGGTTGACCCTGCATCACTGCCTGACTACGGGGACATCTCCACCATAAGAGGGAACGCTCCAGACTACGTAAAGCAACTGAACTCCAACACCTATTTCTCATACGGAGTCGGCGACGAGCACTGCTTCGGCCACAAGGTTGGCAAAACCGTCAAGTTTGTCGATGTCAGCATCGATAGGAGGCAGGAAAGGCAAGGTCGTATGGAAGCTACGACTGTAGCAGAGGTCCAGGTCTCAAAACGTGAGTTTCTTCGTCGTCTTTGGGGTGATAGGACTAATCGTCGCGGTCCACCGGTTTCGTAAATAGATATGCTCAATGGTGCTGGCATGCTGCACGGTGGATGTGTAGCATACCTGATCGACAAGTACGCCTTCATCCTCTTCACTGCATATGCTTTGTTAATCAACCTTTATCCGGCAGTTGCTGCAGCACTCCGCTCGTCGTATTAGGATTGCTCCAAAACGTCAATGGTGTTGGTGTCACCCAGGCGATGAACATCCTATTCCACTCACCAGCATCCATGTGCGTCACCAATGATTGACATATATGTTCCTGTTCGCTAAATGGTTTTGATTTCTCAGTGGCACACGTCTGAGCATTATAAGCACATCGATATCATTGGGTGGACGGGTCATGACATCTCGTTGCGAGGTCAGCTTCTTTATATTCTCGTGATCGCGCTCTCTCGCTTACCTCTCGTGCAGGTCGTCGACAAAGATTCAGGCCGGGTCGTCGCGTCAGCGTTTCTCAACAAAATGCAGCCTGGCTTACCAAAATTATAGCTCTCTACTACACGATCTACACTACTTCTCAGGCTCCTACAATATCATTCACACAAATATGTACAGTACGCAATATACCCATTGGTCCAAAACGAGCACGCGAACCAGGCTCACATGTTTCCTGAGCTTAGTTAGTTCTTCCCAAGCGCCAACGCCTTGGCCCATTAGAACTCACGGTGCACGACGACGTCTGTGCCTGTTGCAAGTGTTCCATCAGATACGTATCAATACCCTCCTCGAGATGCACACCGCAACACTGTCAGATTATCATCTTTTCAATAATTATTCCGAGCGGCGGTAGATGTAACCGTCAAACGGATTTTGTGGATTTGCCGATGGGACCGTGTCACGTTCAAGTTTGAATTCCATCACGAGGAGCGCGCCAGTGCGATAGAAGTACCAATTGACCGTCCTTAAGCCGTTTAGCCCTACGGCTTGGTCAGGCTGTTCGCGCGCTATTATGAGTCCGCCAGGCCCCTTCCAATCTTCAACGAATCCGTACCAAATGCACTGTGTGCTTCTGTCACTTCAGCAGGGGAGCGTCATCCGAGAACGACAGATGTACAGAGGCACTGTCATATGTCCCTTCACGCTCTGTATGCCCCTGAGTCTGATCACCTGCAGATATGCAGATATCCCGGACGTCAAGGACAGGCTCCCCATGGGTCCATCAGAGCGACATCGATAATCGCGGGAGGCCGTATCCCTTGACCGCGGAGGCACCGAGGTCGCTGTATCAATAATTTCACAAATGGCATCTGGGGATATCACCATTGCGACATATCATCATGGTCTGCCATTGGGCGGGAGATGGATTGTTATCCAGTTGTCCAGTGTGTCTAAATAAATGGATGATGGACACATGTGACGGCGTGCTACTAAGAATGGAGTACGATCTGCCTCGAGATCAGGCCTTTCAGTTCTCGGGGGGACATACACCGCCGGGATAGGAGGAAAGTTAGGCACGAGTTTGCGACGCTGGCACGGGCGCATGGCGTTGTTCAAATTGATGATGCATGCCCCAGGGTCGTGATAAGGAAACGGCTAGCACGGACTTAGATAGGCCCTGTGCCAGTGGCATCACAAGTACTGGCGCACGAACAGGTGGTATAGAACAGACAAACCACCGGGCGCGTGGACCGTGGTAGGTTTGGTTCTCGTTATTCTTGTCCATGGCAGATATTTATTTTCAATGCCGAGGACTCCAGAACTTATTATTGTCCTTGGAAAGCGGCTGGCGACCGTCCACCGTCGACCGTCGACCTGTGTCCTGGTTTATAAGCAGAGTCGTTGAAGCTTTGAGTTCGTCATATCTATAACGCGGCCCCTCCAACTTGTTATAAACGAGCCTGTATGCCTTAGAGTCATATCTCGCTGGTACACTCGAGCAATAGTATGGTGTACCATGTAACGTTACTCCCGAGCCGAAAGACGCGAAGTAGACGCGAAGGTAGACGCGAGGGACGCGAGTTCGAGCACTGTCAACGCAACCTTCGGATAAACCAGGCGTCTTAAACAAACTGCTGTCGGTAACTTACTGCGAGACCAGAGGCGATAATAGCAAGAATATATGGACCAACAGACATACAGATCGGGTATAGTGTCACTAGACAACGTACAAGAGAACATGAGCGATTCGGACCCTAGGCAGCGGGGGCGTCATTCCCAAAGCCCGGCTTCAACTTCCCATAGACATCGCAAGGCCCGAATGCCCAGGCATCGCTGTGGAGGTGATACAAACCATACTGAGTGACCCAAAGAATCGGCTTTGGCAAAGGCGGGAAGCTGCACAGAAGAGAAGTGTGAGATGAAATCACCAAAGTATCGGACGGGACGAACTGAGGAGCGGTAGATTTATCGTGTAGGACCATCCCAAGAGGCAGGACGGTAGTGAGCGATACGTCCTTCAGGATACGCTTTCCAAGAGTAGCCTCGAGGTCCTTCAAGTCCTTCTTCGTAAACGCCGCGCGCATTTTACTTGATTCCAAAGT
This sequence comes from Tricholomella constricta, assembly GCA_013368375.1. Lineage (NCBI taxonomy): Eukaryota > Fungi > Basidiomycota > Agaricomycetes > Agaricales > Lyophyllaceae > Tricholomella > Tricholomella constricta. The sequence goes on along the minus strand of JAACJP010000005.1, from coordinate 120,448 downwards.
AGGAAGTTCCTGAGAATCGATATCACGATCGATTTAAATGTCAGGATGCAAATAACGAACGTACATCGTGCAAGTGCTGTACAAGCCCGTCTGCAAAGCCGTCGAGCTTTTCAGTTATCAGTTTGCCATTGTATTTCGCTTTTCCAGCCTGAATATCTTTGATGTACGCCGAGAGATCCTCAAGTCCAGTCAGAAACGCGTGGTGCTGCTCGACGTTATGTTCCATGGTACCAGCGCCAAGTTTCGATTCAAAAAATGGAAACAGCAACTCTTCCTCAATATGGTGGTGATGGTGGATCATAGTCAACTGTGGCGAACATGCTTGGGCACCAAGTGAATAAATGAAGGGAAATGACGTACAAGGGAATTACAGAAGAAAGCGAATGCCTGGACTTGTTTCTCTTGGATATTTGGGGCCTGAGCGTACACAGCATTGAGGCCGCGAATGAACATGTTATGCGAGATGGACATGTCACTGTGGAGATATGAATTTCGGGAGTCAGTGATGCGGGAAAAGGACAGTTACTTACATGGCTTGGTTGTCAAAAATATCCTTCCAGTCGCCTGGAGGACGCGCTATGGCACACATTAGCTCAGTATCCAAAAGCCATAGAATGCTAAGGAACTTACGGATGGTGGCATACGGCGCAGGCATTGTGGTCGTTCTGAGCAAGGTCGTACGGGGGCATCATAGACTGATGAGCCTTTTGTATAGTGCCAACAGATGTGACTTGATGCGTGGTGGACGGGCACGGAGCATCGGCCTCACTTAATCTCGTTGTACGATAACGGCCTCGCCCAGAGCTTTGAATTGCACTGTATCAAAGAAGCAGCGTCGAGTGGAACTGATGAGATGGTCAAGCTTCAAACTCCGCCTGGTGGTTACCGACGGCTTATCGGCATTCCTTTCAATCCCTCGGCTCTATTTTTGCCTCAAACGACTATCGTAGGACTCCGTGCCATTTAAGCAACTTTCTGCATCCAATCCTGGCCTGGACAAGCCCTAGAGCGTCTGAGATTTGGCCTACCTTCTGCATTTTGGTGTTGATTTCCCCTCTGAGGTCCCCGCTGTCTTCTTCTCTGAATGATGGATTCGTCATTTAATTAACTCTTCATACTCCCAACAGACCCTTCTGAGGCTCCAAATACGCTCGTCGCGTTCCAGAATGTCAATAACGGTTACCTATTTCTTTGAGCCGGGAGGTTCACGGTGTCAAGACTTTTGTTCCATACTAACGAGGAGGCGGACGAACGAGTCCAAGCTATCTATCAGCCGCAAAGTCGTTACCAAATCCCGGCTTCAGCTTCCCGTATACATCACAGGGTCCGAACTCCCAGGCATCGCTGTGCAGGTAATACAGACCATATTGCGCGATCCACAGGATCGGCTTCGGTAATGGCGGAAATCTGCAGCAAGCGGGCGCAAGAGTCAACCTCGAGAACAGTTTTGTACATGTTAGAGCGGAACTTACTGCGGTGCTGTGGCTTTATCGTGCAGAACCAAACCAAGGGGCAGGACAGTGGTGAGCGAGACTTCCTTTAGGATGCGTTTTCCCAGTGCAGACTCGAGGTCCTTCAGATCCTGCTTAGTGAACGCTGCCCGCATTTTATCTGCTGCGAGGGTGGGTAGCTCCTGTCCATTTGTACAACGTCAGCGCGTACTGCAAATTCAACGAGGGAACGCTAAAACCTCATGCAGATGATCCACGAGCGCATCCGCGAAACTGTTGAGCTTTTCTATTACGACAGCGCTCCTGTATTGTTCCGTTCCAGATTGCACATCCTTGATATATGTCTCGAGATCTTCGAGGCCGGTCGAAAATTCGTGATGCTGCTCGACGTTGTGCTCCATGGCATTAGCGCCGAGTTTGGCCTCGAAAAATGGGAAAAGCAGCTCTTCTTCGATGGTATGATGGTGATGTATCATCGTCAACTACAAGGAACATTTTCGGACTATGCGCGACAAATCAAAGCGATTATACACATACGAGAGAGTTGCAGAAGAATGCAAACGCTTGCACCTGCTGTTCCTCGATCTTGGCCGCCTGCGCATAAACGGCGTTTATTCCGCGGATGAACATGTTATGTGAGATAGACATCTCGCTGTTAGTAAACGGGCGCCATTTAGACTTCGATGAGGCATCAATAGTAGTATGCCATCATACATGGCTTGGTAGTCGAAGATATCGTCCCAGTCTCCGGGCGGGCGGGCTGCATCAAGAGTTCCTTTCTGAGCTTTTTAGAGTAGGAATAGCTGTGGACAGCAGCCTACCTATGAGTGCGTACGGCGGAGGCATGGTGGACGTTCAGAGTACACCAGTTTACCAAAGTTTGCCGCACATCATTGATCAGACTGCGCCGGATGTTGATAGTGCGGTCGCTTGATACAAAGCGATCGGGGGCTGTGTGCGCCTATCGTTGGTCGCTGTAAAAGCCACTCCGTGATTCGACGTGCTGCTGCTTTCATCAGAAGGAAGTGATCAATCTCACGGCATGGCGGGTCTGTCGATGAAGAACTAACGTCTGGCTCATCAGTGCCAACCGTCACGGAACATCAAATATTCAGGCTCCGCCGGCATTCAGCGTAACTCCCAAAAAACTGTAGGCTGGTTCTGCCGCCACACCTCTCTCTGCCTTATTACTAGCTCCACAACCGCACACAAGACTCATATCGCTATGAAATACTTTTTCCCGACGCATGTACTCAAAAATTGCTGGGCATCCAGCTTATCTTTGGAACGGAATTTGAAAAGGACTGTTTGACATCACCGCATCATCATACACGCGAACATCGTACGATTCTTGCAAAATATTCTGGCTTTAAAAGTCCCTTCGAGCATCTGGCTCGTAACCTGACATTAGGTACGAATCTGGCTCGGCAGCCAGCGTCTCCCTCCAGCGTTTCACATATTCAATGTCCCGGAATGCTCTTGCTACAGAATACGGCGCGCCCTGAGTCTCTCATTGTAACTTTCAGTCAACTCCATCGACCTGAAATGTAATAAAGGAGAAGTCCTCAGCTACCTTGTACTCTGTTTCTGGCTCGATTGGCCCGTCACCCAAGATGGCTGCAGAGGCAACATTTTCCGTCTTCGAACAACTCACACCGCTATCCCATGGTACAGGACAATTCTCCCGTCCCCCCTCAAAGGTCCAACTCTTAGCGAGATGCAGAAGGCTTCTTTACGAGGAGGTAAATAGTAAGCGGAACGCAGGGTCCTATCGGACTCGGTCGTGGATCACTTTCGCCTCGGATGTTAAGACGTGTGTGGCGGTGGAATCGATTACAAAATCAGGCTCACTACGCCACCCCATATGCATTGGTTGTCATGTCTTACGATGTTATACAGTTCGCATCCCATCATTCCGTAGAGTCCTAGAAAGCTTTCGCGTTTAAAGTACCATTTTTCTGGCCCTTCTACGCCTCGGATACAAAATACATCTGGAAAATGGGGTGACAGTATGAAGAGGGTATGTACACGGCTTCGCTTGACAAGTAGTGCAGTTGCTTGCGGTTGCAGTTGCCGTTCTTAGTATTTACAGCTACACGAAATCTAATCTTATCAGTGGCGTGATAATCTCGGGGCCAGCCGCGAATCCGAAAAGCGACGCAGGGTTGAGTTTGCCTGTTGTGATACTTATGCCCCCGCGGTCGACGCCTCCTCCCAAAGGCTCCTTCTACCCGCCCAACGATGTCGCCACATATCGCGACCTCCTGCTCTTCGAGGAGCGCCTCAAGTCTAACGCCACGAACCTTCAGCGTCGCAAATCGCGGTATCAACGTATGTCCAGTTGCCATGGATCACAGATCGTTGACTCACCCGATGTAGTCTTTCTTCTACAGCTCCTGGTGGTCATAGCATTCCTTCTCTCAGAGGTATTGCTTCCACCACAGTCGTCATTCCTCGCGATCCCATACAAAATGGTCCTGCAGCAGCTGCTGCCAGAGATCTATACACCAGATGTACAGGTGACGATACACCCGTATTTTGCCAGTGGCCTCTTGTTCGTGAGCGTAACCACGCTTGTGCTATTCTTTGCAAGTGGAATGTACTCAGAAAAGATCGCGTATGCCAACAAGTGAGTCTTCAGTTCAAGAGTCCAGTGGAAGTGGTAGCATCGTAGGCCACAGCGCTGCCACGCTCTTCGACAACTGGGTAGTGCATGGAGTCGAATGCATCATCATGAACGCAGCGTTTTGTGCTACTGCAACTCGCGGAGTCCATGAGTTTACCTGCGGTGCCACCACGACGCAGGACTGTCACTTTCCCGGCTCGTGCTACTTTTTCTGACCACGAATGATTCTACTGCGCAGATACGTCCCTCACGCCAACCGCGCCCTACGCTCCTTCAACATGTACCTCAATGTCCGCAAACCGCCCCTCCGCTCAAAATTCTATCTCAATCCCCTCTCCTTCTTCTTTCCCCGCCCAGAAGAGCACCCGCCCGCCAATCAGTCTTCGTCTACACCCTCCACACCACGCTCCCGAACCCCTTCAGGGGATCCCCGTGCCCACTCCGCCTCACCCTCCGCGCACACCACCCTCCCGATCCCTTCAATCCCACCCGCCTCGAACCCGCGCGGCGAACTCATTTTCTCGTCACGCGTCGACAGGTCCTTCCGCGACGCGTATGAGCGCTACCGCGCTGCGTTTGAACGAAAACGCGAAGAGAAGGAGCGGGAGAAGGCTCTGCAGACGGGCTGGTGGCGGCGTTTCTACAAGACACCGCCGGTGAGGGGTGGGAGTCCACTCGTTGGCAGTGCCCCACCGCTGAGGTCTACCTCGTCGTCCTCGTCGGGTGGTGGGGGGACACTAGGGAGGAAGACGGCTTCGAGGAGTGGGACGCCGCCTGGGGGTGGGATCATGATGCGCCAGAGGGAGAGAGATCGGAGTGGGTCACCCCCTGTGATGCAAGAGACACCACCCGGGTCTGGATCGCCGCCGCACAGGGATCGAGAGAGGCAGAGAATCCGCAGGGAAGGTACTGGGGACGACATGAGGACTTTTGCGCTGGAACGCACGTTGTCGCATCGGGGTCGTGCGAGGTGATGCGCTTGCGCTGCTGTATATTATGTTTTTTCGGTGTGCTGAAATTAATATTGCCGGGCTTTCATACTTCTGACCTCGGATTGCCGAATCGTCCAACAGCAAACCACTAGTGATGGATACAGTCTTCGCACAGGAACCTACATTGCCAGTAGTAGTTATCCAATCAAGCCCCCATGTGAATGAATGGAATCCATCGGCCCGCTGAAACAGACTTGCAACGAAGCTGTTTCGCGATCTCCTGCAATGCGTAGGCCGCGTGGCTCGAGCTCAGTGGCCCACGTCCGAACAGTTCGCAGTAAAACAGCTCGGCAACTAGCGGCCCATCCTCGTCCACGATCGACCTACGCATCGATTGTGTAAACCTTTACTTATGGCCAATCAAAGAAAATGCAAATCGTGGCGCATGTGTTGACTCGTCAGAAAAAGGCTTGACAACAATATCCTATAAAATTTGGAGGCACGAGCTTCATCTCCTTTTCCTTATTCATCGATGTCCTCTCCCACTGTTTCTTACATCCCAGCGCCGAAAGCCACTAATCCAGCGCCTCGGTAAGCCACTTATTCAATGCCCTTACCTCGGTAGACGACAGCTCGAGAGCTATGTGACGACCATTACAGCTCCGCGACGATATGTCACTCCTCCGCATCTGTCGGGTTCACAAGGAGAGCAACAATGGACCTTTTTCGCTGCCGCCCATAGAAGATGTTTATATCCTGCCTCACACTTCGTCGATTGCATCTGCCCATTCCTGTGGCTTCCTCCGACCTTTTTCCCAGTAAACCTGGACAACTGCCATTCTCAGCTTTTCGAAAACCTCCCTCAGGCGTGCTTCAACCTCTTGGCGAAAGGGCTTCTGGATTGGTCGCGGACATGTGTCGCATTAGCTACATACATTGCGTGCCTCTGCTCCAGCATCTCCACTGCTGCAGACGGGCAACCGGGCCATGCACCGCACACACAAGCACCATATCGGGCAGGACCACGACTACGAGTAGATTAGATTGGCGCAGACCCTGGTGGCAGTGCATACGGTAGACAGAACGGGTCAGGAGACCAGAATATCATCATTGTACCACGCGATACACTGCGCGCGTCAGGCTGCACGTCTCCATCTGGTGACGACAGCGCGATTCTTACCCACAAGAGCAACTGCTACCGAGACAGCGCAACCGTGTTATCTGATTTCCGCACCCTCTGCAAGCGTCAAAGCGTCCCAGTGCCAGCGAACCCCTAGAATCCTCAGTACACTGTCAGTCTCGGTCAACGGCCCTTGGGCAATCCCCGCAACACGGCCCACCATTCCGGAACGCGACAGCAGAGGACGCTTTATAGCGTCTACAACGGCGAGCTCTCTCTCGTCCATATCTTCCCTCTCAGCAAGCCCAACCCTCTATAACGTGCCCCTGCCTCACGACACATCAATCTCCGTCGCGCCCCATTACACTTGGCCACCGCCCCCCCCACCACCTTCCCCAGTATCACAGCAATCGCCAGAGTACGACATGTCGGACGACAACCCGAAGCTGTTCTGGGGGGACACATCCCAACACTCCTGCGGGCATTGCGCTCTACAATGACCAGATCAGCAAGTGGCACACCGACAACGGAACGAGAGGCCCAAACGAAACCAGACCATACCCCCTCTCTCCCGGATCCAGTCCAGTAGCCTCTGACGAATGCTGGAAGTGTGGCCGGACTGGACATGTAGGACCGAGCTGCACACAGACGAGCGCCCCCGGCCTCGAGGTCCGATGGCGCATGATCGCGACCTCGATCAAGAAAGGAGCCCTTGCCACGGCACCGCAGGTCAACCTCGTTGGCGAAGAACGGCAGTGGACGTCCAAGGAGGAGTACGACGCGAGCGTGATAGCGGCGTACATCGCAGACCAGCAGGGAAAAGAGGACGGGCCGTCGGCGTAGAGGGAAACCCGGCGGCGGCCCGAAGCAATGAGGACGAGGACGGAGCGCAGATCCCCAAGCGACAGGAGGCGTCGCTTGGGGATATAGCCCAGCTATCCACTGACGAGTGTACCCCAAGACGCGGGGAGGGAGCTTTACCGAGGGTTGATGCGGTTATCCCAGACACAAACTTGTACTTCCAGCATCCAGAACACGAGATATCTGACCTGTACACAGTGGACGGCGTAAGCGACAAGCGGAGTGTACCATTCATACACGGGGTCGAGCTGGAGGGACCCAAGGGAGAAATTGTGAGGATGAGAAGCGTGTTCGACGATGGGGCCATGGTCAATGCCATTGACACGACGGTGTTCGAGCAAGTACGAAGCCGCCTAGCACCACCCCACCCATCCAACCGAGTCCTCCGAATGGCCGATGGGAGGCTCGTCCCGTCAGCGGGCATATGGGTGGGAAACGTCAATATCGCTGGCGTACGAAGGGAAGGAGTATTCGAGATCTTCGAGAGTGGCGGCGCCTGGGCCCTGCTCTTTGGGAAACCTCTCCTTGAATGCTTCGAAGCTACACACGACTACAAGCTCGACGTAGTCGGGATACCTTCCGCTGGTAGCCAAATCAACCTCGAAAACTTGAACCAGTACACCAATGTGAAAGGCGCAGCCGCAGCACTTCTGGTGGGACTCACCACAGACATCAAACAGCGCACAAGCTTCAAGGGGGATCATTGCGCGTCCCCCTCGAGGCAAGTTCCATCCCCAGTCCCAGAGAGTAATAACACCCAGGCTAACGACGAAGAGAGAGCGTCAACAGGAGAATCGAGCGTAGCGGCATGGAAACGGCCGGGTCGAAGGCATCGCCGGCAGGAAGCACTGCGGTGGCAACAGAAGGCATGGGCGCAAAGCGATCATGGGGGGAACGATTATCCCCCCGCGAGGCAAGTACAAGAAACCATCCTAGCACCGGTCATCGAACAGGGTGACAAGCAGAACCTTGCTATAGAAACCACAATGGAAGACCAGGCGAGTGACAAAGACGAGTGGGAAACCACTGAAGTCGAACCACCGCAGACGCAAGCTGGGAAGCCACAGCGGACAGCGCAGGAGCGAGAGGCGTGGAGGGTGTCAATAGGTCAACCGAAGCGGATGTCGAAAGCAGAAAAGACAAGAAGGAAACGGGCGCGGCAGGCGAGACTGGGCAAATCCAAAGTCATCAAACAGGAACAGCGTGCAAACTCGGTGGGGGATTCGCAACCCCCCTCGAGGGAAGTCCCAGCCAAATCACCCAGCCATAACAGTCCAATCCCCACTGACAATGATCTGCCCAGAACAACCTCGGAGGATAGCGAGCCCGCACTATGGACCGTGCAGGAGGACAGCGACGGCCACCCAGGGACGGAACAACCGCTAACGCCAACAACCTCAGTCAATCTCTCTTAACTAGGAAAACTGAACCGTTCAAGAGTGAACGGGTCAATGCAGTCCTAAAGGAGATAACACTGGGCGACGACCTCACGCAGGACCAACGCGACAGGGTAACGAGCATGCTGCGCGAGCACGCTGACTGCTTCGCCCTTTCACTGAGCAAAGTGCTAACGGTTGACGGTGCCGAACACAGGCTAAACATACCAGATCGGGAGACTGCCAAGTTCCGAACGAGAGCACACCAACGACCACTCAGTGGACCACAGAAAGAGTATTTCAACAACGTCATCAACGGAATGCTGGAGGCCGACATAATCGCACCTATAAACCACAAGGACGTGAAGTGCTGTGGGGCAACAACCTTGGCCAAGAAGGCGCACGAAGGAGGTGGCCTCACGATCGAAGAACTACAGCACCGCCTAAATGACGAATGCGTAGCAGCAGGACTACCAACAGCGTTTGAAAACCTTCCCCCTCGAGCACCAAAGGCCGTGAAATCGGAGGATAACATTGCTGAGCAGCCCACCAAGTGGAGAGTCTGCCAGGATTTTGCCGACCTCAATAAAGTCACCAAGGTTCCTGCCATGCCACAAGGGGACATCAAGACGAAGCAACAGCGTCTCAGCGGCCATCGCTGGGTGAGTACGTTCGATTTCGCAGCGGGTTTCTATGCCTGCGAGATCCCGGTCGAAGACCGACCGTACATCTGCTTTTATGTCGAAGGCAGAGGCTATTTCAGCTACAAACGCATGCCGTTCGGATTGACAGGAGCACCATCGACGTTTGCCGAGATGACGGCCAATGCGCTGGGAGACCTGGTCGGAACACTCTTCGAGCTATTCGTAGACGACGGCGGGATGGCGGGAGACGACTTCGAGGTAAAGCTGAGCAACATACGCACCCTGCTCACCCGCGTGCGCGAAAAGAAGCTATCCTTGTCCGCCTCGAAGTCCAGCTTCTTTATGACCGAATCCAACTTCGCAGGTGCACGAGTAGGCCCAACGGGAATACGACCAGACCTCACGAAGTTGACAGCCATCGTCGACTGGAAAACGCCAACCGACCTCCAAAACCTCCTCGCCTTCACTGGATTAACAGGATATTTCCGTTCACTGGTAAAAGGCTACGCCGTGATGGCGCAGCCACTGACCGACCTAGCGAGGAGCCTAGACGTACCCAAAGGCAAAGGGAAGGCCGCATACCGAAAAGCAATGAAGCGCCACTCCCTTGCGGGAATCTGGACAGCGGAACACGACAAGGCTTTCCTGCGACTGAAGGTAGCGCTAACCAGCGAACCGGTCCTCAAAGGACCACGCTTTGATGGGACACCGTTCGTAGTGACGACGGACGGATGCAAATTCGGGTTTGCCGGCATGCTATCGCAGCGACACACAACCGTACTGCCCAATGGAAAGGAGGTCACAAGGATGCACCCCGTAGCCTTCTGCGGGAAACGCACGTCAACCGCAGAGGAGAAGTATAAACCATACCTCTTAGAGTTCGCAGCGCTGAAGTTTTCGTTGGATAAATTCTCAGACGTTGTATGGGGGAGCCCAGTCGAACTCGAAACCGACTGCCAAGCGCTCCGGGACAACCTGCTCAACGATAAGCTCAACTCGACACATGCCAGATGGAGGGACGGTGTACTAGCACACCAAATCACCGACGTGCGGCACAGACCGGGACGCCTCAACCCAGTTGCGGACGGACTCAGCCGCAAGTACGTCAACCTCCCGACAACACCTGGAGATGGGCACGAGTGGACGGTTAGCGAAGACTGGGAGGTCAGAACAGGCCTCCAGAACGACCTGCTCCTCGTCGAGGAGCAAACCACGTCCGAAAACCCAGTGTACGCCAATCTACAAATACGATTCAAGAACGAACCGATATTCCTCAGCATCGTCGAAGCGCTCCTAGAGCTCGACAGAGGGAAGAGTCTACGGGATCGTAAACGAGCGCGACATCGGGCGGAGGGCTACATGATAGACGAAGGGAAGTTGTGGAAGGTAGCTGATGGGAAGACGGTTCGCGCACGAGCCCGCGTAGAGTGCATCTCGCAGGAGGAAGCGACCAAGGCAGCTTGGGAGATCCATCATGACAAAGGCCATTTCCATCGCGACCTCGTCAAAATTGCTATGATTGACGAGTTCCACAGCCCATACCTAGACAGGTCGATCACCAACGCTATCAAGGAGTGCGGCAGGTGCAAAGGCTTCGGACCGACGCACCTGCATTCACTCCTTGAGCCGATCACTAGACGCCATCCGTTCGAGCTCATGGTCACCGACACGCTGTCCATGCCACGGGGAAAGGGCGGCTTCACGAAGATCGGACTATATGTGGACGTTTATTCGCAGCGCGTGTGGGGCGATAAGCTGAAGAAAGCGCCGACAGGCGCATCCACGGCTAAGAAGTTCGGCGAAATATGCACGAACTTCACGGCGCCCGAAGCGCTCATGGCAGATGGCGGACCCGAGTTCGACAACAAAACCCTGCGGGAGGCATGTGCATCGAGAGGGACCGAGTTGCGAATCGTGGCAGCGTACTCCCCCTGGATCAATGGGCTAGTGGAGGGAATGAATGGCAAGCTCCTAGGCCGCTTAAAGCGAATGTGCGCGCCCGACCTTGGGGAAGACGAATACGACAAGATGGACCTACCAGAGTCTTGGCCTGACCACCTGGAAGCTGCCATCGAGTACCTGAACAATCACATCATACCGCATCTCAAATTTTCGCCCAACGAACTCCTTCTAGGTCTCGTCGTCAACACCAACAGAACACCTGGTGACGTAGCGGAGAACGCGCCAACAAACACGGACATCACGGTCCAGATGGCCTACGTGGATCAGCAACGAACAGACGGATATGTCACTATCACAGAGCACGCGTGGAAGCGCAAGGCAACGTTTGACAAGCTGGTCATGGGCAGAGCGCCGCGAGAGGTAGTATTCACAGCGGGGCAACTCGTACAGGTGTATAGAAGCGACCTAGACTACACAGTCCAGGTCGGCCGCAAGATGGAACCCAAGTGGTCCGCACCTAGACGGGTAACTAGTCGGGATCGCAATTCCTACAAACTCGAAACGCTGGAGGGACTCCCAATCGGAGGCCGCTTCAGCGCCCGACGCCTACGAAGATTCCTTCCCAGAGTCGGCACCCAGCTGCACACGGCCCAACAGAACTCGGAGGGCGAAAGAACGCGAAGGGAGAACGAGGAAAATGAAGCGATAGGACCGGGGCGAACAACAGGGGGGACCACAGAGGACAAAGAAGCAGGGCACGCCACGGGAGGCGGCATGGTAGAAGGTGGGCTACTAGACGGTGAAGGAGTGGATTAGCGGGCGCAACGAGGACGTTGCTTAGTAGGGGGTGAGCACATGCAGACGGGCAACCGGGCCATGCACCGCACACACAAGCACCATGTCGGGCAGGACCACGACTACGAGTAGATTGGCGCAGACCCTGGTGGCAGTGCATACGGTAGACAGAACGGGTCAGGAGACCAGAATATCATCATTGTACCACGCGATACACTGCGCGCGTCAGGCTGCACGTCTCCACTGCGCGCGCGGCTTCCGGCATTTCCATTTGTGGACCTTCCAACACAACGATGCAGCATTGCACGCAAGCCCAGGTGCACGCACGCTGCCAGCCAGATGCGCTGCAAGGTCGAGTGTGAGCGAGAAAAATCGTGGAAGGAGCGCAAGCGCAAACTTTGCCGACTTTCCTGTTCTAAGAATGCGGAAAATGTCATAAATTTGGGCTGATACGATGCTGCGCTGCGACGAATTCCTCTGGAGGTTTATCGATTAGAAGCCAATCACTAGAGGGGTGTGTCCTTCCGGAGAAAAGAGTTGGTGGTTTGAATGTCTCTCTGGGTCTTCGTTACATGGAGCCTGACTATCTCTCTGCCATACGCAGTCACCCCCTCCTCCCACGAACGTGCGTTCTTGAATCGTTCATACTGTACGAGCAGTGCTCAAGACAGCCCAACAGTACAGCTTTCCTGGCTTAGGTCGTCTTCAAAGGTGTACCAAACACCTTCTCGTAATACCTCACTGCTCTTTCAAGTCCTGTGCCGCCTCATCGTTATCTTGTGCACCTTTAACCTCTTTATGAGTATGAGGGCAATGCTCTTCTGCACCATCGCGCGATAATGATGTCTCTCCCGCAGAGCCTCCTCCTTACATAGTAAAGTGCGATCCTCATCTCTCACCCTTTTTTAAAACCGCGCACATAGGCATCCGATGCGCCTGTCAGCACTGGGAGAAAGAGCGCAGCTCCAGCTCCACACATGGCCGGTGAGATATTTCCTCGCTTGTACGGCACGACTTTGCACGCGGTATCCATTTCCAGTGTGTGTCCCGCCATCATAGTAGAACATCCAACGCTCCTTCGTCGATATTAACTGCCTCTCCTACATAAACGTCCAACCTGGCAACAAGCCGCTCGCCCATGCCCACACCCGCGAATCGCGCACCTCTATTTTGAATGGTCGAGGGGAACTCAGCCCTATTATGGAGAATTTCTGGTCGTGCCACCTTGACAACTGTGAATGTCTTAGCATTCAAACCTAGTACTTGTTTCCAGTTTAGAAGTTGTACGCGTCTCGATAATCGCCACCGATATCTACCCTGAGCTAGTGTGACAATGGAGGCACCCGAGCAGATGGAAAAAACGATTAAGCTTTCAAGCTTTTTATCAGCTTCAGTTTCTGCCATGACTACGAGGACAACTATACGCGCCTCCTGGACGACTGTCGTGGACTGTGGGCCTGCGTGATGGCATCGCTGTAGTCTGCATATCTAGCATTCATAAGCGGGCTCCGAGTACGCAATATGAACCTGACGCGCCTCTTTGAATGGCCGCGGACTTGCCGGTTCACGGCATCACGAGGAGTTTGAAACAAGACGCCAACAGGGCCTAGCACGAAGTTAGGTCGGTTCCCATTGTAAGTTCATGCATCGTGTCAAGAGGACCCATAAACTGACTCCGCAACCTAATGCGGTATCCTCAAGGTAGTTTTTGGCGCACATGAACGTATTCAGTACCATCTGGCGCTGCGATCTCTGAGAGCGCTCGAACCCTGCTCACTCCAGGACTCCGAGGATCTTTCTGCCTGGAGTTGCTCTTATAATACGAGTATTATTTGAGGATAAGTAAAGTACGGTACGTTGGCTGAGCCCGTCCTGGAACCGTCGGCTTGTTGGAATGTACTAAGGCTGCGAGCAGTCGGCGGGCCGCTCCAATACTTCCTGTCACCGTTTGGAGGGACCAGTGCTTGCTTCTGGCGCGGAAGACTTGGTCATGATCTCAGGCTTATTAAAATTTGATCATGTCGGCTCACTCCGCCTCCAATTGCACTGGTACGCGTCGTGCTGTCGCTCCTCAGGCTTGATCTTCTGAGAGTCTATCGGAGCCTTGTTTAATATATTATGTCGCTGAAAAACGGAAGAAAATATAAATCCGATCATGCTTCCATTCTCCTATTGTTGAAGGACTCGTACCGGCGGCTCCTATCCAGCAATGGAGAGTCTGGCCACATCTAGACCACCACTCAGACTAGACCGAAACATACGATGTTGTTTTCTAGCTAATCGGGCGCTCCGGATATGAACTCTCCTGCATTCCTGGCGTCATGTAGGCGACAAGATATCTCTTGCGATTTTCGTTCCGCCCGCCCTTGCGACACCTCTTCGGGTCCGTAATTTGGACACTGCAGAGCCTCCCTCGCGTATCTACCACCGCATAATGACTACACGAGCGTCTCCGCCTTGGTGCGACGTTTCACAAGGACACTTGCAGTGCCCCCTCCACGCTAGCTGTGTGCGCGAATGATTGACTAGTGCATCTCATCCAATTTAGAGCTCCAATTCATTCTCGCTTTTACGTGCCGAGGCAATGTCTATATTCTGTTCTGTCCTTTAAAAGACAGACGCAGTCGCGAAATGAAACATCATCCAGACCTCCGCGCCGGCTTTCTTTTCACTCCAACAGCAACGAACCAGCAGCAGCTGTTATCCGTGGACTTCGGCACAAGTGATGTGTTATCGAGAAGTAGACTGCGCGAAACATCCTTGCGGGCATGAGACTCCTCGCGGTGAACGTCGCGTGAGTTACCCTTTTCATCCGTAAATTCATACTTTACTAAACCACACCTGTTTCCTGTATTAGGTGGACTGTCGTTCCGCTCGATGCCGATACAGCGCAAACCACATTTCAAACTGCAGGACGTGTACCACGACGTGTAAACAATGGTATTGATCTATCCAGATTTCACCGATGACGATACTGAGAATCCTGACGTTTCGCCTTAGGCTGAGACCCGCGCAGATGATTGTCACTACGACAGCACAAGCCCCGTGTTCCCATTGCTCCACTCGCAGAGGCTGATCAACTTGAGGCCAATAATCATCATTTATACTAGTCGTGTGCTTCATCACTTCCTCGACCTATTCTAATTCTTAGTATCTTATTTTTACGCCTTATCCCGCACTGTCTGGTTTTCGATGTAGTCAGACTCCTTTAAAGCTGATATCCTGCCTTAGAATAGATGATAAACTTATTCTACATCACATCCTCAGTTAGGTCACTTCCTCAACGTATTCTAATTTTTAGTATCTTATTCCTACGTCGCGAACTGTCTGGTTTTCAACGAAGTCAAACTCATTCGGAGCAGTCATTCTTTCTTCGAACACATGATAGACTTATCCTTACATCACATCCGCCAGCTGGGTCTTCGGGATGGCCGCCTCAAACGCTCTCCTCGTCAATCTCGTCTGCGTCTCCTGCTCATATGCATACGCAAATCCGATGAGGTCAAATTCCGAAAATGCTGTCCCGAGGAACGACAGGCCGAAAGGAACGCCAGGAGCAGGATAGACGGTCTCTGGACCAGCACGACCGATCGTGACGTTATCGCTGAAAAATCCGAGAGGTACTGCGTATGCGGAAAATGAATCAGCCCACGTTTCCCTAAAAGAGTAGTAACCAGTCAACTCAAAACTGACCCGTAACAATAGGATACCCTGCGATGGCTAGGGACGCAAACACTTGGTGAGTCCAAGAAGAAGTCAAGGTGTAAAATGACAGCGCACCTGCAGGATTTGATGTAAAACCATCGGCAGGTAGTACAAGGGCATCTAGATTGTGTGTTTTCAACGCGGAGTCGATTCCGCGGGTCGCGCCGAGATCATGATCGGCAGCGAGTGCTGCGAAGTACGAAGAATCAAAGCCATTCGTGGCCTCGGAGGTAATGAAACTGTGTAAAACTGCTTCAGAACATGGTTGTCTGATATTGAAATGAGCCGCGGCGCACATTGATTGGTCGTCAAACCCCTCTGGTTTTTCGAGAGTCGGATTGTCGTCGTTGAACTTGATGACATCTGCCAGACTGCGCACGCCTGAAGGATTTGATATGAGGCTGGCGAGATATTTATTGAGACCTTGCTATAAACGGATAGTGGTACAATATGTCAGCTTCGGCAGAAGGACGTGACGCCGTCAAGCTTCGCTATACCTTGAAATCGACGCCAAGAACAACAGTCTCGTTGTTTGATACCACAATCTCCTCTGCTGAGGGCAGGTCGGCGGAATCCACGATAGTGGCGCCCAGACCGCGCAGGACAATAAGTGCATTTTCAAAAGCGTCAGAGACATCTGAAGAACGGTCGTTTATGGTGCTGTTCATAAAAACGCGCCTCGGGACGCCGATCCGTTTGCCCTTCAGAGCTTGCTTGTTTAGTGCTTTGACGTAATCGGGCAAGACTCGCGGTTGGGCGAGGGTGAAGTTGTCGTTTGGATCTGGTCCCGCGATGATGGAGAGGACGATCGCTGCATCGGCTACTGACCGTGTCATAGGTCCAACTGTATCCTGATGCGTCGAAATCGGTATGACTGGAGGAACATATCAACAACCGTCGGTCCAAAGTATAAGCCGCACGCTTCCTACCTCCGGCTCGTGAAGTTAAGCCGAGAGTGGGCTTTATGCCAGCAAGGTTGTTATTGCTCGATGGACAAGTTATGCTACCGTCTGTCTCGGTTCCGAGGGTGACGGCGGAGAGGCCAATAGATGCTGCAACGCCTGAGCCCGAAGACGAGCCACAGGGGTCTGCCTTTGGAAAATACGCGTTCGTCGTCTGGCCGCCGCGCCCCGACCATCCGGAAGCGATATTACCGCGGAAATTTGCGAACTCCGAAAGGTTTGCCTTGCCTACAACAAACGAACCCATGAACATGCTAAAACATACCTACAACGGTGTATGAAATACCTAGAATAATTGCACCCGCTTTTCGGAGTCGTTTAACTACGCCGGCGTCATCTGGGACGACAGAGCCTAGAAGGCTGAAGGACCCAGCGGTGGTATTCATACCTATTGGAACATCTCAGCCACGAGATCGTCGATGGTAGATATTAGATTAGACGACCTTCTGATGCAATTGTGGCCATATTGTCCTGATAGCGTATATCAGACTAGTGGAGGTATCTCGTTGAGCACATAGAGAACAGACTTTCAACAGTATAGGTATCCCGTGAAGGGAACTTCGAGCACCCTTTCGTTTGCGTTCGAGATCCAGCTCGGCAGCGGCGGCCAGGGCGGAGGGATTTGTTTCGATGACTGCATGAAGAGCAGGGCCCTTCAAATTGACCTCCTCGATGCGGGCAAAGTAGGCCTGAGAAGACAGCAAAAAAACAATCAGTGGAATAAAAAAACCAATTGATAGAAAGCAGACCTTGACGAGATCGACACTTGAGAAATGGCCCGCGTTTAGACCTGCTTGGAGCTCAGAGACCGAAGCTTCATACAAGTCGGGCAATACAATCTTCTGAGGCTTGCTGAGCGGTTCATGGATATTGACGCCTGAAAAATGACCTGCGTCCGGGCCGACGTGGTGTTTGTCAATAGAATGTTCAAACAAGTCGGGGAGAAGGGTCCTGGGCTTGCTCGACAAGGCGCAGCCTTCACTGAGGTGCAGCAGCCTCAAGAAAGTGATAAGGAGTAAAGGAAATCGCTTGGAACTGAACATTCCAGATCCTAGGTGGGGGTATAAAGCAAACAAACTATTGCGATCCTCGCGGCGCCATGTTTATGGGAAATGGTCGAAAATCTTATCTGATAATATCGGCTATTTCGGCAAAGATTACTGATGCGGGAATATCATCCGTGCTTCGATTTCGAGTGAGAGAAAAAAGGACCCGCATATGTAGTATTTCTACTCAGCAACCACATGCAAGCAGTGAGCCGGGTGTTCATGCCGTGCAGCTGCCGCCAAAACGTACCGCGTCGAAGAACTGGCTTATCAGTGTATGACCACGACAAGCCATGATCGTCTCACCTTGAACGTACACATGAGACTTCTATCTATGTAGAGCTCGCTGGAAGCTAAAATTAGTACTGGCAGCGCTTGAGGAATGAAGCGATCCCCTGGGCTCGGGGTGACTGTCGAATTTGAGCTTGAGCTGGGAGCATCTGACGATTGCCGAGGCTATCCATTCTTGTATTCCCTAATTCCACCAAAAAACTCTCGCCCTACCCTACTTCTACTTCCATCTACCCACCACCCCTGCACTCAGTATAAGCAGCCCCACCAGCTGCAAAGCCCGCCTCAACCCACTCACCCTCTGCACCCCCTGCAGCGCCCGGTCCTCCTCGTTCGCTCGCTGTCGCGGCGTCCGCCCCGCGTATCCATAAACATGCAATGAGGGGTCGTAGTGCGCACCCTGCCCCGGGTGCTTCCGTGCCTGCGAGTCCGGGTGTGTGTGCTGTGACGTGCGGGACCAGTCGCCTGGTCGCCGCGAGAACTCGCCTGCGTGTGAATATGAGGATGTGTTTGGAGGGGTATTCGGGCGCCGACCAGTGCGCTCCCAAGCGTGCGTTGCGCCGGGACGTGGGCGGTAGGCGTAGTTGGGTGCACTTGCTCCGGGGCCTTGTTGATATTGGGCGCGGGGGTGTGCTGGGTGGGTGGGTCCGCCACGAGCAAGGAGAGAGCGATCATATATTCGGCTTTGAGTAATGATTAAGTTTTTGTTGAAGGGAGAGGCGTTCAAAGTGGCAAAGGGAGACAGGAAAAAGGTGAAGAGTACAGTATGAAGAAAAGACACGAGACATTTACGCACCGTTCGCGATCGTCGCTCAGCACCTTGTACGCTTCTGTCACGCGTGTAAAGATGTCCTTCGACCTGACATCATCGGACACGTCAGGGTGGTGTTTTTTGCTCAGCTGTAGATGTTGATGGCGTCGCAGTAATTGCCATAGCGTGCCACACATGCCAGAGTAGATGTCGAGATGGAAAAATCGTGTATAGCATGACAGCAAGAAGAGTAGCATGATCATGAGTCTCTAAGGCCCCGACAGTAGCATGTAGGGCCCACCTGGTAGAAATGAGACTGGAGTACGTTATTTTGTCAGGAACAACTCGCTTACGAAGATAGATATAACTGAACTGACCTTGATCTGCGCCTTGGTAGCGCACTGGGGCACACCAAGCGTCTTGTAATGGTCATAGTTCGTGCATGAGGTCGAGAAGGTTCTGCGATAGCTGGAAAATCCACTCGTAAATTCAAGCTTGGTCCGTGGTCGGGGTGAGAGCGAGTGGGACAGGCAGCGCAATGACAAAGAAGCCGAAGAAGAAGGACCTGGGATGCACTTGACCATAAACATGGTTTAAAGGAAGGAAAGGCCCTAGAGAGCAGGAGGAGGAGGAGGAGGCAGCCGCCTGTGCTGAAACTTTGGCGACTCGTCAACAGAAACAAATCGCCGCGATAGGTTACCGAACGAAATACAGGCAAACAACGCGTGGCTGCTTTCGTCTTCCACGTTTCGAATGTGAACAGGTTACTCAATTCCGACTGTCTTCCAGCTCTAGAACTGTGACTACTTGGGGGCCTATTGAGGCGTGAAAAATATAGGAAAGGAGTTCAAATTTGGGCGGGTGAGGATGGATAGATTGCGCGGACGAACGGCAGATGAGGCCTATATAGGCGGTGCTGTCGAACGGATGGGCGTGCATGTGAACAAAGGGTGAACCTGAAAATTCATCGAAAAGAGTAAGAGAGGCGACTGGGCTAGAAGCGAAAGTGTTGCATTTAGAACCTTCAAACACGCCCTCACCAAGTTTGATGCGTTTCATGGCCTTCTCAATTCCGCATCGCACGCACAGCTCTGTCTTATCTATGGCTCAAAAATCCACCATGGTAAGACTGGTCCCTGGATCACCTTCGTGTAACATGGCTAATTTTGCCAAGAGTTCAACGACCTCCTCAAATCACACACAGCTGTCTTATCGAGTACTACGTACTTTAGTAAGAGTAGCTAGTGAGCTACTCGCTGAATAACTATTTTGATGGTGATTAGTCAGTAAATTATGCTGTGAATGACTATTTTGATGGCAAGTTAGTGGCAAGTTTCCCTCTGATATTGGCACCAATAATGAATCACTATACTTTGCGTGATGGGTGCGCGCCGGGAAGGGGGTGAATCTCTTCCCATTTGCTTACATACCAGGGGGTAACCTCATCACTGCGTGCACATATGATAGTGACCTTGGATTGTAATAGCGAATGCCGTGAGGAAATACGCCAATGTCTGAACTCTAGTACATCTGTCATTTGCGTACAGACAATCACTTAATTCCTTCAGTGGAGTCTTCAGAAGATAATGCCAGCAGGACAATTTCATGACCGTACAAGTTTATTACCTGCTCACCACTGTTGCCCGACACCTCCCAGCAATGACGCGTTGACGGCCCATAGAATGCACAATCAATACTGACTCGATCAATAAAGCAATATATCTCTTTCTTCATCAAAATAGTGATTCGAGACATCAAAATAGTGACTCGCAACAAAATAGTGATTCGGCGAGTAGCTAACTAGCTAAATATTACTAAAGTTGTAGTACCTCTGTCTTATCCATGACTCCAAAAATCCATCATGGGGAGACTGGTCCCTGGATCACCTTCGTGTAACAAGCTAATTTTGGCAAGGGTTCGACGACCTCCTCAACTCCGTATCGCACACAGCTCTGCCTTATCTATGACTCCAAAATGCATCATGGTGAGACTCACTTCATATAACAGGCTAATGCAGCCGTGCCAGGGTCGATCTCCTCAACTCCGCACACACACACAGCTGTGACTAATCCCTGGATCATCTTCTTCGTCCTGTACATCTCTGACGAATTCAAACTAGCAGACGCGAACACATCTAAAGTCCCATATCTAGTGTGATGATGCAGTCTTCAAGGACACCTAACGATCTCCTCCAAGGAATCGGAGTCGAGGTTGCTCTTGAAGCGAAAACTCCTTCTGCCGAACTCGGCGCCTGAGGACCCACCAGTTGAACCGCTTAAGCATCTTCAAGGCTTCTGACGGAGAAGGTCGATCATCAGGATTGGTCCTTGTCATCGCTGTTCCCAGGGGTAGAAAAGAGTCAAGTCCGTCGTAGGTCTGACAGGACCCGAGGTCAAACACAATTCATTCAGGTTCGAAAATATTCTCACCTCTACGACGTGCAAAATGACGTTTCCGAGCTGATATACGTCGGCCTTGAAGGGATCGTACGGACTTGTGAGGAGATGCTCGGGTACGGTACGGTCCTGGCCGTTAAGGCCTGTTATGGTTTCATAAGGCGCGTCCAGCGGATAATGTTCCGACAGCCCAAAGTCAATATAATAGTACTTGACGGGCCGAACGGACCAACGTTTTTTCCATTCGACTCCAAAGGTTACGCCATCGTGGGTTTCGGGTCTCATAAAGTGCAAGCCTTTCGGGATTACTTTACTTATATCCATCATCAAATTGAAGTAGCATGCGTCTCTGAGTTGTTTGTAAGTCGACGTCCAATGCCTAGAGAGTACACCGTACTTACCGATGGGAAATTCTGTGCTGGTGCATAAACTCCAAACCCTGCGAAAGTGGTCATGACTTTGCATTGAGCGACAAGATGGACAAGAAGACTTACTTCAATGTACTGCTTTACAGCTTCATGAAATTCGCCGAGACGCGTGAAGGGCAGGCCCGGGGGATCAAAATGGAGGACCTGGGGCATTATCATCAACGCCTCGGAGTCGTCGTTGGGAAGAGGCAGGATATCAAAAATAGGGATCGTATGATTCCGAGGGTCGCTCATGGCCTCAGGTGACGACAAGCACTGAGCAATTGGGATTTCTTTTCGCCGGGTTTGGACAATTTTGATCACAACCTTGGAACCGTCGCTGATACGCGTAGCGTCCATAAAAGTGCCCTTCAAAAGAAGGCTTGATTGTTTCATAGCTTAAGATTACACGACGACGTACTATGTGCGCCAAAGAGTCTTCAAATTCATCGAGGGTCTGAATTGGCTTCGTGTGGTTCCTCCAGGATGGTAGCCAGTCAGGATGATACCTTGGACGCAAATTGTATCCACGGGAGTACAGAAACGGCTGTAGTTGGACCCAGAATATCTCTTGGGTCGTCCGCTTGCCCAAGAAGATGTCGTGGTCTATGTTGCCGTTGTATGAAAGAACGTGTTCGAGGGCTTGGGGGGCATCTTTCCATTCAGATATAAGGTCGTGCCACTCGCGAGTATCTTGGAACTGAGTATATATGTAAGCCATGAGTAATGACTGAGGGAGGGGCCGGGGAGAAAGAGTCGAGAGACCTGCGAGGAGAAGCGCTGCAAACACGGAAAGTGGCGCTCGTGCCGCAGGGTGCGAATTCTTGTGTCCCAGGAATGCCACACATACCAACTCCCTCACTCTGACTCATCATCATCACCACACGCAAGCTGATCATCTTACAGTCTACAGATACTTTCTTTTGAATTAGGAGACGGTATGATTGCCTTCTTCCATCTAATTGAAGATCATAAGCTCATTCGACAGTCACTGAGGCATTATACCTGCATGAGACTGAGGGAAGAACTTAGATCAGCCTTCAGAATCGGGAACGAGGCATCTACGCTAGAGGATGGCTCTTGGTAGTCATCGAAGGTCACTGGAGACGGACGAAAACACAGTATCTATAGAATGGTGAGATATGACAAGGAATTCATGAATCAGACTCGCTATAGAATATCAATTGGCACGTTCCCCGGAAATTGCGCAGTACTTAAGTCTGAGGTGTTTGGAGAGGGAACGATACACTTCGTCGGGTCCTGCCTTTGCGCCTATAGTTCGATTGTTTTCACTAACCCTAACCGCGCGCTTGTTCTTATAGAACACGTCGCCGTCGTCCCCGATGAAGCAGTATTGCATGAAGCAGTGGAGGGAACAGGATGGGTTCTAAGCAGAGAATAGACACGAAAAGACGGGAACCAGTATCGAGAAATCGTAGTTATAATTCTCCTTGAGGACCATCTTGATAGCATCTTGACGTTCGGCTAGTTATCTGTCGCGAGGGGACGGGATCAGAACGCTGCGCGTGTGGCCAAGAAATGACTAAGGCAGGGCTCGCAGAAAGGCTTCGATGAAAACAAATGATGGGCGACCTGAAAACGGGATAGATTCATGTTACAATAGAATGCGCTGTGCAATGAGAGAAAGAGAGATGATTTACGTGGTAGTGAGAGACGTTGTAAGAAGAAGCGCCCGGTCCAGCCCAAGAGCGGTCAACGGGAAAGGGCTCCCCGGAGGAAAGACCACTGCTTGCTAAGCGATGGTGAAGGTATGTCAATTCAATGATTGCGAGCAAGTCCAAACACGGAACAAATGGCGAGGAAGGTGAACCCACTATATAACTTGAAGGCACAAAGTGAAGAAGTAGTTGAGACCAATACTGCAAAGCAATGCAAATCAGCAATGCAAGATAAAATACATACTTGAATGCGACATACGTTGGCCCAAGGAGGGTATATTATATTTCCTATATGACGTTTATGAATTTCTCGCCGAGTACTCGAAGTTGTCGCAATAATTCGTGATGTGGGCGGAGGATTCGGACGGCAGACTCAGTAGTGTGTTCGGTCACGAAGATCTCACCGCGCTTATAAGATGGGCGCTTCTTCGTAGTCCAGTATTTCTGTGGGAGCACGATCGCCATCCCGTCCACGTTCGCGTCCGCGTCTTCCCTACCTCCATGTCATCGCCAGCCTCTTCCAAGGTGCACCAAAACTTATTCACAACGCGGGCTGCACTCGAGCTCGACGCCAGCTCCTCCTCCTTGTTTGTGACCCCCTCACGCTCCCACATTTGGCATGCGTTAGCGGGTGGGCTATTCCGCTCCAAAAGTAATTTTCAAATTGCGTAATTGGTTTCTGAGTAGCTGCTTGAGAGCGCAGCTCCCGAGCACCGAGTCGCTGGGCGGTAATAGGGGAGCTGGTGGTAAGTTATGGTCGTGAGTGGTTGTGGTCGGGCGTAAGAAGTGGAGGAGGAGGAGGAGTTTATTATACTGGCACGGTCCCCAATTGGAACAACCAGTTCACTGCGGGTCTACTTAGGTAATTAACTATATACCTTGGCATCAACTCATCGCAGTACACACATACCTACTGATGGGGGCGAAGATGCACCACAGCAAAGCGGGGTCGCCCTGGCCGCCTGCGGCAGGATGAAGCGGTTACAACCCAGTGGGAGCTGGTGCGCAGTCCCCTGCTCACCAACCTAACTCCCCGCCATCCAGGCGCCTCGCAATGTTGGGTGGTCAACAGTCCACCAGAGCATGCATGCTTCTTTGCATCTATCTACAGCATTCTTACGTGTCTGGGATTAGCATCAGCCCTGCTGGGATCAGCATGGGTTCTGCATAGAAAACCTCCAGCACATCATAGCAGGATTTGGCTAGCAGTGCCACTGTGACCCGCTGGCCCAGCAGGTCCCTCATCATTGCTTCCGCATCCGTGAACCGGGAGCGGAAGCCAGGTAGGGCAGCATCGACCTGGGCATAAAATACACGTCTGTACCGCTGGACAGGTGCATGGGCACACACCAACAGCGTGTGCACAGCATCTTCCACCCCGTCCCTGCAAAGCCTGCAGACCCGGAGCTCTCGGGCCACTGCTGGGCGCCGCCGCTCTGCCCATCGCAGTCGTTCCACTGCCAGAGCATGGCAGCACAGGACTACATGTGTCAGAGCCCTTCTGTGCTTTGGGATCTTCACCCGGAGATAGTGTCGGAATGCAATCACCTTTTTGACCAGCCTCCCTTCCACCATCTCCATCCTCCCGGCCAGTAGGTCGCGTGTCCGGGCAGAGGACAGGACCACCCCATCAACCCATCGGTCTGCTGAGGCCTTTACCTCATCGATGAGACTGTCCACCATGTCAGCATCCATGCTGCCCTCTGGTAGCACCCAAAGAATTGGGTCTGGAAGGTTTGCCAGCACCAGCTTAAGGTCGGTCACCCATGATCCATGTCCCATGCGGGCGAGTTTAAACGACTCTGCCATGGCACTCCACACTAGTCGGTCTTCTGGCAGGCACACCACGTGCTTCAGAAATCCAAGAGCAAGTACCACTCTCCTGTACCTGATGGGCAGCAGGCCTGTTTCCGAGAATAGTACTGCCTTGACAGAGCGGGCATGGATGCGTAGCATGCGCCGGAGGTAGTAGCATTGTACTTTTTCCAGTCCCTCCCAGTGTGGTGCAATAGTGTCCAGGATCACCTCCGCGGCTGACGTCAGCTAAGGGTCCACTCGTGCTACATACAGGGTCCGAGACTCCCACACGGGCATGTCACCCACAAATCGGTCCACTCCTAGACACATATTTGCCATTCGGCGCGCTTTCTCTGTGTTGACCCTGTAGTGTTCCACAAACATATTATCGGAGAATGTTCGGAAGTGGACACCTACATACTTGAAGTCCCGGACTTCCTTGAGTCGGTGAGATCCCAGGTAGAATGCATAGGGCTGCTTTGGTTTGGGGCCTGCAATGCTGAATACACACTTCTCCAGTTGTGTCTCGCACCCATTGTCTGCAGCCCAGGCAGCCATATCTGTCAGCTTTCCTTGGAAGGCTACTGGACATGGGGTTGCTATCATGATGTCATCTGCCTGCTCTAGCTGAGACACGTACACATTGTGCAGTAACATATCCCCAGGGAAGTGGCTGACCACAAAGTCGGACAGGTAAATATTCCAGTTTCCGGGTGAGCCGGGGTCACCTGTGAGCAGCCCCAGGTTGCACTGGAACCTATTGGAGAGGTCGCCGTCCAGGCGCACCATGTAGGTCATGCTCCCATAGAGTTTCCGCAGCCAGTTCACGACTGGTCCAGAAATTCCCCAGGTGTTCAGTTTCAGCCACAGTGTTTCGCGGTCAGTCCATGGGAATGCATTTTTCAGGTCGATGTATGCGATGTACAGCGGAGTGCCCTCTGCCTTAGCCTTTTCAGTCATTGTGCGCAGGATGAAAGGGTTGTTATTTGTGCGGTACCCCTCGCGAAACCCGTTCTGTGTTTCTGGGATGATAGCATGCCTCTCTGCATAGTCTCGCACTCGACGGTCAATCAGCAGTGTGAAGAATTTCAGGAGGCAGCACTCTAGCACAATCAGGCGGTAGTTTTCGGCTGCCTTTCGGTCCTTCTCAGGCTTTGGGATCCCAATGACAAGGGATGCTAGCCACCTGGATGGGATCTCCATTTCATTGAGGCATGCATTCAGGAGCTCTGCAATCTTGGTGTTTGGGATAGTCATGATGTCTCTGTATGTGTACCCATCGGCGCCTGTCGCGCTGTCAATGGTGTGTGTCCTGACATGGTTCTTTCCCCATGCAATTTCCCCCTCTCCGAAGGCCCGTGAGAATAGCCCATCAGGGGTGGTGTCTACACCGTAGGTTGGCAGTGCTGCAGCGAGGACTTTATTCAGGGCCAGCTGCTCCCTATTGAAGCTGGTGGGCATTTCAAGGGGCGCATTCATGCGTGCTTGGAGTTCATTTGTCAGAGCATCCAGACTGACCTCTGTCTCTGCTGGGCGGGCATCCGTCCATTTTCTAATGAGGCGCCAGAATTCCCCAGGGCCGTTGCAGTCGAGCAGTGCATTTCTCATGGACTGTTGCAGTTTTCGAGTCTTCTCTCTGCCACGGTGTGAGAGCCTATCTCGTCTGTCTGGGTTGTCGAGTACCTCGATGGCGGGCTCCACTGGGCGTGCAGTGGGAGTTTCAGGCAGGGCAGTTGAGACCTTCCCGGCATCCATGGTGCCCTCGTGTGGGGGTGCGCCTGTTGCCGCCCATGGGGTGTCAACCAGATGCCTGTAGTTACCCACTTCTGGCAGTCTCGCACCTTCTTTTGCTAGCCGGTCTGCTGCATCCCCCCATTCGTTCCCAGAGTGCCCTTTTATCCACACAAATCGGGTGGGTGCCTGGCGGGCAGCTAGTAATTTTACCATGTCATGCAGCAGGTCCCCATTAGGGCGGTCCCAGCCCATGTTATCATGCAGGGGTGCCCAGTAACATGCCTCCCTAATCACCAGCTCAGAGTCCGTTGTAACCCTCAGGCTCTTTCTAGGGTCAGCCTCTAGTAAAGCAAGAATGACAGCGAATATTTCCCCCCGGTTGTTTGTCTGCGGGCCAGGGCCTGGAGCGCGCTGGGCACGGTTCTTGTGGGAGTGGAGCCCCCAGAATGTTCCGCTTCCCGCAGCTGCATTGCGCTTGCCATTATTGAGGCATGAGCCATCTGTGTACACCTGTACCTCTTGGGTCCAGTAATAGGTCTTCCCATACAGCTGTTCTAAGCCCTGCTCCAGTGTCTCCTTTGACTTCATTGTCGCTTCCCACAGTATGTCTATTCCAGACTCTGCTGCTGGCCACTCGATCTGAATCTTCTCCCGGCGGCCCACTCGAGTGGGTTCTATGATGGCCAGTGTTCTGTTCACCGTCAGGACCAATGGTGTGTGGTCTGCCCAGGCACAGTCAGGGTCTTCAGGCGGCTCCAGGACTTTCAGTTCAAGGACAAGGGCCAGTGCACGTAGGGAGACTATAGCATAGTCGACGACTGCTCGACCGTTGGGCTGGAATGATGTGAACCGGCCTGGCGTGTGGGCCTCTGTAGCTGTGCCATTCAAGATGCACAGAGCAAAGTCCTGCACCAATGACAGTACTTGTCGCCCTCTCGTGTTGGTCATACTGTCGCATGAGTTGCGTGGTGGGTGAAGGGGGGAGCCTGATAGGGAGGCAGTCCGTGCGTTCAGGTCGCCCATAACAATCACTGGTTTTGAGGATGCCGTGCATACGGCCAGCACCTCCCTCAGGCGTATTTCAGGGCTCATGTCTGTCCACCCTTCCCATCTGCTTGTTGAAGGCAATATATATGCCCCCACAATATAGCAGTTGCCCATGTCTAGGACTATAATGTCTCCAACGGACAAGTGCACTGCGACCTCTGCTTTTATACCCTTCCGTACAAGAGCCATTACTCCCCCACCCCGCCTCTGCCAGCTTGCTCTCCGAGGGCGTGACACAGCGATCATATAGTATTCTGGAGGCACTGGGGTGCTGCTCTCCTCTTCTGGCCATAGATGTGTCTCCTGGAGGAGCACTACATCATACTGCCCAATATCCTTATTGAATTCCGGGCTGAGGATTTTTGCTGCATAGTTACCAAATATATTCCAGCTCATAATTGTAAACGAACTAGTAGAATTGTTTATACTTGGTGCAGCGTTGTCGCTCTCCTCAGCCCTTACCAAAAACCCGTACCGCCAACGACCAGTGACATCATCTCCTCATCCCCCCTGGAGGAGCCCGAGGCCATACTACCCATCCCACCTTGGTTGCCTCGTTCGATGAGCTTTGTTGCGGTGGTGATAGAGTTGTGACTGGCCCTCCATGCCATCACAAACTGGCTAGCAGCGCTCTCGGAGCGAAATCCAACAATCAGGACCATCTCTTGTCCCCCCTCCGACAGGGCAGGCCTCCCCACCCGGAGCTCAGCATGGAACTCCGCGGGGCGAGTGACATTGGCCCCGTGCTTAGCGTACAGTCGGAAGAGGGCCTGGGGGGTGTTGGCATGCGGGGACTCCTTGACAGGCACTAGCTCAATGGTGAATGGGAAGGAGGCACGACGGCCCTCATTCATGCGTTTCGTGGCAGGTGCCCCCATTGGTTGCGCTTGTGCAGGCCGCTTCGTGGCCCCCTGGTAGTCTGTGGGGCGCAGCGCGCCTGCAGGAGAGGTTGGCAGTGCTGGGGTAATACTGGCAGCGTGCGAGGGGAGGCCCGGGGCCTGTGTGCCACCGAACATGCTCACAGCATTGGGAGGGGCCGATAGCACAGCGCCGGGGGTGGCCAGCCCAGTGAACCCACCCGTTGGGTTGCCGAATAGGGTGGGTGGGGCAATGGAGTTGGGCGCGCCTCGCGTCGCTAGTGCTGAGTTTGCGAAGTCCTTCCCCAGCTTCGCCAGGTTCGCCCTCACGTCCAGCAAGTCCTTCTCCAGCACCGCATTCTTTCGTTCCACCTCCGCACACCTTTTCTCTGCCTGCGCCGCCCGTTCCTCAGCCTCGGCCATCCTTCCCCCCATTGGGTTCACCTGCTGCTGGACCGCAAGGAGCGCACCCTGCAAGGTGGTGTTGACTCCACCGATGTTCTGGAACTCCTGTCGGCACGCCTCTACGAGGCTCTTGCTGTAGTCTTGGGCCGTGCTGAGATCTGCTCGGATGGTGGCCAGGTCTGCCTGCATCTCTCCCTGCAGGACCCCGAGGTGGTTGGTGAGGGCAGCCGCGTTGTGTGGCCCGCCGCCCGTGTGGTCATAGTCAGAGATGCCGAAGTCGCGCAGCTCTCTCATCTCTCCTTCCACCTTGTCGACTGCAGAGCCCAGGCTGGACACACGTTCCTCGAGGGTGGACAGGGCCGTTGACTGCTGGCTCTGCTCCGTGTGGGTAGTGGAGACATCCGACCTCAGGCGGCGGGTGTCGTTTGTCTGGGTAGCCTTGACATCGGCGACACTTGCGCGGAGGTTGGCGATGTGGTTTGCCAGTGCGGCGATGTTCGCGTTCGTCCTGGTCAGCCCGTTCGGAGCGGTCTCCTTCGCAGAGGGGGGTAGCGTGAGCTGGAGGTCCGCAGCAAGCTTTGCCAGGACCGCTGTCTGGCTACCGGGCAAGTGTTCCTTGCCTTAGCTCACGGGGGGCTCAGGCGGCGAAGCCGTGTCGGGGGGGCAGGGGGCATCAGCAGTGATGGACGGCATGGTGGCGGACCTCGTCAGGCGAGGTGTGCCTGGTGCCGCTGTCGGGCTGCCTGTTGTCGCAGTGGCCGATCGGGTCTGACCTGGGGTGTGCGCCGCTGCATCTCGTCGAGCATCGCCCCTCTGTTCCGCCCATGCAGCCTCGGCTGCTTGTTGCCCCGCTGAGGAGTTCTCTCCCTGCCCCAGCGCCGCCTTCGTGGTCATCGGGTTGGCCGCGACCTGCATGGCCGTCCCGAAGTGGAACGCGATGGGCAGGGCTTCGTGGGTGGCGGGTCGAGCAGCAGCCTGCTGCCCAGTTCCGCTCTTGGTTTTCCCGAAGGCGAGGTGCCGGATGACCTCGTTAGTCGGGGCCCTTGCGCCGAGTAACGTCGGCAGGAGAACCTGTGGGGCGCGTCGGTCAGCACTGTTTGCGGACGCCTGCAGCGGCCTTACCGTTCCTGCGTCATCCGCTGCCTGTGTTTCCGTGACCCCCTTAGCTCCTGTTTCGGTCAATGGCAGCGTCGCGGTGTTCACCGTGACGGTTCCGGCAGTGGTGTTGGCAGGGGTAATCGTGTTGGACATGTTGAGTTGCGCGTGAGTTACTGTGTTTGATGTGCGGGGTGAGTGTTCTCTGGTGTACAGGGCAAAAACTTCGCCACTCACCATCCTGTTGCCCACTCCGCCATCCGACTCCCGCCGCTCGTCCTCGATCGTTCTGCGGAATGTGAGAGGGGTATTCACCGGCTCATCGAGAAGCCTCGTACCGCGCTTGCTGCTAGGGTTAGGGTCTGCCGTGGTTTTTGTTGGGCTCGCAGTGGATAGCGATGCTCGCTCACCGGCCCACAGCGGCGTGGATCTACTCCTCATCGCGTGTGCCGCTTCGACGAGGCGTCCGTTCACCAACTGGAGTGGCAGCCCGCCCAGTGCGGCGGTTTGAGGTGTGGTTCTTTGATCAGGGTCCGAATCTTGCGATTCCGCCGATTGGTTCATCGACGGCCACATCGCCGAGCCCAGATTCTCTGCAGGCCCAGAGACGCGATGCCTGCAAAATATCCGATGTGGATGACTAAGTAGGAGGGGGGCCTATGCTGTGAGAGGCTATATCCGAAAACCCCAAATTTCGCGATTTCTGTCCTGGTCATTTTTGCCCGTTTATGTACTCATGAGGATCGGGTGCGTCCAAATTAGGCAATTTATGTACTTTCAAAGATCGAACATTTAACATGTTGTTGAAACTATGAAGAGGGTATATAGACGGCCTGGGACTGTAAAGTAGTAAATAGATAAGCGGAAAAGTCTCAACTCGTCATCATCTGACTCCGAGTCCAACTGTTCCGGACGTGAGCATGTTCTTCGCCTTCCCCGCGTCCAACGGCGGGCGATTGACCAGGAGACATCAGCACTTTCAACCCTTGAACGGCTTAGTTCACTTGGCGGGGACACGCTAAACCACTCGCTGACTGCGAAATGGCGGGGTGGCAGGCACAATTGTGGAGAAGAGGCAGGGCTGGGGGGTGACAATATGGCGGCGCCAGTTTCTGTACTCGTGGGATCGGTCAAAACAGCTGGGTCCAGGCTTCTGCACCCAGGCGGGATCGGGGAGCACACCCAAATTTGGCAGTTTATGTACTTTCAGGATCGGTGAAAACGGCCAAATTTTCCCAGTTTATGTACTTGTTAGGATATAGCCTCTTACAGCATAGGCCCCCCTCCTGACTAAGTGCACAGCCACCAGCCAGGTGCCACTGGCAATTCACATCTCTCTCTCTCGATTGTTCGACTGTCGACAGCTCATTACCTGACCTGAAATCGATCCATTTGGGGTTTGTAACGTAGAAGGGAGTCTGAATTGAGGACACGTGGATGTCCGCCCTTGCACCCCTAGATGAGCGGCGCACGATTGGACGTGGGTAAGGTCTGGAAGAAGTGAGTAAACCAGGTCGACGGGGAGTGACGCACCTTGACTCATATCTCTACTCGACAGCGATGAATCATCATCTCCGCGCAGCGTGCCCCATACATCACACCTGCCTTTAGACCTTGCGCTGCAGACGATGAGCTCCCTTAATTCAGCCTCAGACGCGCTCAACATTCTTATCGAGTATCCGTCCATCGTCATTAGGAGTCTGCCTTGCGCTTACCGAGAGTTGCTGTCTATTATGATACTCGCGTGGCCGAGATGAGCTTTTGGTTAAGTATACAGAAGGAAGGTGTAAGGTCAATGAACCTGGTGCAACATCTAAAGTCTCATATCTAGTGGTAGTCTACTACTGATGATACGGTATTCAATGACACCTACCGATCTCCTCCAAGGAATCGGAGTCGAGGTCGCTCTTGAAATAAAAAGTTCTTCTTACGAACTCGGCGCCTGAGGACCCACCAGTTGAACCGCTGAAGCACCTTCAAGGCTTCTGACGGAGAAGGTCGATCATCAGGATTTGTCCTGGTCATCGCTGTTCCCAGGGGTAGAAAAGAGTCAAGTCCGTCGTAGGTCTGACAGGACCCGAGGTCAAACACAATTCATTCAGGTTCGAAAATATTCTCACCTCTACGACGTGCAAAATGACGTTTCCGAGCTGATATACGTCGGCCTTGAAGGGATCGTACGGACTTGTGAGGAGATGCTCGGGTACGGTACGGTCCTGGCCGTTAAGGCCTGTTATGGTTTCATAAGGCGCGTCCAGCGGATAATGTTCCGACAGCCCAAAGTCAATATAATAGTACTTGACGGGCCGAACGGACCAACGTTTTTTCCATTCGACTCCAAAGGTCACGCCATCGTGGGTTTCGGGTCTCATAAAGTGCAAGCCTTTCGGGATTACTTTACTTATATCCATCATCAAATTGAAGTAGCATGCATCTCTGAGTTGTCCGTAAGTCGACGTCCAACGCCTAGAGAGTACGCCGTATTTACCGATGGGAAATTCTGTGCTGGTGCATAAACTCCAATCCCTGAAAAAGTGGTCATGACTTTGCGTTGAGCGACAAGATGGACAAAGAAGACTTACTTCAATGTACTGCTTTACAGCTTCATGAAATTCGCCGAGACGCGTGAATGGCAGGCCCGGGGGATTAAAATGGAGGACCTGGGGCATTATCATCAACGCCTCGGAGTCGTCGTTGGGAAGAGGCAGGATATCAAAAACAGGGATCGTATGATTCCGGGGGTCGCTCATGGCCTCAGGTGACGACAAGTACTGAGCAATTGGGATTTCTTTTCGCCATGTTTGGACAAGCTTGATTACAACCTTGGAACCGTCGCTGAGACGCGTAGCGTCCATAAAAGTACCCTTCGAAAGAAGGCTTGATTGATTCATAGCTTAAGAATACACGACGACGTACTATGTGCGCCAAAGAGTCTTCAAATTCATCGAGGGTCTGAATTGGCTTCGTGTGGTTCCTCCAGGATGGTAGCCAGTCAGGATGATACCTTGGACGCAAGTTGTATCCACGGGAGTACAGAAACGGCTGTAGTTGGACCCAGAAGATCTCTCGAGTCCGCCGCTTGCCCAAGAAAATATTGTGGTCAATGTTGTCGTTGTAAGAAAGAACGTGTTCGAGGGCTTGGGGGGCATCTTTCCATTCATCAGACATAAGGTCGTGCCACAAGTAAGCATCTTTGGCCTGGCTATTGGTGCTGTAAGCCATGTTTCGGGAGGAGGAGAACAGTTGAGAGACCTGCAAAGAGAGGGAGGCTTCGAAGTGGCGCCACAATCAACACGAGGCAAGGACCAAACAAACATCATCGAGATCTTTATTTATCCCTGGATTCGATCTTTCTCACCAACTGCAGAATCTTATAGCTAATGCTGTTCAAAATCTTGAGACCCATCGAGTAATCCCGTTGAGTGGGAAGAAAAACACTCACACCATGTCACATTCCAGTGAAGACAAGCGCCCGCTACTTGTATTTAACTTGGTGCAGATTCAGCGAGCCTGTTCCGTGCTCCCTCTCCCATCGACATGTTCAAGAAGAAATTTTCTAAATCTACCCCGACCGTAGACCCTGCCATAGCTGCCTTGAGAGACGGCTTCAGTATGCAGGGCGCTTTGATGCAGGCCGTTGATATTGACCCATACATCCCCGAGAAACAGAAGTCCGATTTGAGTACCACATACCACTGGTATAATTGATTTCTTCGACTACAGTCCAGAACTTGATTCGCATGATTTGAAACTAGGCACCTTCGTCAATTGCACTCCCTCGAAGCCCAATACGTTGGAGAGACCAATCCACAGAGACGTGCTGCCGTGTCCGCTCAAATACACAGACTGCACCAGCTACTTGAGGACGCCAGAACGAATCTTGACGTACGTTTTGTCTAATTTGCTGCCTGTAAGGCTGATTGTTTCAAGAAAGGTGACTTCAAGTGAGGCGAAGAAATTGCACCAACAGGTCCAATATGAACTGCAACGACAGGCTCAACTTCAACAGCAGCAACAGGCCCAATCTGACCAGGCCTCGTCTAACGTACGTCGCCAGCATCACCTTTGATTGTTTTTCACCCATTTCTAGGTCTATCCACTGGGCGCGCAAGCTTCTACCAGTGGTTTGAGCAGCGCTTCTGACCGGGCACCCATCTACTTTGGCCCCGATGGTCTCAATCGGAGCAACAACTCCGTCCCGCAGCAAGTCTACTTCTACCCTGAAGACTTAAGCAGCAGCAGCCGCGGATCCAACCACTCCTCTCATCACAACTGAACAGATGCACAAACCAACAACAACGACACTGCATGTTTTAGTCTACGCCACAGTTCCCCCGTGACTGGTTCTGCCTTTCCTCTAATCTTTAACCACCACAATTCATCCTTTTGTTCATTGTACTTGTTTCCTTGCTATCCATGTGTACTCTTGTGATGTGCCCATGGATTTCTTCATCTTTTTGTTTTAATTTTCCTGTGTAAAGCCCCGTGTAAATCTTCGATATGCCATTCTAATCCAATTCTATCCAGTTATGTTGAATAAGCCAGTGTGTTCGAGGAATGGCACCATAGTACATCTGTCGCCGAGGAACAGATTGTACAACACTTTGACAAGGTATGCAGTTCAGATAGACATGATGCCTCTGCGCCTCAGTCGTGCTTCAAAAAGTCAGCGAAACCGCCGTAAATTTGAAGAGAAAATTTAAACGACTACAGTTACGGTCATGGACCTAGAGGTTATTCGCGCATATGAATTTGTTATCAAATCGTTGGCGATCAAGGTACTAATCAGCGGTGCATCGCATGACCCGTCCGTCCATCTCCGTTCTTGACACTATGAGCAACCTCACCGTCATGTCACATTCCAGTAAAGACAAGCGCCCACTGCCTGTAGGCGCAAAGGTAATTTGAAGTCACTGCCTTCGTATCAAATGTATCGGGCTAAGTATAGCATCGAAGAGTTGATGAGAGTTGGGTGACAGATTTGAAGGATTGAAAATGAACGTACCGAGGATCCCGTAAGATGCATAGTCGCACTGGGACGTGTTGTTTCAAAGGCGGGGGAATATTCTATCTCCCGGCGAGTATGCGGCTGTCGGGGGAGAAAAAGGCCGTTCTGTCAGTGTCAATCGTGAATGAGAAAGGCTTGAATGACTGAGTGGGGGGGGAATTCAAGACAGACGGAAATCGATGTTTCGATAAGATGAAATGCATGGGTCGGTATTTATGACAAAACTTATAGATACAGTCTACTCGTCCGTCAATCGCTATCGTCGTCGTACCTGAGCGGCCCGTCCCATGAAGAGGCTGTGAAGTGAGATGAGGCGATGCCTCAAATGTTCAGGGCGTTATGTGAAAGGCACCTAGTGGGACGTGTGCTGCTCGAGAGAATCAGACAGTAACGGAACGCAGTGAAATGAACGACTGAACCTATCGCGAGACAGTTTGAATGCAGCCGTAGGTATACTTCCAAATTCTCATTGAACGGCTTCGTGAACAGATAATCGATGTGGTAATTGCCTGAATGTCGTGCCGGTGTGATCAGACGGTAAGACTCACCTCAGATTCTGAGCAGAATTCTTTGACCGAGGGGGAGTGTGTTTGAGGCGCCATGGGTTCACGGAATTGTCGATTCTGCGTAATGGAGAGGCCAGTAAGTACATTGAGAATGAAACCTCGGTTGGGTTGCTTCGCGAGCAGGGTCTGGCTCGGACGCTTTCTCGAGTTTTGAGGGATTTCTATCGTCGATGCGGTGGAATGACCCAGTAAGGATATGGGAACGGGTCACGGAGGAGGTACGAGGTCGATGTCCGGCGAGCGTGGCTTTACGCTCAGAGAAGACAGTGAGTCGATTGGCTATGGAGGGTATGGGGAGGAGGTGTTCATCGTTCGTATCCAGATGAGCACGTTGAAAGAGATGAGAGATGATCGGTCAAAAACGTTGACGAGGACCAGTGGGTAAGGCAGCGCGTTGGAGGACAGGCAGGGATTCTATGAAATGGGAAGGAAATGTTCCGGAGATGGAAGAAGAAACTGAGATTCAAGGCTATGAAGGGCGTAGAGTTGACAAAGAGTTGGACAGACGCGCGGCGCAATGGAGATCGGGGTAAATGATCAGGCCTATCAGGCCGCAGGGACGATCGAATATCGAGCGCGGTCTCATCATGGTCAAATTTGGTTCGAATTAGTGGGTGCCCGTCCCAGAGTATCAAAACCATGAGGAATCAACGAGCCAAGATTGACCAGAAACATGCAGTTTAGGAGCGCGTGATCGACCACAGAAGTAAGGAGGACGGCCACACACACGTACGTTAGGCCTCCAGGATCGATGTGAGCAAGTCTGCGTGTTGAAGCTGTGCAGTGTAGAAGCGTGCGGCAAGCATGCCATTCACGCACTGCCCGTGGGAAGTGTATGATGGCAAACCAACGTTTCCTTCGACTTACTTACTGCTCTGCCGGTCGCAATGCCATTCTTGCCTGAAGAGCTGGATAAGGCATACCAGGAGGTTGTTCTCGGAAATCCCTACATTGATCGCGAGCTTTTTATGGGCGAACACCTTGGAAGCGCACATTTCTGGGTTGGAATTCAGCCTTTTCTTCTTCACCGTGGCTATCGCTTGCGACCTCGTTACGACCCTCAATGGGTGGCGCCGTGGCTTAGAGGCCCTGAAATAAACCAGAACATTCTTGCTTTCGAGGAATCCTTAATCCTTGGTGTGAGTCTTAATGCAATGGTTGCTGCATCATGTTGTCGACATTTTCTCTCAGCATGGAGAGGGCTTACTCGATGCCGTGCGTGTGTCTGACGGGTTCAAAGTCGTCTTCAAACGGGTATCTACACGGAGTCCAGAACTCCTCATTGCTCGGTATCTCTCTTCACCCAATTTACGTTCAGACCCCGGAAACCAGGGCACAAGAAAATTACCGTGGCAATGCCGTGGCTGCCGTGCTTCCGTGCCACGGAATAATATGTATCTCGCACGGCAGATGAAGGATGACACGGTAGTGCGGGGATACAGACAGGGATTGTCGAATTGATTCTTCTAATATTTCAATCTCGAATGCTGCGTAAAATAATATGGGGCGACTGTTCCGCTCCGAAAGTAGAGAGTCAGCTCTCTACTTTCGGAGCGGAACTACTCACGTGGATGACAGGGTCCAAATTAGGAACATGCCCAACTCGTCGCTATTCTAGCACACACTTCAATGCTGTCATTCAGGCCAGGCTTTCACATTGGGCTGAATTCGACTGAAACATAATGCACGCAGCGTCGCCGTCAATGTTCCATAGCTCAGTGTACCACCCTCGCTCAGTACAGCACTCCGCCTACCACACCTCGGCTCGTCCCCTCTCTTCTCTATTTTTGCCTCCACCTACTGTGCCCGGTCGCTCCTCGTTCGCGGAGATGTGAAACCGTTAGTGTATTTTTCTTGACTCGGTCTTCATCGACAGATGTTAGGTGGCCTGTGCGTGTGTGATATTGGCGTTCAACAAACGAAGTCACGTGTATCTTTGACCGCGTTTCGTCTCAAGACGAAACGCGCTTTGTTTAACAGCACGTCATCGACTTATGACAGACTCTACCCCCCAGCCCTTGAGCTCCCTGGGCCGCTGACCTTGCTCGCCATGTCGGACCATCGTTCGGGGCCATATCAAACCATCGTTCGGGGGCTCATCTTAGTGTGCGTTTCTCATATGTATAGGCTGAGCTTTTCCCTAACATACTCACTGCATCATATAGAACAGCACGGTGTGACACGGAACCTCCACGGTACTGCACGGCACATCCACGGTACTGCTCACGGTACTGCACGGTACTGCTCACGGTACTGCACGGCACTGCACGGCACTGCACGGTACTGCACGGCACCTGCACGGCACTGCATGGTACACACGGTACGCACGGCACCTGCATGGGGTATGGCATGGAATGACACTGCTCTTTGTATACTTCTTTATGTTCACACGGCACCTACACGGACCACGACAGGGGCACACGGTACTCTCTCAGCTTTTGGGATGATCGAAAATGTGATCGAGGATCGAGTTCCGGCCACTGCAATGGACCAGTTTTTTTTCCCTACCTAGCTTACACGCCCACCTCTTCCAGTAAAGACTTCATCATGGTTTTGGTATGTTTTTCCCCTTAACACCATGTCCAATCGTTGCTAATTACATCACCACAGGGTTTCTTCAAACATGTTTACCGGTACTTTGTCCCTCGCGTGCAGGATAAGGACGAGGTTGAGATATCGAGAGATGGTGGAGCTTTATTGTCGGATTCATTCATTGCTGGGGCAGTACCCATGTATGACACGACTGGTAAGTTTTGCTGAGATCGAGTTTTTTTGCACTTCTCACCTCCTCCAGGCCGCATCATAGGCTACGTACAAACAAACCACCCGTTTCAGAACCTGGGATCCCCAAAAATATACCGCCTCCAGGTAAGAAATTTCTATCCTTAGATATACAGCCCCCAAAGACCCGTTCTCTTACTTGTAGGCCCGACACGCATTGAAAATGCATCCAAGTTTGTCATAGGCAGTACAAATGAAATTATTTATACACGTACTCCTGAGGGACATTTTATTCCCATTCAAAACCCTGAAGAGAAGCAAGGCCACGCACAACACAAGCCATTGGATACAAAAGTTAAGGAGGACTTCCCGGGTGCTGAAGTTCACTGGGACGGGTGGCCTGATGGGAAATTTGAGCAGGACTTTACCTTGGATGAGGTGAACGAGACAAATGACCTGGCAATTCATTGGGCACATACTGTTGGAGGTGGTGATCGCAAAGGGCAGAGATTTGCTGAGGAGTGGATGAATGGAAAGAGGGCGACTCGGACGTGCCTAGGGATTCTCCAATGCGACAATCAGGACTGCGAAATCACCATCCGACCTCATACAAAGCCACAAAGCCTCCGTACTCAGCTTCTGAAGCCATGTTCATGTGGTGCGATGCTCTATCATCTCAAGTGCGACGTCAAATCTATTCTATGGACGTGGTCAAAGGGCATCCACTACCAAAACAGTGGTTATCACGTACATCGCCGACCACCTCGAAAATTACATCTACTCCCCCAGGAGAAGCGGCGCTTTGAGGCTATGGTCAATGCACACCCACAAGTCGGTCCGCTGCAGTTGATCGTT
Source organism: Tricholomella constricta (assembly GCA_013368375.1). Taxonomy (NCBI): domain Eukaryota; kingdom Fungi; phylum Basidiomycota; class Agaricomycetes; order Agaricales; family Lyophyllaceae; genus Tricholomella; species Tricholomella constricta. The sequence goes on along the minus strand of JAACJP010000005.1, from coordinate 81,419 downwards.
GGAGTTCCAGGTATCGATGGACCTGGCGAATCGGTGGCAGATATCTCAGATGTTCTATTGAATGCTGATAGGGTCACCAAGGAGAGACAGAAGCTAAAGCGGCCAGCCGACACGGGAGGCGATCATTTCATTCGAGCCTTTGCGAAGTTCGAACAGGAACGTCCGGGCTTCATCATTCTGTCAACTATTGGCAAGGTTACTGTCATATCCGTCCAGACGCCTTTCATGCAATCCCAGATGGTCAAGGACGAAGTTCTCGATGGGCCTGTTAATGGAATGGTCAGTGACGCTGCACACGGATGGTGGAAAGAGAGGACTTCCCTCCTTATGGTCAGCTCCACGTACTGCCCAGACCTGTTCTGCTGGGTTCCCGGAGTTCTTTCCTTTACGAATGGTGCCAGTGGGGAGCATTTCATGTACCATTTCCTGGCCGTCTTCCAGGCTATTGCTCATGAGGCAGAGAAGCGACATCTGGAAGTAGAAGATCGTCTGTTTGCTGGGGTACGTGACTATGCTCTTTATGATAAGCCAACACAATAAGTAATGTCTAACATATTAGGTCATGGATTTTAGTCAAGCTGAGCGACTAGGATTCATCACAGCATTCGTTGAATTCTGGTACCGCCGTCCTGATAGCAATCGCTCACGAGAAGAGCTTCAAGATGCAGCTGAAAAGCTACTGCGGGGTTGTGCAGAGCATTTCCGTGCTGGTGTAACCCGTGTTAGTCGCATTACAGGTGCAGTATCTCCAGAGAAGGCTGAGGACTTCGTGAAACGTGCCATGTCACTCCTCCATGCAGCAGACACTGATGAATTCTGCTCCCGCCTGGCTCTTCTTGCTCGTGACTTTCCAAAGCTTATAGACTGGTTCAATTGGTGGTCACGACCATCACACGCAATGATGCTTTTTGGATCAGAGCGGAAGATGGATGCTGACCTGTGGGATGCTATACCAGCAACAACTAATGCAGAGGAAGCGATGCACTGGAAACTCTACCGAGCCTGTGGACGTGACCATGCATTCCTTGAAGGACTTGCGTCTTTGTACCAGATTGCAATTTATTATGAGCGGCAATATTCAAGTGTTAAAAGTACGTGTCTTTCAAGTATGATCTTACTATCGTTTATATATCAAAAATAGAGGGTGTGCCAGTGCGTTATGGTGAAGCAGAACGGTGGAAGCGCATTGCTATCACGTATGGATGCACAAAGCCTGGTAGAGCGGAAAACTCCCAAGACAAGAAGCGCAAAAGGAATGACGGGCGTCCTCCAGACACAGCCAAAGAAATTCTTGGGTCAAAAACAGCAAAAAAGCCTCGGAAATCTGGTCTCTCACCTACACTTGACACTTCAATTCTGGGTCCACAAAGCTATCCTTGGAATTCAAATTCTTGCTGGCTGGATACATCTCTTCAGCTGCTCTACATGACCGTAACTGATAATTACGAGGAATTTTTCCACATATGCAAGCCTTTCTCTCCCGGTTCCTGTCTGTATGCTTTTTATAGTGCTATTAGCTCACGGAGGACCCTGGATATCGCCGGCAATGCTGCAGCTGATGCCCTTACAATGCAACGGGAGGATTTGAGACAAGTCCTGAAGGCTAACGGACTGGCTAGTCCACATAATACTTATGAGCCTCTCATTGTAATGTATATTCTTTTTTTGTGATGGATATTGTGAACTAAAGGTCATTTTTGAAGTCATGGCTAAATGATCTCCTTGCAAAAGAGAAGTCGGCAAAAATGTTCCTTACGACATCCTATTTCCAAATACTTGTATTGGAAACCCGCCACTGCAGCGGGTGCATAGCAACAGGTGGGCAACATATAGAAATCACGGATAGCCCACGTCACGAGTCGATGATCTACTTGACCTTGTCTGATTACAAGGAATATGGCGGAAACTTCGCCAAATATTGCACCACCTTCTTCTCTATCAAGAGGACAGCTATTCTTGGGCGGCCATGTTGGCGCTCACACGGAGGACAAGCTTTGTGTTCTGGGCAGCGAAAAGACTATGACAAACTGGTGGTTTCCATTCCCATTTCTTTTCGAATTGAGATCCAGGACCAGTCTCGCAAACAGCCCACTCTGGAACAACAGCTGTGGAATTTTCCTGCAGAATTGGCTCCTCATACACCGTTCGCTGCCAAACATGATGGAATTATCTATGATCTAGTAGGTCTTGCACTGGTCAACCGTGCAGGGAGTCATTTCATCGCACGCTACGCCTCAGAGGACCGGACAACTGTCTTCACCTATGATGACATGAAACATGGAGGTAGACCCACCAAAGAAGTTGGTGCAAAAGTCTCTACACACTTGGCAGGCCAGGACCCCCAGCTTCCCAAAGGATTTCATGCATACCAGGCCTACTATCGTCTGCGTGGAGGGTTAGTGGCACAAAAGAAATTCTATGACCTACGCACAGCAGCCTTTCAACAGGAGTATTGCCTGGGATTCTCAGAACCATCATTTGGAAAGCGTTTCTCAGTCTCCTATATAGCAGACGATATGGTTCCAATGGACAAAAAAACTCGTTTCTGGTTGAGAAATGCTTCCAGCCGACCAACCATGGAGTATCTCTCGAAAATCTTGGACCCAATGCTTTCCCTTGATCTAGAGTCAGACGTGGCGGAATCGGAGGAAGAGACATACCAATTGAAGCCTGGTACAAAGAGTGTCATACTTGGTTTGAAATCATCTCGACACTCAACGTCTGATCTATCCTCTCCTCCCCCATCTCTGCACGGGCCTGCTCACACGCCACCTTACACATCTGCTCGCTCATCCACATCTTCTGCACCTGATTCTCTATTCGCCCTTGATTGTCGATGTGGGTCAGTCGGAAATGGAAACCTCCTTTACCGCAGAGAAGAGGGTCAGGCAGTTCAATGTGATGAGTGCCGCAACTGGTCACACATTGCTTGTCAGAAGGAAGGAAGGGCTAGCAGGCTTGGAGAGCACGAACCGTTCTTGTGCGACAGGTGCACAGTGACAGTGTTACTACCAATTACAAAATCTTCGAGGACGTCTGAACGCAAGTACGTGAACCTCAAATCAATGAAAGGTCACGGCATTGACCATTCTCAGAAAAATAGAAAAGGAGACTCGCATGAAACGGCCTTTGAAGGAAAGATTGAAGTCAGTACAATATTTCATTATTGCACACAACTTGGACTGATGTACTGCTGCGTAGGGAAGGGTGCGGAGCTCTTGCTCGCCATGGAAAGTTCTGGTATCCTGTACGCCTCATCCAATCAGAGGAAAAGCAGTCAAGGTGGCTTGTTCGATGGTGGAGGGGGTGCGAGTTCGAGGAGAGCGGGATCACACCGGACTTCTACACCTTAGTGCCAGCAATCGACTTGGTCGATTCTCTGTGGATGGACCGTACTGAACGACGAAAAATACGAGTGAGATTGCTTTCCCAATATCAAACTACAAGAATGATGACTTACTTCTCCTTCCAGCTTGGAAAATGGATGCATGCCTGCGAAGTTGAAACACCCGAGGATATTCTGGCAAATCCTGATTCAATTCCATACACAAAGGAAGTTGACGATGCGCTTACTCCTGCAAAGGCCGTTCTCGCTGATCTCTTGAGGACGCCTGATCGTGTTCCAAGTGCCGCGGTACCTGCTAAAGAATGGATCAAAACACAGAAGAAAAGGCTTTCCAAGGCACTAGTTCCCTATGTCGGCAGTCTCTCAATCGTTGAAAGGGCCCAGGTTGCAAACTGGTTCGAAGTTCATGTCAGCACAGACAAGAAAATTCGGCGAAACTGGCTGGGACTTTTACCCGTAGCTCACGCGTATACAGTGTTCATCTCGAGCCGTCTCAAAGCGGAGCCAAAGCATCGTCACCTAGCGGACAATGTCATCCTCAATAAGGCATGGGAAATCCAGCTTACCGGCCTTCCGTCACTGTGGACAGACATCGATGTTGACAAAGAGTGCCTGGAGCGTTTAGAGGAGAAGATGTTTGAACGGTCCATGCGAGCGGGGATTGCGGGCCATTACCAGTGGGGTTTGGATGCCGGAGACCATCAAAATGACTGGGATCCTTATAGAGGAACACCAGATCATTGGAATCTAGGAGATCGAGATGGAAGTGAGGGAGAAATGGAGGTGGGTGACTTGTGATCATGCCAGGTCAGCTCCGAGTCCGACTAATCAAGCAACGTCAGCGTGGACCTAGCTTCATCTTTGTCAGGCGTCCGACTCCTCCTCCCGTCAGTGACGAGAGGCAACGACCAAGGCCACGGCTCTTGGGCAAGAAAAAAACTGACGTGTAATTCTTTATCGAACGGCCGGTAGTACTGACGGACAGGAATGACATATTCTAATATAAATATCTTCATTATTTTTCCTGCAAGTTTACGCAACACGGTACTGCACTGATCATCCACGGTACATGCACGGTACATGCACGGTACATACACGGCACATGTACTACCACGGCACAAAACGCACGGCACTGCAAGGTCATACACGGCCGTGCACGGCAGCGCCACGGCTTTTTCTGTTTGCCCCGGAAACCATACTGTGCCAATCCTGGATATACTTTCACTTCCGGACGACGATGCGCACGCGCTTCTCGTTATGCCACAGCTGATCGGCTTCAATCAAGTGCCCTTCCGACGGCTCAGGGAAATAACGGATGCTCTGCATCAATATTTCGAGGTTCGTGGCATCGTTTATTGCCGCTTCCGCTGAATGTCAAAATCACATCTTCTAGGGGCTTGAATTTCTACACGAACACAACATTGCACACAGGTGAGACGAAAACTGATTGAACACTTTTCAGCTTACGTATGGTTTAGAGATGCTTGCTACTTTAATCTTATGATGGATGACTCTAAAGTCGTTCCTCGAGGCGTCCACTTTATAAGGCCCGACACTCACGACGGTCTGGTCCGAGGACTCGAATGGAATGATCGAACATCTGTTGAACCAGTCCCATACTATATTATCGACTTCGGTCTTTCTGTCATGTATCCTAAAGGTCGGAGAAGGCAATCAAGAGGGCCCTATGGTCAAGACAGGACTGTGCCCGAACACAAAAACGAGGAACCTCACGATCCATTCAAAGTCGACATATACCAGCTTGGTAGAGTAATATTCAAGATGATACAGGTGAGGCTGACATCCTTTGTTGTGTTCTCCTGCTCATGTCAATGCTCGACTTAGGAGTACGACGGCCTGGAGCCGTTGATTGATATTGCGACGGCAATGACGAGACAGGATCCGGAACAGCGGATTTCCTTGCGAGATGCCTTGGGCCAGCTCGATCGTATTTCCAAGAAAAAACTCGAACGACGCGTATGGAAGAGGTCATGTCCGATCGAAACGCGTATATCGATTCGCTTCTGTGGAGGTAGTACAAAATCTAGGTATTGATGTTCTTTGATTTAGATTCACTATCCTATGTATCGCCTGGATGTTTTGTGACGCTTCAAAGGTGGTCTTGATACCGTTCGATTGGTCGAGTGCACAGCCGCAGCGAGGAGCCTTCGAGCACTGTGTGGCGCTGATATGTGTCACTAATTCCTGCGACAGCACCACCTAGCGCCTCCGCATCCGACCAGCGCAGCCGCCACCTCATGGGAAGCACGTTTTATTGGGACTGTTGGATTCGTAATCTAAATGATCAACATTCACGATGACTTGTTGACTTTTGGATTTACAGATTGTACATACCCAATTCAAAGCAAAATCTGGGATTAGGGTTCCTACTTGTTCGCGATGGAAGTTGAAGTTGCTGCGTTTCTTTGTCATGACGACCCCCAGCCCCAGTCCGACGAGGCGTAGGGGAGGGGGGGGAATGTAAGTTGTGATATTCTCCATGTTTCCAGGCTATGTACGTCTATGTCGGCTAATTCCTGGGCGGAGGCCGGCCAGGGCATGGAGCGCAGATCCAGATCGCATGTGGAGGGGAGGGGAGGAGCCCATGCGTATGCGCGCAAGGTGTTACAGATTATAGACGAGCCGCGCAAAGAGTCTTAGAGGGACTTTTGGCGGGAGTTTTGAGAGCAGGAGGAGGAGGAGGAGTATGCGCATGCACGTGCACTCGTCCACCGTCCGTGGCAGAGAAGGGAAGAATTACCGACACCGAGAAGGAGAAAGAGAAGGAGAGAAAACGAAGATGAATGACAAGGGACCGGTCAGTGCGAAAGAGAAGGAGAAGTGGAGGTTAAGGAGGACGGCCTGCAGAAGGTGGGGGCCCCACACCAAAGCCACCCGTTGAACAGAAGAAGGAACCGAAACTTAAACTTGCGCCACAAGCACTCAGTGAGCCAGACAGAGCAAACCAATCCCGCCGCCGCGCCAACAACACGACTCCCGGCAGGAAAAAAGCACGCACGCCACTGCCCGCGACACCGCCTCTGCACGAGATAGGGACCCCCGCCGCCCTCCCCCTGCTTCTTTGTGCTCGCAGTGTCAGCTCCTTGAGCACACCACATCCCCCTCGAGTCGCGCCTCCTCCCACTTGGCTTGGCTCGTTTCGGCCCCTGCTGCTGCTTCTACCTACCCACAACCATGCCCTCGTCCCACTTCCCGTACCCCTGAAGTTACCGCTGCCGCCACCACCCCCGGAGCCATAGCCAAAGAAGGACTAAAGACCCGGGCGATGCGGTGCTTGGCAATTTCAATTTCGTCGTCGCAACGTTATGGATATCGAAATTGACCAGAAAGGGCGACGCGGTGACCCTGTTCAGGATATGACATTGGGAAGAAGAAGGCGAAGCGCGAGTTCTTTGCGGATACGCGGGAGGGGGGCCTTTCCATATACACAGTGCCAGTGAGTTGGTCCGTGTATCATGATTACCCTCCGCGGCGCGGCTTTTCTGTTCGTCGGTAAATGAGAGCTGTTTCTGATCCGCCATTTTTTTCCCCTTCTAGGGGGTTGGATGGACCGATCACCGATCACTCGCAGCGTCTACTGGCTCTGGCTCTTCTGCTCCTGCTACGGGTTCTGATCCTGATCCTAATCCTCGTTCGAGATCTGGCTCTGCTGGGCTTGCGACTCTTACTGCTCTCGTATCCAATACGGCTATTAGACCTTCTGCTTTGACCGCTATAACTGGGGATGCCTCTCAGTTTTACACTGCTGTCTCCTGCCCCCCCCGCTACACTCTCAGTTCCCAGTAGGAGCGCGAGCTCGATGGTCTGTGGAGGTATCTATGGAGGTGGAAACGTTGCTGTCGCCGGAGTCGAGCTCGCATACGCCTTTCGTACCCCACATCCAGCCATTACAACCCCACTCTCAGGCTCAGCTTTCTGTGGGACCGATGCAGCCTCGGCCTGGGATGGCTCCGCAAGTATACAGCTCTACACCTGTGTATCGACGGCAACACCCCTATCCCGCTCATGCGCGTGCGCACAGTTAATCCTCTGTATTAGCCTCTGCGTTTTTCCCGTATTATTAGGTACTACGCTTCGTATTACCTTCCATCTCTGCGCCGCGTCACTCTTTGGGCATGCATGGAGATGGGTACGGAGGTCGAACTTGATGCAGAGATCGACTGAATTGAAGAGCTGGATAGTAATCCTGTGGTGAAGAAGGTTATGTTCAGGGACACGCTGGTGGGACTAACCGAGGTGTTGGCTTCGGGCGCTGAGAGCGCCAGCGTAGCGCGGAGGCACGCAAAAGGGAAGGGGAGAGCGAGCACGGTGACACCTATCCCGTGTCTGGGTCTGGGTCTGCTGCGTCTGGGGTTAGGTCGACGACGCTCCAAACTGACGAACAGCAGTCGGCGCGAGCTGACAGCCAGGGAGAGATCTCTGGAATCACGGTTGATGTTCACCCTGACTTGATAGTACAAAAAAATATGGAAAGGCGCATTTGGTCGGGACTGTTAGTTTTCCTATTTCGTCGACGTTTACGATGACTTTTTGACTTTTTTGGACAAATCGTGACCCATTTCAACACGAGGCTCATGGTTTGCCGTTCAGATATGCAACATTCGCGTGCAACAGTTCCACAAAAGCACACCGCTGCTACACCGATGACCACGCCTCTGCAGTCATATCACATCGATTTTCTTTGTACAGGACACTGAGGGGTTATTTTTCCAGTCCAGCATCTGAAAAGGCTACAATGAGAATAAATATATTGCATGCAACCTGTGAATAGCGTAAAGAGTGAAGCAAAGCGCGCCCAAGGCCAACGGGCGCAAATCATTGAGCGAAAGGGTCAGAAATTTCCGAAAAGAGGGTAGTGAACGAGCCCGACAAGCGCAAGCTCGGAAAACAGTAGCTAGCATCCGAAATTATGTGCACATGGAAATGAAGGCGTGAGGGCTGAGGTTGGATGAAGGCGCCTCAGATTGCCCTATCGAACGGCACAACGACCCTAGTACTCTGCCACTGTATAGTTGCTGCTGTTTGCATTCGGCGAGATGGACCAAGAGCTTGATTCAGTCTCATCCGAAGTCGTTGAGAAATGTGAATCGCGATTGCCGGATACCGCGGTGTGGCCATGCGCAGGTTCGGTGAGGCGCGTACGGGTAGTCACATAGGAAGAATTACTGGAGGTACTCGATCCGCCCACAGAGGTCTGCCTTGTGGCGTAATCGTTGGTCGCTGTCGAGCTGGCGAAGGGTGGCTGGGTTGTGTAAGGTTGACGACTTGTGGAAGGCCCCGCAAGATGCCTAGGCAAGAAAGAATCATGATATCGCTTATGCAATTCAATTAGAGAAAATTTCAGCGTACTGCTCGTCAGATTGTGCATCGTGCGTCTCGGTATAGGATGGGGGTTCGCTGACCGAAACTCTCCGAGAGTTATCGCTGTGGATACCAGAATATCTGGGAGGGGCATTCTGAAGGGAGAACAATTAATAATGTGTCGATCTGACCCGGCCTTGGCCACCCACAAAACTGCCTTGCTCGACGGATGTCATACTGAAATCATCCGGAATTTCAGGTAAATCTGCCATGTTGGAAATAATTGTTTCATGTGACTGCCCAAATTACCATCAGCCAGAGATCTATTTCAGGAAGGATGATATCTACATACTTCTGAGCGGCCTTGAGGCCAATGATCAGAGGAAGGTATGTCCTGGTAGTGATATCCGTCAGTACGACCAAGCATAACTGTAGAGACTCGAGAGCCTTACATCGCCATCCTAGTAGTAGAAATTAAATCAGCTTCAACATCCTCAAAACGGCAAGATGTACATACCGGTGCCACTCCGAGCATATCGAGTGCGCTGCTTGTGTTAGTGATGGCTGCATTGACTCGTTCCCGGGCCGCCGTAGATAATTCCTGCCATTTGTTGTTAGTGCTATGATAGACCGAAAAATGTCCAATGCCTCACCTGGTAGATCCCCACATACGCTCTCAAAGTTTCGCGGCACGTGTTGATTTCTTCCATCAGCAATAGACGTGACCTTGGATTTATTCGAGATATCAACCCCATCGACCGGATCAGTCGCTGTAGATATGCAGTTTTTTGTTCAATGCTAGATAATGTGTCAGTCTGTAATGAAAATTAAGGAGGAGTCGACAGACTCAGATAATTTTTCGTTTGCGTAATTCCTTACTACCTCGTCTCCCTCGCCTCTAATAATTTCTGCATGGTCCAATTGCTCGTCAATGACCTTGCTTAGCTCACGCGAAGGAGATTTCAGAACGTTGCCGATAGTAGTGAGGGTAGACGACTTTGAAGATGTGGGAGATTCCATCGAGAGTTGTGAGGGTGAGCTACATGGCTTGGACCTCGCTGCTTATATGAGCTCCGGAGACGCCAGGGTTCTCCACAACGTGTCTCATCATGTTCAAATTTGATTCGAAGTTTGTGGGTGCCCGTCCCGGATAATCAAAGACATGAGGAGTCAATGAGCCAAGGTTGACCAGAAGCGTGCTGTTTGGGAGCGCGTGATGGACCCACAGAAGTAAAAGGACGGCCACACACACATATGTTAGGCACTCCAGGATCGATGACAAGTCCGCACGTTGAAGCTGCGTGCAGTGCAGAAGCATTGTAGAAGCGTTGCGGCAAGCATGCTATTCACGCAAGGCCCGTGGGAAGTGTATGATGGTAAACCAACATTTCGCTAGCGCTTCGACTTACTTACTGCTCTGCTGGTCGCAATGCCATTCTCGCCTGAAGAGCTGGATAAGGCATACCAGGAGGTTGTTCTCGAAAATCGCTATATCAATCGCGATCTTTTCATGGGAAAACGCCTTATGGGCGAACATTTCTGGGTTGGAATCCAGCCTTTCCTTCTTCACCGTGGCTATCGCTTGCGACCTCGTTACGACCCTCAGTGGGTGGCGCCGTGGCTTAGAGGCCCTGAAATAAACCAAAACATCCTTTCCTTCGAGGAATCACTGATCCTTGGTGTGAGTCTCAATGTGTATGGTTGCTACATCATGTTATCGACATTTTTCCTCAGAAAGGAAAGGACTTACTCGATGCCGTGCGTGTGTCTGATGGGTTCAAAGTCGTCTTCAAACGGGTGTCTACGCGGAGTCCAGAATTCCTCATTGCTCGGTATCTCTCTTCACCCGATTTACGGTCGGACCCCAGAAACCATACTGTGCCAATCTTGGATATACTTCCGCTTCCAGACGACGATGCGTTTGCGCTCCTCGTTATGCCGCAGCTGATCGGTTTCAATCAAGTGCCCTTCCGACGGCTCGGGGAAATGACGGATGCTCTGCATCAATATTTCGAGGTTCGTAGCATCGTTTATTGTTGCTTCCGCTGAATGTGAAATCACATCTTCTAGGGGCTTGAATTTCTACACGAACACAACATTGCACACAGGTGAGACGAAAATTGATTGAACGCTTGTCAGCTTATGTATGGTTTAGAGATGCTTGCTACTATAATCTAATGATGGATGGCTCTAAGGTCGTTCCTCGAGGCGTCCACTTTATGAGGCCTGACACTCACGACGGTCTGGTCCGAGGACTCGAATGGACTGATCGAACATCAGTTGGACCAGTCCCATACTATATTATCGACTTCGGGCTCTCTGTCATGTATCCTAAAGGTCGAAAGAGGCAATCAAGAGGACCCTATGGTCAAGACAGGTCTGTGCCCGAACACAAACACGAGGAACCTCACGATCCATTCAAAGTCGACATATACCAGCTTGGTAGAGTGATATTCAGGATGATACAGGTGAGGCTGACACCCTTTGTTGTGTTCTCCTGCTCCTGCTTACGCTTGACTTAGCAGTATGACGGCCTGGAGCCGTTACTGGATATCGCGACAGCAATGACGAGACAGGATCCGGAACATCGGGTTTCTTTGCGAGATGCCCTGGACCAGCTCCATCGTATTCCCAAGAAAGTTCTCAAACGACGTGTATGGCTGAAGACATGTCCATTCGAAACGCGTATATCGATCCGCTGCTGTGGAGCTAGCACGAAATCAAGGTTTTAATGTTCTTTGATATACATTCACTATACTATGTTGGGCCTGGTTGATCTGTGACTCTTCAAAGGTGGGATCGATACCGTTTGATTGGTCGAGTTCTTCAAGTACTGTATGGCGCCGAAATGCGTCACTAACCGGCACCATCTAGCACCTCCGCATCCGGCCAGTGCAGCCGCATCACGCTTACCACCCTACAAAATTGTGAGATGCTCGAGCCATTGACTAGCTCGGTCGAATACCCAGGAGAGTCCTTCAACGACGCGTCTGGCAGAGGACATGTCCGCCCGATGTGCGAATATCGATCCGTTTCCGTGCAGGGAGTACTGGGACGACAAGGGACGTTTTGGGAATGGTGGATTCGCTATATCTAACACGATTGACGTTCACGAAGACTCAGTTGTTTAAGTCATGGGAAGGCGCGTTTGATTGGGACGCAATCTAAGTGATCGGCATTGACGATGACTTGTTGACCTTTAAATTTACAGATTGTGAAATAATCAACAAGCGTTTGGACCCACAAGATGTCAGAAACGACGTGTCGGAAGCGTGTTTGATGTGAGCTGCAAGGCATGGGTTCCTTATAAGGTCTCTAGAAACGCCAGAAAAGTGTGTTGTAAGCTCCAAATGTAATTTGAAGTTTGTGGGTCCAACTCCCGGTGAGATGATCAAACACATGCGGACTCAAGGAGCCAAAGTTGACGAGAAGCCCACAGGGCAGACAATAAATTCTCATCTTGCTCGGAGTCATTTTCGGTAAAGCAGCTGGAGTGCGCAGTCCGAATTTCATTGACTTCCCGCAGGGGAGATCGAAAGACATTCAAAACGCTTCGAAGAGCAGGAGGATCCACCTTGATGATGGTCACAGTAGGTGCTGGTTGGTATTGGGGAACTTCGTTAGCGCTGATGGGAGAAGAGGTGGTACCACGGAAGAGGGGGATTCCATGATTTTCGGTTGAAACACATTTGAGACGTCGCGGACGATCCAGATGTAGATATATCTACCGCAATCATTACATCGTGGAGGTAGTCGAGAAGACTCGAGGACTGGTGTTGCTGTTGCCGCGAGATGAGTGCAGGCTTGCTGTGGGCGCGTCGTAAGCGCGTTGTAATTGCGCGTCCTTGGAGAGTTTGATGGGACAAGCATTGTGGGAACGTGATGCACAAAGTCAATCGCGTGCCGTGGTCATAGTACAACAACTTTCAACGCACTAACACCCTCGCCTGCGACCCTCATGCCGGCTTCAACTGAAGAGATAGAGAAAGCTTTTCAAGAAGCTTGTGTTGGAAATCCATTCCTTACCCGCGATCACTTCATGGGCAAACACATTGGTAGCGAGCATTTCTGGGTGGGCATTCAACCTTTTCTCCTTGCTCGTGGCTATCGCCTTCGGCCGAGGTATAACCCCGGATGGATTGCGACATGGCTAAAGGAAGAGAAAGTAAACAAGGATATATCTTTGTTCGAAGACTGCCTGAATCTCCATGTAAGCTCCAATGCGAATCCTTGGTAAATCTGACTTGGAACCTTTTTAGAGAGGAAAAAATGTCCCCGATGCTGTCCGTATCTCTGACGGCCTTAGAGTAGTTCTCAAACGCGTAGAGACACGGTCGAATGAGATTTCGATTGCTCAGTATCTGGCTTTGCCTCATCTACGGTCCGATCCGAGAAACCATACTGTGCCGATCGTGGACATCCTTCTTCTCCCCAACGAGGACGAACACGCAATTGTTGTTATGCCCCAGCTCCTTCACTTCAACCAGCTTCCATTTCGAAGGCTTGGAGAACTTACAGATGCTTTGCGTCAATTCTTTGAGGTTCGTGACGCGGTCTATCTCGGAGCATATTGACTCATTGGAAAGAAAAATCAAGGGGCTGGACTTCCTGCACGACCATAATATCACACATAGGTTAGTCACAGAAAACCTGACCATCCATCGACTAACGTTATATCAGGGATGCGTGTTACTATAATCTTACAATGGATGGCTCGAAGGTCGTTCCCCGTGGCCTCCATTTTATGGCAGACAAGACCCATGATGGTGTGACGAGAAAAATTGAGTGGAACGACCGATCCTCGGTCGGGCCAATCCAGTACTACCTGATCGATTTTGGCCTTTCGGAAAGGTTCCCTGTCCGACCGACTGAATTCTATATTGTGGGACAACACGGGCAAGATCGGTCTGTGCCCGAACACAAACGCGAAGGAACGTATGATCCGTTTAAAGTGGACATTTACCAGCTTGGAAATGTCGTCATGAGATTGATAGAGGTGAATTCTCGAGGTCTGATTTCCGTTGGACGCCTCTGATGCGGAAGTTCAGATATACGAGGGCTTGGAACCGTTGCTCGGTATCGCGACAGCTCTGACGCGAAAGAATCCGGATGAGAGACTTCCATTACGGGAGGCCATTGACCAGCTCGGTCGAATACCCAAGAGAGTCCTTAAACGACGCGTCTGGCAGAGGACATGTCCGCCCGACGTGCGAATATCGATTCGTTTCTGTGGAGGGAGCACTGAGACGACATGGTGACGTTTCAGAACTGGTGGGTTCGCTATTTCTGTAATCACAGTTGACGTTCACGATGACTCAGTTGTTCAACTTATGGGAAGGCGCGTTTAATTGGGACTGTTGGTTTCGCTATTTCTGGAATGAAATCATCGACACCCTGATGACTTGTTGACTTTTGGATTTACAGGTGGTACATAACCCAATTCAAAGCGAAATGTACGCAAAGGCACCGAACCGTGAGGACTGACTTCTGTGATTATGAAGAATAGTTTCCCGTTCAAACAAACAACTGTGTGCGACAAATACGCAAAACACACAGCCGCTATAACGCCGACCACGTCTTCGAACGTCGACACCACTCACTCGGGTGCCTCAAGGTAGAGAGAACTTCATTTTGCATTGCGAACAGAAGCCCATCTCTCCACACTCAGAGATAATCAACAAGCGTCTGGACCCACAAGATGTCAGAAAAAACGTGTTGGAAACGTTTTTGATGTGAGCTGCAAGGCGTAACGGTATGTTCCTTATATGGTCTCTAGAAACGCCAGGAAAGGTCGTAAGCTCCAAATGCAATCTGACGTTTGTGGGTCCAACTCCCGGTGGGATAAGGAAAGACATGCGGACTCAAGGAGTCAAATTTGACCAGAAGCCCGAGAGCGTGACGATTGCCCCGTATTAGAGAGCGACATACACAGTGGACACTTCAGGGAAGTGAGCAAGCATGTAAAGGCTGCGTAGAAGCGCGTGGGGTAAACATGCCGCTGATGCGAGAGAAATGTATCATGGCAAACCGACATTGAGTTTCGCTGGTCCTATCTGGGCCTACCTGGGCCTACTTATTACTGTGTCGCTGGTCCCATGTCCTTTTCGCCCGAAGAACTGGATCGGGCATAAGCCACAGAAAACAGGCGATGAAGCGGTTGCCGCTGTTGACGCCTTCATATCTATGTCGAACTGCTAACAAAGTGCCAGAAATATTTAAACAAGATGCGATGGGCGAGTTACATCGGACGGCGGATTTGGCCTACGTGAACAGTAGCGTTAAACGAACCGGCGCGGGCGAAGGCGTGCATGAAACTAAAGAGGGGCTGCACTCGGAGATCTATTGAAAAGGTTGCAAGAATAGGTTGTGCGGTCGAGAGACCAAAAGCGTTGCGGAATCTTGAAATTTAACATTTAATAGGCTCATGCCCCGTGCCAGTACCCACATCAGTGAATTTGCACGATTGCGGTAATCAATAGCATACGGAATACCCGAGTTGAAACTTGATGGAAGAGGTATAATTTGCTACAATATTATAACAGCTATTGTAAGCCCGGACATGGCCATAAAGGCCTACCTCTTTTTTCACAACTGGAGGCCGTTTCGGCCAAATGTTATATTGGGTCGAGAATTTATGTAATTATGAGTGTCAATTCCAATGCTTTGTCATTTCGTGAAATAGTGCCATCCAGTACCAATCACATTCTAAGATATTTGGATATGGGGGCAGCAAACCATATATATTGTTGGTAAATTTTCACTACAGTATTGACCACGACAGCTCCCTAAACCTAAAGTTCCACGGCAGATTGTTTATGGAGTGTTGACAAAAGCACGAGAGGCTGCCGTTGCTGTCGCATGCTTGGGAAAAACCTGTCTATGTGTGTGTCAGTGAAAGTGCCGATTACAGGTGTTTGGCGACGTACTTGTCATCCAAGCAGAGAATGGCAAATAGATATACATCGAATCTCGTAGACATTTGTGCTCAAAAAGGTCCTTTGTGCCAATAAACTTGGTGCCCACAACTGGGACAATCACGGTTACATATGTGATCACAAAGAAGCCCGACTGCAACATTGACCAGGAGCAGACGAGAGAGACATGGGCGGAGCAGGGAGATGCCAGCCAAAAAAAAAAAATGCGGTTGTCAAGGCGGGATTTTCCGGAGCTGAGCTTCAACTGAGTTTTGCTCAACCTCGCCCACGCCCACGTGCGCTCACTGCAAGTTGATTCGAAAAATGAAGGTCATGCAAGACCAAGGTATGCGGGCACAAATGGTAGGAATTTTTGCAGAGAATATAATTATTTCCTGAAAGGCAAACCTGTTAGCATTCTGATGAAACATTCTGTGCAAGTATAATGTTCAATAAGAATTACCATGTTTTTCAACTCCTTACACCACCAAACTAGTTTGATGTCACTGAAAGGCTGATGACCGGCTGTCACCGGATATTTGGGGCGGAAATCTGTCCAATATTGGCCACTTGCCCGTGGGATGTTTTCTCCCGGACCCTCAGAAAACATTTGGCAAGTATCCGCGGAATGACCGTCAGATATTTCATAAGGTCATTTTCAATGTCTGGCAGAGTTGGTGGCTTGTACTGAGCAAGTCATAAATATTGAGAGCAGAGGGCATAAGATACTTCCCTCAAGTTCTTCTACACTCAGTGTACAATACACCAATCTCAGTTGAAATGGGCAACCATGATGAAGTGCTACGCGCTGATCATAAGGGCTCGCAGAGTTTGAACTTGGTTTCGAAAATCGAGAATGGGTCACGTGTGACAGCCTGGGAAGTTTCCTCAACCACCGCCAGCGCAGAGTCCAGACGCACCTCTTTGTTCTTTCATTCACACACCACCATCCCGCCCTCAACCTACTCTCAACGCTGGCGACGTTCGTTCCATTTCAACAAATTTAGTAGCAATGGTACCGGTAAGCACCCGTGTTACTCCATCCCGTTCACTTAAACTGATTATTTCTTACCTCTCGAAGCCGCAGCCCAATCATGTGGCACTTTTGTATGTACCCCTTCATTTCCTCCTTGAATCTGCCTTTCGAACTGACTTTGGTTTTTTTTACAGGGCAGATGTATTATTGAGGGAACGGGCACGCACTACTATGTGAAGGATGGATGACCGCAGGCATCGGGGGTTGGAGAGCTGAGTGGTAGATTAACGGAGGGTTCGGCATGCAGGCAGTTTTGTAGACCAGTGCACATGTGTATCTATGTAGTTTCATCCAATACATTGTTCGTTATCCACATTTTTTTTTTTTTGGAATGCCAGCAATGCAAAAAATCCCACTGGAGGAAGCCTGTCCAGGCCCTGTCTCCTCAAGGTCACCGAGAGGTCATCGTTCAACATCAGGGAAGTTGAGATATCTAGCATACATTCTGGCGCAGACATCTATGAATTCGAGTCTCAGGGAATATCCACCAAATTATGATCCAACATTCGGCGGACGTTTGAGCCATATTTGGACATATCCGGCCAAGACTGGCAGGCAATCAGCCGTTCAATATTCCAGTGATGGATGAACTGAATTGGTGGTGTATGATCCTTTACAATTATTCTAACCTCACGATAATGTGTTCAAATTACTCAATAACATGACCAAACATGTACAGTTGGAACAACGCTTTACCCAAACTTTCCAAATTTACTGATGCATGTGTTCGAAGTTCTCCTCAACTCCACATCGCACTCTAAAAACCATCATGGTCCCTGGATCACCCTTTGCACGTTTTGTACATCTCTGACGATCAGGACCGCAGGAAGGCGTTGAAATGTCACAGATGTAAATTCAGTTCACCATGCTAGCTTAGAGGCAAAAATAAAACACAAGCCCCACATCTAATGGTAGTCTGTTGATGATACAGCGGAGTGATTCGTCGACGCGATGGAATAAGGGCAGGATATGGGGAACGGATCAGGGAGGACGGTACGAGGCCGATGCGTGGTTTGACGCGAAGAGAAGATAGAGAGTTACTGGGGAGCCGTGGAGTGTGTATTGTTCGTATGCAAAGGAGCAATGTGTAGTGTTCAATCGCGAAGACGGGTCCTTGAGCTTGAGAGTGGCGGACCCATGGTAATTCAGATTCTGGAACCTTTTGCTGAATAAAACTAGAATTTGTTCGTCGATCCGGTTGTGCGTGGGCTAGGACTACAGATGTTTTAACATGGAGAGTGGCGACGAGTGTGATTCAGTCGTTCCCTGCCCTGCCATCGCATATATCCACCACGCAGACGTTACAGCACAGGTCGCACTGCCCGAAACACATTCACGCCGCCCTTCCCCCCTCCTCCACTGCGTCTAAAACCACGGTATATGCATTGCTCGAAATCTAACGCAGCTTGGGATTCCACAGTTCGCCCAACCCGTGCGCCGTGTCCAGAGCACTTGAGAAGCAACTTGAATCTCTGCGACGCGTTATGCATAGCATATCGATATCACATTTTTGACAACACCGCCGCCGCCGCAGCCGCTGAGGGAGACGACATCCTCACCCCTTGATTTCCGACATATATATATTCCGCGACGCGTTATGTATCGCACGATCCGCATCCTGGCCGGCCTGGTATCACGATGCGTGCGCAAACTTTTCCGCCATGACGCCTTGAAGATGGCGGACGTCAGGTGCGGCGTTGAGGGTGTATGCAGATATCGAGGAGATGTACAAACGAAACGCGCTTGAATAAAGGGTGCAGGCATCACGCTTATTATAGATTATTGGGGCGGATGCAATGAGCAATGAGACTGCGTTCTCGGGTGATGAGAAAGGAAAGTGGAATGACATATCGACGGTGCCTGCTACTTACGTGTGAGAGATCATTTCAGGTCCAACTCTGAGCTTCAGGAGACGGAGTGGAACGAGCTTGGAAGCAGAGCCGGACACGGAGAATACGCAGGACCGACGATTCAAGGTTTTCCGGCAAGCGTGGTAGATTCTCGGGCACTGCGGGATAACTTGAAAGATATCCCCAAAGTTAACCGTTACCCACGTTGTTACTTACTACTTTCCTATTGCGGACATCCAGACCACCAGTCCAAACTTAAATTTGTGGGCGAACCCCTATATATACGAGCTGTTTTTCCAAGAACGATAGAAATCATCTCTTCCATTTCCACCTACCTCACATCTCTCTGCTCACCCAACACCATCAGCGTTTCCTTCCGCGGGGATTCCCAGATCCAGATGAGGGATAATCGGGTAACGATCGGCTTACATAAGAGGGCAACCCATGACAGCGTTTCTCTGGTTGTGGTCGTTTTTCATTGAGGATCGTTTATTATGGACAATGGCGATGGCTTGCGTCCCAGGACTTTGCCCAAGACGATGCGGCCTCTCGACCCACTGCTGATCCAGTCCTTTCCTGCCCCGCCCTCGCATATTCCCACTACTCCAACGAGCCCTAACCCACCGCTGTCACGCCCACCCACGACTCCCCTACCTCCTGTCCCCGGTCCCTCACGCATCTCTGGCCATGAGTCGCTGCTGCTGCTCAGCGCCAGTCGCTCTCGACGCTCCTCACGCATGTCTCTTGCGTCAGAGTCCAGCCGGCCCGCGTCCCCGCCTCGTAGCCCCGCCCACCCGCACTCCATCGCTTTTTCCATCTCAGAGGAGCTCGCCAATAACGACTTTCTCAAAGACGTCGGCGATGAAGATGCCTTGCTAGATATCGCTGTGCCACCCGACATGCCGACCCCACGCAAACACGGCCACAATGAGAGCATCTCTGACATTGACGTCCGTGATATTCTCGAAGCTGTGCTTGATGTGGACGACGCTCATGATGCTCCTGCTCTTCCCCGTCTGCGCTCCGCCCCGCGCTCTGCCCCGCGCACCCTCTCCGTCGCAGACCCCATTGACCCGCACGCCATGCCAACCCGCTCGTTCACTTTTCCCACTCCGCGCAAGACCATCTTTCACGACGACCCGCCACCCCGCTCCTCGCCTAGCCCCGATATCAGCACCATTATCTCAACAACGCCCCGGCCCGTGCTGCGCTCCCGTGCTTCTTCCTCCGCATCCGGCCCTCGCTCTTCTGATCTGCCGTATGTTCCGTACGGGGCCTATGGCATCTATGGTGACGAGCCCGCCGAGGACGACGACGACACGCGCTCGTGGATCGACCACGACGAGTACGGTAAACCCCTGCCCCCGCCGAGGAAAGATGTCTGGGAGAAGCTCGAGAGGCAATTGGAAGGGAGCGAGAGCGATGCGAGCGATTCGAGTTTAGACTTGCATACTCCTCTACCGTGAGTGTACTATTACCTATTCAACTATTTACTAACTATGCACAGACACCTCATGGTCCGGCACGGCCTGCTCTCCCCTCGCTCCAAGCTCGTCGCCACCCTCAACGGACGTGATAGCGTCGCCTCCCTGGGTGAGTCCCGCGTCTTTGCCCTCATCCTCTACTAATCTCTCCACAGCCTCGGTCACCAGCACAGCCACGAACACAACCAAAGGCCCACTCAAAGACGCTCGCGATACACACATCCGAAGGACCCGTCACCGCGACGGCCGGCTTTTGCGTGGGGGCATCGGGCTCACCACTGGGCTCGGATGGAGCGACAGGTGCGTTGCGCGACCCCTCTCCTTTACTGACGGCTGACACTTCCTCAGCGAAGACGAAGACGCTCCCTCGGCACTGACCCGCCGCCTCTCTGCGCTCAACCTGTCCCGTCGTTCCTCCACCGCGTCCCTGCCACGTTCCGTTTCCCAGGTCTCCTTGAACAGCAACTTGGCGCGCTCGTACTCCTCTCGGACGCAGCCAGAAGCCGACGACGATGGGGATGTCGACGAGTGGGGCGCGAGACGCGGCACGCGGGCACGCACACCGACGCGCTGGAGCTCCCATTCGCTGCCTTCCAGCGTGGGTGGGAACAAGAAGGACAAGGCGCGGAGCACGGCGACGGGTGGGCCTCCGACGGCGTGGTCCAAGGGCAGAAGGAGTGCGCGGACCAGCAACGCGAGTTCGAGGTCGTCGGCGGGGTCGAGTGCGGTGACGATACCCGAGGCGAGCTTGACACCTTCGCCTTCGACAGCGAGCTCTGCCAGCAGCTCATTGTTGCTCACCCCTGTGGATTTGGATCCGGAGATGACGATAAGCAACAAGCCCGGTACACTAAAGAGGGAAAAGTCGCTCCCGCCCCTCCCGCCTGCACTGCGTCGTTCGCCGGGATCAAGTAACCTTGGTGGGCTAAGCCAGTTGCAGCTGTCGAGGAGCACAGGACCGGGCCAAAGCTTCGGCTTTGATACTCGGCCCCGCACAGCCTCGGCGTCATCCGTAACCGCGGTCCGTGCTACAGTTACTCCGATGAAGAGCACTCCCGCGCCCACGATGATGAGCACCCCACGCCCTCTCAGGCTCGCACAGGCCCCACTTCTCGGTGCGCCGCCCATGCCGCCCCCGTCGTCGCCGCTCCCTTCCCCACTCGTCCTCCCGCGCCAGGGCGACCGCCCCGCGGTCCCTGTTCCCAGCGTCCCGTCGTACGCGTACAGCCCTAGCACTCGCTCGCCTTTGCCGTCAAGGCCTACGACCCCGGGTGAAAAGCCGAAGCCAAGGACGGGCACGGGGATGGTGTATCGCAGTGCGGGGAGCACGCCGAGCCGCATGAGGGTGCCATCGAGTGTGCGCCCGCCCCATGCAGCAGGGACTGGCAGGCCGATTGCGCTGTGAGCGCTGGTGAGCATGCCGCGGCCCTGGGCGATCGTAGGCGGCATTCACACACACGCTCTGTCTGCCCTTTCTTTTTTCTTCATCTTCGACTCGTGCTCTGTCTCGTCCGTCCCCGCTTGTACCACCCACCCTCATTGATTCTCTTATTTTTTCAGCTTTATCTTTGCCTAGCATACACCCTCGTCACTACATACCTACCTACATCTTTTACCTTGGATCCGGAATTTGGAATAGATTGTACACTCTCTCGTCGTCGTTCACATATCATTCACAGCCACATCCCCCCTCTTCGTTCCTTCATTCGCAGAGCAACCACACACGTACGTATACGCGTCGTGCAGACCCCCCTGCCCCTGCCCCTTGTGTGCTTCCCCCGCTGGCCTTCGGATTCGCACTCGCACTTGCATTCGCATTCGTATTTGGATTCGCCTGTCCATATATACACACACACACATACCCTTCCCCCTCGCCCCCCTCTGCCGCGTTCCCTTAAATTTGTGCGGCTCCTCGGATTTAACATACTTAAATACATTGTCGTTTTATTGCATCTATTTAAACACAACATAAACCTCTCTCTCTCCCCACAGACGTAACGTATTATTGCGACTCGTTCTAGGTTGTGTCGATAACTTTGCACGAACGGGCAGGGACGCGTCCGTCCTGACCAAGGCCCGGGCGCGTCCCTCACATGATGTCGAGACGGGGTAAGTACGATCATATTCATAATTCTGATGCGTAAGGCATGCGTTCTCCGGCGGCGTCTGTCACCTTCATTGCCTTCTCGATGGCCCTCGAACCAAGAGGTGTCAGATCGGTCGATCATGGACATTAGATTTTGTTCCCTGTTTGGAAACGGGTTATTCCGACGAACGGCAAGAGCACGGCATCTACTCGACGGCTGACTTCGGCACATGGTCGGCACACCACAATCGTATATAGAAGTATACTGTAGTCACTGAAATACATCATTAGAATCCATGAGCCTCTCAGGGAAAACCGGCAGGGAGATAGGAATCGGAGGAAGGTGTGGACGCTGCACTGACTCGGAATGGCGAGGCCTGCGAGGAGAGTCACCATGTGCATCGTGGATCTGCGGAAGGTTGAGTGAGCGCCGTGCATCATATGCATCTACTGATACCACAGAGCGCCCAATATACTCCTCGGGAACTCTGAGTTTTAGCTCTTCCTCTCTAGAAATCAAAATACTCTCTGAGAAGACCTTCAAAACGTCATATGAAACACTTGACTCCCAGGAGGGGTGACGTTCTTGCAGGTGACGCCGTATGTTGTATTTCCAGTGCACTTCAGGGCAAAACTTGCACACAATGGGAATATTGGTGCAAGGTTTCTGCTTTGAGACCCGCGATGCTGGACCAATTTTGAATTCGTAGACATGGGTGCAACTTGAAACTGCCTTTCCACTGGAAATTCGCAGCTGGCATGCTCCATTGATACTTGACTGTGCGCAAAAACCGCATGGATACTCTGTAGAGACCTGAGCACTTTGTCATTTTTGTGTAAAAGGACTCATAATTTTGTTACATACCATCCTCAAATCGTCGCCGCTCTCAACAACACCTCGTAGCTTACGAATGAGGTGGCCGCCCATGTGGTTCTGGCGGTCAGGACCAGAAACTTGATGGTGGCAAATGTTGCACGGCTTGGGCGCGTTTCCGGCAGATGGAGCTGCAATTGATGTTGTTGAATGTTCTAATGTTCCCGTGTCTGTTGAAATTCATGACTTAGATGCAGAAATAAGAATCTGAAGCGCACTTACTAAGGGTAGCTTTGTATGGGAACAAACTGTTACGGGCGCTGCCAAAGAGTGGTATTTTTGTCAATGCATCGTCATTTTCATGCACACATTGATGAAGCTGAGATTCTATCTCTCGCAGGTCTGTTTCGGGTATAAGCCAGGTCGTCTCCATAGTACTTGGCAACTCTCCAGGTGCTGCTAAGTGTATTTCGTCTGTGATATACACCTGATACTTTTTGCGCGGTAACAGTTGAACGAGGCGACCATTGACAGGAATATTGAGGTGGTGAAGTCGAGCAACTGATGCCAAGTTTGTAGTACGGGACTTTGCAGTGTTCAGCGCAATATATTTCGAGTTCCAAACCCACGAGACTGTTGGAGGCCCTTGGAGAGAATTGACGCAGACTGGAAGAAGTGAAAGAATCTGGCCTGTGACGTCGTATTTCGAACCAGGAAGCGCTATCTCGTCAGCCGGCGCCTGATTAACACTCTGCGACGAAGACTTCAGAGAGGTACAGTGAAGTATGGCAACACAGACTCGTCCCTGATCGATGCAGACCAGTGTGGCGTAGAGAGATCCAAGCGTAAACATGACAGAGCTATTATCCGTGTTGACGTCCGCGTTGACGTCCGTGTCCATGTCCGTGCTCGCTGTACCACAAGCAATTGATGTGCTCCAGCTTGATTGCTCCCCGCTATTACCACCAATCGAAAAATAGCGTACTCGAAGAAGGCGATCGTGGCTTTTATTGTAGTCGACGTCGAGGGAAGTGTCCATAAAGAGACGTAGAATTGTCTTCTTGTGGGCTGGCCTACCATTTTCGAGTTCCATCCAGATAGACTGCGGCTCCGTCGGTTCCATGGATTTGGCAGCCGCCTCCTTCACAAGCTCAGCCTCTCCATCAAAGGACCGGAAAGGATAGTCCTCTTCAAGTTCAAAACCATCCTCCGCTATGTCTCCCAGTGACCGATCCACCTCTGCTGATATTCCAGGATACTTTCCACCCCTAGGCCTTAGCAAATCGACCTTTCGTGCCCTCCAGTTTTGAAAGTGACTCGAAAAGTTGATGCTGCGGCCAAACTTTGCAAGAGCAGCCTCTGCTTGACGAACACCTTCAGACCAACAAGCATTCAAATTACATGTGCATGCTCGCAGCTCGCCCTTCCATTGCCGTGGAGAGAGATGGTCCTTGTCACGGCTACGTTGTAGCTTTAAGCGATCTGGTCGGCGTTCCCAGTGAGGAAACTTTTCAAAGGTTGAATCGAGCCTCATCGCGGAGCCAATGCGATTTGACAGTTCTCCAGAATCGACATTTGGAGAGTGTCCGCCTATCATTCGCATTCGGCCAAATAGAACTTCTAGCACGTCGTCGCCGAGGAGACAGAGATAGACATTACGTTGTGGATCGAGGATCATAGTGTGGGCTACTCGAAAGACAGCGGTCCGAACCATGCACTGCAGATCACTATACAGATGCAGCGGCATGAAACCGCTCTCGTGTTGCATGAACAAGGCACATGCAATGTGTGCAAACTTAATAAGGCTGGTGATTTGTTGTGAGATGGAAAGCTCGGGGTCTATGAAAGGTTCGACCAGTGCATCAAGCATTTCACCGAGAATACAGAATGCACGATAGGTGTTGCGTTCAAATGGGTCATAGTCTGAGCTATCAAGGTTACGTAGATCTGCAGTGACGCGGAGCAGCTTAATTGCTCGGGGAACATCTTGAGTATCCTTTGGGTTGAGAAGAGCTTGCACACGATTGGCGACAGGAGAGTTGGGATTGAGCAAAGAATATATTGGATTTTCGGACCAATCCATGTCGACGAGTCGCTCGAGCCACAAAGCAAGGAGGCTTTTGTTAACAACAATGTCACCGATTAAAATACCCTCACGGGCGCAGAGTAATTTGCATAAGCCTGTGTTGATGTCAGACACAGAGAGACAAAAGATAGAATATCAACGACGAACGTTTGAAGTCATGCTTGTAATCCAAATCCTGTGTTTCACCGCCAGAACCCGTGTACAAATTCAGTCCAGGAAGGTTGCCAAGATAAACGAAGAGGGAATCACTCGGTGTGAGTTCGCGTGTCATACAATGAACATAAAGCGCAGGACGGCGTTTGGGATCCCCATCCGAGGCTATAGACCAGAGTGAACCATGTAACGCCTCGCCATATGGCGAGATCTTCCATGCCTGTCGAAGCTTCTCAATGACAAGAGCAGACTCTACAAACGAGCCTCGTTTGCATGTTGGGACAAGGAGAACTGGCTTAGCACCATAGTCCGCCTCGTCGTTACGAGAAAAGGCCGCTACAAAGACTTCTTGCCCAATATGAACTGTACCCTCACGTACGGCCTCGCGCACGGCGCGCATTACGGTGAGGTCAGTCCCCATCTTGACGGATGGAATCTCGATTGCACCGTGCTCACAAAGCCCCGCGATCTCGTCGGTGAGTGGAAGGTAACACAACCGGCTATCGCTCGCAACTTCGTCCATGGAGAGAGTTATCCCAACGGCCCTATGACCATTCTTGACAGTCGAGAACATGATTTCGATGTTAGCTAGGATATCTGACATATTGATGGAGCCCGTGGTGATACGCAAGCGAAACTCTCTGCGGTGCTCGAAAATAGTAGTGCGGCAGGGAAAGGCAAAGGGGGAATTATGTAGAGCATGAAGAGCTGCGCCGCCTCCGAGCTCGTAGATGGCTGCGGCGAGCTCAAGCTCAAGGTCCGAGTAGTTTTTCGGAAGGTACACGCCAGCGAGTGCCTCCTCCGTCTTCTCGAGGAGTTTTTTGACGCTCCAACCACGGTTTGCTGCATTCCTAAATATGCGGTGTAGTCCAGGGATGTCGTTCGTTCCAACAACACGGAGAAGATTCTTCCAAGTATCTTGATGTACACGGAGGCGTGTTAACGCCTTCGAGACATTAAGTAACTGCAAATAAATCTGAGACGACGTCAATTCCCTCGAGAGAGTGTACGTACCTCAAGAGTCATATCCTGTAGTTGTTGTTGAACCTCCTTGAGCTTTTCTTGAAGCTGCGCACTGCTCATGTTTGCGCGATCGATGTTTTTGGGAGGCTTTCGCGCGTGGCCTTCTATTGCTACAACCAGTGGTCTTGTTTGCTCGCACGCGAGGCATGGGGTCAATGCTGCAGGTGAGATTCCGGAGCAATGAAGCGAGCGAACATGGATAATGGAGGCTTCGATCCGGATAAGATCATAGCCAGGTGTCACGCGCGATGCAGGATCATGCACTGCAAAAGGATAGGAGGCATAAGGAGATTCGAGCTTCCATTCGAACGGGATGCCTGGACACTGCGACAGAGGAGGAGGAGAGGGTGGTGATGGGGATGGGGTGTTATGGTCAAGCTCGTTGAGAATTCGATCTAGTTTCTAGGAATAAGCGATGGATGTGATCAGATCAGATAGGGACTTACTTGCGAGCGCGAGTTTGCATTTCTGATTCCTTACATGCTGACGAAGTGTGGTATTAGTGCGGCGGTCATTCGCGTGATTGATATACTGATGACAGAGAGTGCAGAGGACGAGTCGATATCCGGTTGAAGGGTCGTCTTTCTCGAGAGGTAGAGCATTATGGTTTGAAAAGAGAGTATTGACAATAGAATGAGTGTGAGATACAATATTTACAGTATCAAGTGTGCATTGTGATATGATTTCGAGTTTAGCGCACCTCAAGGAGTCGAGGAGGACGCGTCGATGACCAGGAGATGCGTTGTGATTAAGGACAGGCTTGACTGGGCGCCGTGCGGTGCCGCTCATCATTTGCCGCCCTGCCGAGTGTCAACACATGCCACAACAATTTCCGCATTTGGGGGGGGGGGGGGAGGGGAGGGTCAGCCATCAATCATGTCCATGATCGACCGATCCGACACCTCTTGCCTCGAACATCTCTGTGCCTGGCGGCCACGTTTTGATCACTCATGGAGGACGCGTCTGGTCCCTTGGGCCTTGTTAATGGAATGGTGCCAGGATAGCACGCGTTTGACCGCATGTGCCTCCTCCTCCTTCCTCGTCTCGTCTGGTGAATCGGGGGACAGATGAACCTGGAACCTGCTCTTCCGCCGAGCCCCGAGCCCCGAGCCCCGAGCAGTGAGCACTGAGTACGATGTCGGAGGCGCACTGGCAGGCGTTTTGTTCGTTCACGCCGCTCATCCAACGATACTCCTGTCCTTGGAGGCTGCTTTCTTGAGTCTGGTCTCGCTAGATGGGGGGCTCATACCGCTAGATGAGAACGCGTGACGTTGCGTTGCGTATTCTTGTTACTCAGAGAGCCTCGTATATCGAAGATACTATACTTGTCACTGTGGGCAGTGTATAGATAAGGTCATATATAGACGCGATCGTCTTGTTATGTTATAGGGCTCCTGAGGCGGCCTGAATCCTGATCATGAGTCCTGAGGAATCTGCTTGTGTTTTGACGTCCAAGCGATTCACAATATCACCTCGGACGGGGGTGGACTCGACCCGCTTTTCATGATATCGTCCGTTCCTCTCCACCCTGATCTTGAGCACTGTATCCTATCGCGAGAATGGTGCTTGAGACATACATCTTGGGAAAGCCTATGGCTGAAAGTGGCGTGTTGCCATCTTGACTTATACACTCACCGTCGCTTCTCTGTACCCTTACCCACGTTCATAATTGACTCCAGAAGGGCCCGGATTCCCTGCTTTCCCTTCGACATAATGGCATTCAGCCTCGGCTTTACACAATATATCTTACAAGTTCCTCTCGATTGCGGGGCTGCGCTGCGCCTGTGTGCGCGACACGCTTAAATTTCAAAACCTCAACTTGCAGGGCCCCATGGGCGTAATCGCATACAACATACATAATACAATTCAATCATTCTTCAAATACAAATTCAACCATCACAATTTCATGCCTAGATTGACATGCACGCCCTTCACTTGGGTGTACCTACAGTTCGAACCCGATTCATCAGCATCAGCATAGTCCTGGGTGAGCGAAGCAAAAGAGACAAGAGAACGAGAAACGTACGTGTCGATGGCGTACTCGCCGAGCTCCCTGCCGATTCCGGATTGCTTGTATCCGCCGAATGGAACAGACTTGTCCGCAACCTGTGCGCAATTGACCTATCGACAAAAGTCAATGAGCGTCGCGGCGCATTTACTACAGTAGCGCAAAAAGCAACGCACCCATGCCGAACCAGCCTCCAACGCGTGTGCGACCCGCAGAGCACGGCTCCCGTTCTCCGAGAATACGTTGCACCCAAGGCCGTACGTGGTACTGTTGGCCGCTTCAATCACCTCTATATAAACAAATCGATCCGTGAGTCGAGTCCAGCAATGAATGCGCCGAGAATAAACACGACGCACCTTCCTCGGTCTTGAACTTGATGACGGCAGCGACAGGGCCAAAGATCTCCTCCTGGACGATCTTCATCTCCGGCTTGACATTGGTGAAGATCGTCGGCTGGATGAAGTATCCCTCGTCCCCATGGCGCTCCCCGCCAACGTGGACCGTCGCACCCTCTTCCTTGCCCGAGCTGATGTAGCTCATGACGCGCTGTGGCGGCGCCCCGGATGAGCACACGCCGACGCGGAGAACGGGAACGGATCGGACTTACGTCGAACTGGGTTTGCGAGACCTGGGGACCGTGCTGTGTGCCCGTGAGGAAAGGATCACCCGTCGCGGAGCCCAGGAATTTGGCGATCTCCGTGAATTTGGCCAGGAAGGCGTCATAGATCCCTTCCTGGATGAAGATGCGTGAGGCGGCGGTGCAAGCCTGGCCTGGAGAAGAAGAAGATAAACTTTTGTCAGGTTTTGCAACGGCTGATCGACCGTTCGGGCCTACCCATGTTGAAGCTAGGGGAGAGAGCGATCATCAGCAGAAGTAAGGGGATTAGAACGCGTGGAGACAGACAAGATGCCATGAGCAGCCCATTTTACAGCCTGCTCGAGGTCCGCATCGTCAAAGATGATAGTTGGACTCTTCCCGCCCAGCTCGAGCGTCACGACTTTGAGGTTTGTCTCCGCGGACGCCTTGAGGACCTTGCGTCCAGTGAGCGTGCTGCCAGTGAACGCGACCTTTTCAATCAATGGATGCTCGGCGATGGCTTGGCCAACGGTGTGCCCTGACATACGTGACGAGTCAGAATCGAGGACGCGATAGTAGAGCGCACGCGTACCGTAGCCATTGACGATGTTTACGACACCTGGCGGGAAACCGGCCTCGTTGATAAGGTCCGCGAGGCGAAGGGCGGTGAGTGGGGTGATTTCTGATGGCTGCGCGACAATAAGATTATTTCATGTTTGACTTTGAGGAACGCGTACCTTCAGAACGACGGTGTTTCCAGTCGCGAGCGCCGGGCCAATCTTCCACGAGAGCATGCCCTGGAGAAATCGTAAATCAATGAAAGAACATGAAAGATTTAAATAAATAGATACCATTGGGAAGTTCCAAGGGATGATTTGGCCCTAGATACGGGTAAGCGCGATGACGCAAATAAGCAAGGCGGACATACCACAACGCCGTAAGGCTCATGTCTTGTGTACGCAAGCTTCAGCTCGTTGGTCTGATCAGGGGTTAAGTGGATAGACTACCACCCGCGTCATGAACTTGAACGCACCTCGATGGTCTTTCCCTGGACCTTATCAGCCCATCCCGCGTAATAACGAAGGACTTCAATAGAGCTTCCAATATCCTGCGCTTTGGACCTCTCGTAGACCTTTCCTAATTAATTATTAGATATTATCAGGTGCGGCAATGATAAGGAGGCGCGTCAGACGCACCGACATCCAAACTCTCCAGCGCAGCAAACTCGTCAATGTTCTTCTCGATCAAGTCAGCAAGTTTGTTCAAGAGCCGTCCGCGAACCGATCCAGGGCATTTCAAACCCCAAGAAGTCTTGTATGCCTTGATGCCGATGTAAAGACACTCAGTCAAAGTTGATGACAATCTCGTTCTTACCTTCTTGGCGGCGTCGACAGCGATATCGACATCCTTGGCAGAACCAGCAGATATCGAGGTGACAACCTTCCCCGTCGCTGGGTGAGACTGTGTAAGATACTTATCGCCATTCGATTTTTTTTCAAAGGTCACATACCCGGGTTGATGACACTGGCGACCAAAAGCATATCTCATAAGTTTAGCTCACGGCTACCATACATTCGAAACCTACTCAATCGTAGATGGTTCTACGGGATCAATCCATTGGCCATTGATGAACAATCTGCAGAGATGCAATCAGGACATGTCAAGATCCCTCAGATCGCGAAGATATACTTGCCCAGTGTTGATCGTAGCGTCGCCCTTGAACGAAGGCGTGTCAAAGGTGTAGGTGAAAGTTCCTGGCATTTGTAAGATTGTAGGGAGAAAGGGTTGATGGTATAACGAGTGGAAAGGTGGCGTCTTTGTACTTATACTCACCTAAGTAATTACTAAGTCCAAAAAAGGACTTAGAAACTGATCTGGGCAGGAGTTGCTTATTCAGCCATCACATCGCGTGATAAATTAAAGCCCCTTTCTTCCCCGCGCGCCGAATTGGTCATTGGCTCTGATTACCTTCAGCGTTGCACTGACCGTGAACAAGTCCCTTTTGCATGCGTTTACCGGTTTGTACCCATGCCGGTCCTTGCTAGGCATACTACAAGCAACAAGGAATTGGGGCTTCTTGCAACCGATCGACATGAGGATCTTGGTCTTATCAAGCGGATGGGATGGAAGCCCTAGTAAGCCAGTAACATCAGCAGCGAGCATCATCGAGGGACCTTTCAGTGTTGTCCAAGACCATTTCCTCCGCAGTAGCGGACTAGGGATGCTCCGTGGTGTTGTGGCGCGTCATTATCACAGTGCGTGAATGACCGATACACATGCCGAACGATTTCTGCTCATATATCGTTCGGAATTACTGCACTTGTCTTCGCATCGGTGTCTGTAAAGAAACCTACCTTGGATGATCGATTGATCAAGCTTCTGACCTGCACGCCCGCTCCGCTCCAGCCCAGATTCTCTACAAACAACGGGCGATGCTGACGGTTTCTCTGCTCGCTTAGAGTAACAAAGGATGCGCCTTCGGTCTCTCGATAAGTTCTCTTGTAAAAAAACAAAACAAAAAGAACTCGCCCTGCCAGTCTCGCTCATGAGCCTCGGCTTCGTCAACTCGCGCCTCGTGTCCTTCGAGAAGCCTAGCCATGCGTTCGACTTCCTTGGCATTGGCGACATGTACAGCAACCTGCTGCGGTCGATGAATGGACGGGCTCTTCGGCGAAAGTGCTTCTAATAGGAAACCCGCAAATTGTGTATCTGCTATCAAGGCATCTCCATGGCAAGGCATTCGTTAGATGTAGTCCGGTGGTTGGGCCTTGCAACTTGTTTCTACGCACCTCTCCCACCGGTATACCGATCAATTGCTCACCTCATTCAGTGGCACGACAGAAAAAGTACAAACATATCTCGGTGGACGGGCGGCTCAAGGGTTCGCTAGTACGATTGCTAAAGTCTCCATTATATAAAATAGATGAGATAGAAGATCTCGCCGCCGTGGGTCTGTATAGGACGAAAAGTTCGAACACCGGTCAACCACGGTTGTCAGATGCTGGTGAGACGAACCCTGGCTTTTGCCGTGCTCAGGTGTAGTCTGGGCGAGCGAGGTACATCTATCAATACATGTGAATGGATAAGATACTCTGACGATGTTTTGGCAAGCTTACTGCTCTAGACAACCGAAAGCTGGAAGATCGCTAGGAGTGCGCCGCATTTTGGGTTTTGAAGAGTTCCGAAATACTGGTTTGAAACCCGCGATGTACCACGCGCTGTTTCGACATCATCTGAATCGTATGAGCCCTGCACCATCGACGGGCCGCCTTCTAGACAGACTTCCACAATGTTAAAGAGGTTTCCACGAGACGGTAGAAGTGTCGCCCTTCAATTTCTTTCAAAGTCGCGATGTCGCTTAGCAGGGAATGAAACAGGCGAACTAAGGGTGCTGTCGATATACAGCGAAGATGGCGACGACGGCAATGGCAGCAGTAAGGGCACTACGCGGGAGACAAGTGCCCCGCGTCGTCACATGTTTGCGCTCAGGTTGCGTGATGGATCACTGGATGGATAGATGGTGTGATTTCGCAACCTTGCGACATCACGCAACCTGTCACACCTTACAAACGATACCTCTCCACATTGGTCTTCGTGAACCCGCTATGTCCTGACAAATCTATGCCCGACCCTTGTATTTTATATGGATATACGCTCGTACCTCCAGAGTTGCTCCAGAGCATCATTTTCATGCTAAGGATGCGCCCCGCTACTTTGCTATATCATGGTCTCTTGAACTAGCTTGAACTTATCCAGGTCATTCAAACTCCCCACATGCGCTGGCTCAGCTCAGTACACACTTACCAAGGCAAAAACAACATCTCGCCGCAACTGTACGATACTTTCCTACGTAGGTGTGGGCGATCAAGTCATCCGTCAATATCATGGACTTTTCGTGGAATTTGCCAATGCGAAAAATGCGAAAACTTCGGCGGCGCCTATCATCTTTAAAACTGCAGAAGCACTAGACAAGGCTGCCAGGTACATGAGCCGAGTAAATCTTACAGCGGTCCCGTGGTCAACAATCGGTAGTTCGAATGCCTCGTTATTCATTTAACGGCGAATGTGTTGATAAAACCCGTCTTCTCTGTCACTCTCGCATGCTTCTGTCAATGTGCTTCAGCACTTGATGTCCTCCTGATCACATGTATTGTCGTTCCTTGCACTCTGCAAGTAAAAATCGCCATACTGATCTTCCAAATTATGCGCCCGGTTTTACTTCGCCTGTTCCGCCTTCGATTTCACCGATCCGTAAGTGGGTGGATAGTCTCAGCGAATAGTCTCAGCGTATATAAGGGCTGAAATCGCCCCATACATTCATCACTCCGACAATGTTTCGCCTCTCCACCATCTTCTGGAGCGCCTTGATCATGTCAGCCGTCGTGGTTGCTCAGACCATCTCTGGACCCTTCGATTGTCTTCCTGCAGGTCAATACACGCTTTGCCAGAATCTCTGGGGCCGCAGTACGTCTTCTTTCTTCCTGCATTAACCACACTTTCACATCCGGGACACAGACTCCGGCGTCGGTAGTCAGTCCTCCACCCTGATTAGCACGTCGTCCTCCGAGGTCTCCTGGTCGACTAGCTACACATGGGCCAACAATCCGAATAACGTAAAGAGCTGTGCGCGCCTTCGTTTTACTTTCGTGGCTCGCTATTCACAGATGTAATAATAGACGCCAACGTCATCTCAAACAAAGCAAAGGGTGTCCAGGTATCCACTATCTCCCTACGTTCTCTGCCACCTGGCTTACGAACGAACAATACAGCTCCAAAACATCAACTCCGCTCCCACCACCTGGGTATGGTCGTACCAAACCCAGTCATCGGGTATTCGTGCAAATGTCGCGTGTGTGCTTTCGCTGTATCATACACAATATATGCACTTATGTCGTCGTCAGCTATGACATATGGACCGGTGTGCCGTCGACCGGAAACCCCGCTTCCTCTGCATCCTCCTACGAGATGTACGCATACATTCTGCGCTCCTCTTTCTCCATCTTATCTACTGTCTCATTCTTTTCTTCCAGTATGATCTGGCTCTCTGGCCTCGGCGGGTACGTCCAACAACTTGCTGTCCATCCATCATCGCTGACTTCGTTCTTGCAGCATCCAACCTGTCGGCTCTCAGATTGCATCTGGCATCTCCCTCGCCGGCCACACCTGGAACCTCTGGCGCGGGCCGAACGGCAACTGGCAGGTGCTCTCGTTCGTCAATGCCCAAGGCGAGATCCCGTCATTCTCGGCCGACCTCAACGTCTTTTTCAGTACGTAGTAGTAACCGTCATTCTCAGTGAGCGCCGTCGTAATGGGTGGTTTTCGCACACAGAATACCTCGTCGCAAACCATGGCGTCGCGCCGACCCAGGTGACTTTTTCGTTTGTTCAGAGGTGGTGTACGCTCTTCTTACGTCTCGACAGTATGTGCAAGCGATTCAAGCGGGCACGGAGCCATTCACTGGGACCGCAAATCTTGTCACGTCTCGTTACAGCGTGGCTCTGCAGTGATTACATTG
This sequence comes from Tricholomella constricta, assembly GCA_013368375.1. NCBI lineage: Eukaryota > Fungi > Basidiomycota > Agaricomycetes > Agaricales > Lyophyllaceae > Tricholomella > Tricholomella constricta. Next base: position 47,205 of record JAACJP010000005.1, on the reverse strand, counting down.
AGTGAGGGCTGTTCGTAGCGGAAGGTTTGGCCTTATGTGAGAGAGGGAGAAGGAGGAGAGGAAGTCTTACAATGAGAGAAAGCCGAAGCAAGGATGATGGATGTACGAGTAGGACATCACTGAGAGGCATGGCGCACAGGATTCGAGTTCATGAGGGAGATATGATGGGATACGGCGGTGATACTTCCGTGTAGATAGATGCTCGGAAGAGCGAATTACCGTTCTGGCCAGCGCTTAGAATCGATGAGACAAAAGGTACTGGAAAGTCAACTGGATAGAGAGATGAAGTGCCAGATCGACTAGGCTACGCTGAATTTACCAAGAGCTGTCTCTTCCCGGACATGTGCGAGTAGGTCTCGATCGATGCGGTGGTCGCGGTAGAGTTGCCTTGCTGGATTTGGCCAACTCCGACTGCACAGGGGGATTGTCGTCGCTCTTTCACAGCCGTGATGAGAGCATGAGTTTCTGCATAACTGGGTACGTTCTCGCAAGTGCCCGGGAGGCGGCAGCTGAGGACCATTCTGGAGCGATCCAGATGTATCCAACGGCGGTTCCCAAAAATGCACACTTCCCCTTGGCCCGGCCGTCACTTGCGCCACAAGTCGTCCTCTACATATTCGTCGATACTTAAGTACTGACTGGAATGTGGCGCACAACTCTGATCATGAGCTGCCTGCGTAAAGCCTACATGAGATGCGATGGTACGCATATTTCCCTTCTATTACCGACCTCCATCGCGTCAATTTCATGTCCTAATCACCGTCGAACCTAAGTCATCTTCATAGCTTCTTACCGTGGCGACCCCATTTCCACCTCGCCTCATGCGGAATAATTTCCGAGAGTGGCACGCTGGACATTCGACAGAGTTTGTATTGACCCCGAAATATACCGATGGGAAAGCGTTGAGCGAGTCCCCGTAGCTGTTCGGAGACATTAAATGTATGTCGCCAACGCTTCGGAGCGGTACACTCCTCATCCGCCCATTTCATCATGCAATATCCGCTCTTCTCACTCCTCACTTTGTTTTCAGACCTATCACGGGGTGGGGTGGCATACCATTCAACTTCGCCATGAAATGTTGCGTGTGGCTCAGTGTCCGATACATTGGGAGCGAAGTCCAAGGAGAAAGGAGGATGTGCCAGGTTGTGCCCAACGTAGGAAAGCCACATGGTCACGTCGCGTCTTTCCTTGAGCTAATCATACTCTGCCCCAGTGCATTGGGCGCGCCATCGCCGTTGACTTGTTCTGCAAACATTCTAGGTGGAAATACAACATCCGGGCTGATATTATACATACATGGCTATCCTGATTGAATTTGACAACTCCAAGCACTGTGTACGTAGGACACTGAATCCGTGAACGCGCGATAGCCATATCAAATTTAAGAGACGCTGGGCTTGTCATTTGTCGTCCTGTTACAACCATGTCCGATGCTTCTTACAGCTGCTGCAAAAAAATAAATTTTCTATGGACGCCGCCGCAACTCCTGCCCCGCAAGGTCCGCGTTTATCCTCTGCGCCATCGAGCAGACGTTTGTCAGGGCATCGGCCCTACGAACACCTGTGCACAGAAGCAAGCACACACGAGCAAGGGAACATGGCACATTTCGTATGAACGGAACCCGACGTACGCATGTGCGCGCATGCTCAGAACAAGCCTCCCAACACCTTAAGCAGTGATTTCCCTACCCAGCTCATATCGTTCCCCTTCCCTGCGTGCATACCTGGATCCACTTTGGGCTTCGGAGAACCATCGGGCAGCTGGGTGTTCGTTTTTTCCGCAGGCGCAGGCAATGAGGTTGCGGACGCGGAAGCCGTCGTCCCTACAGGCGATGGCATCGGCCCTTGAACAGGAGCCAGAAGCGGCGCTCCAGCATGCCCAAGTGGCCCACCCTTGGACTCAGTGTGGGTTGCGTCGGGTAAGATGAGGGGTGGTGTCCAGTCGCCCTTCAATGGCTGGTCGATGGTATCGCAGGGGTCTGAACTGGGCGCGTCTGCCGCTTTGGATGGTGGTGGTTTACTGCCCACGGGGTTCACAATAGAACCAGCTTCTTGTGCTCCGGGGGGGGGTGGGGGCGGTGATGTTTCGCCCTCAGGCATGGGATCAGTCTTTGGTAATTCCGGCTGCTGCTGATCTGTTGAATCGCAAGGCCCATTCTCGTCTGGTGATCCCGATCCACCCGGAGGATCCTTAGGCTCGCCTCCCCCTCCACTTTCATTTGGCTGTTCAGCAGCGTCGCCGCCGAGGTAGCATATGCCTTTCTGCCCACTTCCCGCGACAGGGATGCTGCAGGCAGAGCTGACGGACTCGGCTTTAAATCCCGTAGCGTTAGCCATGTTGGCGCAATCGCCTTCAGTCAAGCCGGAGCTGACCCCATACGTCTCAGCTTCGTCGTTGCACCTGCAATAATTCGCCCCCACACTCACAATTGAGCCTCAGGTGTAAAACATCGCGAGGAAAATCAGAAGACGTACTGGGGATTTGCACGCCGGCGAAGCGCAGAACGTTGGGCATCAGACCAGCTGCGACGATCAGAGAGCGGAGCGGCCGTGGATGCGGCCGCGATGAGCGCAAGGAGGGCAAGAATGGCAGCCTTTGTGTGCATGAATGCAAGGGCAGGTCGCTCGTCAACGAGTCGCTCAGGATAAGGAGAAAGTCCAGCTTCCTAGGAGGGAAATACTTTCATATTCGTCGTTATATACCACCATGTTTCCTTGATTATGAAACAAATGATTGGCGACGATGGTCGGGCGATTGACGGTCTCCTGAAACGGGGTAAGCAGCCCTACCCTGACCACGCCGGGACCCGGCACTGCTTCTGCGGACACCTGTTGAATCGTGACGAGAGTCGTTTTCTGTTAAACCGTTCTCTGTGTTTGCTGTGGTGGTTCTCACTGGTGATTGGTGCATTGGATTTGACATCTCCGGGTCATTCGGACATTGAATTGAAGCATTGATCTAACACCGGCAGCTTCTTCAGGTAGTGGTGGATGTTGTTCAGGAAGATCCAGAACACAAGAGCGGTCGATGTGAATACACGAATGAGGATGAAGAACGCGTGAGAAAACCAAGAAGAGGGAGCAAATTCAGAGCTCCGTCGCCTCCCCGTTCGAAAACACTGTCGTTGATGACCCCATATATATGACAAAAAGCTCATCTCCACGCGAGGACCCAACGAGGACCATGCTGTATAGCACTCGGTAAGAAGGCAATGAAAACAGACCAACGACGATAGACAGATGCTCGATGAGGACGTTGAGAACGTCGAGGCTGGCTGGACTCAGGGAACTCGTCGTCTGCAGCGCAAGGTCTCAGGGCAGATGTGATGCATACAGCACGCTGCGCGGAGGTGATGATTTCCCATCGCTGTCGAGTAACGACGGGATCAGGCAGCTAGTGAGCCATTCACGGGTGCAAGTGTGGACATCCACGTGTCCTCGACTCTTCTGCCTTCTCATTCGTGGGCGCGAACGACTCCTCCGCCACGCACGACCCACTACAACCACTTGCTTGTGCCATTCCTTGTGCCGCAGATGCGGTCGAGATGTGACTAGCGATGTTTTCCTACGCTGTTCTTGTCAACCAGAAGTGCTAACGAGGCTTTGTTGCAGACCCTTCTCTACTGCCTGGCTTGTTTTTGTCATTGGTCCCCCACCCGTCGCAACGACTTCTGGGAATCTCGTGTAGAGTGATTGCAGGGCTTGTTATAATCGTCGTCTTTTGCTCGCACTTAGGGCTGCCAGTCCATATGTAGGGGCTCACCACAGGAAGTACCTGAACCCACGAAAAACATTTGGATCGGTCGTGAAACATGGCGGATCTCATGGATGGCGATCGCGCTTTAACATAGATATTGAAAATATTGGACTACGCAATACCGCCCACCTCATGAGCGCGATGAGGATCGTGCCCCTACACGCTTCGAACTGTGGGCGCGAAGGCAGGACCCGAGCAAGTGCGCCGTCCCCTCTCCGAGCACCTCAGACTTGAGTCCACCCATTGAGTACTGCGCAATCTTCGGGTCAAACGTGCCGATTGATTTTCTATAACAAGTCCATTCCATGAATTACCTTTTGATATCTTACCTGGCTCCCTGTCATATTTAAACTGATGTATCTCTATCACATTGCTTGAAATACCACGATATGATTTCAATCATCTGCGTCGGCGGCTAGACTCGAGCTCACTGGCCTTCAAAGTAATTCCAAAGGAATTGATGCGAAGTCGACACTGAGAAAAGCGAGGTAATTGTTTCTGGGATGGTAGGGACGGCCGGGGTATTGGCTTCCAGTTGCTATTACAGAGTCCTCCAATCAAGCAAGGATCTTGAAGTTACCTCGGATCAAAAATCTCAATCCGGTCTTGCCCTTTACTTGTCACCTTTGGCTGCGCTCCTCGTTCGATCTCCCACATTCCTCAATATTCCGCGTTCTCCTCTGTCTCCAGTGGCCTTTGATGTCTTCCGAGAACTCATCCTCTATCGTTGACGCCTCGTTGATTCCCGATTCTGCAGGACAATCTCAGTACCTCCCTCAGAATCCATTAGATGGAACGAGACAAGTTTTACATATATCAGTTCATTTCCCGATCATTCTCTCTAGTTCCCCTCTTCGATACTCAACTATCAACGTGGCATCAAGTGCTCTGTCTCCTAACATGGTCTGGCTCGACCTTCATTGATCTCCTGGCCTGTCCTGCCGAGCAGCTGTCTACTGCCTGGTGCACACCCGTTCTCTGGAATTATGCTAGCTTTCGCTGCTACATGACAACAGACGAGATCTCTTGGTCTCACGCAGATAATCGTCATTGCTCGGCTGTCTGTCGTACATCTTGAACTTTTCTTCCAGCTCGCCAGAGGGCTCACCCCAGGTTTTATCGATTCTGGATGTCGTCTATGGAGCTCGATATATGCGCCTTTTCGAAGTGTCACTATGTCTCCTGCGATTCTTTAGCGCCCGAATGCTTACTACGCTAAATAACGTACTCCTGCACTCGTTTCTGGCCCTTCAATGTCATCCTACACTGTGGCAGATCGATCTCAAGTCTGCGTATATGTGCTGGATTCGTTATCTCAATCTCGGCTGAGTTAATCTGAGCTTTGAACATGATATCACCCTCCACTGGCACGTCTATGGTCCGCGCGACCGAAATACCACACGTGTGCGCCCAACCTTCTCTCCGTCAGAAGCCTTGAAGGTTTGGGGGTTTAGCTGGTGGGAGCTCAGGCGCCGAGTTCGGCAGAAGGAGTTTTCCCTTCAAAGGCGGCCTCGAGTTCGAAGTAGGCCCAAATAGGGCCAGCGTATGTGACGTCGGTTTGTCGCAATACATTTCGCTTGCGTCGACGGCATGTTTACCACGCGCTTCTGTGCTACGTGCGTGCTCGCTTTCCTTGAGTGCCCATTTTGTGTCGCTCTCTAGTACGGGTCAATCGTCACGCGCTACGCCTGCCCTGTGGGCTTCTGGTCAACTTTGGCTCCTTGGGTCCGCATGTCTTTGATCATCTTACTGAAAGTTGGACCCACAAACTTCAAATTGCATCTGGAGCTTACAACACACTTTTCTGGCGTTTCTAGGGACCTTATAAGGAACACACGCCTTGCAGCTCACATCAAACACGCTTCCGACACGTCGTTTCTGACATCTTGTGGGTCCAAACGCTTGTGAATACCTCTGAGTTTGGAGAGATAGGCATTGGATGCCTGATTGTGTGATGTCGACGTGTGAAGGCGTGGTCGGCGCTGTAGCGGCTGTGTGTTTTGCGTACTCGTTGCACACAGTTGTTTGTTTGAACGGCAAACTATTCTTTATAATCACAGAAGTCAGACCTCACGATTCGGTGCCTTCGCGTAGATTTCGTTTTGAATTGGGTTTTGTCCGATCTGTAAATCCAGAAGTCAACAAGTCATCGTCAATGTCGATCACTTAGATTGCGTCCCAATCAAACGCGCCTTCCCATGAGTTGAAAAACTGAGTGATCGTGAACGTCAATTGTGATTACCGAAATACACCAGTCCCGAAACGTCATCTTGTCGTCCCAGTGCTCCCTCCACAGAAACGGATCAATATTCGCCGATTTCCCATCCACGGGCTACTCCCTGCGGGGTAACCGTGATGAGGCTGCACTGGCCGGATGCGGAGATGCTAGGTGGTGCCGTCGCAGGGTTAGTGACGCATTTCGGCGCCACACAGTACTTGAAGGCTCCTCGCTGCGGCTGTTGTGAACTCGACTAATTGGACGGTATCGAGAGTACCTTTGAAGAGTCACAAAGCATCGAGGCCATACATAATATAGTGAATCTAATCATAGAGCATCAATACCAAGATTTTGTACTACCTCCACAGAAGCGGATCGATATACGCGTTTCGAATGGACATGTCCTCTTCCATACGCGTCGTTTGAGTTTTTTCTTGGGAATACGATCGAGCTGGTCCAAGGCATCTCGCAAGGAAATCCGATCTTCCGGATCCTGTCTCGTCATTGCCGTCGCGATATCAAGTAACGGCTCCAGGCCGTCGTACTGCTAAGTCTAACGTAAGCAAGGGCGGGAGAACACAACAGAGGGTCTCAGCCTCACCTGTATCATCCTGAACATTACTCTACCAAGCTGGTATATGTCGACTTTGAATGGATCGTGAGGATCCTCGTGTTTGTGTTCGGGCACAGACCTGTCTTGACCATAGGGCCCTCTTGATTGCCTTTTTCGACCTTTAGGATACATGACAGAGAGCCCGAAGTCAATGATATAGTATGGGACTGGTCCAACTGATGTTCGATCATTCCATTCTAGTTCTCGGACCAGACCGTCATGAGTGTCGGACTCTATAAAGTGCACGCCTCGAGGAACGACTTTAGAGGCATCCATCATGAGGTTAAAGTAGCAAGCGTCTCTAAACCATACATAAGCTGACAAGCGTTTAATTTATTTTTGACTCACCTGTGTGCAATGTTGTGTTCATGTAGAAATTCAAGCCCCTAGAAGTGTGATTTCAACATTCAGCGGAAGCGACAATAAACGATGCCACAAACCTCGAAATATTGATGCAGAGCATCCGTCATTTCCCCGAGCCGTTGGAAGGGCACTTGATTAAAGCCGATCAGCTGTGGCATAACGAGGAGCGCAAACGCATCGTCGTCTGGAAGCGGAAGTATATCCAGGATTGGCACAGTATGGTTTCTGGGGTCTAACCGTAACTTGGGTGAAGAGAGATACCGAGCAATGTTGATTTCTGGACTCCCTGTAGACACACGCTTGAAGACGACTTTGAGCCCGTCAGACACACGCACGGCATCGAGTAAGTCCTTTCCTTTCTGAGAGAAAATGTCGACAACATGATGCAGCAACCATTTGAATTGACACTCACACCAAGGATTAGTGATTCCTCGAAAGCAAGGATGTCCTGATTTATTTCAGGGCCTCTAAGCCACGGCGCCACCCATTGTGGGTCGTAACGAGGTCGCAGGCGATAGCCACGGTGAAGAAGAAAAGGCTGGATCCCAACCCAGAAATGTTCGCTTCCAAGGTGTTTGCCCATGAAAAGCTCGCGATTAATGTAGGGATTTTCGGAAACAACCTCCTGGTATGCCTTATCCAGCTCTTCAGGCGAGAATGGCATTGCGACCAGCAGTACAGTAAGTAAGTCGAAGTGCCAGCGAAACGTTGGTTTGCCATCCATCATACACTTCCCACGGGCCTTGCGTGATTGGCATGCTTGCTGCACGCTTTTACCCTGCACGCTCCTTCGACACGCGGACTTGCTCTCATCGATCCTGGAGTGCCTAGCATGTGTATGGCCGTCCTTCTTACTTCTATGGTCCATCACGCGCTCCTAAACTGCACGCTTGGCTCATTGATTCCTCATGCCTTTCATTATACGGGACGGGCACCCACCAACTTCGAACCAAATTTGAACAGGACGAGACATGTCGTGGAGAAACTTGGCGTCTCCGGAGCTCATATAAGCAGATAGATCCACTCCTTGTAGTTCAGCCTTCCAACTCTCGATGGAATCTCCCACATCTTCAAAGTCGTCTACCCTCTCTACTATCCGTAACGTTCTGAAATCTCCTTCGCGTGAGCTACGCAAGGTCATTGACGAGCAGTTGGACCATGCAGAAACTATCAGTGGCGAGGGAAACGAGGAAGTAAAGGAGAAGGCAGCCAGAAATTTAGCCAAGTCTGTCGACTCCTCTCTAATGGTCATTATAGACTGATCCATTTTTCTAAGGATTCAGAAAAAGACTGCAAATCTGCGGCGACTGATCCGGTCAATGGGGTTGATATCTCGGATAAATCCAAGGGCACGTCTCTCACTGGTGGAAGAAATCAACCGGTGCCGCGGTACTTTGACAGTGTATGTGGCGATCTACCAAGTGAGGCATTGGAGGTTTTTTGGCCCATCATTGCACCAACAACAAATGGCAGGACGCTTCTTTGGCGGCCCTGGAACAATTGTATCAAGCCATCTCTGACACAAGCAGCGCACTCGATAGGCTCGAAGTGGCACTCGTATGTACCGCCTTACATTTTGCCGTTTCGAGATGTTGAAGCTGTTTTAATTTTACTACTAGGATGGCGATGTAAGGCTCTCTACAGCTATCCTTAATCGTACTGACGGATATCACTACCAGGACATACCTTCCTCTGATCATTGGCCTCAAGGCCGCTCAGAAGTACTTTGATATGATCCCTGTTCAAATGGAACTCAAGCTGATCGTAATTTTGGCAGTCACATGGAACAATTATTCCCGACATGGAAGATATACCTGAAATTCCGGATGATTTCAGTGTGACATCAGTCGAACAAGGCAGTTTAGTGGGTGGCCAAGGCCGGGACAGATCAACACATTATTAATTGTTCTCCCTTCAGAATGCCCTTCCCAGGTATCCTGGTATACACTGCGATGACTCTCGGAGACTTTTGGTCAGCGAACCCCCATCCTATACCGAGACGGACGGTGCACAAGCTGACAGGCAGTACGTTGAATCTTCTTGAATCGAATTGCATAAGCGATCTCATGATTCCTTGCTTAGGCATCTTGCGGGGCCTTCCACGAGTCGTCAACCTCACGCAACCCAGTCACCCTTTGCCAGCTCGACAGCGACCAACGATTACGCCAGAAGGCAGACCTCTGTGGGCGGGTCGAGTACATCCAGTAATTCTTCCTACGTGACTGCCCGTTCGCGCCTCACTGAATCTGCGCATGGCCACACCGCGGAATCCGGCAATCGCGATTCACGTTTCTCAACGACTTCGGATGAGACTGGATCAAGCTCTTGGTCCATCTCGCCGAATGCAAGCAACAGCAACTCAACTCTGACCTCCACCGTGGCGGAGTACTAGGGTTATCGTGACGTTCTGCGATAGGGCAATCTGAGGTGCTTACATCTAATCTCACCACTCACGTCTGCCGTTGGTTCATTTCGATTATAGAATGTCTCTGCAGTGCCAGTCACAGAATAATTCTATACGTATTAGATGTTAGCTACTCTTTTCCATTCTTGTCCGGCTCCTTCACTCTCCCTTCACCCCTCTCGCTCACTCAGCAGGTCCTTACCTTCCCCGCCTACACGTGTTCGTCTCGTCGTCGTTCGTCTTTAAATCATCTCTGTCATCGCCTTACCCTCCGCCCCTGCAATCTACAACGTTCCTGCTTCGAAAGCATACAATGCCCGTGTCCGCGAACAGTACCTCTCCTATTGGTGTAGGTAATGTTTGGGATGGTTGATGTTTGCCAAAGAAATTTGTTGCTACGGCTTCAACTACATGAATGGTAATTTTACTTCCGCTCCGAAAGTACCTGGCTCATGACTTTCGGAGCGGAACAGCCCACGTGGGAATTTACCCACGCTGGAGCTGCGAGATATTGGCGCCATTTGGTACATCGATCGTCACTCGCACTTTCCTACTGCACTCAAGCTCTGCTTTTTTGCAGCACGGAAATTACTGGGGGGGTCTCGACAAAGTTTTCTAAATCCTCGCGGTACAGGGAAAATTGGTGCGTGCACCCGGAGTTATAGACTTCGGTGCGAGGTGAGTGACTGGCTTCGTTGCGCACACTGACATGTGCCGCAGCATCAGGACCTTCGACTTCAGCCAGGAACTCTTGACATCCGAGTCATTTATCAAGGAGAACGAGTATCGCTCGCGCCACTCCCCGCAGTTTCGTCAAAGTCCCCGGCGCTGTCCAGCAGGCCATCGCAGTTCACTGCTGATCCCAGAAGACCACTCGTCGTCGCCATCATCGCTCACACTGCCTGAACTGTGGATGAGTCCGAGACTGTTTGCACGGTGGGGAGGCTGTCATTCGAGGCACTATCCTCGATATCAGCGGGCTACGCAGAACCGCCGATCTCATGAGCGCGATGACGATTTCGTGCCCCAACACGCTGTCTGCGGTTCGAATCCTCCGCATCTTTGAGAAGAAGCCCATCTATATATACACTCGGCCGCTTCGTGCAAGTATTCGGCCAGAAATGCACAAACACCACAGAAACAAGATGCACCCTCCCCGGACCGATGTACTTCGATTGGTATGTCTTCATCTCATATTGCTGGTTTGTATTGCATAGCAGGACTTCCAACCATCATCACTTCTCTTCATACCCTACGATCATAAGAGAATCATTGCGTTGAACAGCGGCCTCACTGTCATGTCCTGCATTCTGTACATATGGGGTCTTACCTTCTTCTTTAACGTGTACTCCGTACGTCGTGCCTTCATTTTCCTCGCCATTCGTTCTTTTATTTCCGTGTTTGAACTCCAAAGCTTGGGGCTAGCGAATCATTGGACCATCATTCTTAATTTCCACCACTCCGACCTTATCATCGCTCACTACCGCAGCAAACAATGGTTTTTCATGGGCACTGTTTTCTCATTTACGCTGCGATTTCAGTTGTAACGTGAACCTTCGCCGTTTCTAGGTCGGCCCCTCATTTATTTCGTCGATCTCTTTCTGCCACTGCCGCCTTAGTCATTTCTTCATCGCACGCGCAGCGTTCTGATCCCGTCCCGTCGCGCCAGATAACCAGCCGTACGTCACAGAGGCTATAAAGAAGGTACTCAGGGAGGCGTGCCTGGCGGTTTTGTTGCTGTGTCAGAATCGAAAGGGACAACGCTCGAAGGGACAGCACTCGAAGGGACAATGCTCGGAGAAACAATGCTCGGTAAAGTACATGAAGACGCAATCGCGGTGCTTGTCAAGGGAGGATTATGACTACGTATGTCTATTCTCTGCTCATTTTGCTATCAGAACACATTTCTGCGCCCTCTACTGCATATCTATGCAGTGCTGCTGGACGAAGGCGACGTGTTCTATAGGCGCGCTTAGGATTAGTGAATACAATCGAACTCTGGGCGCAAAGGCAGGACCCGAGGAAGTGCGCCGTTTTCCCTCCGAGCACCTCAGGCTTGAGTTCACCCATTGGGTACTGCGCAATCTTCGGGTCAAACGTGCCAATTGATTTTCTACAACAAGTCCATTTCTTGAAATACCACGATATGACTCCAATCATCTGCGTCGGCGGCTAGACTCGAGCTCACTGGCCTTCAAAGTAATTTCAAGAGAATTGATGCGAAGTCGACACTGAGAAAAGTGGTTATAATTGTTTCTGGGATGGTAGGGGCGGCCGGGGTATTGGCTTCCAGTTGCTAAGATAGACCTTGTTCATACTCGACGGCATCATGTGATGAAAGCGTTACAAGCCGTGACAAAATGGTAAATTGAATAAGGCTCGTTCATCAGGCATTTTTCAGTAAATCTGGGCCCGAGGGAATGGAGGAAAAGTAATTTTATACAATCGCTCGGAGCCAGATTTTTTATTTTGTAAGAATTGATAACAGAGTATTCAAATTACGGTACCAAATCTGGAAACACCGCTCGCAACACACATAGGACGATGCCTGCACTGAAAAAAATGAGGTTCTTGAAGAACCTGAAGCTGCCTTGGGACCCCAGACCTCCTCGTAGCTCCAAAAGACGACCTATAGAGGATGAAACAAATAAAGAAAATGTAAGTCGCGCTCATTTACGCGATCAGACGCGCTCATATACAATTGAAATCAAGATTTCACCATGCACATTGCGAATAAGGCCCACGCGCCAGCCCGAGGGATCATTTACTCCGAATTCGGAGCGTGACGCGGTCCTGCAGGAGGTGCCATGTGAAAGTACTGCACCCGAGTCGACTGATGCAAACGCGTGCGAGTCGCGTGAAAATGGGGATATCGACTGTGATATGGAAACCGAGGCAACGCCATGGGACAATGGAGCGGCTGTGCACGCGACAGGGGAACCACAGCCTGGGGATGCAGGACCTGTCCCAGAACCGGAATACGCCAGTAGCGAAGGTGAAGCAAGTGCCGAGTTTCGCTATGAAAAGGTTGGGGAGTTTGCTTTCCCCCCCACGATTGATGAGGCCCGGGCCGCCCTGGAGGCTCTGAAAAAAATCTTGAAGCCACCGCGAAAAAAGGGTCCTGGCTACCAGCATCATGATCTCGATGAGTTGACTCACAGTCGGCTCGAGGCCATGAGGAAATTCTTGTGGAAGTACGTCAGTGGAGGAGAGACTACCCGGTGGGCAAAATCTTCCCTTGAGACTGCGCAGGACCACGAAAGGGGACCACACCATGCACGGTTGCTTCGGGAATGGACGCGTGCCTTTCTCGCAGATCACAAGGACCTCCCCATCAATTTATATGGGACCTGGAAAACGTCAATGCTTGACGATGAAGGTCTCCAACAGGGTATCTACTTACATTTGCAGACCTTGGGGCCCTATGTTCGGGCACAGGACCTCGTGGATTTCATGAAGAAACCCGAAACCATGGCCAAATTCAACTTAAAAAAACCAATCAGCCTCGCAACCGCTCAGCGATGGATGAAGCGGCTCGGTTATCGGTGGACGGTGACACCTACCGGGCAATATGTTGACGGGCACGAGCGAGCGGATGTTGTCAACTACCGACAAAAAAAATTTCTGCCCCGTTGGATGAGCATTGAAGAGCGTACTCGACGTTGGAAGGCCGGGTTTAAGGAGGCGGAGGATGTCGAAGAGATGCGCCCAATCCACCGCCGGATTGTTGTCTGGTTCCACGACGAGTCCACTTTCTATGCAAATGACCGTCGAAGGCAGCGTTGGGTGCACAAGGATGAGAATGCAGTTCCGCGGGCCAAAGGTGAAGGAGCTTCGCTGATGGTTGCGGATTTTGTTTCGGCAGACTACGGATGGTTGGCGTCACCAGACAAAACTGAGCGAGCTCGAATCTTGTTCAAAGCGGGGAAGAACCGGGAAGGATATTTCACAAATGACGATACACTCAAACACGCAACAACGGCGATGGATATTCTGACAAAATATTACCCGAACGAAGAACATATCCTAGTTTTTGACAACGCGACCACTCATACCAAGCGATCCGACTCATCCCTTTCCGCCCGACACATGCCAAAAGGTACCAAAGCCGTTGGAGAATTCTGGGGCACCACAGTACCGGTTCTCGATTCAGATGGGAAGCAAGTGTATTTACGCGATGAAACTGGGAAGCTCACCCGAAAGCCAGCGACACAGAAAATTCGGATGGACAATGCGACATTTCCTGATGGGACGCCACAATCATTATACTTCCCGGATGACCACGCTGTTCATCCCGGCTGCTTTAAGGGGATGGCTGTGTTACTCCAGGAGCGAGGACTTGTGGCAGAATCGAAGCTTCGATTCGAGTGCCCGAACTTCAAGTGCAAGCCTGGCGTCACAACCTGCTGTTGCCGCCGCGTCCTGTATTCTCAGCCAGATTTCGTGGCTGTGGAGTCTCTCCTTGAAACCCATTGTCACTCTCGGGGGTTTGAGGTCCTGTTCTTGCCGAAATTCCATTGTGAGCTTAACTTTATTGAGCAATGCTGGGGTTTTGCAAAGCGAAAGTATCGCGAGTTTCCGGCGTCTTCGAAGGAAGCTGATCTCATGAAAAATGTACTGGCTGCACTTGAAATGGTACCTCTCGAGACCATGCACAGGTGAGTTCACTTCATGAGTCATGGCCTTTGCATTGATTCAGCCTCAGGTACTCTTATCGGGCCCAGCGGTTCATGCATGCTTATCACGAGGGCTTGAGTGGAAAAGATGCAGCATGGGCATGCAAAAAGTATCGGGGCCATCGAGTAATTCCTGCTTCGCTTCTTGCTCATTTTGATAAGGTAAATACTATTGTATCATAGAATACTACCGTGTGCTTTAATACATATTTCTTGTCGAATGCGCGCAAAATGCGCGATGGGGACTTGCGTTGGGCGCGGAATTCACGTGATGAGGTCACAGCAAAGTAACATCACATGATGCCGTCGAGTATGAACAAGGTCTATCTTATTACACGAGCCATCCAATCAAGCAAGGATCTCGAATTTACCTCGGATCAAAAAATCTCAATCCGGTCTTGCCCTTTTCTTGTCACCTTTGGCTGCGCTCCTCGTTCGATCTCTCACATTCCTCAATAATTTGCGTTCTCCTCTGTCTCCAGTGGCCTTTGATGACTTCCGAGAGCTCATCCTCTATCGTGGACGCCTCGTTGATTCTCGATTCTGCAGGACGATTTGAGTTCCTCCCTCAGAATCCATTAGATGGAACGAGACGAGTTTTTCACATCAGTTCATTTCCCAATCACTTTCTCTAGTTTCCCTCTTCAGTACTCAGTACTCAGTACTCAACTATCAACGTGGCATCAAGTGCTCTGTCTCCCACATGGCTTGGCTCGACCTTCACTGATCTCCTGGCCTGTCCTGCCGAGCAGGGGCAGATGTCTACTGCCTGGCGCACACCCGTTCTCTGGAATTATGCTAGATTTCGCTGCTACATGACAACAGACGAGATCTCTTGGTCTCACGCAGATAATCGTCATTGCTCGGCTGTCTATCGTACATCTTGGACTTTTCTTCCAGCTCGCCAGAGGGTCAGGTTTTATTGATTCTGGATGTCGTCTATGGACTCGATATATGTGCCTTTTCAAGTGTCACTATGTCTCCTGCGATTCTTTAGCGCCCGAATGCTTACTACGGCTAAATAACATATTCCTGCACTCGTTTCTGGCCCAATATCATCCCACACTGTGGCAGGTTGATCTCAAGTCTGCGTATATGTGCTGAATTCGTTATCTCAATCTCGGCTGAGTTAATCTGAGCTTTGATCATGATATCGCCCTCCACTGGCACGTCTATGGTCCGCGCGACTGAAATGCCACACGTGTGCGCGCAACCTTGTCTCCGTCAGAAGCCTTGAAGGTTTGGGGGTTTAGCTGGTGGGAGCTTAGGCGCCGAGTTCGGCAGAAGGATTTTTCGCTTCAAAGGCGGCCTCGAGTTCGAAGTAGGCCCAAATAGGGCCAGCGTATGTGACGTCGGTTTGTCGCAATACATTTCGCTTGCATCGGCATCATGTTTACCACGCGCTTCTGTGCTACGTGCGTGCTCGCTTTCCTTGAGTGCCCATTTTGTGTCGCTCTCTAGTACGGGTCAATCGTCACGCGCTCCGCCTGCCCTGTGGGCTTCTGGTCAACTTTGGCCCCTTGAGTCCGCATGTTTTTGATCATCTCACCGGGAGTTGGACCCACAAACTTCAAATTGCATTTGGAGCTTACGGCACACTTTTCTGGTGTTTCTAGAGACCTTATAAGGAACACACGCCTTGCAGCTCACATCAAACAAGCTTCCGAGACGTCGTTTCTGACATCTTGTGGGTCCGAACGCTTGTTGAATATCTCTGAGTTTGGAGAGATAGGCATCGGATGCCTGATTGTGTGATGTCGACGTGTGAAGACGTGATCGGCGCTGTAGCGGCTGTGTGTTTTGTACTCGTCGCATACAGTTGTTTGTTTGAACGGCAAGCTATTCTTCATAATCACAGAAGTCAGACCGCACGATCCGGCGCCTTTGCGTACATTTCATTTTGTATTGGGTTTTGTACGATCTGTAAATCCAAAAGTCAACAAGTCATCGTCAATGTCGATCACTTAGATTGCGTCCCAATCAAACGCGCCTTCCCATGACTTAAACAACTGAGCCATCGTGAACGTCAATCGTGTTTACAGAAATAGTGAATCCACCATTCCCGAAATGTCACCTTGTCGTCCCAGTGATCCCTCCACAGAAATAAATCGATATTCGCACATCGGGCGGACATGTCCTCTGCCAGATGCGTCGTTTAACGACTCTCTTGGGTATTCGACCGAGCTGGTCAATGGCTCGAGCATCTCACGCATTTCTAGGATGCGCTCTATTTTCCACTCACGGGCTACTCCCTGCGGGGTAAGCGTGATGCGGCTGGATGCGGAGGTGCTAGGTGGTGCCATCGCAGGTTTAGCGACGCATTTCGGCGCCACACAGTACTTGAAGGCTCCTCGTTACGGCTGTTGTGAACTCGACCAATTGAACGGTATCGAGAGTACCTTTGAAGAGTCACAAAGCATCCAGGCCATACATAGTATAGTGAATTTAATCATAGAACATCAATACCAAGATTTTGTACTACCTCCACAGAAGCGGATCGATATACGCGTTTCGAATGGACATGTCCTCTTCCATACGCGTCGTTTGAGTTTTTTCTTGGGAATACGATCGAGCTGGTCCAAGGCATCTCGCAAGGAAATGCGATGTTCCGGATCCTGTCTCGTCATTGCTGTCGCGATATCAATTAACGGCTCCAGGCCGTCGTACTCCTAAGTCGAGCGTAAGCAGGAGCAGGAGAACGCAACAAAGGGTGTCAGCCTCACCTGTATCATCTTGAATATTACTCTACCAAGCTGGTATATGTCGACTTTGAATGGATCGTGAGGTTCCTCGTGTTTGTGTTCGGGTACAGACCTGTCTTGACCATAGGGTCCTCTTGATTGCCTTTTTCGACCTTTAGGAAACATGACAGAGAGCCCGAAGTCAATGATATAGTATGGCACTGGTCCAACTGATGTTCGATCAGTCCATTCGAGTTCTCGGACCAGACCATCATGAGTATCGGGCGTTATGAAGTGCACGCCTCGAGGAACGACCTTAGAGCCATCCATCATAAGATTATAGTAGCAAGCATCTCTTAACCATACATAAGCTGACAAGTGTTCAATCAATTTTCAACTCACCTGTGTGCAATGTTGTGTTCGTGTAAAAATTCAAGCCCCTAGAAGATGTGATTTTTACATTCAGCGGAAGCGACAATAAACGATGCTACAGACCTCGAAATATTGATGCAGAGCATCCGTCGTTTCCCCGAGCCGTTGGAAGGGCACTTGATTAAAGCCGATCAGCTGTGGCATAACGAGGAGTGCATACGCATCGTCGTCTGGAAGCGGAAGTATATCCAGGATTGGCACAGTATGGTTTCTGGGGTCGGACCGTAAATCAGGTGAAGAGAGATACTGAGCAATGATGATTTCGGGACTCCGTGTAGACACCCGTTTGAAGACGACTTTGAGCCCGTCAGACACACGCACAGCATCGAGCAAGTCCTTTCCTTTCTGAGAGAAAATTCGAAAACGTGACAGAAGAGCAATTTGCATTAAGACTTACACCAAGGATTAGTGATTCCTCGAAAGCATTTATTTCAGGGCCTCTCAGCCACGGGGCCGTCCGTTGTGGGTCGTAACGAGGTCGCAGGCGATAGCCACGGTGAAGAAGAAAAGGCTGGATGCCAACCCAGAAATGTTCGCTTCCAAGGTGTTTGCCCATGAAAAGCTCGCGATCAATGTAGGGATTCCTGTGAACAACCTCCTGGTATGCCTTATCCAGCTCTTCAGGCGAGAATGGCATTGCGACCAGCAGAGCAGTAAGTCGAAGGGCCAGCGAAACGTTGGTTTGCCATTATACACTTCCCACGGGCCTTGCGTGAATGGCATGCTTGCCGCACGCTTCTACACTGCACGCAGCTTCAACACGCGGACTTGTCATCAATCCTGGAGTCTAACATATGTGTGTGTGGCCGTCCTTCTTACTTCTGTGGGTCCATCACGCGCTCCCAAACAGTACGCTTCTGGTCAATCTTGGCTCATTGACTCCTCATGCATCATGTCTTATCCGGGACAGCCACCCACCAACTTCGAATCAAATTTGAACATGATGAGACACGTTGTGGAGAACCCTGGCGTCTCTGGAGCTCATTTAAGCAGCAAGGTCCACGCCTTGTAGCTCACCCTCACAACTCTCGATGGAATCTCCCACATCTCCAAAGTCGTCTACCCTCTCTCACTATCCGTAACGTTCTCAAATCTCCTTCGCGTGAGCTAGGCAAGGTCATTGACCAGCAGTTGGACCATGCGGAACTTATTAGAGGCGAGGGTGACGAGGAAGTAAGGAAGAAGGCAGCCAGAACTTTAGCCAAGTCTGTCGACTCCTCCCTAATGATCATCACAAACTGACGCGTTATCTAGCATTGAACTAGAAACTGAATATCTGCGAGGACTGATCCGGTCGATGGGGTTGATATCTCGGATAAATCCAAGGGCACGTCTCTCGCTGGTGAAAGCAATCAACAGGTGCCGTGGTACTTTGACAGCGGCTGTGGCGATCTACCAGGTGAGGCATTGGATATTTTTGCCCTATCATTGTACCAACAACATATGGCAGACCTCATCTCTGGCGGCCCTAGAACGATTGACTCAAGCCATCACTGACACAAGCAGCACACTCGATATGCTTGAAGTGGCACCGGTATGTACATTTTGCCGTATTGAGATGTTGAAGCTAATTTAACTTCTACTACTAGGATGGCGATGTAGGCTCTCTACAGCTATGCTTAATCGTACTGACGCATAACACTACCAGGACATACCCTCCACTGATCATTGGTCTCAAGGCCGCTCAGAAGTATGTAGATATAATCCTTCTTGAAATGGATCTCTGGCTGATCGTATTTTTGGCAGTCACATGGAACAATTATTCCCGACATGGAAGATATACCTGAAATCATGATTTCAGTGTGACATCCGTCGAACAAGGCAGTTTGGTGGGTGGCCAAGGCCGGGACAGATCAACACATTATTAATTGTTCTCCTTTCAGAATGCCCCTCCCAGGTATTCTGGTATCCACTGCGATGATTCTCAGAGACTTTTGGTCAGCGAACCCCCATCCTATACCGAGACGGACGGTGCACAAGCTGACGGGCAGTACGTTGAATCTTCTTTTATCGACTTGCATAAGCGATCTCATGATTCCTTGCTTAGGCATCTTGCGGGGCCTTCCACGAGTCGTCAACCTCACACAACCCAGTCGCCCTTTGCCAGCTCGACAGCGACCAACGATTACGCCAGAAGGCAGACCTCTGTGGCCGGGTCGAGTACCTCCAGTAATTCTTCCTACGTGACTGCCCGTTCGCGCCTCACTGAATCTGCGCATGGCCACACCGCGGAATCCGGCAGTCGCGATTCACGTTTCTCAACGACTTCGGATGAAAGCTCTTGGTCCATCTCGCCGAATGCAAGCAACAGCAATTCAACTCTGACCTCCACCGTGGCGGAGTACTAGGGGTATCGTGACGTTCTGCGATAGGGCAATCTGAGGTGCTTACATCTAATCTCACCACTCACGTCTGCTGTTGGTTCATTTCGATTATAGAATGTGTGCCAGTCACAGAATAATTCTATATGTATTAGATGTTAGCTACTCTTTTCGTTCTTGTCCGGCTCCTTCACTCTCCCATCACCCCTCTCGCTCACTCAGCAGGTCCTTACCTTCCCCGCCTACACGTGTACGTCTCATCGTCGTTCGCCTTTAAATCACCTCTGTCATCGCCTTACCCTCCGCCCCTGCAATCTACAACGTTCCTGCTTCGAAAGCATACAATGTCCGTGTCCGCGAACGGTACCTCTCATATTTGTGCAGATAGTGTTGAGGATGGCTGACATTTGCCAAAGAAATTTGTTTTACGGCTTCAACTACATGATTGTAATTTTACTTCCGCTCCGTCATGACTTTCGGAGCGGAACAGCCCACGTGGGAATTTACCCACCCCGCTCTGGGTCATGTTCAAGGCCCTCTCCTGGCTCCCTCCATTCCGGTGCGTGGGCACATACAGAACGTACAGCACGTACGAGACAGGAGCGTGGCACACACACAATGACACGAACTGCCATGCACGGCTCGCGCCTGGCACGGTAAATCTTTTGCGCCCCGTACTTCCAGCGAATTCGATCCTCTTCATCAGCGCCCAGCGCAACGCTGTCATCACGTTGACATCGCCGCCATGGTCTTGGCCGTCAGCTGCACCAGGTCTATCTACGATGCCACCAAAGTCATCAAGTACTGTGAGCAGTCCCATAAATACTTGTACTCTACCTCCGTGAGCTGGAGCTGCGAGATATCGGCGCCATTTGGTACAGCGATCGTCACCTCTGTTGCCATTCACGACCCTTTTCTACTGCACTCAAACTCTGCTTTTTTGCAGCACGGAAATTATTGGGGGGGTGGGATCTCGACAAAGTTTTCGAAATCCTCGCGGTACGGGGAAAATTGGTGCGTGCACCCGGAGTTATAGGCTTCAGTGCGAGGTGGGTGACTGGCTTCGTTGTGCACACTGACATGTGCCGCAGCATCAGGACCTTCGACTTCGGCCCGGAACTCTTGACATCCGAGTCATTTATCAAGGAGAACGACTATCGCTCGCGCCACTCCCCGCAGTTTCGTCAAAGGAATCCCAGGCGCTGTCCAGCAGGTCATCGCAGTTCACTGCTGATCCCAGCAAAGCACTCGTCGTCGCCACCGTCGCTCACACTGCCTGAACTGCTGGATGAGTCCGAGACAGTTTGCAGGGTGGGGAGGCTGTCATTCGAGGCACTATCCCCGATATCAGCGGACTACGCAGAATCGCCGATCTCATGAGCGCGATGACGATTTCGTGCCCCAACACGCTGTCTGCAGTCCGAATTTTCCGCCCTCACCGATCATTGCGACATCTTTGAGAAGAAGCCCATCTATACACTCGGCCGCTTCGTGCAAGTATTCGGCCAGAAATTCACAAACGCCATAGAAACAAGGTGCATCGTCCCCGGACCGATGTACTTCGATTGGTATGTCTTCATCTCACATTGCTGGTTCGTATTGCATAGCAGGACTTCCAACCATCATCACTTCTCTTGTTACCCTACGATCGCAAGAGTATCATCGCGTTGAACAGCGGCCACACTGTCATGTCCTGCCTTTACATATGGGGTCTTGCCTTCTTCTTTAATGTGTACTTCGTACCTACATCGTGCTTTCATCTTCCTCGCCAGTCGTTCTTTTCCTTCCGTGTTTGAACTCGAATACTTGGTGCTAGCGAATGATTGGATCGTCATCTTCAACCTCCACCACTCCGACCTTATATTGCCCACTACCGCAGCAAACGATGGCTTTCCCTCTGGGGAGCCCCCCTTCCCCACTGTTGACCGACGCTCATACGCTAGGCCGGGCGCTTCCTGCACAATGTCTTTCGATGTCATCTCTTCCTCTCATTTATGCTGCGATTTCTGTTGTAACATGAACCTTCGCCGTTTCTAGATCGCCCCTCATTTATTTCGTCAATCTCTTTCTGCGAGTGCCGCCTTAGCTATTTCTTCATCGCACGCGCAGCGTTCCGATCCCGTCCCGTCGCGCCAGATAACCAGCCGTATGTCACAGAGGCTATAAAGAAGGTACTCAGGGAGGCGTGCCTGACGGTTTTGTCGCTGTGTCAGAATCGAAGGGACAACGCTCGAAGGGACAACGCTTGAAGGGACAACGCTTGAAGGGACAACGCTCGGAGAAACAACGCTCGACAAACTACATGAAGAGGCAGTCGTGGTGATTATCAAGGAAGGGTTATGACTACGTATCCACGGTATAGTTCCTCGTTCTTTTCGTGTCTATTCTCTGCTCATTTTGGTGCTGTTGCGACACTTTTCTGCGCCCTTTACTGCACATTCATGCAATGCTGCTCCATCAGGGACGAAGGCGACGTGTTCTATAAGCACAAGCGCGCGCTTAGAGTTAGTGAAAACAATCGAACTGTGGGCGCAAAGGCAGGACCCGAGGAAGTGCGCCGCCCCTTCTCTGAGCACCTCAGGTCTGAGTCCACCCATTGGGTAATGCGCAATCTCCGGGTCAAACGTGCCAATTGGTTTTCTATAACGAGTCTGTTCCATGAATTACCTTCGATATCTTACCTGGCCCTGTAAACTGATGTAGCTCTATCACATTACTTGAAATACCACTCACGACATGATTCCAATCATCTGCGTCGGCGGCTAGACTCGAGCTCACTGACCTTCAAAGTAATTCCGAGGGTGCGAAGTCGACCCTGAGAAAAGCCGGATAATTGTTTCTGTTACGGTAGGGGCGGCCGGGGCATTGGCTTCCAGTTGTTATTACACGAATCATCCAATCAAGCAAGGATCTCGAATTTACCTCGGATCAAAAAATCTCAATCCGGTCTTGCCCTTTTCTTTTCACCTTTGGCTGCGCTCCTCGTTCGATCTCCCACATTCCTCAATATTTTGCATTCTCCTCTGTCTCCAGTGGCCTTCGATGACTTCTGAGAGTTCATCCTCTACCGTGGACGCCTCGCTGATTTCCGATTCTGCAGGACGATTTCAGTTCCTCCCTCAAAATCTATTAGATGGAACGAGACGAGTTTTTCATATCAGTTCATTTCCCGATCACTTTCTCTAGTTCCCCTCTTCAATACTCAAACTATCAACGTGGCATCAAGTGCTCTGCCCCACATGGCTTGGCTCGACCTTCATTGATCTCCTGGATCAACGTGGCATCAAGTGCTCTGTCTCCCAACATGGCTTGGCTCGACCTTCATTGATCTCCTGGCCTGTCCTGGCGCACACCCGTCCTCTGGAATTATGCTAAATTTCGCTGCTACATGACATCAGACGAGATCATCTTGGTCTCACGCAGATAATCGTCATTGCTAGGCTATCTATCGTACACCTTGAACTTTTCTTCCAGCTCGCCAGAGGTTTTATCGATTCTGGATGTCGTCTATGGACTCGATATATGTGCCTTTTCAAGTGTCACTATGTCTCCTGCGATTCTTTAGCGCCCGAATGCTTACTACGGCTAAATAACATACTCCTGCACTCGTTTCTGGCCCGTCAATATCATCCCACACTGTGGCAGATCGATCTCAAGTCTGAGTATATGTGCTGATTCGTTATCTCAATCTCGGCTGAGTTAATCTGAGCTTTGATCATGATATCACCCTCCACTCACTGGCACGTCTATGGTCCGCGCGACCGAAATACCACACGTGTGCGCCCAACCTTGTCTCCGTCAGAAGCCTTGAAGGTTTGGGGGTTTAGCTGGTGGGAGCTCAGGCGCCGAGTTCGGCAGAAGGAGTTTTCGCTTCAAAGGCGGCCTCGAGTTCGAAGTAGGCCCAAATAGGGCCAGCGTATGTGACGTCGGTTTATCGCAATACGTTTCGCTTGCGTCGACAGCATGTTTACCACGCGCTTCTGTGCTACGTGCGCGCTCACTTTCCTTGAGTGCCCATTTTGTGTCGCTCTCTAATACGGGTCAATCGTCATGCGCTACGCCTGCCCTGTGGGCTTCTGGTCAACTTTGGCTCCTTGGGTCCGCATGCCTTTGATCATCTTACCGGGAGTTGGACCCACAAACTTCAAATTGCATTTGGAGCTTACAACACACTTTTCTGGCGTTTCTAGGGACCTTATAAGAAACACACGCCTTGCAGCTCACATCAAACACGCTTCCGACACGTCGTTTCTGACATCTTGTGGGTACAAACGCTTGTTGAATATCTCTGAGTTTGGAGAGATAGGCATCGGATGCCTGATTGTGTGATGTCGACGTGTGAAGACGTGGTCGGCGCTGTAGCGGCTGTGTGTTTTGCGTACTTGTCGCACACAGTTGTTGCATGTTTGAACGGCAATTCATAATGACAGAAGTCAGACCTCACGGCTCGGGTGCCTTTGCGTAGATTTCGATTTGAAATGGGTTATGTACCATCTTCAAATCCAAAAATCAACAAGTCATCGTGAATGTCGATCGTTCGAGTCCAGAAATAGCGAAACCAACAGTCCCATGTAGTAGGGCCCCGCTTGTTCTTTTTTGGGACCGCTGAGACTAATACATCCATCCATCCATCCAATTAAACGCGCCTTCCCATAAGTTGAACAACTGAGTCATCGTAAACGTCGATTGTGATTACAGAAATAGCGAACCGACCAGTCCAGAAACGTCACCTTGCCGTTCCAGTGCTCCCTCCACAGAAACGGATCGATATTTGCACATCGGGCGGACATGGCCTCTGCCAGATGCGTCGTTTAAGGACTCTATTGGGTATTCCAGCTGGTCAATGGCTCGAGCATCTCACGCATTTCTAGGATGCGCTCGATTTCCCACCCACGGGCTACTCCCTGTGGGGTAAGCCTGATGCGGCTGCACTGGTCGGATGCGGAGGTGCTCAGCGGTACGCAGGGGAGAGCGATGCATTTCGGCGCCACGCAGCACTTGAAGGCTCGTCGCTGCGGCTGTTGTGAACTCGACCAATCAAACGGTATCGAGGCCATCTTTGAAAAGTCACAAAACATCCAGGCCATACATAGTATAGTGAATTTAAATCGAAGAACATCAAAACCTAGATTTTGTACTACCTCCACAGAAGCGGATCGATATACGCGTTTCGATCGGACATGTCCTTTTCCATACGCGTCGTTTGAGTTTTTTCTTGGGAATACGATCGAGCTGGTCCAAGGCATCTCGCAAAGAAATCCGATGTTCCGGATCCTGTCTCGTCATTGCTGTCGCGATACCAAGTAACGGCTCCAGACCGTCGTACTCCTAAGTCGAGTGTAAACAGGAGCAGAAGAACACAACAAAAGGTGTCAGACTCACCTGTATCATCTTGAATATTACTCTACCAAGCTGGTATATGTCGACTTTGAATGGATCGTGAGGTTCCTCGTGTTTGTGCTCGGGTACAGACCTGTCTTGACCATAGGGTCCTCTTGATTGCCTTTTTCGACCTTTAGGAAACATGACAGAGAGCCCGAAGTCGATAATATAGTATGGGACTGGTCCAACTGATGTTCGATCATTCCATTCGAGTCGCCGGACCAAACCGTCATGAGTGTCGGACTCTATAAAGTGCACGCCTCGGGGAACGACTTTAGAGCCATCCATCATAAGATTAAAGTAGCAAGCATCTCTAAACCATACATAAGCTGACAAGTGTTCCATTATTTTCGACTCACCTGTGTGCAATGTTGTGTTCGTGTAGAAATTCAAGCCCCTAGAAGATGTGGTTTTAACGTTCAACGGAAGCGACAATAAACGATGCTACGAACCTCGAAATATTGATGCAGAGCATCCGTCATTTCCCCGAGCCGTCGGAAGGGCACTTGATTGAAGCCGATCAGCTGTGGCATAACGAGGAGTGCGTGCGCATCGTCGTCTGGAAGCGGAAGTATATCTAGGATTGGCACAGTATGGTTCCTGGGGTCCGACCGTAAATCGGGTGAAGAGAGATATTGAGCAATGATGATTTCTGGACTCCGTGTAGACACCCGTTTAAAGACGACTTTTAGCCCGTCAGACACACGCACGGCATCGAGTAAATCCTCTCCTTTCTGAGGGAAAATGTCAACGATGTGATACAGCAACCATTTGCATCAAGACTGACACCGAGAATTAGTGATTCCTCGAAAGTAAGGATGTTCTGGTTTATTTCAGGGCCTCTAAGCCACGGCGGCACCCATTGTGGGTCGTAACGAGGTCGCAGGCGATAGCCACGGTGAAGAAGAAAAGGCTGGATTCCAACCCAGAAATGTTCGCTTCCAAGGTGTTCGCCCATGAAAAGCTCGCGATCAATGTAGGGATTTCTGAGAACAACCTCCTGGTATGCCTTATCCAGCTCTTCAGGCGAGAATGGCATTGCGACCAGCAGAGCAGTAAGTGAGTCGAAGTGCCAGCGAAACGTTGGTTTGCCATCATACATTTCCCACGGGCCTTGCGTGAATGGCATGGTTGCCGCACGCTTCGACACTGCACGCAGCTTCAACACGCGGACTTGTCATCGATCCTGGAGTGCCTAACATATGTGCGTCTGGCCGTCCTTCTTCCTTCTGTGGGTCCATCACGCGCTCCTAAACTGCACGCTTCTGGTCAATCTTGGCTCATTGATTCCTCATGTCTTCAAATTTGATTGTCTGGAACGGGCACCCACTAACTGCGATTCAAATTTGAACTTGATGAGACACGTTGTGGAGAATCCTGGCGTCTCCGGAGCCCATATAAGCAGCAAGATCCACGCCTTGTAGCTCACCCTTCCAACTCTCGATGGAACCTCCCACATCTTCAAAGTCGTCTACCCTCAATACTATCCGGAACGTTCTGAAATCTCCTTCGCGTGAGCTACGCAAGGTTATCGACGAGCAGTTGGACCATGCGGAGATTATTAAAGGCGAGGGAAACCAGAAAGTAAGGGTGAAAGCAGCCAGAAATTTAGCCAAGTCTGTCGACTCCTCCCTAATGGTCATTACAGACTGACGCGTTACTTAGCATTGAACTACAAACTGAATATCTGCGGCGACTGATCCAATCGATGGGCTTGATATCTCGAATAAATCCAAGGTCACGTCTCTCGCTGCTGGACGAAATCAACACGTGCCGCGATACTTTGACAGCGTATGTGGCGAACTACCAGGTGAGGCATTGGATATTTTTGGCCTATCATTGCACCAACAACATATGGCAGACCTCATCTTTGGCGGCCTTGGAACAATTGAATAATGCCATCTCTGACACAAGCAGCGCACTTAATAGGCTTGAAGTAGCACCGGTATGTACCGTCTTACATTTTTCCGTTTCGAGATGTTGAAGCTGATTTAATTTCGACTACTAGGATGGCGATGTAAGGCTCTCGAGTCTCTACAGCTGTGCTTAATCGTACTGACGGATATCACTACCAGGACATACCTTCCACTGATCATTGGCCTCAAGGTCGCTCAGAAGTATGTAGATATGATCCTTCTTGGAATGAATCTCTGGCTGATCGTATTTTTGGCAGTCACATGGAACAATTATTCCCGACATGGAAGATATACCTGACATTCCGGATGATTTCAGTGTGACATCCGTCGAACAAGGCAGTTTGGTGGGTGGCCAAGGCCGGGACAGATCAACACATTATTAATTGTTCTCCTTTCAGAATGCCCCTCCCAGGTATTCTGGTATCCACTGCGATGATTCTCAGAGACTTTTGGTCAGCTGTGATGACTCTCAGAGACTTTTGGTCAGCGAACCCCCATCCTATACCGAGACGGACGGTGCACAAGCTGACAGGCAGTACGTTGAATCTTCTTTAATTGAAGTGCATAAGCGATCTCATGATTCCTTGCTTAGGCATCTTGCGGGGCCTTCCACGAGTCGTCAACCTCACACAACCCAGTCGCCCTTTGCCAGCTCGACAGCGACCAACGATTACGCCAGAAGGCAGACCTCTGTGGGCGGGTCGAGTACATCCAGTAATTCTTCCTACGTGACTGCCCGTTCGCGCCTCACTGAATCTGCGCATGGCCACACCGCGGAATCCGGCAATCGCGATTAACGGACTTCGGATGAGACTGAATGAAGCCCTTGGTCCATACATCCAACCTCAGCCGTCCTCACGTCTTCATCTCCGTTGTGACATGTGCGCCAGTCAATAATTTCATAAGTATCGGATGCTAGCTACTGTTTTCCAAGTCTGCGCTTTTGTCGGGCTCGTTCACTACGCTCTCCTCGGAGATCTTCTGACCCTCTCGCTCAATAATTTGCTCT
The DNA here is from genome assembly GCA_013368375.1 of Tricholomella constricta. Lineage (NCBI taxonomy): Eukaryota > Fungi > Basidiomycota > Agaricomycetes > Agaricales > Lyophyllaceae > Tricholomella > Tricholomella constricta. The sequence continues at coordinate 19,434 of JAACJP010000005.1, read as the reverse complement.
TGTTAGCCTTGAGACGCTTTGATTCACTCTGTACACTATTCACAGGTTGCAATACATCTTGCATCCTTTTTCAGATGCTGGACTGGAAATGTCATCCCTTAAAGAAAGGACGCTTGTTCGACGTGCTCATCTGGATACGAACCATAACCAGCCCCTTCTCATACCCTCGACAGCTGCCCAGTGACTCACCATCTTCTGTCCGCGTCGGACTACGCTCGCCGGACAGATGTAACCCTAAGGTTTGGGCCTCCTGTACCTCCTTCGTAATCCGATTTCCCATATTCTATCATTCCCGGCTCATTCCACCGCGTCGGCGCCCTTCTCGCGAAACTGCCCAACATCAGCTTCCTTTTCATTTTGTTTACTGGCTCAGAACCGACACTTTCGTAAACCTACGGCGCCTCGCTCGCCCTACATCAAGAAGCGGTCAAAGAACTTTTGCAATCAGAATTTCGAGGTGAGTCCTTCGAATAACAATGCCCCCCGCTGACACATCGTTCAAGCGCTGACCACATCAATCGCCTGTTCACGAAGCCTTTCAGCGAGTATATCGCGCCCGGTGAGCTTCCAAACCTGTCTCAATTGTTTCAACCATTCATTCCATTACAATCCCTACTGGACTGCTTCACGTTTGTACAACTACTTTACGTACACCTTCAACACGACACCATGACTCCGCCACTTTCAAGCGAGCGGTCGGCTTCGCGAACGCCTAAGGACACAAGGTGAGGGCGACGCTATCTGCAACGGACCCCAAGTGATTTACCACGCAGCTGCAACGGCACGACCTACTCACCGAACACCTTTTGCCTTTGTTCTCTAATTGAGAAATACATGTCAGGTACCGCACTTCAAGCAGTATCATGATAGCGATTAGCGAATGGAGAAATTGATTTGACTTTCGTGATACTGCTGTCCTCAGTGTGATATGTGTTCTGTCTCGAACTAGTTCTCCATTTATTCCGCGAATGGAACTCACAATAAGGTGCTGAAATTTACATCGTACGTAGGCTCACCCTTATTGCTTCCATGTTATTCGCCTCCATCTCACTCAATCGAGTATTTACAGCTCGTCCTCGAAAACGTTCGACATGACGGCGATATATGATTACCTTTTTCGATTTTGCTGCATCGCCGCTGCGCCGCTTCTTTGAGCATGCAAACAAGGTGGACTCAATTCTTCTTCAAAACTGACACCACAGCCTTGCCCTCCCTATACAGTTGCATACTCTCCAGGTTCTATCCCGCCGCCTTTGGACTCCAGCGCGATGGCGAAATGCTCGACGCACGGAATATCCGATGCGTTCATTTCCATTACCAGTCTCATCTCATTGACTCCGGGTTTATACAGACATATCCGACACAACAAAAGCGGTACATCCGTCTGTTTCCTAAGACAGGTTACCGCCCCGTCTTTCATCAAACCCCTCGGACACACAAAGTGAGCGAATCAGTGCCGCCTTCAATGAAGATTGACTGACACCATCCGCCGATCCCTCGCCACATAGTCACATAGCCCACCGGCGGTATATCCGCCGCCTCAGCCTTGCACCGGCATTGAATTCCACCAACCCACAACACAAGGTGAGCTACCGATGCTGTGTCAGCTTTCCATCCATTTATATGACGCGATGCATCATCACCCCCGGGCCTCGGCACGAAGACCGAACATCATCTACCTTGCCCCCGCGCTCTCGCTCTACAACATACATCGGGTCCCAGTGGGTAGAAGGGTTTGCTAGCGGTACTTGATACTTGAGGGCACTTTCATACACCGGGTGCACATGGCACCGTGACAAATACCTGCATATGTGCACCAGTTCTGTCGCGGGTGACGTGGTTGTGCGCGTAATGCACGTTACAGCTTTATACAAGCCCTGATAATCTTAAAAATCGCTGTTTCACGCCCGTCGTTCGTATCTAACTGGCCACGGTCTCGTAGCTTGCTGTTCTAATTCCTTCTCTCCTCGCGACACCCAACGGGTTTTGGCATTCGGCAATGTCGCGAAGCCAGCAAAAACCGCACTCCTGCGGCGTCAATACCGTGACAAAATAGTGCATTCTCGTAACATCAGTGTCTGGCAGCTCATGGTGCATGCTCTAGTGACGCACAGGACCGTTCAACTTCAACGTTACGTTGTGTCGGCGTCGCGGACCCCGCATATAGGACGCTCTCGAGCATCTTACGCTTTTATAGGATGCGCTCGATTTCAACCCGCGCGCTACTCCCCTCGGGGTAAGCGTGATGCGGCTGCACTAGTCGGAAACGGAGGTGCTCGGCGGTACCGTCGCAGGGGTGAGCGACGCATTTCGGCGCCACACAGTACTTGAAGGCTCTTCGCTGCGGCCGTTGTGAACTCGACCAATTAAACGGTATCTTTGAAGAGTCACAAAAAAACATCCAGGCCATACATAGTATTGTGGATTTAAATCAAAGAATATCAAAACTTAGAATTTGTGCTCGCTCCACAGAAACGGATCGATATACGCGTTTCGAATGGACATCTCCTCAGCCATACACGTCGTTTGAGGACTTTGTTGGGAATACGATCGAGCTGGTCCAAGGCATCTCGCAAAGAAACCCGATGTTCCGGATCCTGTCTCGTCATCGCTGTCGCGATATCAAGTAACGGTTCCAGGCCGTCATACTGCTAAGTCGAGCGTAAGCAGGAGCAAGAGAACACAACAAAGGGTGTCAGCCTCACCTGTATCACCTTGAATATCACTCTACCAAGCTGGTATATGTCGACTTTGAATGGATCGTGAGGTTCCTCGTGTTTGTGTTCGGGCACAGACCTGTCTTGACCATAGGGTCCTCTTGATTGCCTTTTTCGACCTTTAGGATACATGACAGAGAGCCCGAAGTCGATGATATAGTATGGGACTGGTCCAACTGATGTTCGATCATTCCATTCGAGTTCTCGGACCAGACCATCATGAGTGTCGGGCTTTATAAAGTGCACGCCTCGAGGAACGACTTTAGAGCCATCCATCATAAGATTATAGTAGCAAGCATCTCTAAATCATACATAAACTGACAAGCGTTCAATTAATTTTTGACTTACCTGTGTGCAATGTTGTGTTCATGTAGAAATTCAAGCCCCTAGAATATGTGGTTTTAACAATCAGCGGAAGCGACAATAAACGATTCTACGAACCTCGAAATATTGATGCAGAGCATCCGTCACTTCCCCGAGCCGTCGGAAGGGAACTTGATTGAAGCCGATCAGCTGTGGCATAACGAGGAGCGCGTGCGCATCGTCGTCTGGAAGCATAAGTATATCCAGGATCGGCACAGTATGGTTCCTGGGGTCTGACCGTAACTTGGGTGAAGAGAGATACCGAGCAATGAGGAATTCTGGACTCCGTGTAGACACCCGTTTGAAGACGACTTTGAATCCGTCAGACACACGCACGGCATCGAGTAAGTCCTCTCCTTTCTGTGAGAAAATGTCGACAACGTGATGCGGCAACCATTTGCATCAAGACTTACACCAAGGATTAGTGATTCCTCGAAAGCAAGGATGTCCAGGTCAATTTCGGGGCCTCTGAGCCACGGCGCCACCCATTGTGGGTCGTAGCGAGGTCGCAAGCGATAGCCACGGTGAAGAAGAAAAGGTTGGATTCCAACCCAGAAACGTTCGCTCCCGACGGGTTCTCCCATGAAAAGCTCGCGCAATATGTAGGGATTTTCAAGTACAGCCTTCTCGTATGCCTCTTCCAGCTCTTCAGGTGAGAATGGCATTGCGACCACAGTGCAGTAAGTAGCTCCAAGTGCCGGGTTGGTTTGCCACCATACATTTCTCACGGGCCTTGCGTTAACCGCATGTTTGCGGCACCCTTCTACACAGCTTCACCAATTATACCAACCTCTACTTATCTACGAAAACTCCAGGACTAGGTTTGGCTTCTAGACATGTCCCTGCGACACCATGCAGATCGAGAACGTTCGTTCACCTTGGACCCTCTGTGATGATACATTCCCGCATTTTGGATATATATCCATAGGCACCCATGGCCACCTTTCTGCAGGCCGTACATTAATACGCTACCCAGATAAGCCTTACACTTTTCTCCTTTGGTGATTCAGTAGCGGCGTCGCACGGCAATCACCTTAATCCATTTCGTGAAACGGCGAGCCTGTAGACAGTGCAGGCCTAGTCCTCCTCCTTGGTGCCGATGCGCTTGGCCGGAGGTGGCGTCTGTGGCGGAACTTGTGGGCGCGGCTGACGAAGGGGCGGCGTGTCGCCTTGGGGAGCAGCGCGACCCGTAATGTAACGTATGCGTGGTGGATCTATGCGATGGTGGAGTAGGGAAAACTGGATCAGCAGTGGGTCAGAGGCGTCGCATCGTGAGCCCGTCGCCAATTTCTATGATCAACAATCTAATCCATGGCCATCATATTGCACAATCGGACCGACGCGCAAGTTCTAGTTTTTTCGTGTTACGCGCTGCCCTACTCACTGTTACTAAGTCCCAACGTTTATGCATTATGACTGAATATCTCATTCAACGGGCTCATCGCCATACGAACGATATTTAACCCCTTCCCAAACCTTCCACAGCTGCCCAGCGACTCACCGTCTTCTCAGCGTCCAACCACAGTCGCCGGACAGATGGACCATTGCCCTCGTATGCCTCTAGTCTATCCTTCCCGGCTCGTTCCATCGCGTCGGCGCCCTTTTCGTGAAGCCGCACGACCTCAGCTTTCTTTTTATTATACGTACTGGCCTCCCCATGACGTAGAACCGACTTTTCGTAAACATACGGCGCCTCGATCGCCCTACATCAAGAAGCGGTCACAGAAATTCTACAATCAGAATTTCGAACGTATTTTCTTTCAAATGGGCTGCAGAAGGAGGATGAGCAAGGTGTGACTCAAATGATAGTGATAGAGAGCGAGTTATCGTTGGTGCGAACTATATGCATTGCGAAGCCATCTGCGTTTCCGATCCAGGCCGAGACTGCGTTGGTCCCACAGGAAGCTGAGAAGACCATCTGAGCTGATAACTGAGCCTGAGAGTGCGAGTTGCGAAGGCTGAATGTGGGGTACTAAGGGCATATGCGAGCTCGACTCCGACGACAGCAACGTTTCCACCATAGATACATATCTCCACAGAGATCGAGCTCGCGCTCCTACTGGGAACTAAGAGACGCAGTGTAAAACTGAGAGGCATTCCCAGTTATAGCTGTCAAAACAGCAGGTCTAATAACCGTATTGGATACAAGAGCAGTAAGGGTCGCAAGCCCCAGCAAAACCAGATCTCGAACGAGGATTAGGATCAGGATCAGAACCCGAGAAGCAGAGCCAGCAGACGCAGCGAGTGATCTGTAATCGGTCCATCCAACCCATTTAGAACGGTAAAAAAAAAAAAAGGCAAATCAGAAACAGCTCCCGTTTTCCCGCACAGCACCGCGTCGCCTCTTCCTGGCCAATTTCGACTTGCATAAATAAACCTTACGACGAGGACGAATCTGCCAGCACCCGCACCCGCACCGTACCGCACCGCCCGGGTCTTTGGGTCTTTCTTCTTTCTGGGGCTGTGGGCTCCGGGGGTAGCGGTAGCGTCAGGGGTACGGGAAGTGGGACGGGGGCATGGTTGAGGGTAGGTAGCAGCAGCAGGCCAGGGGCCGAAACGAGGGAAGCCAAGTGGGAGGAGGAGCGACTCGAAGGGGGATGTGGTGTGCTCACGGAACTGACACTGCGAGCGCGAAGAAGCGAAGAGGCGGGGGTCCTACATATCTCCTGCAAGATGCGGTGTCGCGGTGCGTGCTGTTTTCGTGCCGGGATCGGAGTCGTGTTGGTGGCGCGGCGGGATTGGTTTGTTCTGTCTAACTCACCGAGTTGGCTTGTAGCGCAAGTTTAAGTTTCGGTTCCTTCTTCTGTTCAACGCCGCTGGGTGGCTTTGGTGTGGGCACCTTTGCAGGCCGTCCTCCTTTACCTCCCCTTCTCTTACTGACCGGTCCCTTGTCGTTCATCTTCTTTCTTTCTCTCCTTCTCCTTCTCGGTGCCAGTGATCCTTCCCTTCTGTGCCATGGACACTGATACACCTCCTCCACCCGCTCTCAAAAACCCCTCGCCAAAGAAAAGTCCCTCAAAGCAAAGACTCTTCGCGTGGCTCGTCCGTAATCTGTCACACCTCCGCCACACCGCCTCCCCATCCCCGATCTGGATCTGCGCTCCATGCCCTGGCCCGCCTCCTCCCAGGAATTGACCGACATAGACATGGACATAGACATTTACATGGCCTGGAGACATGAAGGATATCAACCCACTCCCCGACGCCTACGCCTACGCCCCGTCGCGCACGGCGGATGGGAATGGGGATGGGGATGGGGATGGGGTTCGTCATGACAACAACTTAGAACGCAGCGAACACGGGCGGAAGAAGACCGTAGGAACCCTGATCCCGGGTGTGGTGTTGTCGTCGCCGTTGCCGTTCTTGGAGGTGATGGATGGATGGGTGGGGTCAGGCGAGTGGGGCAGGGCAGGGCAGGGACGGGATGGAGAAAGAAAGCGTGCTCGTGCTTGTGCTTGTGCTCGTGCTTGTGCTTGTGCTCGTGCTTGTGCTTGTGCTCCTGCGCGCAGAGGGTCTCCGCGTCCGCGTCCTCGTCCGTGTCCTCGGACAAGCTGGTGCTGCTCGAGCTCGCAGGGTGGGGCGGGGGGGGAAGGCTCGAAGGAAACCACGAGTCGGCAGCCGTCCTTTTGCGTTTCTCATCTCTCCGCCTTTATTTATGCGCCGAGCCTCCGTCCCATCCGTTTGGGGCCGGGCCCTGTGTTGTGGTCTAGCGAACTCCCCTATACATCGCGGCCCCCTCCTTGCGTCAGTGTACGTATGTAATTCCATCCTCTCATGATGGATAGAAAGGAAAGCTCGTTTCTGTTTCTGTTTCTGTTTCTCGTTTCTGGAGAACTAGGGGCGTCTGTGAGCTTAAGCTTACCTATAATATACCCTTGACCTTGCCGCACCCGTAGCCGTAGCCGCAGCCGTGGACGTGCAGTTGATTGAATGAGGATGAACGGCGGAGAGCCCGAGCATGTTTACTTTGAGCTTTTTTATGTATGGTGCACGGCTCGAATCCATGATCAGTGATCAGTGAAATGACCGGAAATGGAATACGTCCGACGTGGGTTCAAGTAGGACGGGGGTGGTGGTCCGTGTAAGCACATGTCGCGAACACTGAAGGAAAGGTGCATGTGCATCAACGGCGCAGAGCGGCACTGTACAAAAGTCCCAAGCAGTTGCAACAAAGATCCCAAATTTAGAACCCAAGGAACCCAAAGAACCCAAAGAAGAAGAAAAAAAAACAAACAAAGAGACCCAAGGAGATGGAAATGGATGCAGCCGGACATCGTATCTTTAAAATAATATATACACCCAGCAGCGCGTATAATGAACCCGTGGCGCGAGAAAACCCTCATTCCCCTCCCCCTTCTCTCCCTTACCCTTGCCGCACGTCGCACGACACGAGATCCAGATGGCAGATGGCAGGTGGCAGATGGCAGCAGGTGCGTGGCCTCGTGCGTCGGGCTCAGTCCTCCTTTTTGGCGCCGACGCGCTTCTCGGCCTCGGCGATGGAGGCGGCGTCCGTTGCTGGGCCTGTGGGCGCAGCTGCAAAAGGGGGCGGGCGTCAGTGTGGGCGGGGGTGACGGTGATCTTGATATAATATAGGGAGCCGGAGACGCACCGCCAAACATGCCGGCAGCCTTGAAGGGGCGCTTGAGGTCGCCCTCTGCGGGCTTTCCGAGGAGGTGAATGGAGACGAGCTTGGCGTCGTAGAGGTTCTTGAGGCCCATGAGGGCCTGGATGAAGAGGGGCTGGGTGTATTTGAGGTATATGTGCATGAAGGCCATCATTGCGATGCCCATGTACGCCGCGCGGAGCTGTGGAGGGGGAGGGAGTCATGGGGTGGGTGAGTTGGAAGGAGGGCAAGACGCACGAGCTTGGAGGTTTCGGAGAGGTCGTAGTCGCGGACGGTGGTGGTGACGAGGGTGCCGGGTTCCGAGGACTGGAGAAGGGGAGAGCGTCAGAGGGGGTGGGAGAGTGTGGCGGGGGTGGGACATACCATGGGACCGGGGGCCTCGACTGTGGAAGAAGAAAGATTAGGAGGATGGAGGGCGGGACGACACGAGACTGACCGTATTTCAAGACGGTCTGGTCGTTCTTGGACTTGACCTGGGGCAACAGAAGTGAGGAGCGAGGAGCAAGGCGAGGTCGGAGATCTAACCTTGAGAGAAACAAAGTAGTAGGTGGCGAGAACGATGACCTGTGCTGTAACGTATGCGATGCGGACATAGTTGAGGACATCGGGGTCGTCAAAGGGTATTTTGCGGGCCACTGCGAGGGGGATGAGTACGACAGACGACGACGAGTGGTAACTAACCTTGCATGGCGCCGAGGGAGATGACGAGGTTCTGCATGCCAGAGTTCATGGTCGCTGTGACGGTCAACCTTAATTTTTCATGAGACGTGTCGCGGCCCCGTGTTGTGGTGTGTTTGGGCCGAGTTGGGCCAAGTTGGCGAAATTGCTGTGACGTCAGTGAGTTCGAGATTTGGACATGAACCACCACGACACGCAGACGATCTCGCGAACGACGTCGATCTCACGGGCCAGCAAGCAGGGCTCGACCATTTCCAGAAACCAGTCGCTGATCAAGAAGAATGTTGCGCCTCAGGACCTGCGACCCTCTGACGTCCTCATTGAACGTTTCGTCGCATGGAAGGCAATTGTGAAACAGCTTATTGCCTACTTTGAGGTCCGCACGCTCTCTCCTTTTACCTACTTCCCTTTACCTACACACTCCACAGGGCATCGCCGACATCGAGAACAATGTTGCCAAAGAGCTCACCCGCCTTGGCTCCGTCATCCAGGTGCCCTTTCGCTCCGGAAACCAGTTTCTGGGCGAAGGCGGCTTACAGGTCCCTTGCGAGACATTCTTCGACATTGTCCATCACTCACACTTCCTCTAGGACATTTATTACGCCGTCCGAGACAAGACTCGTATCATCGCTGATCAGCACGCCAACCTCGGCCGCACCGTCGACAGCTCCATCGTCCAGCATCTTCAGAAGCTGCGCACTGAGATCAAGGCTCACATCAAGGTCACTATTTCACCCTATTCCCCACAGCTCATCTCCCGCTAACGGATATCGCAGAATGTTCAAAATGATACCGGCAGACTCGCCGCCAGCGTCGCGAAGGAACGCGATCTCTCCACCAAGCTCATCGCTGAACTTTCCAGCCACATTTCGTCCTTCAAAAACACCCCCATGAACGTCACAAACCGGACTGATCCGTAAGCAGCCCCGTCCATCCTCGCCTCCGCTCCTCACCTCCTCCCCAGCTTCGTCAGCAACATGGCCGTCACCCGCCAGCTCCAGAAGCAAGTCCACGAAGAAAACCTCCTCCAAAAATCTATCATCATCATGCAGCAAAACAGCGCCCACTTTGAAGAAGGCATCGTCCGCTCCCTCCAATCCGCCTGGCAGACCTTTGACGAGTGGCAATCCCGCTCCTCCATTGCCGTCCAAGACACTTACCGCGGCCTCTCCACCCGCATGGCTGCCCTGGCCCCGGATCGCGAATGGATATCCTTTTCCGCCCGCTCCGACCACCTTCTACACCCGGACACTCCCCTCCGCAACCCCGAGAACATCGTCTACCCCTCCCGCGACGACCCCTCCGTCATCCCCGTCCACACCGGCCACCTCGAGCGCAAGAAGCGCTTCACCCGCACCTACCGCGAGTCCTACTACGTCCTCACCCCCGCCGGCTTCCTCCACGAATACGCCTCCAGCGACCCCACCACCCACGAAGGCCTCACCCCCATCTTTAGCCTCTTCCTCCCCGCGTGCACTCTGGGCCCGCCCAGCTCTGCCTCTGCCACTTCCCACAAGTTCCACATCGAGGGCCGCAAGGACGGGACCGGTACCACCAAGACGGGCTCCTTCAAGGTCCTCACCGGCAACCAGCATGCGTGGAGTTTCCGCGCCAGGAGCAGGGAGGACATGATGGAGTGGTGGAACGACATTCGCATGCTGTGTGCCCGGTACCTCGTTGCCAGCGAGCAGATGGAGCGCAGCGGGCCCGTCGCTGCTGCCGTGCGCGCCGTCGGGTACGTCGAATCCGAAGAAGAGGAGGAGGAAGAGGAGGAAGAAGAGGAGGGAAGCAGTGTTGAAGAGGAAGAGGAGGAGGAAGAGGGGCAGGAGGAGATGTACGCCGAGGCTGGGGGGGACGTGCACCCGCCCGAGTACCCGCACGCCGAGAAGCACGCGGCTGGGCCCAATGGTTATCCGGTAAGCGTTTCTGCACCTCGTAGTATAGCAAGCAAGCAAGCTCATTGCATCCTTTATTTACCTAGATTGAGAAGAAACAACAGCACGCTGCGCCGCCGCCTGGTGAAGCACCCCACCCGAATGGCGAACCCAGCGCCGCGCCCAACGTTAACGTCAACCATAATGCCAACCACGCGCATGCCCAGAACGCCGGGCAGGACGAAGCCGGTGCGGACGTGGCGCGCAGGCCGAGCAAGCGCCAGCAGGAGAAGGCGCCTGAGGGTCGGGCGCCGCACGCCCCGGATGCCGGCGAGCACGAGGTGCAGGCGCAGAACGAGGTACAGGGGCGCGGAGAGGGAGAGGGGCAAGGGCAGGGGCAGGTGCACGGGCAGGGGGAAAGCAGGTTTAGAGAGGTGTTATGAACCCTGGCGCATGGGCATCCTTACCTTTCGTCTTCGGTCGGCGTCGTGGGGGTGACGGCGGCTGCGGTGGGTGCGGGGTATGTCCCTAGTATGGGGATGGAAAAGGTGGGAATGGGGATGGAAAAGGTGATGGGTATGGGGATGGAAAGGTTGGAGGGGGCAGAGGCGGCGGTGGTGCGTGGGCTTGCGGAGTATGGGGGTTGGGTGAGGGAGATGTGGTCTGCGTATGCGCCCGAGGTGGGTGTTGGACATGGACGGTTTCATTTGTAGGAGGTTTCCTGGGCCCCTTTGTGTTTTGTGTAGTTTGAGTGGTGTATGATAGGTTGGGTTGATATTCATGATATCGATGTTGGGGTTTTTTACTTTTGCTCTCGCTTTCGTTTTGTGCTTTGGACGGAGTGGGTACATGTTTTTTTTTGCTCGTACTACGGAGTGGAAGTACATGAAAAGAAAACGCGTCGAGGGGCTTATGTTGTGTTGTGTTTCTGGAGGCGTTGGAAGGAACGCAGCTGACTCGAAGATGTCGTTACGCCTCGAGTCGGAGGTGTTACATACGTGAAGCAAGCAATGTAGACTGTAGACGAACTTAACGCGCTCTGGCGATGTCCCACCGTGACAAGACGAAGACGGTTGGCCCGGGGGTCATGCGTGCGAGTTGGAATACATGTTCTGAGGGTGAAGAGGGAAACAGAAAGGGGAAGGGGGAAGGGAAGGGAAGGGACACGCCGATGATAAGAACACTGCAGTGACTCAAGTTGAAGTTGAAGGTGAAGTTGAAGGTGAAGGTGAAGTTGAAGGTGAAATTGAAGTTGTGATGGGACTCGGATGTTGGATGGATCGAGATCGAGATTGAGATTGAGATTGACTCGGACTCGGACGCGGACGCGGACGCGGACGCGGACTCGCCGCTCAATGCGATTCTGTACAACGACTCGGGAGCGCGCACTTGATGAGTTTTTGTATGGATGTGATGGATTGACCGTGATGCGTAGTCAGTAGTAAGTACGCCCAGACGACTTTTTGCTTATGATTCAGGTGCCGCCCCTGCGGCTGTGCGGTGAGGTTGGGTATGCATATGAGCGCCGAGCGAGAGATCATGCCTGGGCCGTCGTACGTAGGTACTTGGCCTCAGTCCACATAGGGCCGTACAATGTCGAACGACGGAGGCACCTTTGAACCCTGTACCAGTACCACTACCATCAAGATGCGCGCTCGGTGGAACTTGAAGAAAGCGCCTCAAGTACCGCTGAATCCCCACTTCCACCCCACCGAATGTACGCCGTCCGAGTCGTAGGGCCGAGCAGAATGGATGACGTGCGGGGTCACGGTCAGCCGCGTCGTACGTCGTATACTATTCCAGCAGGAAATTAGAACGAGCTCAGCCACCCGGGGGGTTGTGCCATGTGCGAAGTTGGGCAGGGGGGTCCAATCCAATCCAATCCAATCCAATCCCAGGCCCGGGGTGTAGTAAGGCTGGAGCGACGGATATCGGATATATACTAGTGGTAATATATATACCGCCGGCAGCTATGTGGCGAGAGATCGCCAGGTCAATCGTCAATGAAGAAGGAACTGTATCGCTTACTTTGCGCGTTCGAGGGCCCGGTTTTGAGGGATGGGCCCGGGAGAATGTAATGTGTGAAGGCGAGACAGAGGGATGTACCGTGCTGCCTTTGTGGCTGTATAAACCCGAAGTGAATGAGATTGCGTTGAGTAGAATTGATAGGAATGGAAGTGAACGCTGTGGAAATTTACGGGCGTCTAGCATCGCGCCATCGTCCAAGGCGGCGGGATAGAAGCAGGAGAGTAGTATACCATGTATGGGGAGGGAAAGGCCATGGTGTCAATTGAGTCCACCTTGCATGCTCGAAGAAGCGGCGCAGCTGAATGGCGACGTAGGAAAGGTAAATAAAAGTCGAAAAACAGGTGGATATAGCGTGACCACCGTCGTGTCGGGGACGAGCCGTATTTATTCGATTGAGTGAGATGGAGGCGAATGAAATGGAAGTGATAAGGGGGAACGCACTTACGATGCAGATCCCAGTGTACTTGAGGTATCGGAGGCGGTGGGATGACCAAGTTTATGTTGAATCCAATGTGATATAAACGGAACCGAGGACAGCATCACAAAAGTCCAAACACTGATTCCTCCGTTCGCCAATCGCCATCGTGAAGTATTACTGCTTGAAGTGCGGTACCTGACATGTATTTCTCGGTCAGAGAACCAAGGCGGAGTCGAAATCGAGTGGCACTGATGCAGACCGCTCGCTTGAAGGGGGTGGCGGACGTCATGGCGTCATGTTGAAGGTGTACGTAAAGTAGCTATACATACGTGAAGCAGTACAGCAAGCCTGAGGACTGTAATGGAATGCATGGTTGGAACGATCGAGACAGGTTTGGAAGCACTCACCGGGCGCGATACACTACCAAATACTCACTGGGCTTCGTGAACAGATCAATGATGTGGCCAGCGCTTGAACGATGTGTCAGCCAGGGGTATTGTTATTGGAAAAACTCACCTCGAAATTCTGATTGCAAAAGTTCTTTGACCGCTTCTTGATGTAGGGCGAGCGAGGCGCCGTGGGTTTGTTTTCAGCCAGTAAATAAAATTAAAAGGGAACTGAGGTTGGGCGGCTTCGCGAGAAGGGCGCCGACGCGGTGGAATGAGCCCGGAAGGATAGAATATGAGGAAGGGTCACGGGGCAGGTGTACAAGGATAGTTCATCTGTTCGGCGAGCGTGGTGTGACGCAAAAGAAGACCTGGAGGGTGTGGGAAGGGGTCAGCCATCGTTCGTATGGCGATGAGCCCGTTGCATGAGATAATCGGTCATAAACGTTCGACCAATTCAGTAATAGTATCGGTGAGTAGGGCAGCGCGTAACACGAAGAAACTAGAATTTGCGCGTCGTTCGGATTGTGCATGATGGATGTTGATGAATAAGCCCGGGATTACAGGTTGTTGATCATAGGAAATGGCGACAGGCTCACGATGCGACGCCTCTGACCCGCTGCTCGTTACAATACGGGTCGCGCTTCCCAAGGCGCACAACACTCACGCCGCCCCTTTGGAAGCCGTGCCCACAAGCCCCGCCACAGACGCCACCTCCGGCCAAGCGCGTCGGCACCAAGAAGGAGGACTAGGCCTGCACTGTCTACAGGCTTGCTGTTTTTCGAAACGGATCAAGGTGATTGCCATGTGATGGGGCTGTTGCTGAACCACCAAAGGGAAAAAGCGTAAGTCATATCTGGGTAGCGTATTGATGTACGACCTGCAAGAAGGTGGCTATGGGTGCCTATGGATCCATATCCAAAATGCGGGAATATATCATCACAGAGGGTCCACGGTGAAAGGACGTTTCGGCGCAGATCCGTGTGGTGTCGCAGGGATGTCTAGAAGCCAAACACTAGTCCTGGAGTTTCTGTAGATAAGTAGAGGTTGATATAAATGGTGAAGCTGTGTAGAAGCGTGCGGCAAACATGCGGTTAACGCAAGGCCCGTGAGAAATGTATGGTGGCAAACCAACGTTCCTTTCACCGGCGCTTGGACCTACTTACTGCACTGTGGTCGCAATGCCATTCTCGCCTGAAGAGCTGGATAATGCATACGAGGAGGTTGTTCTCAGAAATCCCTACATTAATCGCGAGCTTTTCATGGGCAAACACCTTGGAAGCGAACATTTCTGGGTTGGCATCCAGCCTTTTCTACTTCACCGTGTACGGTTGCCTGGGAGTCCAAGGTCTATTTTCAAATCCCGCTCAAATAATTCAGTCGACCTCAAAATGTCTAAAGCTTCTGCAGTTCACCACCGTGTTTGATATATGGATATCTGGTCTTTGAAATGCTGGTAGATGATGGGTGGATACTTACAGATGGCACCGATACTTTTGCTCATGATTTTCGAGTATTTTGGGAGTCAACATGACATTGACAAGGTGTTGGAAAAATGTGCAAAATCTACCATGTAAAATCCTCCTCCTTCTGATGCTAGAGGGACTATTCATATTTATCTTGACTCTTTAGAGAGTGCCGCCCTATAGAGACCTCGTCGCGAAGGTTTTCTTGCCAGCAAAGCAGGAGGCAGGTTCGCTTGTTTCCGGTTTTCAGACTCCGCTCACGTGCCGATTCACACACAGTGGGAGACTATGTTAATTGTAACAGCGGTTGTTTTCAAACGGTACTCGTGGGATTGAGTAGATAGCTCTAATTAATTTCTGTCACAAAATAAAACAAGCGACAGATAAGAATGAGATGATATATGTATCGACGGCTTGAACCGGCACATGAGCGGAGTATGAAAACCGGAAACGGCCTGCTTCGCTGGCAACAACACCTCGCATCGAGGTCGCTGGAGGGCGGCACTCTCTAGGAAGGTGAGGTATTTGTGGTTAGCCCCTCTAACATCAAGAGAGAAGGAGGAGGGTGATTTACATGCTGCCTCTTGCACACTTTTTTCACATCTTGTTAGGATCATATTGACTCCCAAAATACCCTAAAATCATGAGAAGAAATACAAAAGCGATCTGTAGGCACCTAACCATCATTTGCCAGCATTTCAAAGACCAGATATGTACATATATTACACGGTAATGGATTGTAGAAGCTTCAGATACTTTGAGGTGACACGAAATTATTCGAGCGGGATTTTAAAATAGACCTTGGACTCCCAGGCAACCGTACCGTGGCTATCGCTTGCGACCTCGTTACGACCCACAATGGGTGGCGCCGTGGCTTAGAGGCCCTGAAATAAACCAGGACATCCTCGCTTTCGAGGAGTCACTAATCCTTGGTGTGAGTCTCAATGCAAATGGTTGCCGCATCATGTTGTCGACATTTTCTCACAGAAAGGAGAGGCCTTACTCGATGCCGTGCGTGTGTCTGATGGATTCAAAGTCGTCTTCAAACGGGTGTCTACACGGAGTCCAGAAATCAACATTGCTCGGTATCTCTCTTCACCCAAGTTACGGTCAGACCCCAGAAACCATACTGTGCCAATCCTGGATATACTTATGCTTCCAGACGACGATACGCACGCGCTCCTCATTATGCCACAGCTGATCGGCTTCAATCAAGTTCCCTTCCGACGGCTCGGGGAAGTGACGGATGCTCTGCATCAATATTTCGAGGTTCGTAGAATCGTTTATTGTCGCTTCCGCTGATTGTTAAAACCACATATTCTAGGGGCTTGAATTTTTACATGAACACAACATTGCACACAGGTAAGTCAAAAATTAATTGAACGCTTGTCAGTTTATGTATGGTTTAGAGATGCTTGCTATTTTAATCTTATGATGGATGGCTCTAAAGTCGTTCCTCGAGGCGTGCACTTTATAGAGTCCGACACTCATGACGGTCTGGTCCGACGACTCGAATGGAATGATCGAACATCAGTTGGACCAGTCCCATACTATATTATCGACTTCGGGCTCTCTGTCATGTATGCTAAAGGTCGAAAAAGGCAATCAAGAGGACCCTACGGTCAAGACAGGACTGTGCCCGAACAGAAACACGAGGAGCCTCACGATCCATTCAAAGTCGACATATACCAGCTTGGTAGAGTAATATTCAAGATGATACAGGTGAGTCTGACACCTTTTGTTGGCTTCTGCTTACACTCAACTTAGCAGTACGACGGCCTGGAGCCGTTACTCGATATCGCGACAGCAATGACGAGACAGGATCCGGAACATCGGATTTCCTTGCGAGATGCCTTGGACCAGCTCAATCGTATTCCCAAGAAAAAACTCAAACGACGCGTATGGAAGAGGACATGTCCGATCGAAACGCGTATATCGATCCGCTTCTGCGGAGGTAGTACAAAATCTAGGTTTTGATGTTCTTTAATTCAAATTCACTATACTATGTTTGGCCTGGATATTTTGTGACTCTTCAAAGGTGCTCTCGATACCGTTTTTTGGCTGAGTTCACAGCCACAACGAGGAGCCTTCAAGTACTGTGTGGCGCCGAAATGCGTCACTAACTCCTGCGACGGCACCGCTTACCTCCGCATTCGACCAGCGCAGCCGCATCACACTTGCAAGGAGTAGCCCGTGGGTGGGAAATCGAGCGCATCCTAGAAATGCATGAGATGCTCGAGAGCGTCCTGCATGCGGGGTACACCAGCGTCCGCGACGCCGACGCAACATAAATGTTGAATTTGGACCATCCTGTGCATCACTAAGGCACGCACCATGAGCTGCCAGAAACCGATATTGCGAGACTTTATTTCGTCACGGTATTGATGCCGTAGGAGTGCGCCTTCTGCAACTCGTCGTCTCCTCTGATGAAAAATCATGGTGGCGGCTCGAATCTGAAGTACTCCAATACATGTATATCTTTCTTGTCCTCGTTCACCTTTTCCGACGTATGCACCTGCCTCCGTTACAGCAACCTTCCAAGGCATCGTGAATCCACGGCGGGCCTAGCCTGATCCCAGAGGATAGACTGAAGCCGCGAGAAGTGTTGACGCAAGTGGATGCCTTCCGTCCACTGGAAGGCCATCGAAACATCGCTGCTTTTCTACGTCGAAACTGCCCGTTGAGTGTCGCGAGGTAGGAAAGTATTAGAACCATAAGATACGAGACCCTGGCCAGTTAGATATGATCGACTCAGAGGGGCGACAACAGCGAACATAAATTGCCAGAGCTTGTGTAAAGCTGCTGACGTGCATTACGCGCATGGCCACGTACGAAAGTGAGCACATGTGCAGGTATTTCGATCAACGGTCGATGGGCCTTTCATGCCAGAGTCAGGCGTGTCAAAGAATATGCGTGAAGGGCGATGTCCAGATCAAGTAAGCGTCCAAAACGCCACTAACACTTGCAATCGTTCTGCCACTTGCAGTGCGGAAATATGATAGGCCAGTAACGAGGGCAGCAGTGTGCCATTGAGCCGTACCACGCATGCGTGCTGAAGAATCGCAGGCGACATAGTGATGCTCCGATACAGAAGACGATCAGAGTCAATAGAAGCTAGGGTTAGCCCTTAGTCATTGGCGGAGTGGATAACGACCCGTTATCCATTCAGATTTTGGACCCGATTTTTCTCAACATTGAAACAAGCAATCAGGGTCAAACCAACAGTAAAATATATACTTTTACATCTCCTCTAGCCCGCGCACTAATCCGTTTGACGAGATATGTATTCTCGGGGGTGCTATGGACCACCGAAAAGAGGGGCAAAAGCGTGGGAAAGTACTCTATTGAGTGTCTTCAACGCTTCCACATCCGAGCTCTTGGTATCGGATGACGTTTGTATATACATTCGATGGCTCGCGCACCTTTTTTTAAGAAAATCGGTGAAGAATTGAGTGAGCTATAGACAATTTTGTGTGGCGGGTTCGGGTGGGTGGCTGATGTGGCTGTGCTGAAAATTCGCTCGGGGCGGTTTTCAATTTCTAAAATATTTACTACAGGTGCGCCACCCACAAAAATTTGTGCGTGCGCTGCGCATTTTGGATCTTCCCTCATCCTGAATTTCCTGGAGGCGGCGCGGCTGAACTGTTGAAAGGCGTCAGGGATCTTTATGACCTGGCGCGCGGGCGCGGGAGCGCGCCTCGGCAAATGCCGGCCACCGTCTCCAGCCATTCTGCCCCACCCACCGCGCACTGTGTCGTGCTCATGCGGCCTGTCCCCACTGCCTCAACTGTCCACGCCATTGCTTGTCATTATAATACCCTCCCTTCGCTATCCGATTCTGTTTTGGTACCTTACAAGGCATGTAGTGAGAGGTATGAAAATGACCACCGAGAACGGCTTCTCCCTCTTTCCTCGCAACCAGTACCACCGACCATGAATTCATTGTGAATATGTGCATTCCCTGATGCTTCTCGGCACTGAAACATTAGTTTTTTGCTCCATACAATGTGTCGTAACAACTGCTCGGTAATGCCCTGTTCACCAGCTGAGTCCATTGATCTGCTCCGAGCTATGATTACCACCTTTTCTCTTTGTCGTCTTCATTTTCGAAGCGCCCTCACTGAGGGTGCCGCGCTCGGATTTGCTTGTGCTCAGCCTGTCGAATTACGCATCAGAGGTGTGTGTCAAAGTAGCATTGCACTTCATATATTCAAGTAAATACACGTCTTGCGTAACTACTATAAATATAACTGATGTTGACACTGGGCACCTTGCTGCAGTAGGCAGCGCGACTGTTGTTCATGCGCGGAGTTCTGCGGTCGCGGTGGTGGTATTGGTGCCGGCACCGGCTGTCCTGATATGGGTGTAAGTGGCACACCCCCTCCCCGCCGCCGCCTCGTACTGCTCGAGCACAACAGCAAAGTCGGTGTGCTCCGTGTGCTTTCTGCCAGCCCCCACCCGATCCCCGTGTCCATCCCAAGTGCCTGGTTCGGGTGTAAATCACCCATACTCAGACCCGCCGACGCGATATCCACTGGGCCTATTAACACGGCAGAAGCAGACACCGGCGCCCTGGATGTCGAAAATGTACATGTAAACGATCAGCACACGGTCGACTGTTGTTCCCCCGCTATTCCCTTCCCTGCCCCTTCTGCTGCTGTTCGGGGGGTTCGGCTTCGGGTAGGAGTGAAGGGCGAGGAGGCGGAGGCGGTGGTGGTGTGTGCGTGAAAGGCCGATGGAACGGAAAGGCGGAGCGCTTGCAGTCAGGATGGGTTGGGGCGCGCGCGTTTGTGCTGGTGCTGCATAAGCGATGGCGGCAGGGGTAGATCGACGGAGGGACATTCAGGCAAGGTCCTTGAAATGCAATGTAGGCGATGGGG